>JARYHS010011408.1:300021635-300652477 GCA_031002005.1 Vandiemenella viatica | reverse complement strand
TCTTCCCCCTTCCACCCCATAATTTAAAAAACCCACAGATTGTATCCGATTTTGATGAATTTGGCACACATTTACTTTTAAAACAAACATAAAAATACTGTTTACAAATGGTTTCAAAAACACCCCTCCCCCTTCCCACCCCCTTAATGAATGTACTTTTCATTGTATCTTCCCTATGCGCTAATAAACCGTTCATCCGATAACGGTAAAACTTTGGTGATTTGTCAAGTGTGCGGCCGGGATGGTTCCTAAGAAATAAATTTCCAAAAAACCACCCCCTCTTCCCCATAACACCCCATAATTTAAAAACCAACATATTTTTCCAATTTTGATGGAAATTTAAACAAATATACTTTAAAACAAACAGTAAAACTACCTACATTTGGTTTCCAAAAACGCATCCCCTTTCCCCCTTCCCACCCCTTAACTTTTACACAAACCTACACTTTTTACCAGATTTCGAAGAAACTTTGCATGCATATACTATTAAAAAAATAGAAAAATACTGTAGACATTAGTTTTACCTCACCATTTCTACCCCAAAACCATCCCCTCTACCCCCCTAGCACCCCATAATTTAAAAAACACACAGATTTTATCCGATGTTGATGGAAATTGGCACAGATATACTTTAAAACAACATAAAAATACTGTTTACATATGGTTTCAAAAAACACAACCCCTCTCCCCCTTCCCACCCCCTTAATTAATGTACTTTTCATTGTATCTTCCCTATGCGCTAATAAACCGTTCATCCGATAACGGCAAAACTTTGGTGATTTGTCAAGTGTACAGCTGGGATGGTTTTTAAGAAAAAATTTCCAAAACAACCACCCCCTCTTCCCCATAACACCCCATAATTTAAAAACCTACATATTTTATCCGATTTTGATGGAAATTTGAACACATATATTTTAAAACAAACAGAAAAATACTACCTACATTTGGTTTCCAAAAACGCATCCCCTTTCCCCCTTCCCACCCCTTAACTTTAACACAACCCACACACTTTTTACCAGATTTCGAAGGAACTTTGCATGCATATACCATTAAAATAAACCGAAAAATAGTGTAGACATTAGCTTTACATAAACCCCTCTCACCCGTTCTACCCCAAACCCCTTTCCCCCTTCCCGCCCCTTAACTTTTACACAAACCTACACTTTTTACCAGATTTCGAAGAAACTTTGCATGCATATACCTTTAAAATAAACCGAAAAATACTGTAGACATTAGCTTTACATAAACCCCTCTCACCCGTTCTACCCCAAACCCACCCCCTCTTCCCCCTAGCACCCCATAATTTAAAAAACACGCAGATTTTATCCGATGTTGATGGAAATTGGCACAGATATACTTTAAAACAAACATAAAAAATACTGTTTACATATGGTTTCAAAAAACACAACCCCTCTCCCCCTTCCCACCCCTTAATTAATGTACTTTTCATTGTATCTTCCCTATGCGCTAATAAACCGTTCATCCGATAACGGTAAAACTTTGGTGATTTGTCAAGTGTGCAGCTGGGATGGTTCCTAAGAAATAAAATTTCCAAACAACCACCCCCTCTTCCCCATAACACCCTATAATTTAAAAACCTACATATTTTATCCGATTTTGATGGAAATTTGAACACATATATTTTAAAACAAACAGAAAAATACTACCTACATTTGGTTTCCAATAACGCATCCCCTTTCCCCTTCCCGCCCCTTAACTTTTACACAAACCCACACTTTTTATCATATTTCGAAGGAGCGTTTGCACGCATATACTGTTAAAAAAATAGAAATATACAGTACACATTAGTTTTACAAAAACCCAACCCCTCTCACCCGTTCTACCCAAAACCACCCCCTCTTTCCCCAAGCACCCCATAATTTAAAAAATACACAGATTTTATCCGATTTTGATGGAAATTGGCACAGATATACTTTAAAACAACAGAAAAATACTGTATACATAAGGTTTCAAAATCCAACCACTCTTCCCTTTTACATCCCTTAAATTTTTGCGAATGTCTATTATATAAAACTAGAATTGTAACCCGATTTTGGAGGAAGTTTGCTTACGTGTACCTTAAAACAAACAGAAAATAATGTCTTTGCCAAAGTCCATCCCTCTCCCTCTTTTACCACCCCCCCTCTGAATTTCCAATGATTTTTATTGAAACCCACAGGTTTTATCCGATTACTGTGAAACCTTTGTGAGTTCTCGAGTGCGCGTCGGAGAAGGTTCCTAAGAAATAAAAATTCAGAAAAACCACCCCCTCCAGCACTTTATAACTCTTAATTTAAACATACCCAGATTTTATCATATTTAGACCAAAATTTGCACACGTATACTTTAAAACGAATTGAAAAGTATTGCCTGTATTACCTACCGGTATTCTACTGTTATTATAATGAATTCTTTATTAGTAAAATTACTGAAATATAATAAAACTGTTTGATTTTTGAAAAATTATAAAGTGTAATCAGGTTTATTTTACTCTATATTACAATCAAAACATCAAGATGGCAATTATAAAATCCAGATATAATTCCTACAAAATATTCAATTAATGTATTACAAAAAAAGGACATTTACTAAATAAATTGCAAAACATGAGCCCCCGATAGAAACAGTACTTGTTTTTAATTGATGCTGCACCGACTAGTCTCAGTTCATTTATCGTTGGAGCAGAGCGTTAGCTCAAAAGGGACGCAACGGGTTTTATCAACACCTTCAGATATGCAGTGTTCACGAACAACAAGAGAAAACATGTTCTGAGCATTTACCGTCTTTTGTTGGCTAGATCCACCCTGCAGCCGCAACCACAAAATGGCCACACTCGCAAAACACTGGTACTCTCCCCGGAGTACAAAAACCACTTTCACTCACACCCTACGGACCGCTGTGTCCGCCGTCTTTCTTCCTCCACCTGTCCGTGGCGAGTCCTCGAGTGCCCGTCAGCCCTCGGAATGCAGGCCACGCAAATCCTCCCTCCAGCGACCACCAACAGCGTTGCCAAAAGGGAGCACATCCCTCCAGTGGGCACACTCGGCGTCGCGGGTACATAAAAGGAAATGTAGCAACATATAGTCTGGTTAAAATACCATTTACGCTACAGTGGCTGTCCATACATCTCCACGCTCATAAATTCTCACGCTGCTTTTCTTGTCGTCATATTAAGAGAATGTAGTACACCCATTATGCGAGTGTACTACATTAGCCGCCTCCCTTTACTAATTTTTATAAGTCGGGGCTTAGAAAAATTCTTTACTCTTTGCAGATAGTCCCTATTTTGACTCCCTTACGATAATTCACCAAAACACTCGCTTCACTATATCGACAAGTCCAATAAGGGCTCATGTTCTGTTACAAATAGGTGTTAGAACCTTTATTATGAAATACCCTGATATATTTAGTTTAACATTAACAATTACTGTGCAATAATTTTTCACTTTACAATAATTTTACTGCTTATATTTGAGGAAACTACATTCCTATGCAACCTAAATTTATTACATTAATATTTATTGCCCAAATTATCTAATTGAACCCAACCATCTTAGTCGACCTTCATAGCATCTCCTTAAGCGTTTCAGCTGATGATGGTACAAATTCAATCATCCATCCTCATTCATTCACAGCCATATTATAAACATCTTAATCTAAACACAAACATATCTCTATGCAAAGGTCACATTGTAAAACAAATACTGTACTTAATTGTGCGTAAACAAACACAGAGGACTTAAACAGTTCCTTTTCTCATTCATGAAATAATGTGGTCTGGCTGTCCAACATGAGAGCGCCATAATTTCATATCAATTATTTAAACATAAAAAAAGTCAGATAAAAACATAGATAATACAAAAACTTCAGGCTTCAAAACTCTAAATTGCCAACATATTTCATGACAGCGGTTTCCACCAAAGTATGGAATTGATCATCCCGCAATATCATTCTCGTTCACAAAAGGATTTCAAATATATCTCATCACTTAAAAGCTTCTCAATATTAGAGATAGGCTAACGACTTCCTCGTTTTTCAAAAGCTATTCCAAGCAGGACCATTCAGAATAATTAATCCAAATACTCCCTCAATACGTTTCCTTCTAAAATATAATCTAAACTAACACTCATGAAATATTTATAATAGAGTATATATTATCTTGAAATTTCTGTACAGTTACCTCTAGCATTGTTTGATCAAGCTCCCTTCATGTCGATTCTTGAACTCATATTATTAGGAAATTTCGGTTAACCCCTTTTCATTTTACATCACCTTCTGCCGATCTGTTATTGTAAGTTTTCATTTATTAAAATGTTCTTTAAAACCTTTCATAACACCAACGATCTTTTCAACTAACCAAAACGCGATATCAAACAGTTACTTCCACAAAACCTTATTGGGACCTACTCCGTGTATTACTGGTGAGGGTGTCTCTTCAATTTTAGATTTGGATTGAGTGTAATATTCTCCGGGTTGTCTGCTACTTAAAATCGATGATACCGCCGCAAACATAGTAATTAAATGTTGTTGCCCTCTAAGGTGCACACAATAAACAAAAGTTACATCACGGCTCCTGCTTCTTATAGCCAAGGGTTACCGGAATAACTTTATAAAACTCCCAGTTTTCACGACGACTTTGTTTTTAACTTTAAAAACAATACTATTACATTTTACGACGACTCCATAATTCGTCATCTCTACTTACTCTTCAAATAAGCAGCTACAACCCCTTGACATAAATACATTCTTTCTACATCTCTTAACACTCTCAACTGAACCAGTATCATACAAACTTCACAAACTCACCCATACACCTTCGTAATCCCGAATTAATTTGCTCATGAAAATACTGCTCCTTGGTTGTAAACTTGTTTTATAAAGTTCCTTTGATGTAAACTGATGTTTTAAATTATAAATATCAAGAACTACTAAATCGCCACTCACATAATCGTTAATTCATTGGCTTTCCGTCTTCTCCACTAATTTAAAGAATAAAATTCATGACAGTGCATCTTAATCCGAAATACGTTACATGATGGTTGTCTGAACACCAAGGGGTTACCTATTCCTTCAACATAGTTGTATTTCCGCTTGATATGATCAAATTCTCTAGAAGCCCTACTAACTTAAATCCAATAATTTAAATTAAACTATCTTTATACAAAAATCCCTTACTATCTAATCTGACAAACTATCATTTGCAAAATTACAACCTAGCTAGTTGTAACCTTCCGCGTAAGAAGCTGGCGAATCAATTACAGATTCCTTTAATTTTCCCACGCGTTTTTTGCCAAAATAAACTTTCTGCAGTGTTGCAAACATACAGAACTTGACCGAATTAATTCCACTTCCCATACAGAAAATATCCTACAACATCTCGAATGCGTCCCCCACATTCGGTACTCAACAAGATTTTTAGTTTACACTTCCCGTAACAAAAATATCCTTTAACACCTCGAATGCGTCCTCCCCATTCTGTACTCAACAACATTTCTTTCCAAACAAATGCTTTGACACTAGGCACTGCTGTCTTGTTCCTGCACAAATTCGCCAGCTCACAGCCGAAAACTGGTTCATTGTTATTGTTAGGTGGTGCGCCAGGCATTTCGCAGAACGCGCCCACTACCTGCGTGCAAGGGTCAAGATTGGAATTCGTTTTCCGAGAAAAGCTCGGGTCCACCCCAGCGTAACAGCTGAGACTTTAGCCTGCAGGAACCGAATGTACTGTGAGTCTTTTGTTTCTGAGCCCATAAGAGAAACTTTTGGTTTATATGCGGATCGTACCAGATCACCTGACCTTATTTCAGCCAACTTTCGCTGTATTAAAATTAGCTCTGTGACAAGAACTTCGCTCACATCTTCTGTTACTTTAACTCTATTGCGTGAATCTTCATCAAACTCATCTAGCACATCTACCAAGCAATTATCTACGGGTGCTTCCTGTGTGTTGGCAATGTTTAAATCTGTGTTTTCATTATTAATGTTTGGCTCCAAAGTTTCAATCTGTGTATCTGTGTGCTTTTGTTCCAAATTCTCAATGACAGTTTCCGTTGCGTCCAGTCGGTTACGGGTTTCGGCACTACTTTCTGTTAGTGTTTTGCAAGTACCTGTAAAGTGCATGGTGACTTCTGTTAAACTGGATACCTCCGATTGTATATTTTTCTGGAGCAATTTTATCTCCCTATTGATGTCGTCTTGAACCCTGGATAATTTTGCATCAAAATTTTTGTAATGATCGTCTTGTCTTTTTTCCAATGAGTCAATTCTCCCATTTGTGTCATTAATTTGTTTCGACAAACTATCGATAACGTCTTTCTGCCCCTCTTTCATATCTGTCTTTAACTTTTCCTGTCCCTCTTTCAGACTCATCATTACATTTAGCAATATACTGAAGTCTATTGGAGGTTGTGTTTCCGTGGATGCTGTGTGTATTTGAAACTCTCTTGCGGTGGGTTGGTATGTAGTTTGATCTGTTTCCCCTGCCGCGTTATTACTGTTCAGCGAAATTTCGAGTTCCATCGCCCCCTGCTCGATTGTGCAATTTGAACTGTACCCCTGATTATCCATATTAGTTGTGTTATCTACCGGTTCTTCGGTGTTTCTGAAATTCGTCAGGTTTTCGGCTGTTTCCTTGCACGGATTACCTTTTTCCATGTTGTCGCCGAACTTAAATCCTGATCTCAGAATCATAAACTACTCAGCTGACTACTAACCTAACCACAAATTCCCGCGATAAACTCCACAACACCAGTCAACACATATTAAAAGATATGACCACTAGAGCAACGCTGTTTGAACGGCAAATCATTCGACACTTCAAATGGATGAACCATATGACGTGAAGTACCAAAACAACAAAATATTCAGACAAGATTTAAAGTATTTGCACACTAATACCACAAGTAATGCCATGTGTTTGGAACTTTAAACATGAACCTTTCACTCCAAACATCAGATAGATGAACCATATGACGTCAAATAAAACATCAAAAGACAAGATTTATACGCACAAAAACCACATGTTCTACCCATCTATTTTTTGAAATCTAAAAAAAAAATACTTTATACGTATATCCTACATAAACTTTGCATTACCGGTCTCAGAAACATAAACTCTGATCTTTCACTGCCTTCGAATTCACGAATGCCGACGGATTTTAGTAATCAAATGTAAAATAAATCAAAACTTTGCTTAAGTCCGCATAACATTGTCCCTACAATAAATAAAATTCAGTCAATTGAAAAAATTACCAAGAGAACAACACTAGGCAACGCTTGTCTGAACACATGCCACGAGAAAGAAATATTACACCAACAAAATCAACCTCCAATAAAACATCACATATGTGAAATGCAAAAAAAAAAAAAGACATTCTCCTCTGAAAATTAATTTTTTATAAACATTGCACATATCATTAAATATTTAAAAGAGCTGTAAATTAAATTGTATCATTATCAGTGGCTGCCTCTCGTCCACACCTCCAACAAATGCTGCAAGACACAATTATATTCATGAGATATAGTCTATTTGCACTAAAATCCTTGCTCTCATCAGCAACTGAAATATTCAGAGAGTACCAAAAATATCGATAAAATGATTGTGTCCACTGCATACCATTTTAATTTTGATTGATAAATCGAAACGCCCCACGTTTGGGGCCATTGTAATACCTACCGGTATTCTACTGTTATTATAATGAATTCTTTATTAGTAAAATTACTGAAATATAATAAAAACTGTTTGATTATTTGAAAAATTATAAAGTGTAATCAGGTTTATTTTACTCTATATTACAATCAAAACATCAAGATGGCAATTATAAAATCCAGATATAATTCCTACAAAATATTCAATTAATGTATTACAAAAAGGACATTTACTAAATCAAAAATGCAAAAACATGAGCCCTCCGAAAGAAACAGTACTTTTCTTTTTATTGATGCTGCACCGACTAGTCTCAGTTCATTTATCGTTGGAGCAGAGCGTTAGCTCAAAGGCGCAACGGGTTTTATCAACACTTCAGATATGCAGTGTTCACGAACAACAAGAGAAAACATGTTCTGAGCATTTACCGTCTTTTGTTGACTAGATCCACCCTGCAGCCGCAACCACAAAATGGCCACACTCGCAAAACACTGGTACTCTCCGGAGTACAAAACCACTTTCACTCACCACCCTACGGACCGCGTGTCCGCCGTCTTTCTTCCTCCACCTGTCCGTGGCGAGTCCTCGAGTGCCGGTCAGCCCTCGGAATGCAGGCCACGCAAATCCTCCCTCCAGCGACCACCAACAGCGTTGCCAAAAGGGAGCACATCCCTCCAGTGGGCACACTCGGCGTCGCGGGTACATAAAAGGAAATGTAGCAACATATAGTCTGGTTAAAATACCATTTACGCTACAGTGGCTGTCCATACATCTCCACACTCATCAATTCTCACGCTGCTTTTCTTGTCGTCGTATTAAGAGAATGTAGTACACCCATTATGCGAGTGTACTACATGCCTACATATAGTTTCACCCCCTCATCCCCTTCACGTCTCCCTAATTTAAACAAACCCACATCTTTTATCCGATTTTGATGGAAATTTGCATAGGTATATTATAAAATATACAGAAACATACTGCCTAAATATGGTTCACAAAACACAAATCCCTTTAATTTTTGCCAGTGTAACTGGAATTACCAAAAACATTGCATATCCAAGACCATTGCAATAAACTAGAAATTGAATGAAACAGTAATTACAATTGATACATAAATATCTAATCTTTACTAAATACAAACGTTAAAATGTATTCATTTAATCTACCTCAAGTCTAGCAATAGCGAAGCATTGCCGGGTCAGCTAGTATATATATATATATATATATATATATAATATACGCATAAGGTGCTCCGTTACCGTTTCACGGAAAAGAGATCAATACACTATCGTAATATTTTTATACAATTCAAAAACTGTGAATACCGTGTTTTCCTGTTTGTTGGAAGTTTCTTGTTCACGGTAAACAGCAAATCATTAGCTACGAACGGCTGTCGCCCATTACGTTCCTCATCATGCACATTGGTCCTAGTTTCCTAAAATAATCGGCGACATTTTCTCACATTTCCCTCATTTTCATCATCAACTTCAAAAATTATAAATTTTCGACACACATAATTTTTTTTGCGTCTAAAACTGTGATCTTTATAGCCGGCGGCGCTTCCTACTTTAAATATCCATTTTAAACTAACTCAGCAAAGTGAGCAACTTTTGAACACCAATATAACTTACTCAATTGCTGCAGTAGACGTTCAATAAAAAACTGAATGAGGCGTCTTTAAAATGGCGTCTCATGCAAGTATGCTATGCGTAATCGATTCTAGTACAATGCACGGAACTGCTTTGGACAATTGATATATTTAATCTTGCGTTGACGTAGAACTATCCCATACTTCCTGAGAAACAAGGGTATATATCCAGTTTCTCTAATTTCGTTGACGATGTTAGTTTTCGATCATCTCGTGTAGGTTTGGGTTGATTTCTCTGGTTATATACCGCACGAGGAGCATTATTTATTTAAGTACACCAATCATATTTCATGTTTCTTCATGTTCGAACTTCTTACTAAATTCAGTTCGTCGTTTGTAAGGGATTTTGAATCCTGGAAGCAGTTTTATTGCTCCCGATATTACTCTGAAGTTCCCATATAGCATGCTCCTTTACCCCCAGTAAATCATGCGCCATTTATTGTAGATTATAACGATTTGCGTGAAGTGCATTAGTTCCAGTTTGAAGTGCTCAGTCACTGTGATACTGCAGTTTTCACAAATGCCACTAAATTATGCGTTTTGCGCTTTATGAGACAGTGCATGTTTAGTAAGCACCTGTATGATTTGTATATGTGTGTGTAATCGTGTTCGAACATAACGAGTTTTCCGTCAGGAAAGAGAGTGAGAACGGTCCTAGTTCTCGTGTCTGGAAACCGCCGCTGCGCTGTGGGAAGGAAGGATTCCTCCGGCGAGTTTTTGTGTGTGACGAACGAGAAGAAAGCCCTCGGGCGATTGGTCCCGTTTTTCACGTGACCAATGGACAGTCGACTGCACAAGGGATGCTGGGTGTCGCTAGGAGAGATCGGAGTTCTAGATCAGATTTCACCACTTACTACTTCTTACCGTGCTCGAAACGGCACTTGATTAAGTGTCATTTCCGGTATTTTAAAATTTGTATCCCGGTTTATAAATGCACTGTAGCTGAAGCCAAAGAGAGTGTGATTTCGGAACGGGTTAGCCATCCGCAACAAACAGTGTTATACACACACTGCCAGACGCTGTGTTGCAGGACTCAGAACATCTTCGTAAGATGCAGAGCCTACTTATTAATGTTAAGCGCGGATCAGCAAGAAGAGAAATACAAGTGTTTGTGTTAAAAATTAAACGGACAACTACAGCACAAAATGAACGCAAACGTTAAGTGGATAGTGAAGAAATTGCCTGTAGAAGGACTTTAAAAATGACGCTTAGTTATCTAGCAGAAGATAAAATGGAAGGGAAGAACTATGGAATAATACAAAGATCAGAATATGAGAAGCGGATAATGGGTGACGAATATCTATATGTTTGTTAGAAGATAAAAAAAGCTAGTCAGACTACTGTCGGCAAACAAGAAAACGGAAGTAAGAACGAAGACGTTCCAGGCGTTTGCTTGCAATGAAGTCTTCGCGGGTGTACCGCTGGATTGTGTTTTGAAAACACGACATTTCGGCGACTAGCCCCGCCGTCTTCATCGGGTGTGGAGACATCTGCACTAGTCACACCTGATGAAGACGAAATGTCGTGTTTTCAAAACACAATCCAGCGGTACACCCGTGAAGACTTCATTGCAAACAAACAGAATATAACACAATGATTTTAAATTTAATTTTAATCATCAGTGATCATCATTCGATTTTTAAATAAGAGCTGGTATGTTTACACACTGTGTTTTAAAAATATATATATATATATATATATATATATATATATATATATATATATATCCACTTGTAGATTTAGAAGATGAAAAACCGAGCGTGGTGGTGTAACGGATAGCGTTCTGGCCTCGCATTCGGGAGGACGGTGGTTCGAATCCCCGTCCGGGCATCCAGATTTGGGTTTTCCATGGTTTCCCCAAATCACTCCAGGTGAATGCCGGGATGCTTCCTTCAAAAGGCCATGGCCGAATTCCTTCCCATTCCTTGCCCTCATCCTTTCCCGTCTCTGAAGACCACGTCGTTAAAAAGGGACGTTAAACTGTTAAAAAAAAAAAGAAGATGAAAAGATAAGCGTAGAAAGGGCTTTGTTATTCCTAATTAAAACAAATAGACGTTTTAAATCAAAATATGTGCAATATTGGAATCAAATTTTCCTAGGAGAACCGCTATTGTCATTTCAGATTTTCGGTGGAAATTTAATCAGCATCGCACGCTGTTTATATGTTAATCCACTTAATTTTGTTTGCTGTTATCTTGGTGCACCTGACAGAACTTAGATTGAAAGAAACACACACCTATTCAGAAATGAATGATTTTTGAACTCTCAATCATCAGGGAAATGAATGCAAAATTTCATGAAGCAATTCCAAAGGTCCACTGGAAACACTATTCCTCACAAGCACGTTTGACATTGTAGTAGAGATATTAAAGGAAAAACGTCTGAAGAAATAAGTCTTACAAGTTATTTTCTATAACGAACACACAAATAACGATCTAGTGCGACTGTCATAACGGAAAGTTTTAAAGATAAAAGCTAGAGTTTCCCCAACTACATAAATAAGTCCTTTCTACGTTGTAAAAAGAAAGTTCCTGCGTCCTTTTATAACTGGTTTCCATAGGTAGACTAAGCGAATACTGACATAATCCTCAAATTCCTGTTAAGGAGAAGTAAATACCATGAGGTTTAAACTATTCGAACACATTTGAGGAAATTCTTGTCTCCTCACTTTATCGAAAGATGATTCAAAACCATTCAACAAACCGGAAAATTATCTCTAACACCAAAGCAAAGTTGCAGAGATTAAAGTACATTTGAAAATAGATGGAAAATGTGAGAATTTTTTATTTCAATGCATACTGCTTCTACGAAGTTTTTAGGAGTATTAAAAAATTCTGCTGTGCACAAAATTTCAACAGCTTCGTTCGCTGTCTTTATCAGGTAAAGTAATATTCCGCGGTAAATCACGGCACCAACTGTGGCTGCCGGTTGGATGGACGTCATCTGTATGTGCATTGCCCACGGTGGGCACGGTCTTCCAGCGGATACTCCTTACTAAATAAACTCAACTCTGTGAGGCCTTAAACTGGCTTTGTTTTGTTGTTACTTCGGATGTTTCAGTATGACCTGGCCAAATACATTTCCGGCGTGGTTTGATAGGTATGGCTGTAAGTATTGTGGTGATAAGCTTAGTCAGCAGCATGATATCTTTTGATGACCGGTGGAATGCCGACTTGATGTTCCTGGTTGGAGGCACTGGTTGCGTGGAGCTCGTGGTTCTGCAGTTGCACGGTTGGTTTGATGAGGAGGGCGTCTTGTCCCCTCGCCTCCCTTCTGCTTTGTTGCTGCTGGTGAGAACTGGGCGGCTAGTCAGCATTCTTGGTTTCGCACACTGTTTTATTCTTCGTTTGGTGATCTTTCATCCCGTTATGATCTGTGCTCAGGCAGAGTTGTTTCCGCGCGGTATAGTCCCCATAACACGCGGCGTGAAGTTCTTCACAGTTACAGTTCATGGCGTTCTCTTGGGCCGTCTGCAGTTGGGTGTGGATCTCTACACTGGACACAACGCTTCTCTTGGCTGCGGTTGCGTGCTTGGTGTCCATAGTCTTTGCACCTGAAGCACTGTTGTAATTTGCGTGAAGGAGGCTTCTTAATTTTCATCCGCACGCGCTGTCCCTGCTTCGTATCCACCTTTAATGGCGTCTTGTTTGCAGCAGCGTCGGTGACATTGTGTCCTGCGTCGCTGTGGTGGCTGGAAGCCCTCTAATGACCTAGCGTTGTGGTCTCCCTGGTTGTGGCACTCCATATAATATTCCTTGCTCCCCAAGCATCTAGTTGGGATGTCATGATGTTTCCGGCAGCATCCTAGTCCAGCCAGAAGAACATGGACAGCTCTGTACAGAGTTATAGTTGTTCGCATAGACTCTCATAGTTGATGGCGTAGTAGGAAATCGTTGGTAAACCTGGCCTCCTCCTGGGGGCTGACATCTTCCGGGTGGCAGAAGTGGGTCTGGTGACTCTAAGTGTGGCAGGTCTTTACATCTAGATTGTAGCTTAGTACCTAAAATATCTGCTCAGCGGGCCGTTTGACCTTCTCCCGGGCTTCAATGTCAGTATTACCAGCAACCTTGCAAGCACCAGTTGCTGCTTTGTGTTTCCTTCTCAGTTTCCTCCGCCTTGCGGTGAACTTCCGGAAGAACGTCTGGGCGCAGAAGTCATCTGCGTAAAGACATGGCACGTTAGTCAGCCCTTGCGGTCAGCACTGTCCATTCGTGGCGGTATAATCACACTCCAACTTGGCCAGGAGCTGGTTGGATAGGCTGCTCACGGCCTCTACGAGACTCTTGTAGTTGGTAGATAGTCGCCATGAATACTTCCAGCTTTTTATTGTTGATACTGTCCCGGCTCTTCGGCCTGTTATTGACTATTTTCTACTCTCGCGCTTTCCTGAGCATTATCAATTGCACGTATATATTTGTTGGTTCGGTTCGGATGGTAACTGGTCCTCCTCACTCATTTTTTCCTCCACACTCATTTTTTCACCTATATGTGTTGTGCTGCCGCGCAGAAGTTTCATCAAGGACTTCCGCCACTGAGCATGGCGGTTAACGCTCT
Source organism: Vandiemenella viatica (assembly GCA_031002005.1). Taxonomy (NCBI): domain Eukaryota; kingdom Metazoa; phylum Arthropoda; class Insecta; order Orthoptera; family Morabidae; genus Vandiemenella; species Vandiemenella viatica. The sequence continues at coordinate 300,638,630 of JARYHS010011408.1, read as the reverse complement.
GGCCTCGCATTCTGGAGGACGCCGGTACGAATCCCCGTCCGGGCATCCAGATTTGGGTTTTCCATGGTTCCCCCCAATCACTCCAGTCGAATGACGTTCCCCTTCCTTGACCCCAGTCCCATAGCTCCTCTAATGGCCTCGAGGTGGACGAGGCGTAAAGGCTTAAGTAAAAAAAAAGAAAAAAAAAAAAGGAACTTCCGCACTTGGAAGAGGCAGAAACACGGCTCCGGACGGTCCCATTATTGCTGACCTCGCTTGTGTTCTTGTTTTTTGAAGACTGGATAAATTCTTCATGCTTCCCAGTTGTGAGTAGAAGGTAGGTCATCTTTCTCTGCATCTTAACTTCAGCTCCCTGGTGAATCAGTAATATTCTATGCGATCTTGAGGATCCCGGTATTTCTGTCATGAAGTTTTATGTCTATTATTTAAGTATTGCTGATCTTTCAATATTGGTCTGTTATTTTCTTCAGTGATGGTAGTAGTTAACGCTTGGTATTGCCTTTTACATATGATATAACGTCATAACGATTTCTTCAGGTGTAGTAACTGCACGTTTCGTGCGCATTTTGTTGTGTAATAATCGGCTGAAAGCTTCTATTTCTTTTCTGTTACTTTCTTCGTCTGTTTCTCCGATGGCTACTAGTTGGTAAGCTTAGTGTGCCGGCTTTGGTGGTCCTCTTACCTCTACATTTTTCTCCTCTGTTATTGCTAGCAATAGCTCCCCTCTTCTGTCGCATTGTCTGGAATTCCATTTTTTGCGTTTAGATCTCCGCCCAGTAGCTCTTAGTCTCCGATAGACAACACAACGCCTATGTTTTGTTCCGGCAGTACAGGGCAAGGCTGCGACTATAATAAATTGTCCCTCTCTTTATCTCCCTTTAAGTGTTGTAGCCTTTAGTTCCATCAGAGGGGCGTGTGAATGGCTACTCTCCATCCCCGCACGCATGGGCGATCCATACGATACATGTCCATCCCAGTAGCAGTCAGAGACATATTCTGCCCATTTCTCACCGTCGGCAGTGTACAGTGAAGTCTTTATCTTTTGATTTTTCCTCCTAGTATCTTCAGATAGTTCACACCATCATGGTTGGTTTGTCGTATTGTTGGCTATGCATCTCCATTGCCTCTATCTTAAATTTATCGTTATACTTGAGTTTTTTACATAAGCAAGACATCTACATGGTAAATTTTTAAAGCTCTCCTATTTTTCCTTTCTTATAGTTTCTGGATGGTTCTACTCTTCGTTACTCTAGCATAATTATTACGTCAGTGCTATAGCTCCTCGCAGCTGCGTTTGGCTGCGTTCAACCTTTTAATTGCTATTTACAGTTCCTCAAACATTTTTCTCAACGTGTCCATACAATACGTTGCCTTTTTCCTTAAGTCGTCTTCTGAATGGGTGTCCACTTCTCTTCCTTCATTGTGTCTTCTCTCTTAGCAGTCTCTTCTCGTTGCCACGTCCGCAGAAGATCGTCTATTCCATTTTTCCTTTTCAAGGTTATTTCTAAAAGTAGCTGTTGTTTCTTTCACTACCTTGTCCATACTGTGTACTCTCCGCGTTCGCTCTTGTGTTCTGATTGAGTTTAGGTGAACTTACTGCCAACCGCAACGCCGTGAATTCCCTTCCAAGAAGCTACGGGTCTTCCTGGGGATTCGCACATTTTTCTCGTGTTTCTTCTGGTAACGTACATTTCTCTGTGGAGTTGGATTCATGGCTCTTCACGTATCTGTGCTGAAGTGTACGATAACGTGCAATATGTTAGACAGGTAGCTGTCTCATGCATTGCAGTAGTCCAGAGAACTTCCTTCAAATTCTACCAGCATCCAAGTGTACAAGATAAGAAGTTCGCTACAGACGCGTGATCAGAGTGACTTGATACACTGCTGATCGTATTACTGTCTTCGTGTTTGCTTCTTCTGTCTTAAATTGATGGACACTTTGTTCTCCATTTTCCGTTTGTTTCGATACTGCTTCAGTATCTCCTGTGTGCTCTGTTGGTGGCAGCACATTCATTACTCCGTCTTTTGGTAACTGCTATCTGAATCCATTTTCCGTAAAAATCTATTTTCGAACTCAGATCCGTGACAGTTTTCTACATGGAACCTTCAGGTTTACTTGAAAGTTATTTTTAATCTCTTGATTCATTCTAATGACTCTGACCACTATCGGTGGCAAGATTTCTCTGTCGTACTGGCGAGGTGCCTGAATTTTGTCTAATTGGTGATTCGTTTTCTGTGTTGTTGTTCCAGCTGTCTGGAATCTCTTATAGCGCAGGTCGGTTTTTATTGAGATTTCAGTGTTGCGTAGCGCCTGATTCACTGTTCTTCTTAATTTGTCTCCACACTTTCTTTTCCCTTTCACTTCTGTGAACTGTGAGAGGTCCGTGTTTTGGCTGAACCTCTTCCAGTTGAAGCTGCCTTCTCCACTGACGAATCGTCCGCTAGGCCGTGTCCTGAGTCCTCCACCGGGTATCGCTGCTTCAGGTCCTTCCCGTCGCTGTGTATAGTATGCCAAGTCGTTGCCGTACGTCACTGTGGCTAATTCAAAGTCCAAAATCGTGATCCAAAAACATGTACGAGTCACAATGCCACTATCCATTATCACTTCACTACCAGGAAGTAGCTATTCACACTTCGAAGTTCGTTGCGGAAATTTCCCCAAGCTGCCTCACGATTCGTAGTCATGTATGTACACACTTTGACAATAAATTTCGACGCTGCTGAAATATTCTATCACTCTCATCTTGCACAATCTGACATCAATGTCATCCTAAGAAACAGTAACGCAATACTGCCAAGCCAAATTTATTGTCAAAGTGTGTACATATCGTCGGTTGTGGCCGCATACTTTGTCAACTACTAAAGCTGGCCGCCAATTGGTCGGTTCTTTTGGCCAGGGTTTATCCGAGACCACAAACCGATTCTCCCGAGCTTTCATGGAGCTCACGTATATCGGCTGCTGCTGAATTTTGGCCGGGATTACGTATTTCTGTTATTTGGCCTGAACAGACTCGTTGAAGATAAGGTTAACAAACAAGAAGATAATCAGAGATGGCGGTCTTTTCCTGAGTGAAGCCTGGAGGTCCATTTTTTATTATCTTCAGCAGAAGTGCGACATACGGTCACGACATGAAGATTTACAAAGAGCGACGCCGCGCACAGGCTGTTGCGGGACTCGGATGAAGGTTTATGCGGACAAAACCTGCCATTTGTACGTATGAGCAGCTGAATTTTGTGTCGTATTTTATCGCAGAATGTTTCTCCACCTGACGAAAGCGATGGAAACGGTTAAAAGGTGTGCATAACAGAAGTTATCCGGCTGATCATCAGTAAAAACTACGTAGAGATGGAAAACCCTGAAAAATTTAAGTGTGGCACAATTAGTACAGTTTAAATCTGGACAGTGGAATGCCCAAACAAATAATGAAATTAAACATAGGTTTCAGCAGTAAAATGGCTGAAGATGCTTCAGAGAATGAATCGAAAGTCATTCGAAAAAATAAAAGCAATTGTGGCACGTAATACCCGGTTATTATCACTCATACACCTAACAATTCAACTTAATCCAAAATCAAGTTTATTATCGTACTCAAAATTCTGAAAATCCATTCACTGAAACACGGAAACTGAAATTTCTGTATTGTGTTCATACACTCTCGAAGCTTACAATTAATTACGTATAAAACCAGAAACATTTCCACTGGAACACATTGCGTAAGCTGGAAGAAAACATTCGATTGCCAAGCTTTCTGAAAAACTTCTTAGTGTTCGTTAATTTTACCGAAACTGTGTTTTGTATTTAAGCAGTTTGAGTGTAAACTTACTTCTAGCACGCAATAATGTTTGCTGGTGATGACTTAATGGGTACTCTGGCCGCAGGTTAAACTCGTTCGCTGGAGCCCAATTTTTAAAACTCCCCTCGTCTCATTGGCGGACGTCAAAGGCAGAGCGGAGCGTTAGATACCCGGACGGAGTATCGCATTGATTGCAATCAAATGGATCGTGCCGGGCTTAACTGGGCAAAAAGCTGTTAGCCGGAAGCTAAATTACAAAGCAACTGTTTGTTTCTAGTTGAATTACAGGCCGTGAGTTGATTACTCGGTTCACGTTTGCCCCGGGCTTCCCGGACTTTGTTGCGTATAAATGAAAGATGAGTCGCGGCTGATTGTGTTGGGAATGCGTTTCCTGTTCAGTTGTACGCTATCGAGGCCTTCATTATACACCGGCGCTAAATCCACTACCACTTCTGCTACTGAATTCTTTAATCTGAGAGTAGTTTTGTATCATTAAGGCTGAGAAACAATTGCTCTGCGTTCCAGAAACATGAAGGGCTAGCTAGCTATAACTAAGCACAACGTGGAGGAGTCATTTACGTGAAACTGACCGTGGCGTACCAAAAATTCATCTATCTTTTTTTAAGAAAGTAAAAAAAATAAAGTGGAGGCAAACTTGTGGCGGTTAGCGCGGGTGGGGAGGTAAGGGTGAAAACCTTTTACTTCTTTTTATATGATTAAAAGAAACCTTAGGCCGCTAATTTATTTGTTACTCAAATGGCGTACAGGCGAGGCTTATTTATCGTTAACATTGACACATTGAAATATGATAAAAAGAACTATGCAAAGCCTCTTCTTACAATTGCCAACACATATCAACAAATAAACAAAAGCATCAAAATACAACCACCTTTAAATTAATCTTGAACAACACTCCCAATGTCAATTGGCAAGCAAGAAAGCTACACACTTGATTTGTTTAAATGAAAGCTCCCGTCACAATGATCGGGAACCATAAATCAAACCACAGTATTGGCATCAACTGTATTCAATCTCAAATGCCGGGCGCCAGGATAATTTATATTATCCACCAAGTGTGGCTTTAAGAAAGTCTGCCCCAGCTAGCTCAATATTTGGGGGTGCGAGAACTCCTAATCATCAGTGGCCGTTACAGGGCTGTACTCAATGCACCGAATAAAAGTACCACACTGCACTTGTAGGATGATTACCGTGACGGGCGATGTATTTCCCGCGACGGCGGAAGTACTATAGCCCCTTGGCTATAGCGGACAAAGCACCACGTCCGTGCAAACGTAATGATGCGTGTACAGTGACTCACTGTACAACACGCTTATTAACCCTCAGGTCGAAGCCCAGAGCGATCTCCCGCTTCGGCAGATCCGCTCCTTCTCCTCTGAAGGCTCGAGAACAAGTCCTCTCTCTCGCGTCCGCCGGAAAAAGCCTCCTCTTACCCCTCGTGGTGTACATGAAAAAAATACACCATCGTTACAAAATGCAAAGGAACGTCTCTGTCGATTGGTTCTGCCATTTTTTAAGCTCTCCCTTCGGCTGTCGCGATAGGCGAACTTGTCATCCTCGACTCGGGTGAACTCGGGATAGCCTCGGACATTTCCGTCACCTGTGACCTCGAAAATTCCCCGTTCGTAAAACTTGGGCTCGGGTAGTTTGTTCACCTTGGTTTACCGTTTCCCCGGAGCTAAGGGATTATACGCCTGACCGACTGCGTGAGAAGGGTAGCTGGTGTCCATTGTCCCTGGCCGCCGCCAGGCTGCCGCGACCTTCTGGCGCGTCTGGCTCACGTGCCACACACACACTGACAACTCTTTCCAATAATTTCTCTCTATTCTTTTTATATATATAAATATGCAAAAATATATATATAAAAATGTACGGAATGACCCATTTTTGGTCATTCTGCTACAAACTTAAGTTTCATGAAAGCGAGAAGTAATGGAAATTTAGGTCGAAATAGCGTAGTGCCTAAACTGTTAATGATTTAAACCGTGATCATTCACCAGAAAAGAGTACAAATATACTCATTCTGATTGTTCGTATAATTAACTCCTAATGAAGGGCGTGCGTGGAGGCTAACAAATTAATGATAATAGTATGGGTGAGGAAAGAAGTTTGTTGAAGAATCTTACAGAAAGAAGTTTGTTGAAGAATCTTACAGAAAGAAGAGACAGGCTGGTAGGTCATATTTTGAGACATGCTGGAATCGTTAATTTGTTAGTGGAGGGAACAGTCAAAGGTAAGAACTGTAGAGGAAGACAGAGATTAGAATATATTAAGCAGATAATTGAGGACGTGGGCTGTAAGGGGTATGTAGAAATGAAGAGGTTAGCACAGAATAGGAAGGGATGGAGGATTGCATCAAGCCAGTCGAAAGACTGATGAGAGCAAAAAAAAACCGAGCGGGGCGGTGTAACGGTTAGCGTTCTTCGCCTCGCATTCGGGAGGACGGTGGTTCGAATCCCCGTCCGGCATCCTGATTTGGGTTTTCCATGGTTTCCCCAAATCACTCCAGGCAAATGCCGGGATGCATTCCTTCAAAAGGCCATGGCCGAATTCCTTCCCATTCCTTGCCCCCATCCTTTCCCGTCTTCTAAAGGACCTCGATGTTAAAAAGAGACGTAAAGCAGTTACAAAAAAAAAAAGTTTTATGAATAAACATCTTCAATATCACATTGTTTGTGTGTGTATATTAGGAAAGTTCTCACTAACTTTACCGCGCTGTATTCTTTAGGTGTCGTTGGAAGAACATTGTGCTGCGCAGTAGGTCTGTTGAAACAGCAGTGAGTGGGCACGGGAATGCCCCATTTGCTGTGTCTGTCCTGTTTGACGGGGGCTGACGATAGTGCCGCGCAGTGTTATACAAGGGGAGGCCGCGCCAATCGTAAGATTCAGACCTATTCCTACTGTATGTAACAAAAGCTCGTGGCCAGAGTTGTAATGTGGCAAAACAGGAACATGCGCTTCTTCGCCGTTGTCGACAAAATCACGCACTGAGCTATTCAGTTGCGTCCAGAAAGTTGATACTTTTTTATTTATTTATTCATATATCTATACAGGTAATTCCCGGAAATAAGTTCCAACAATTATGTATATGATTAGTTTTGTAAAAGTCTTTTATAGTGGAAATACCGAAGGCGTCTCGTTTCAATTCTCCCGTTCCATGGTGCGGGAATGAACATCTATCTGTCCTTCAGGAATAACTGTCGCATAACGATATTTGTATTTCGTACCTGCCGCAGCAAATACCTCTATTTTTTGTAATACAGCTTAATATAATGGAAGTTCAAAAGCGTCGGTTTTTTTCACAACAAGCGACATTTAAAAAACTTACGGTATGCATAATTGTTGAACTGATTGTCCGGAATTGTCTGTACATATTATACTTTTGAGCAGACAAAAAAGTTTGCCAGCAGCCAGATTCGATCCGGCTACGTCGAGCCTACGAGGGAGAGAGAGATTTTGCTCGCTCCACCACGCGTCTCTTTAAACCTAGCAAAGGTAGAGAGTTTTTGGACGCTACGGAATATTACAGCGTAACGACAGCGGCGAAGAAGCGCATGTTACTGCTTTGACACAATTGCACATCTGGCCGTGAGATTTTACTACACACGTTATGAATTGGATCAGAATGTTATAATAGGCGGCGTTCCCATGAGGAGCGTCCATAAACCACGTAGCTCCATTTTGGCCTCGTGTTAACACCCCCTCGCACTCCCACCCCCACGTAGCCGACGTCCCCCTCCCTGCCTGGCACGTAGCTTTTTTTCCCCCCTATTGATTCCAGATGACATTTTGTACGAAAATAATTAAAAGACGTAAATAACTATCCACATGCTGTTGTGTTTTCTGTACCTCATTTTGCTGTGACAAATAATATGAATGAAAAGTTACGTGGCCTGGCTCGGAACCCCCCTCCCCTCCCCCGGACATACACACTCACGTAGCTCAGCGTAGGTTTCCAGAAATCCCCCCTCTTAAATCCGTGTTGCATCGATGTCAATGCATTTTGTTTCTGAGCGATCAGATCAGTTTCTGGGATGCTTTTTACTTTTGCCTTTACGCCTCATCGATGTTGAGGTCATTAGAGGCGGATGCGACTGAGGATAAGGAATGGGAAGGAATTCGGCCATGGTCTTTTGAAGAAAGCATCCCGGCATTCGCCTGGAGTAATTTGGGGAAAGCATGGAAAACCCAAATCTAGATGCCCGGATTAGGATTCGAACCCGCCGTCCTCCCGAATGAGAGGCCACAACGCAACGCAAAGCCTCGTGTATTCGATGCCACTTCAGCTGTGTCCGTGATTACTCAATAATTACTGCGCAGGTAAACGATATAGGTCGTAATACTTCCATCACTCTGGCACACCTATAATAGTAGCATGTGTTATAAATTACATTTTAATCATGTACTTAGTGCTATTACAGTTCCAAAAAGGACACACGTATCCTTCAGGAGGAAAAAAAAATTATAAAAAAAACACGTAAATACGTTTCATGTATCCTAATCGACCTGAGAGTGCGGTGCGAATCTAATCTTTTGTTGCAACTCGAACGCAGCCCTTACTCGGATTACGCTCGTCTCTACAGCATGGTCTCCCTGAGTTTAATACTTTGATGAATATCTTATATTAAAGCTCTTGCTGTAGTTATCAGTTCGTTTCGACAGCTGCCTCACGTCACGGATCATAAAGAGATTGCTACTGAATCTCAGCGACACAGCATGTTCTTTACTCGTTATATCAGAGAACATTAGAGAAAATTAAACATTGACCCAATGATAAAAAGAGTAGTGGATCATTGTATTAATCTGCAGCAATCCAAAGGGTACTAATTCCACTCAATGAACGAAATACTCAATAGTTAATAAGTGAAAAATGTCAAGATAATACTTTTAAATGAAAGGCTCAGCAATTAAAAATCATAACAACTGTTTAACATCATAATTAATTCATATTTATACATTTTACACAAACATTGTTTTACAAACTTCATTACGCAACTTTTTTCTCTCCAACGTAGTCAAATGAATCACGGTTACGTTTTATGCGGCTGAAGAGTTTAAAAGCGTTTTGGTTTAGGCGTGCTATCTACACTTAAAACGCTTACAGTCTGGGATGGACTTGTTAGGCGATCCAGCCATTTCCCCAAGAAAGTTGATTTAAGTTAGACGTGTTTGTTAATGCCATTTGCTCTGGTTGATTGTGCCGTTGGCTAATCGCAGAAAGACCTTACATTTCAGCTCTTATGTTCCGCTATTTCGTCCTTTCATTTCATTTGTCTAATAAATTGATTATTTTATAATCATTTTCTTCGAAGTCGAAGCTATATTTGATCAACGTATCAGACGTCGTAAAGTATATCATGTGTTCAGTAATGGTGACGTTTGAGGAACATCGCTCTAGTTTGTGTTGCGATTCATAACGAGCAGTTAGACCCACCCTACCTCTCTGTCGAAACATCTTAACCATGTTTCCTGATAGCGCCAAACGCCGTCAAAATAAAATGAAACTGCTTTGGCACTCAGACGAGAGAGAACTGCCCGTCATTAAGTGGGCGGACGTTTTATTTGAGCGTTTCTGGAAACCCCTGCACGTAATGACTTCATAAGACGCTTCTGGGAATTAGCGGGCCTCGCGGTCAATTGCCTGCCACCTAGAGCAATAAAGTTTCGGCCGAGGTAGCGGGAGGAAAAAAGCTGACGGAAACGCGTCCTCGGCAAGAAGCTGATGGGGCGCTCCAGAACTGATGGTGCGCCGACAACTGCGGCCCTCTGGGATTGGTGGCCACAAAAACAGAGGCGGTGTCCCGCGCAGTGCCATTAACATCTGTCCCCCGGTGATTAACAGTGTACCGATCCCGGACAAAGACTCGCTGCAGCCGGCTCACTCAAAGCGAACCTTTTTACCGGTTAATCCGATTTTCAGTCGCACCCCGTCACGGTTTTTGCCTCATCGACTCGTTGTCAATGCGCTGGCGTCGGGTTAATTCCTGTGCTTTTTGAGATGCGTAACTCATTCACGCATCAGGAAGTAACAAGCATTCTCCCTGCCTCAATAATCGTGTTTAATACAGAGACGGCAACACTTCAGGACCGTTGTGAGAAGAAAAGAGAACGTTGGAAGAATTTGAAATGTAGTGGACGTGAAGTTAAGGTTTACGGGCGGGCAACGCGATGTCCAAGTTTCGAACATTGGTCTCGGTCTGAAATCTGACATGCCCTTGTGGAGAAACCTCCACCTTTTCATGTGAAATGAACTAAGACGCATTACGTGGTAGAATTGCCGGGTTAGATAACCAACTACGGAGATAGTTTGTACTCACATTTAATTAGAAAATAATTTCAACTTATCTTTATATTGTTTTCAAATGGAATGTAATTAACTAAATGTACAAATACCAAACAGATGTCTTTTTTTAACTGCTTTACGTCTCTTTTTAACATCGAGGTCTTTAGAGACGGGAAAGGATGGGGGCAAGGATGGGGGCAAGGAATGGGAAGGAATTCGGTCATGGCCTTTTTAAGTAAGCATCCCGGCATTTGCCTGTAGTGATTTGGGAAACCATGCAAAACCCAAATCTGGATGCCCGGACGGGGATTCGAACCGCCATCCTCCCGAATGCGAGGCCAGAACGCTATCCGTTACACCACCACGCTCGGTAAACAGATGTCGCTGATGATGATGATCTAGAAATAGAATAAAACGCGTACGACAAAATAATAAAGCTAAACTCGATTGCATTGGCGTGTCATTAACCTTTATTGAAATTGATTAAGTCGCAATTGAGGAAATGGACCGCAACATCCAGCTATTACTAATTTGGTTAGCAGTAGTGAGTTCGAGAATATTCGATGACATGACTAGACCTTCACCTCAGATTAACTAAATTCATGATTCTCATGCCATTTGTAATTTTATGTGAAGTATTTGGTTTGTTTCAGAATTCTTAGTTAAGAAACGAGTAATTTTAAAGTAGCTGTTACCCGCGACTTCGTTCGTGTTTGTAAAGAATTTGTATTGACAGCTACCGACAACTAACCACCATAGTGCTCGATGCGAGACTCGATGCTATTACCACACTCAAACCCCAGTCATATGCGCAATGAAGTTCACGCAGCAAAGTAAATTTTACAGACACACATGTCGAAATACGAAAATATCCTTGATCGGCCACTTTCAACCACCATATCTCCCCCACACACACAGTTTCTGGAATTCGGCCAACGGTGTGATCGAAAGGTGACTCTGTGTTACTACCACACAAAAACGCCAGTGATCTGCGACAGGTAGGTTTCGCTGAAAAGTGATACACCAAGACACATGCGTCTTTGGCAGAAATATGAAATTGCCGCAGGTCGACCACTTTCGACTCCCATATCTCTCACACCCCCATAGCCACCGACATCTAACAACCATAGAACACGACAGGAGACACGATTCTACTACCTCACATAAACACGAATGGTCTATGTTATGTAGTTGTGGCAGAAAAGTGACATATGCGGAGACACATGTCTTTGATCGAAATACGAAAATACCCTTGACCGGTCACTTTCAACCACCATATCTCCCAAACTCCCACAGTTACTGAAATTCGGAAAACGTTGTGATCTAAAGGTGACTCTATGCTACTACCACACACAAACGCCAGTGATCTGCGGTAGTAAGTTTTCGCTGCAGGTTGACCAATTTCAACCACCATATCTCACACACCTCCACAGCTACCGACATTTAACCACCAGAGTGCACGATGGGAGATTCACTGCTACTACCACACACAACATCAATGGTCTATCCGATGTATCTGTGGTAGGAAATAGAAGTATAAGGAGGCACAAATTTTTGGTCGAAATATAAAAACGCCCTGACCAACTTTAATCGTCATATCTTCCACATCCCCACATCTATCGGCATTCAGCCAACGTTGTGCACGATAGGAAACTCCATGCTACTTCCTCACACAAACACCAGTGATCTGTGCTATGTATTGGTGGCTGAAAAAATGAAATATATGGAAAAACACGTATATTTTATATATATGTATAAGATTATAAATACCTGGATTACAAGCCCACTGTCGGTTTCATTGCTACGATTTGGTTTCCTGCGAAGTAAGTTATTAAGAAGCATCCATCACGCTACGTCGCGAGAGTGAACCTGCTGGCTCAAGGTCGATGTATTTAGCTACAAGTGTTGTAATCACATGCGTATAATCGTCAGGAGCTTTTGGAACCTCGCTTTCGCCGATACGACGCATTTTGTAGCTATAGTCGACAGCCTTTCCGTAACCCCAATATTCTGTCAGGGTCAGAGAACAACAAGAGTTTGGCAAGAGGGTTCGAGAAGAAACTGGATCGGGCAGAAGGGGTCGCAATTCTGGGGCTGCCAGCCTTACGTGAAGTACTACCTGGTGCCACGCCGTAGCCTAGTAAAACCTCATTGTTGTGGTCGGAAGGTTCATTCAGTTTATCCTGTAATGATGTGTCATCAGCTACTTATTTTTATATCATTAATAATATCGTGAGACGAAATACTAAGCTTAGTTGGCATACGTACACTATGCGTGTGATGCCCAGTGTAGGCAGCGAACAACATCCGAGATTGAAGATAGGAGACATGAGCGATGTCCTCCTGGCTGCCTCAGTGCGCTGAGGCGCCCCACGCTGGATTCGGGGATATAGCAGGACCGGGCGCGGGCATAGGTCCTGCGTACCGGCTGTCCTGCAATCATCTAGGTTAATGCTGTGGCGATCCCCAATCTTCGCTTTCTAATCTACACATTTCACGAAAAAAATACATCTATCATATACATGAGGTAACAAAACAAAAATTTCCTCCAATACATTAGGCATGCCTCGCCTAACAGAAACAGTTAGAATTCGGACAGGTACTTCGCCCTCTCTCTCATGATTCACACCGGGCCCCTGTGGTGGCCAGTGTTCACGGGGTCCATGGTGACCCAGCCGGAGGAAAAAGAGGGGGAGACGGACACAAATCAAGATTTAAGACACAACAAGCATATCCGAAAGGTGGTTCGAGAAAGTTCACTCATAATAAACCAAGATCTCTGCATAAACTGATTCAGCTTCAGACAACAAGCGAAGATCCAAGGCATGGAAATTACTCTACGTAGGGTTTGCCTAATTGTACTGTATTGGCCGCCGTAGGGAAAAGAATAATTTATAGTTATCATATTATTAATAAAATAACTTTGGAGGATATTCAATTTTAAAGGTATTGCAGATGTGAATCGTCGCTATCGGATGTATAGGAAAATTGTCACAATATGACATTTATTTAGCTTCAAATGGCAGTTACATGTCTAGGTGAATTTACCTTTAATATCAATACATGACTGCAGAAAATAACAATACAATTCCTAGAGGTACAATTAGCCTTTGAGAAAACAAACAAATAAAATTTGCTTTGAAGTTAAGCTCAAATAATTAATACATCTGGAGGGGTCGTACGCAAAAGCAATATACATAGCAAATAATGACGTTAGACATCTTTATCAATAATATCGTGACTTTACAATGAGAATAACCTTGGGCGCCATGAATGGAACAATTATACCGTTCAAAATTTACGAGAGCATATTAAAAGAATCTTGCAAGGCAATGCTGTTTCCTAACAACCCGTACTGTCCTTGCAAATTATGCTGTTAGATCAGTAGGATTTTACGTGAAAGTCAGAGCATAAACTCCTCATTCCAGGGAAGGTTGTGGGTTGTTGTGTGGGCTTATGATGTAACACTTTACCATAGCAGCTGAAGTCTAGAAGCCAGCGTTGACTGACTATGGACCCACGGTATGTGAGACCCTGTGCCTCACAAGGCAGCTCCAGTCACGCCAAGTCAGCGCAATGTCCTCATTAGCATTGCGGACAGCATCCGATTCAAAAATTCAAGTCAGAATTAGAAGTAGTTCAGGCGCGGCTGCGGGTTCCATCCGAATGGGAGTCCATCGCCAGAGAGAGTTCATAGCCGCTGCACTCATGGCTCCTCCCTCTTCATCTCCGAGGGACACGTCGTACAGAAAATACCAGAACTTTAGTCGTGTGCTGATTTTGATAGGCCGGTGATATCTCGCAATATTGCTGACATTTTATTCGCACTCGCCCGTCCCACGTACGAGCTATGATATTCGCCTCCACTGGGACTCTATGAGCCGAGGACTTACGTTTTCCCGCCATGTACGTTAACTTGTTGTTTACGAAAGACTCCTCAGGAGAACATGCGTAGGCTCAGGTAAAACCACCGCACCCCGTTCCTTTTGTGCGAGGCAGGTGACTGTCTGTCCCGGACGGGCAACGGTATGTGTAGGTCACTTCTTCCCGAGGCCGCGCTCTAGCGAAGTCCGCACCGCACTCAATATTCCCCATAAGAAATGCTTTTTGTCCATTGCATATTCTCACTAAAATAAGATGAATATTTAAATTGGCGTCACAGTCTTTCTTACAACCTTGCAACTTTTATAAACATATCTAAAGAGATAAATATGATCGCGCAAGATTTTTATGCATAATTAATCTATACACGTTCATTAATATAAAAAAATACGCCATGGAATTTGACGCCAAGCATCACAATACAAAATAGAAATTTGGATTTTATGAACATTGAGTCGGTGGGAGGATCGATGCAGCCAGTCAGGGGACGTCCATTAATTACGTGTGGTGAAATAAGGGAGGGGGGGTCGGGCAAAATCACACCAAGGTTTTTTTTTTTACTTATGGCTTTACGCCTGGTCGACGGCTAAGGTCATTAGAGGCGGGATGGGACTGGAGGCAAGGAACGGGAAGGAATTCTGCCATGGCCTTATTGAAGGAAGCATCCCGGAATTCGCGTGGAATGATTTGGGGAAACCATGTAAAAGACAAATCTGGATGCCCGGACGGAGATTCTAACTCACGTCCTTCCGAATGCGAGGCCAGAACGTTAACCGTTCACCCACCACGCTCAGTCAAGGGGGAGGGGTAGATGGAAATCTGACGTGAGCTTTTGAAATTCATGAAGGACAGTAGACCTAAAAAAGAAAAAAAAAATCACGGGGGGGGGGAGGGGGTCATCTTAGGGGGGAGTCCGCCCAGATCTCACCAAATCTCACAAGAGGGTGAGGGGGGGGGGTAGGGGAGGGGGTTTCGGAATTCCGGAGAAACGACTAACACACTATAAAATTTCGTACGAATCTGATTGACGCTGAGGATTTCGTGTCTAGCGAGGATGCGCTTGGAAGAGCGGGAAGATTAGCGAACAGGGGACCTCGTGCACAGCCGCTAGCCGAGACAGGTCGTTAGCTGTGCTGAAGTGTACACCTCGACAGACACGTGGCGATACGAACCGGTAAATGATTCGCGTTAAGCACTTCACTGTACATAATTTCTCTCACAGTGTTAAACGGCCCAGGCAGATAATGCTTACTAGGTAGCCTACATGATTTACTTCAGTGTTCTCATGCTGATCAGATATCTTTCTATATCTCACACAAAATTATTCCGATTTCGACACTTGTAATTTTTATAAAAATCATTTTCCAGTCCATTATTTCCTGTGGTTGTTTCATTAATTAGTCCGTTGCAACTGTCAATAAAGTAATGTTTAATATTGTGTAAACTCAAGTTTAGTAATAAAAGTTACTTAAGAATATTTCATTATTCAGAAATACAAATGAAAAGAAGATAAAATTTTAGTGAGGATACCTAATTTGGACACCCTTTTTGATTCAACGAATGCGTAAGAATGTAGGTACTTACATTCGACACAGATATGTCAGGATACAAGATATGTCTGTGGCGGAAGGGTCACGCGACGAAGTCGCTAGTCTAGATGGAGACTGGAGGGTGAATGACGCGTTTTGCAGGGAGGCAGCGCGGGTATTGTCATCGGTAGAGAAAGGAAGTATGCTTTTATAAGTGGTCAGAACAGTGGAAGTCGGCGGTGAAATAGAATTAAGACAGCCACTTCATTGTGACGTTGAGGTCATTAGAGCCGATAAAGGACTGGATGCGAGGAAAGAGAGGAATTCGGCCATTGGTATTTGAATGAACCATCCTGGCACTCGCCTGGTTGATTTCCGGAAACCATCGAAAATCTAAATCAATCTGTATGCCCGGCTGGGGGTTCGAACCTGAATCCTCCCGAATGTGAGTGCTCAGCCACCACAGTCTATAGTGAAATACTTCGCGACGTTAAAGTTTCGCTGACAAGGCACTCGCAGCCTAATATTGTACAACACTTGTTCACCATCGATATACGAGACCATCAGTAGGCAGTGTCACTCTTCTTATGCTCGGTTTTATGGATCATCGTTTTCCTGAAATTCAAACTCAATGTCGACCTTAGGGCGCACTGTCGACAGTAGGTAATCGTTACCTTATGTGCGAAATTAACCAACAGTCGAGTGTAGATCGCGACCGAGAAAAGAAAGCTCGTTGAATGCTGTTGGTAAGAAGGAGGACAGGGAAATTGCAGTATCGACCGCGGCTTTCTTTTGTTGGGGCTGTGTTTACTGGCGGCAGTCGATCTCCGCAATAGCGCTTTTTGTCAGCTGTCGGAAGGCCGACTCTTATCTCCCCCGGGCAGACGCGGGGGAGTCGCTATTAATGGCACACTGTCACACGGCGGGGCTTCAGTTTATTTGGCTGTGTGTACACTTTGTCTGTTGCCCACTGGTAATGACACAGACTGTCACGATATTCTGCATAAACAAAACAGTAGGAAAACTTTGTACATGACACGGCCTTGGTTGATTCTCCCAAAGCCCGTGAATATCGCAGTTTATACGAATGCCACATCTTTTTCCGTAGCCCTTGGTTTAGTTTGCAATCTGAACCGTGAAGCTATCGTAACATATTTGACTCACCATAAGTAAAATTTTCCAGAGATGAAGATATTTCCCCTTGGAAACACGAATCAACGCTCGTCAAGTCAAGCAGTAAGATTCCGCACTACTAAATAAATAATGGTAAAGTGCTTAAAAGTCTGACAAAATAAATCTCTCGTTTGCTGAAAAAAATGTTTTATAGTTTTTATTTTTTAAATTGTCTCGTAGCGAGGGTGTGAGTTACATAATAGATAGTACCTCCGGATCTAAAATAATACATCTGCTTCGAACGACGAAGCGAGATAGTAGCTAATAAATGACAGGAAGCAAATACGATTTGATCTCCGAATGAGAGAATCTACTAGAATTAAGATGGTTTGAAAATACAAAGAGGCTGGATGGGTGGAGTGTGGCTACATACATCATTAAAGAAAAGCGGACACTAGACAAATAACAGATAGTTGCATTCGGTGAAGAATAGTGTACAAAGCAATAAACTAGATTGGAATATAATAACAGAGGACGAGGGAACATGACGACCTACTTCCATCCTAGCTTTATTGACATTATGACTTCTGTCGAGATCAATTATTAAAAATAATAACTATTGTCCAAACACTTAAGTCAACTGTACAGCTTAGAGATTTGGTGGATGAGTTGTTAAGGTGTGTAACGGGTTCCCGGTGCGATTCCGGACACCGGCAGAGAGTTGCAAATTCATTCTGCCGTACTCTAACTATGGCAAAGATTACTCCTGAGGTTCGGATTGCATGTTCAACTGTAGCTCTCTTTCTCCCTGCTTACATTAGGCCACTGAGACAGGCAGACAACTGAGGCCAACCAAAATTGTTGTTAAATTCTACATTCATCTCTATCCTCCAACCCGCAAATTTCTTCTTCCTCTCTGATACTCTTTTCAATAATATTCTCTCCCACACAACTTTAGTACAGACGAATCAACTTCCTATTTCTCCACTTTTTCTTAGATAACACTGTCGTATCCTCCTCTACACTTCACAATATATCCTACATCCGCTTCCTACCTCCCAAGTCAGTTGTTCCATTACCATCGATCTACGCATCTGTAGTGCATGAATTCTCCGTACTTTCCTTAAAGGCAATATTTAGACCCCATAGATTAGTAACTCACCTCCATGCCAAATAGCTTTTCTCGGATGATATTCCAGCGATATTCATCATTCTTACTTTGCCCACTGAATTCGTCTCTGTGTACATATATCACTGTTACCTATACTTCATGGCCAATTCAATTCCGTTTCAGAACTAAACTTTTGTTTGTCACAGCGCCGCTATAGTGGGCACAGGAAGGAAGTATGGTTGTCAATTCTTGCCATCGGTGTCAGGAAAGTTCTGAATATTGTTATATCGTTGTTTCGTTTTGCTTAGTATTAGTGTCGAATGCTGGAGTGATTTGGTATTTACACCTCAAAATATGCGTCCTCCTAACTGAAAAACTGAGAAATAATCCGAGACCTCTCATAAACATATCAAAATACTCACTTCCCTCATTTGGTAACCCCTGAGATGACAATTAGGGCGTAAAGTCTCGACAAAAAATACAGTACATAGTACACTAGAAGAGTCTCTGGCAGTGGACATTGTGTGACACTATACTCGGAGAAGGTAAGTGTTCCGGTTTTATTTTATACTAGCTGTGCCCGCGACTTCGTCCGCGTGGAATAGTTATTTTGGGCATCATATTTATTTTTGCAAACAACCTCCTCAGCTTTATAAATTATAGCAGTTACCCACGACTTTGTCCGCCTCAATTTCTGTTATTATTTTAGACAATTTTTTGCAAGTTTAGTTTTTAAGTTTTTAAAAGAACATAATTATTTTAAAGTACTTCTGCGTAAATTATATTTTTAGTTTTATTTTCTTGTGGCAGAAGAACATATTGGTTTTCTCCGCAACCCGATCTTGACAACGCGACATATAGTTGGCCGTGTGAAAAGCAGTCTTGACGTAAATCGATTCCTATGTGTTTAAATGTTTGCCCCTGTGATTTATTAATTGCAACGGCGAAAGATAGCTTAACGGGAAATTGAATTCTTTTAAAATTAAAAGGTACATCATTTGGAATCATTGGGATGCGAGGTATAAGCACTGTTTGACCAACTGCTGGACCAGTCAAAACTATTGCAACGATCACGTTATTGCGTAGAAATTTAATTTGAAGTCGGGTTCCGTTAGATAAATTTGGTGGTTTGAGATTTCTAAGTAAAATTATTGGGGCACCTATTTTTAACTTGAGGGAATATGGGGGAAGGCCACTTGGGTTCAAAGAATTAAGAAACTCTTGTGGGTAATGTACCGCATCTTCTTGATCCATTACGTTATTAATAGATGTGTAGGTAACTATGTCTCCTGGAAGTTTACTTAAAATTAGGTCATTAATTTCGTCCACGCTACTGTTTCTCGCCGCCAATATTGCCCTTTGACACATCCATTGATGATCTTTATTTTCTATTTCGCTGATTTCAGGGTAAACTTTCGATATTAAGTCCTCAATGTTACTTACTCTTTCTCCTAAATCGCGATCAATTTCAATTTTATTTTCCAGTCTCCTATTAAAAGTAACTTTGAAGGAAAAGTTATACTACCTCTTCCCAAATGTGCTCTCATATTTGTAGTTAATTTTAAAATGTTAACAAACTTCCATAATGGGGAACTTTTAAGGCAAGACTTTACAATGTCTGCTCTAGTTCCCCTTACTATTACTGGTAAAGTTTGTCGAAAATCCCCAGCAAACATAACAGTAATCCCACCCATGATTTTATCACAGCTTCTAATATCTCTAAGAGTCCTATCTAGAGCCTCCACATGAGCTCTATGGATCATGGTACATTCGTCCCAGATTATTAAACTGACATCTTGTAAAACTTTTCCCAAAGGACCATTTTTACGTATAGAGCACACGCTATCTTTCTGTAAAGAAACAGTTAGGGGCAGTTTAAAAGTGGAATGATCTGTGCGTCCACCTGCTAATAAAGTTGCAGCGATACCTGACGACGCTACTGCCAAAGCTAGCTTTCCCTGAGACCTTACTTTTGCTAATATAAGATTAGTAATAAAGGTCTTGCCGGTTCCACCGGGAGCATCCAAAAAAAATACTTTTCCTTCATTAAAACGAACACTTCGCATAACACAATTATACGCGGTCACCTGGTCATTAACTAATTTTGGTTCATTTTGAGTAATATACTCATTTAATTCATTTAGATCATACGGTTTTCGCAACGCTACTTCTAACGGATCCAGATGATTAAGTGAATTAATCCTTTTTGATACAGGTTAGCCCAAAATCGGTTAGTGATTTATCGCAAATCTCATGAATTTTATCTTCAATTATGATTAGTCCATCATTGTATATATCATTATTGTATGTTAATGTCATATCTTGATTCTCATTACGCATTCGCTGCATACAACCGTTCAGAAGGGAGCCGACCGCGCGTAATATCTTCTAAGATGTTCATTGAAATTAAGTGATGCCAAAGACAATTTTGTTCACAATTAAATACTCTTAATCAACAACACATTTATTTGGATAAAGATTAATATTATTATGTTGATAGAACTCTAACAAATAATTGGTAATAATGCATTAATTTCGACCAAATTTGATTACCATAAAAACGGTTCTAGTGAGTTAATCTCAAAAGATAGACATATACTGTCGCGGACATTTTTTTAGATCATTTCAAGAGGAATAATCCTTTCATACATATTTTTTGGTATCTTGAACCGTTTTCGCAGCGCACGCAACAGAAGCCCTCAAAGATGAATAATTTTCCACGTTTTTTCCACATTTTCCATTGTTTCTTCGCTCCTATTAGTCGCAGCGTGATGTTATATAGCTTAAAGCCTTCCTAGATAAATGGTCTACTCAACACAAAAAGAATTTTTCAATTCGAATGAACCGTTTTCGCAGCGCACGCAACAGAAGCCCTCAAAGATGAATAATTTTCCCCGTTTTTTTCCACATTTTCCATTGTTTCTTCGCTCCTATTAGTCGCAGCGTGATGTTATATAGCTTAAAGCCTTCCTCGATAAATGGTCTATTCAACACAAAAAGAATTTTTCAATTCGAATGAACCGTTTTCGCAGCGCACGCAACAGAAGCCCTCAAAGATGAACAATTTTCCCCGTTTTTTTCACATTTTCCATTGTTTCTTCGCTCCTATTAGTCGCAGCGTGATGTTATATAGCTTAAAGCCTTCCTCGATAAATGGTCTATTCAACACAAAAAGAATTTTTCAATTCGAATGAACCGTTTTCGCAGCGCACGCAACAGAAGCCCTCAAAGATGAATAATTTTCCCCGTTTTTTCCACATTTTCCATTGTTCTTCGCTCCTATTAGTCGCAGCGTGATGTTATATAGCTTAAAGCCTTCCTCAATAAATGGTCTATTCAACACAAAAAGAATTTTTCAATTCGAATGAACCGTTTTCGTAGCGCACGCAACAGAAGCCCTCAAAGATGAATAATTTTCCCCGTTTTTTCCACATTTTCCATTGTTTCTTCGCTCCTATTAGTCGCAGCGTGATGTTATATAGCTTAAAGCCTTCCTCGATAAATGGTCTATTCAACACAAAAAGAATTTTTCAATTCGAATGAACCGTTTTCGTAGCGCACGCAACAGAAGCCCTCAAAGATGAATAATTTTCCCCGTTTTTTTCCACATTTTCCATTGTTTCTTCGCTCCTATTAGTCGCAGCGTGATGTTATATAGCTTAAAGCCTTCCTCGATAAATGGTCTATTCAACACAAAAAGAATTTTTCAATTCGAATGAACCGTTTTCGTAGCGCACGCAACAGAAGCCCTCAAAGATGAATAATTTTCCCCGTTTTTTCCACATTTTCCATTGTTTCTTCGCTCCTATTAGTCGCAGCGTGATGTTATATAGCTTAAAGCCTTCCTCGATAAATGGTCTATTCAACACAAAAAGAATTTTTCAATTCGAACCAGTAGTTCCTGAGATTAGCGCGTTCAAACAAACAAACAAACAAACAAACTCTTCAGCTTTATAATATTAGTATAGATGTTAGTAGCGGAGCATTTGATCGTTTGTGCAGTGGAGGAAGTATTGCCCCTGGTGGCAGACCTGCCCGCCGGGCCATCACGGAGTCGTGACCGGAGCGGATCGAGGTTTGATTCACATTGATTTATTTCTGATCTCATTTCACATTTGTTACGGACGAGTTGAACGCCCAGCAGCTTTAACGGTCTAACTCGACACCGACCTGTGACGAATCACAACACTTTTATTTGTACAGAGAATTCTCATACTTTGTATTCCGGCATAACAGACGATACGCCGCAAGATGAAATCTTCAGCTCTCCACTATACAATACCACACTGGGCTAACTGCATAGTTTCTGATTCAAACGACGCCAGCGACCTTATGTAGAAATAATACTCTTTCTTTCCGTATTAATTGTCAGCAGATATTTCTGAAATGACAGCTTAAGATGCCCGCTAAGTTCAATAGCTATATTCACCGGCATTACCACCTGCTTTAATTCACTCCTCAGTTTAAAAACTATTTTGACCACATTGTGAACTTTTAAAAGATAATTGTGCTGGAATGATTTGAGTAATAACGACATCCAAGCTCGTCATAATGATTAGAAGTGATGTAAAGCAAGTAAATGTGCAACTGAAATCCATATACATTAATCTGGTTATTCACCCAACGATTGGCTTTACATGTCCGTAATTTCCGAAAGGACGTGTTTCACGAAGATTCTCAATAAAAGCTGATGCCATTCAGTAATTAGTTTATAGCATTACTCCTATTATATACAAGAACAGCCTCATCAACAAAACGGTGGCGATCTTTCTCTTTGGAGATTTGCATAATCAAGTCTTGGGCTAATAGGAAACTAGAGTTGATTAGCGACCCTGTCCATGTACAACAGGTTTGTTATTGAGCCAATCAAACGAAGCTCGAGTACTATAGCTAATGTGTTTGTATAGTCTGTGATGAAAAGCTAGCAGTTTGATCATAACGGATGTTGGAAGCAACGATCAAGTTAGGTTGAGTTCAGCACAATCCCTTGTTTCACCCTTACCCTTCATCCAATTTTAACTATTACATTTTTTGGTGTTTCACTTTGATTATCATTGTCGCAGCTGGCCTTATATAGGTAATGTCTCTCAGTCACTCCATAGTCTTTCGAACTGGAAAAAAAAAAAAAAAAATATGTATCAAGTAATTTTTGAGCACGCCGAAACAAATAGATACACCAATAGTGAAAAATACTAAAAAAAAAAAAACTCGAAATAGTCGATCACAATCTTTATCAGTATGCCTTAAATTTACCGACCCAGTTCCGTTAAGATATGAGAATAGTAGATA
The DNA here is from genome assembly GCA_031002005.1 of Vandiemenella viatica. Taxonomy (NCBI): domain Eukaryota; kingdom Metazoa; phylum Arthropoda; class Insecta; order Orthoptera; family Morabidae; genus Vandiemenella; species Vandiemenella viatica. Next base: position 300,615,611 of record JARYHS010011408.1, on the reverse strand, counting down.
TTCGCTCTACACGATTAACTTAAACGGACGGTATTTCTAATGGTTGAGTGTGAGTCATTTCTGAAGCTCGAATAAGTTCGCAACTGAATAAAATGTGGCGATTTCAAGCTAGTTGTTTGTCCCGCCTGACTTCAACCACGCTCCGTGCAACAGGTTTTGCATTCGCGAGAATCCGATTTGATTCGCTGTTGGTTGGACTACATAGGTTTTAATTCGTCTATGCGTCCTGAAACTCACTTCAGGCAAGGTCATAAAAGGTCCTTAAAATAATATTTCAACTGAAATTTGTGCTGAGTATCGGTTGCAATGCAGTGAGAAACAAAAGTTAGGATTAAGTCATTCGATTATTTTTGAAACCAGTTTGTGTAGTACTCTTATGGATGCTTGCTTAGGGATAAACAGGATTTTAAACTAGTAGGTTATATGGTATATTCCAGCTTCGATTTTCTACATTCTTTAAGGCTAGCATAGTTGCAATTCTTGTAGTTGTCGGAGTTTTCGAGTGACCTTGAAGCTATGTTTATCTCCTGTGGAGAGGCTGGTATTGTAGTTGAAACTGAAGCTTTACTTTTTCCAGTAGGATCACCGAGTGACCATATAATACGCGGTGAGCTAACACACAATGTTAATTCCATAACGAGCTACTGCAATTAATGCTGTTTAAGGTCCAGTATTGCTGTTGTTGAGCCAATACCGAATAGATCGCGTTTACGAGATGAAGAGCTCTATCTGGCTTCTACAGCACGACTATAGCCCTGGTACCCTGACTGAATTTTCGGAAATGCAAATTTTTTTTTCTGTATAAACCTTCAATTTGTTTTCTCTGTCTGTTGAAACTCTGCATAATCACCTGTGACACTGTATGAAGGTGCCAGGAATCTTCACTGAGAGCTGGCAACTACAAAATGTCGCCGTCACACAAGTCAAGCTATACAGAGTAGCCAGGCGAAGCAACGGGGGTCGTTCATCACGTGACTAAATAGCTGTTGTCCATAGCAGAGATAACTGTTCCGATTAAAATAGCGTGGAAAAATCGTCTTTTAAGTGCGTCAGATGTCTATTAACGACCATTATTGTTATATAAATAATAAAAAACCCTTACTGAATGATTAACTACCTTTCCTTAAAAATATTATTTGTCGAAGAATTAATTTTGATCAAATTGCTCATTTGTTTATCTTGCGAAAACCATACACAAACTTCAGAAACATCGGTGCAGCTTTCGTTGTGACTTTAGGAGCCAGCTTATGACTAATTATTGAGAAAGAATTTTTGTAGTAGTAATTTCGGAAATAAAATTGGAGACTGTTTATGGTTGTTATGGTTTGTCGGCAAAAGAGTAGAAATTGTGGAATATCAACGGAAATCCGAGTATTTTGAAATTCGGCGGTTCCCAGCTTTTAAAACCCTCGAAACATTTTGTAAAAGTTATGATTATTATCACCACCGCAATATTTACAAATTTTTCGTAAATTGTGTGCTAAAGTAAATAAGGATTGACGACATACTGATGAATTAACAAATTCTGAGTTGAAGAATACAAAAGCCACGAGAGAGGACAGCATTCAGTATTGCTGCCTCGTTTTCATTCTACCTGACATGACGTTACAGATGCCAAGAGTTTCAAAGGGCATCTGAACGCCGAAATCGGTATCAGCCCTGGTGGCGGTATAGCAGCGTTGCGATCGAGGGCGCATTAATAATGAAGGGCTGCTCGCCTTGGGCGCCCGCTACGCCGGATGCGCACTCGTAACTGACTACCGCTGCTGCTTCACAAATTGGCCGAGCGGCCACTCTTTGAATAATTGCCGAACTCGTAAATATTCATAACGCGACCAAAAAATACAAATCCGCTCAAGTTTTTAACATTTACAACTGTTTAATTAATGCTCGGATAGGATAAAGATGAGCCGGGCGCCCCACGCGCGGTTTCGTATTTTTCAATTATGCATGCGTTTGTGAAATGATCGCTTTGGAAGTACAGCTCAGTTGGCCGCGCGATTTCCCCCACCCCATTTAACCCCGCGTGCGCAAACCTTTATTTCGCTAGAGTTACTTTTTTTTTGTATGATATCTGGGCGCGTCGGCCGTGTTTGGGGACTTTAGTGAGGTAGAACCGAATCGAACTGTTGAATGCAAATAGACTGCGCCGGGGATATCTGTGTCCCGTCGGCCGCTGTGGGGTTCACTGCACACGGCTGCCAACGCCGGCAAATAAAAAGCACCGGATTGAATATGCATCGCCCGCCGCCGGCGGAGGAAAGGGACGGCATAACAGCGGATATATTCCTTTCCAGTTTAAGCAATCCGCACGCGCTCATCCACATAATGTTGCAAATATTTTTTTCCGCGCTCCTGCTCGCTTTCCTCACTTGCCGCGCTGAATATATATAATCCCCCTCGTCCATTAGACGGCAACGATTTCGGTAAACAGCAAGCCGAGTGGAAGAGTTGGCTGACCCCGAAAATATTAATCTGCCTCTCTGCTGCAGACAACTGTTTCAAATTACACAACGTACGCGCACGACCAGGTCCCCCCAAACAAGCCCTTACTCCCTGCAGCTACAAAACTGGTCCATGTCGGAAGTACTGGCTGTAGTGTGTGCTTTTAAGGAAAGTAAATTCTCTACCAAACAGTTCTAATAATAAAAAATTATATTGAAGATAATGAATCTTTAGCCAGTTGCTTACTGTACTTAATGGAATCAATGAAAAGTCGGTGTACAATTAATTAAAACTACAGCATGGTCAAATTTATGCAAACATGAAGTTTGTTTTACTAATATATGAACAATTACACACTGTCGAATGTCTTTGATTTTCAAATAGTTAGAGCAATTTGAGATTTCTCAGGGTCGTTTACAGGGTGGAACTGATTGCATGAGCTTCCGTCGCGAACGAAGATTTACCGTTTCGCCGCTAGCGAGGTGAGAGGACCCACGCAAAGGGATTGTGCATAAACTACGTGGCTCGATCTAGGAGGGAGAGGGGTTGGGTTGGCTGGAAAGCTACGCTGGGCTACGTGAGGGGGGGGGGGGGTTCCGAGCCAGGCCACGTAGCTTTTCTTTCATATTATTTATCACAGTTAAAATGAGATACAGAAGACACAGAAGCATGTAAATATTTATTTCCGTCATTTAATTATCCCCGTATGTAATTTATGATAGTCTGACAAGAGAAAACAGTACAAAATGTCTTCTGGAATCAATATCGAAAAAAGATTTGTGCTACGTTCGGGGGGGGGGGGGGGTTGAGACAAAAGCCACGTTGTGCTACGTGGGTAGAGGGGGGGGGGGTTCACAGGAGGCCAAAATGGAGCTACGTGGTTTATGGATGCTCCCAAACCAGAATAGCGCCGCAGGGGCCTCTGTTGTCCACAGCCGGCAGCCTGTCCTGTCGAGATGCGAGCGACGCCCAGATTCCTTGCTGCTGTATCAGATGATAATCCGAATCAGACTTCCTTCATCCGCTCCTCTGCTCTGAGGAAATCTCTGTACCCTCCGCATTGCGATGTAGCGCATGACACTCGGCGAATCACAGTTTTGCATGCAAAGATGGCCGCTCCTGGTAGGCTCAACAGATAAACAAAAAACACCAAAACGTTAACAATACTACTGGTGAGCCTCTCTAGAGTCTGGATCGTCCCCCACCACTCTTCGGTTCCCGGCACTAGTTGACAGCATCTGACGGATCTTATCCGAAGCGTGACCAAATGGAGAGCTAGCCTTAGCTATTGATGATGGGCTCTAAATTCACTGAATGCCCAAGCCAGGTAGAATGTTTAGTCATCCACCTGGCGTGTAGATCTGGGCGGTTTGTTCCATCGCGTAGCACTGTCTGTTTGAACTACACCGCACCACCAACATCTCGCAGATACTGTACCAGCAGTAGGGCCCTAATAACACTGACACTCTGTACCTATTAATTCATGGCTGAAACAATGTTTTCTCTCGGCGAGTATATCCTTGTCTGAAGCTTCGAGATCAAAAGTATTTCCCCCCGACATCACAATTTTTTCCAGGAATTTTGGTCATTATAGCTATTTAATTTGTCCATCCAGAAAACATAACAACTTGGTCGTGCAGAAAAAGCAGATAGATAGAGATAGGTACCGATGTATGCATTGATTTTTGCAGATGACTAAATTATTACGGCAAAGAACACACTTATTTTGTGTTAAAGAAGCTGCTCGAAGAATATGTCGACATTCCTTACACCGACAAGACCCGACTAGGCAGGCATTGGAGAACAGATTCCCACCCACGAATCTCCCGACCGGATCGGTGTTTTTGAAGCGGATGACTGGATTCGCGTATGAGTTGAATTTGTCACTGTTCGCCTTAGCGTTGTAAGGGAAACTTGCATCATCACTACGACTCAAACAGCCCTGCTATCAAAAGGATTTTAATAACATGTCTTTCATAAATACAGCCTCACTGACAGGAATACGGGACGTCCAATTGTTTACCTGATCTAAAACAAGGGGAGGAGTCCAGTAAAACCTCACGAAATCTATTTTAAAAGGGGGGGGGATCAATAGAAATGTCACGTCAAGCTTTTATATCATTTTTCTGCTCTTATTCCGCAGAAAAAAAAAGTAGTACGTGGAAGACATCAGTATTACCGCTGACGTATTTGGTGGCATGAAGCCAAATAAACTTAATTTATTCTAATTAAATCTAAAGTCAGGAAGGAAGGGTTTCCATCTAATCTTACCAAATCTCACCAAGCGGGAGGGGGCTGTGCAGTTAGAGTCGAGTTGACGCTACTGCAATCCTGTCACTGGAGCGGGCGATTTTTTTTGTGGCTTTACGCCTCGTCGACGTCATTACAGGCAGGAAAGGAATGGAGACAAGCAACGGTAAGGAATTCTGCCATGCCCTTCTGAAGAAAGCATTCCGGCATTCGCTTGGAGTGATTCGGGGAAACCATGGAAAACCCAAATCTGGATGCCCGGAAAGTGATTTGACGCGAATCCGAGGCCAGAGTGTTACCTGCTCACTCACCACGCTCGGTGAGGTCGTATTCAACCATGTAGACGTCAAGCCCGACATTACTTACAAAATTTTAGCGTGTACGAAATTAAATGTTGACATGATATTTAAGGAATTTCAATATTTGTCACACAGTGGAAGGTAGTCACAACAACGCGTCTACAAATATGAGATTTAATATCAAGTTAATACTTAACGTTCCAGCTGTGGATGGAAGTGGAAGAGAAAAAAAATAGGTAAGGGGTTGGAATGGGCAATCTCCGAAGATCTTACAGAAATGGCATAAGCTATGTAAGTACAGTCTGGGAGCGGAGTACGGGAAAGACAGCTTACGTTGTTCGGACTGTGTGTGGTGGTTGAGCGGTAAGCGCTCTGACCTCGCATCCGGGAGGACGCCGGGCCAAATCCCCCTCAGGCCAAACAGATTTCGGTTTTCCATGGTTTTCCCAAATCACTCCAGGAGATTCCCAGGACGGTTCCTTTAAAAGCTCATTATCGAATTCCTTCCCGTTCTCTTACTCCAATCCGCTGCAGGCTCTACGTGACTGAGGCTTAAATCGACAAGTAAAACAAGGGGGAGGGGGATGGTAGAATAAGAAGACGCATGGGATACAATGACATTTGCTAGAGCCTAGCTCGACGTATACAGAGAAGTTTTGCGCACTGATATGGACGGAATGGCAATGAAATGTCCTCACACCGCTGAAGCCTATCGTACCATCATTATCGTCATGCTGCAACGGCCAAGTCTAAAAGTTTCCGATTCGTTATGGTGTCGGTGGTCTTTCATTTTACTTCGTATTTGGTTCTAAGCCTCCTTGAGTTCATTGGAAGCAGGTACGAGCTGGGAACAAACAACGAGAAAGAACTCACTAATGTCCTGTAAAGGAATCATGCCGCAAATCGTCTGGAGTGATTTAATATTCCATACCGAAATCTAGATGCCCGTACGGGGATTCGAATCCTCGTCCTCCAGGAAGTGAGGCCAGAGCGTTACCGCTAACTCACCGCGCTCGGTGATTCGTAAGACTATTTTTTACTGTTTTATGTAGTAATTTACAATTTTAAATTGAAATTTTGAAAGTAGTGGAGAATGCGGATGAGTGATTTGTTTCGTTACGCGTAAGTGGTCTAGCCTTGGGCCTGGCGCCCTGGAGATGGTGGCTTCGACACCCAGTCCGGCCGTCCGGTAAATACCATGGCCGAATTCCTACTCGTTTCCTGCTCAATTCTCTCCAGATCGTAATTAGTTCGATGTTGACTAGTGGTAGAGCCATAATTAAAAATAAAATAGCCCGTGCATTTGCCTATTTCCGCCTTGTGTGGCAACCCTCGCTATGACGGCGAAATCCACGTCGGCTCAATCATTCTGGGACTCTTCGCCGATTACATAAAAGCAGTACTTGAAAAACTCTATTTCTGACTGAAGACTGTAGAAGTTATATGCAATTATGACAATTTTCATCATTGTTTATCCCTTTATTATAGTTCTCTACATACACTAACTAACAAAAAGATTCGCATTGAGATCTCCAGTATCGAAACTGCATATATATCAACTTTCTCTTAAGCCTCTATTCGTCTATAAATACTTTCCCATAAACACACTGAAATAATATTTTTGAAAAAAGTGCTCACTGGTTATTTTAACTCAGTTTTTGAAACTATCCTGTGAAGATATAAATGTAACGCTTTTTCTGACCATATTATCAACAATTGGCGGGATATTGATTATTCCTCTTGGAACACTTTCTGCACACTAAATATCATTGATAACATTGCCTCGTACTGGGTTTATTTGGTATCCACATCTATCACAACCATTTGGTTGTAAGGGTGGTTGAGATGTTTTGTATGATAAAAGTTGATGTGTTGTTTCCAACACGTTACTACTCAATGAAGTCGACAGTTATGTTTATAAAGCGTGAGATCCGTTTATCAAAACGGAAAAACGTAGTTTCTGGTAATAGCATAAACTGCTCACGAGATATCAACCGAGGCATTATAAGTAAGAATCAACGTGAACAAACAAAACAATTGGAGCAGCAATAAAAGACTTTACAGGCGAACGAACCCATATCTAAGGGAGCGTGCACAAACCACGTAGCTCCATTTTGGCCTACTGTTGTAGTATATTGAGAGATTTTAGCTATAATATGTTCTAACTTTCGTTCGGGATAATTTTTCTCAAGCTGCAGCTATGTAATATAATTCCACCCAACGAAGCAGAGCTCAAGGTTGAGCAAAGTCACTTCCCGTGGGAAGCAGTCCCCCTACCAGGGTAACCACAAAGCCCTTAGCCAGGGATTTTAGACGAATAGGATTAAGTCACATGACTTCTCCCCACCACGTTTCTACTCTGGAGAGCGCAGTCTAGAACGGCCTCCGGGGCAGTCGTTTCGCCGATTCAAAGGATGGACCACGTCGCCATACGGCATGCAGATTTTATTAGGTAATGGCTAATGCAGTTTACACCCTCTGGCTGGCTGAGAAAGAATATCCCGAGTGACAGGATTTTATTAGTAGCAGATGCCTTTTATGAGAGCTAGTTTATGCAGTGTTTTTCATTTATTTCAAGTGTATGTCTATGTGCCCATTTTTACTGAAGTATTAAAGTCACTCAATTCTTTCAACTACATGTTTTCATTTGTATCGCTGATTCCTGCTCATTACTAGCTATAAGTGTGGGCAGAACGTAGTCACTCTGATCTTATGGCCACATATCTTCGAAAGCTAATCGAGGAGTGGTTGATCAGAGGCGAATCCAAACTTTGGCCGTGGTGACTAGCCGCTCAGTTACTACAGCCGCATAAAATGGTGTCAGATTCTGGGGTAGATTACGTAAAATCAGTGATCGATGATAGCAGAAATATTGGGAAAGTATTTTCCTATTAGTACGGCAAAGGGACAAATATTCTCTTTCGCTGTAAAAACCATTTCTTATGTGTAGCAGCCGCAGAGGGTAAATGCAAAGCCAGAAACAGTACGAAGAAGTCAGTATAGCAAAGTAATTTTCGACGCTACAAGGAGCGCGAGTTGGAACCGAAACCGGATACTGCAAGCAGATAAGAAGAAGCTTCGAGGAGTTCGCGATCCGCCGGAGAGAGGGCAGCACGGACCGAGTCCCAGCAGCCAGCGCGAGAGCAGTGGAGGGGGTGACATCGCCAGCAGCCAATAGGACGACGACGCCACCACAACACGAGCGGTCGGCGCCAGAATTCAAGTCTCGCAGTCTCAACCCAGCAGAACAGTGAGTAATACGCAGTGCGCAGTGTTTCACGATGAATACCGCAACGAGTGAAGTAGGTGTTGAAGAGAGCAGTGCGGGAAAGCTCTCAGTATCAGAAGCATTAAAGTTGATTCCAAATTCGTTTAGCGGAGATAAAGAAGAACTGCAACCTTTCATTGAAAATGTTTCAACTGCATTTAATTTAATTGCTAAGCAAGATCATGATGTTCTCCTTCATTTTGTAAAGTCAAAGATCACTGGCCAGGCCAGGGGGAAATTGCTCGTCCGAGCTTTTACCAAAACATGGGATTCTGTAAAAGATATCTTGATTGAAAACTATGGGGAGAGGCGTTCATTAGATCACTATGCTTGTAACCTTTTTGCAGCTCGTCAGGGTAAAGCAGAACCGATTGTTGAATGGGCCGCGAAAATCGATAAATTATCACATGACTTTAGAAATGCAGTAGCTAAAGAAATTCCTGAAGAAGATGTAAAAGGGAGCCTCACTCTCGTTGATCGCCTGAGTCGCATTACGTTCATTCAAGGGTTAAGTAATGACAGAATACAGACAGTGATTAGAGCACGGGGTTCCACTATCACTTTACCAGTAGCTGTTGAATTAGCACTCGTCGAAGAAAGTGCATTGTTGTCACAGAAAGAAAAAGCTGTTATAGGGCGTTCAGATACACACACAACACAGAGTAATGCCATGAAAAAATGTTTCGCTTGCAATAAAAGTGGCCATATTAGTAAAGAATGTAGGAGCCAACCCGTTTGCCAAATCTGCAGACAAAAAGGTCACCTAGCCATATCATGTAAAGCACGCACACAGTTCAGAAGAATTAGTTATGTCACTTGTGCATATTGCCATAGAAAAGGACATATGATTGCAGACTGTAGAGTAAAGAAGGCAGTTTGTCACAAATGTAATAAGGTCGGGCATTTCGCGTCACATTGTCGCAACAATGACACAACACAAAAGACAAACAAAGGTTCGGGAAAACGAGCGGAGAGTGTGAGAAATGGCAGCCACTCTTACACTCGTCAATACGGCAAAATACATACCGTAGGCTGTGAACATGAAAATGATTTTGTTAAGATCGCCTGTGAGCAAGTAAACAATGGGGAATTATTCTTTCTTCTTGACACGGGGGCACAGCTGTCTCTTATACACAAGAATGCATTGGCAAATCACGTTCAAATAGATACAAAGAAAACTTTAAGTATTAAGGGAATTATGTCACACACAGTGAGAACAAAAGGAACTATTGTTTTGCAACTAAAACTAAGTAATCATGTGTTCATTAAGCATGAGTTTCATGTGGTTGAAGAGTCTGTTGATATAGTTAAAGAGGGGTTAATTGGGAGAGATCTTTTAATCAAACAGGGAGCTATAATTAACTATGAAAACATGTCTGTATGTATCAGTGGTCATTCTATTCCAATACTAACAGAATCAGAAAATATTAGTGGGCCTAGTAAGCGGGCTAGAGTAGTCTCAAAGGGATCAGACAACTCAAGAGGCAAATGTTCTCAAGCGAAGGGAAACATAAACACAGAGGTACCGCCCAAAAACTCTCGCAAAAGACGAGGAAAACGTGTAAACAGAAAGAATAGGCATAGCAACAAAAACACAAATAATGCTCAAAACAGTAATGAATCCACTACACAACATATACAGAATGAACAACAGGAACATAAACAAACTGTAGAAGTATCTAATCGGAGAGATGCTAGTAATTCAAGTCACAGTAAAGATAGTTTAAAGCAGTTGAACAACAGTTCTAAAGGCACAAAAGAATTTGCAAGTCTTCCGGAGGATTACACAGTAAAGTTAGGGCCAAGAGAAGAACGCATTTTACGAGTTCAGGTGCAATGCCGAAATTGTGCAGAAGCTATTGTAAACAAACAAGAAATTATTCAAGGTGTTTTCATTCCTGAATCATTGGTCAAAGTAGAAAATGGTACTTGTATTTTATCCATGTTAAATACCAGGGAGGACAGTGTTGAATTTTATTGCGGAGCATTACAGGCGCAGCCATATTGTGCGGAGAGCGATATGACGTCAGAGTCACGTGATCCGCCAGCTGACCACCCGTCCGCCATTAGAGTTGTAGAAGGTAAACAAACAACTAAACACGTGCAACCAACACAAGGGAAATCACGCACCAGTTTATTAATGGAAAATTTGAGGCTAGATCATTTGAATGAAGAAGAAAAGCGATCCATTCTAGAACTTTGTTTATTGTACAATGATATATTTCACCTCCCAGGAGATAAGTTGACACACACCAACACAGTCACCCATGAAATCAAATTAAAGCCAGAAGCACAGGGTACAGTCATCAAACAGAGATCGTATCGAATTCCAGATACTATGAAACCCATTTTACAGAAAGAAATTGAGCAAATGCTTGAGAATGAGATCATTGTTCCATCAACTAGCGAGTGGAATTTCCCAATACTTGTCCTACCTAAGAAACCCGATGCCAGTGGTCAACAACGATACAGAATTGTGGTAGACTTTCGCAAGTTAAATGAAATTACTGTAGGAACTGTTTTTCCGCTTCCACTAATTTCAGAAATCTTAGATTCATTGGGGAAGGCAAAATACTTTTCTACCTTAGACTTAGCTCAGGGGTATCATCAAATTTTGATTAAAGAATCGGATCAACCGTTAACTGCATTCAGTGCAGGTCAAGGTCACTTCATGTTACAGGAAAGATGGCTATGGGCCTTGCCTCCGCACCCGCAAGTTTCCAGTATCTAATGACAGTCGTTATGAGTGGTCTACAGGGTGATCGATGTTTCGTGTACCTAGATGACGTAATCTGTTTTGGACCAAACTTGGAAGCACACAATGAGAGGTTAAGAGACATTTTTGACAGATTAAGAACACACACACTTCGCCTTCAGCCAAACAAATGTAACTTCTTACAAAAAGAGGTCACCTATCTGGGACACAAGTTGACAGAACATGGAGTTTACCCAGACCCACAGAAAATTGAAAAAGTCAAAAATTATCCAACTCCACAGACAACAAAACAATTGAAAACATTCCTTGGGTTTGCAGGTTATTATCGCCGTTTCATAGAGAACTTTAGTAAGATAGCTAAACCTTTATATGAATTATTAAAGAAAAATGTTCCATTTGATTGGAGTCCAAAAACTGAGAATGCTTTCCAAACTCTCAAGGAGAAATTGATCTCAGCACCTGTTCTAGCGTACCCAGACGAAAATCTTCCATACATTATTAGCACAGACGCGTCTCAGTATGCCATTTCAGGAGTACTTTCGCAGGGGCAAATAGGCTCAGATAGACCAGTCGCATATATTTCCAGAACCTTAAATAAAGCAGAAATTCATTATTCCACATCAGAACGAGAGGCACTCGCGGTTACGTGGGCGATAAAGCAATTCAGACCTTACGTCTTTGGCAGACATTTCACGGTCTATACTGACCACCTCCCCCTTACTTGGATTTTTAGTGTTAAAGACCCATCTTCTAGATTACTAAGATTTCGCTTAAAACTTGAAGAATACAATTACACAATTGTTTATCGCAAGGGAAAATCAAATACAGTTGCAGATGCACTTAGTAGAATTAGGGAAGTAAGGGAAGTACAAGAATCCACCCAACCAGACACTGTCACAGATGAAACAATGCAAACAGAAGAAGAAACACTCACATCCACAGTAGATGCACAAATCCAGACAAATGAGGAGGAATTTCCAACACTAAATGAGGAAGAAAAACTAGCCATACTTAAGGGGAGCCGGAGGTGGTCAAATAAAAAAAAATACGATTTTTTTTTTTTGCTATCAAAAATTAATTGGAACATTCCTCTTTAATGAAAACTTTGAATTATTGTTCTACTTGCCCTAGAAGTGGAGTTATTACCATTTTATCCCGCGCCTGCAGAGGAAATTGGCGGGGCCGCTGAGTGCATCTCGTTACTTCTTGGCGAACTACTTGACTTTTCTCGACCTGAAGTTGAATATTTCCTTATGTTACCCATACAGTGAGTGTGCAAGGGTTGGCTACAATGTTTTCTGTGACAAATGAAGCGCTAAGAGCGCCGAACATCGTATCTTTGTTTCGAATTACGTCAGTGTTGCGCCTGTTGATAATAATATTATATTTCTTGTGTAAAGCATTCTTCTGGTTACGATGCCACGTTTTAGTAATCGTGTATATAAGAAGAGGAAGAAGGTAGGGAAAAGAAAATTAACACTAATACCAAGTTGCGATGCCGTAATTACGGAAACAATGCGCTCTTCTGCTAAGCAAAACACTGCTGGCCAGCGCCCTCAGACATCTTCTAGCAAGAAGTTGACTGGTGGAAGTGACAGAGAGAGGATAAGAGGAGCAGAAAGAAGAGAAAGGAATATGAAATATGATGGAACAACAGGCCACAAAAGAAGACCAAAAAGGAAGCTTTTGGATAATAAAGAAGAAGACCCTGATAATCCATCCTATAGTGCAGGAATGTATTGAGAAACTTTAATAGCCATTTCCCGTGAATTAGAATTTTCCTAATGTAAGGAACATTTTCTCAAAATCCACTGAAACTAGGGAGATAAAATTTTTATACAACACTCATAGTAGTCAAACTTAAATTGTAACACAGATATTTAACAATATGTTCAGTAGTTTCATGTCAATTTGATTAAAATAAAGCAATTTTTGTAAAAAAAGTTGGATCATTAAATAAAAAAATATTGAAAGGAAACTATAAAAGATACTCCAATATCCCTCCATCATAACTGCAATACTAAACCACTTTGTATGTTGAAAAAATTTCAAATTATTCTGTTTGGTAGATTGTTTATAAATGTTCCTTAAACTTAGTGATTTTAACATGGGCAGCATAGGCACCTCTGGCTCCCCTTAAGGAATACCATGACAGCCCCATCTCTGGACATCTAGGTGTAAATAAGACATATGAGCGAATTAAGAGATACGTTCAGTGGCCAGGGATGAAGTCTTATATAGAAAATTATGTCAAACAGTGTGATAGTTGCCAGAGGAACAAACACTTAGTACCACATACCCGTATGCCATTAGAGCTTACAAAGATACCTGAGCATGTATTCGAACGTTGTGCAACAGACATTGTTGGCCCAATGCCGTTGAGCAACAATGGGAACAAATATGTGTTGACATTTCAGGACGAATTGACCAAATTTATAACTGCAATTCCGATAGCCAGACAAGATTCTGATACAGTGGCTCGAGCATTAGTCTTAGAAGTAATCCTACGCTTTGGATCGCCGAGCATTCTTACTTAGTCGATAACGGATCGTGCTTTATCAGCGAAACAATGCAGAAAGTATGTAAATTATTAAAGATAAATAAAATCCAGACGTTGGCGTATCGGCCCCAATCAAATTTTGTGGAACGCGCCCACCGTAGTCTTTCAGAGTACTTGAGGCATTATATTGACAAGAATCAGAGCACATGGGATGATTGGTTACCTTATTTTGTATTTGTGTATAACACTAGTGTTCACAGTGCAACAGGGTACACGCCACACGAGCTAATGTTCGGTAGAATACCAAATATACCAGGGGTATTACAAAGTGATCCAAAGGAAGTTCACTATTCATATGATGAGTACGCAGATGAGTTAAAAGCTATCCTACAGACACTACACAAGCAGGCTAGAGAGATCAATCAGGGACTGAAAGAGAAAAACAAAGAATATTACGATAAGACACAAAATCCACGAGAATTTGAAATTGGAAGCAAAGTTTTGCTAAAAGATGAATCTGTTCGCAGAGGTAGGTCTCAGAAGCTTGACAGTGGTTATAGAGGACCTTTTGTTGTGATTGGAAAACGAGGCGTCAGTGTAACTATTCAACTGGGAAAATATAAAAGACTCACAGTTCATGCCAATAGATTAAAGCCATATCATTGAATAAATTACGAAATAATTCAGTCAGTAGTGAGAACACACCTTAAAAATGCAATAAAGTAAGTTACAGTACATTTAAAATGGAACACATAAACACAAGGCACGTGGTCGCTTGTTTTGTAAACACCGCACCACGTGGAGTCACGGCGTGGCCACGCACGTGGTCACCCACGCACTCCTGATAAACGGCTGTTCCAAGATGGCTGACCACCAGTTATCTCGCTAGGCCGGTAGGAAGGCCACTAGCACTCGCCCACGCACTGATAGCGCGGCGAGGCGAGCCCACCTGATAGCAAGGTCTTTAAACGCACCCACACGCGTAAGGCATTTAACTCGCAGTGAAGAACAGTCGATTGTAATATTACGACGTACACTTTTGCATTTATAATTCAAGTTACGCACTTTCTTTTACAGATTGCAACAGTACACTTAACTAAACTTTTATTTTGCTTTCAGATGAAACTGCTGTACGGTCTTCTGTTATTAATTCACGTCAGCGTAGCAACGCAAGATTTTATGGTCGAAAAGTTCAGTTCCAGTCCAGGCTTATATTTTGACCACATCACCGGCGCACAAATTTATTCTGTGACCTGGAGGCTAGCTGCGTATGTGAATCTGAAGGAATTAGATGACGCTTCTGAAAACTTAGAAAATTATGCATTTCGATCAATCGCTTTTTGTAAAAACAAATTAATTGAGTTGAATGTAACAACCCATGAATGCGATGAGATGTCCCAAGAAATATTCTGGCATATTAATAAATTAAAGCAGTCGCAAAATTTAATTGGACAAATTACGAAACATGACTCATCTCGAAAGAAGCGCGCTGTTTTCGGATTCGTAGGCCAAATTTCCAAGCTTTTATTTGGCACCCTAAATTTGGACGACGCAGCGTATTTGAGATCTAAGATAGATATCCTTGAGAAAGAGCAACGTAATCTGTTGAAATTGTCTAAAGAACAACTAACTGTAGTAAAGAAATCTCTGACTGAAACTAATTATACATTATCCAGTGTGAACCGAAATCAAGATGTTTTGGTTTCGGGGATGAAGAAAATACAAAATTATGTACAGGAATTTGCAAATCATACAGATCATTCCATTCGAAAATTGGCTATAATGACGGCTACCAATGAACATTTTATAAGATCCTTGTCTATTATATTTGAATTACAAAGACAGTATGATTTAGTTGTATCAGCTATCGTAAACGCTCAGTATGGAATTCTACAACCCCTTATCATTAATCCATCCCAAGTTGTCAGTTACCTAACGTTAATAAGAGATGATATTAAAGACAAACGATTCCCAGTTCCGCTTTCCGAGGAAAACGGTTATCTTCTATTAAAAATGATCAGTTTGGACGTCTTCTTATCGCAAAATATTTTGACGTATGTTCTCAACATTCCTCTTTCGAACAACAATCAATTTAATATTTACAGAATTCTCCCATTGCCTATAGCCATTGGTAATAATTATAATTATTTGTTCATCTTGCCAGAAAAAGATACTTTAATTATTGATGAGTCTCGCAGATTGTATGCTAAAGTAAATCATGATGAGCTCCAGTGTAAACAGTTAACATCTGATCTTAGTATTTGTAAACAAACCTTTGTATTGTCTGCCTCCTTTGACAATGCTCCGTGTGAGGTAAAATTGTTACAGCCAGTAAGATCAATCCCAAGTGATTGTACCAGAAAAATAGTCTCTTTAAATGAAAGTTTGTTTACTAAATTAAACAACAACGAATGGTTGTTTGTTGCACCTAAAGACGAAGGTATGACTATATTATGTGGTGAAAATCAGCCCACGGATATCATTTTCAAAGGAACAGGCAAATTAAAATTCTTGCAAAAATGTCGAGGTTATGGAGCGAATATTTTGATTGAATCACAGCAAACGATAAGAACGAATGTTACCAGTCCAGATATTATACCTGATTTGAATCTAGAAGTCGATTGTTGTATCATAAACAAAGAGAAACGTAATATTTCAGAATTAAAATTGAATTTACCAATGGAAAACATTGTTAAGAATCTTGATGATTTGAAGATTGCAGGACTAAAAATCGAACAACTCCAAGATGAAATTGAAGAACAAGAGAAAAACGCTTTTACAAATTATTCATTGTCTCAGTATTCGATCTTATCGTATGTCTGTGTAGTTCTTATTTTTTGCATCATCATATTTTGCCTATGTAAACATTGTAGCTGTCTAAGGAATTGTTTTAAGTATTTTTGGCGTAATACTGCAGGTGAATGCTGTAATCAGATTTGTGTGAAAACCACTATTGTAAACCACTCTAATGGTACTGAATTATCTCGTATAAGAGGAAGAAGACCTATTCACGTTAACCGAGACATTAACAATGAACTCAATGATGAGGATATTGTAGTATTTGAGAGACCTCATTCTGCTATTGGACACAGACGATCTTTTGATCCAGATCATGATGAAGTATCTGTTATCTCTCGCCATGATCGGAGATAAAAGAAATTTTGATAAGTTTATGTATGTATTATTTCAATTATGTTTATTTTGAAAAAAAAAAGATTTATATGTATAATGTGCTTAAGTAGAATTAAGGTTGAATGCAATGTAGTAGTTAGAAAATGATAAAGTAGAATTAGAAATGTGCAAACAATTGATCAAATCCATCAGTGTAGTCAATTCAAGACAAATTATGTAATCAACAATTCATGTAGTAGTTTTAGAAAATGTTATCCTAGAAGCTGAATATAATAACAAATAGAAGATAGTGTTAAGTCAGATATCTAATCATTTCAAGGCACTTTTATTTAATCAACATTTATTGTGTATTTTTGTTTAAGCATTTGAGTCCAGATTTTGCAGACTACCAGGTAAGAGTCTCACCTAGGCTAAAGCCCTGGGTTCGACTCTTCCCCAAGGGGGGAAGTGTAGTATATTGAGAGATTTTAGCTATAATATGTTCTAACTTTCGTTCGGGATAATTTTTCTCAAGCTGCAGCTATGTAATATAATTCCACCCAACGAAGCAGAGCTCAAGGTTGGGCAAAGTCACTTCCCGTGGGAAGCAGTCCCCCTACCAGGGTAACCACAAAGCCCTTAGCCAGGGATTTTAGACGAATAGGATTAAGTCACATGACTTCTCCCCACCACGTTTCTACTCTGGAGAGCGCAGTCTGGAACGGCCTCCGGGGCAGTCGTTTCGCCGATTCAAAGGATGGACCACGTCGCCATACGGCATGCAGATTTTACTAGGTAATGGCTAATGCAATTATACCCTCTGGCTGGCTGAGAAAGAATATCCCGAGTGACAGGATTTTATTAGTAGCAGATGCCTTTTATGAGAGCTAGTTTATGCAGTGTTTTTCATTTATTTCAAGTGTATGTCTATGTGCCCATTTTTTACTGAAGTATTAAAGTCACTCAATTCTTTCAACTACATGTTTTCATTTGTATCGCTGATTCCTGCTCATTACTAGCTATAAGTGTGGGCAGAACGTAGTCACTCTGATCCTATGGCCACATATCTTCGAAAGCTAATCGAGGAGTGGTTGATCAGAGGCGAATCCAAACTTTGGCCGTGGTGACTAGCCGCTCAGTTACTACACTGTGAACCCCCCTACCCCCCCCCCACGTAGCCCTACGTGGCCTTTGTCTCTACCCCCCCCCCCCCCCCCCACGAGCTTTTTTCCCTTTTGATTTCAGAAGACATTTTGTACTGTTTTCTCTTGTCAGACGATTGTAAATTATATAAGGAGGTAATTAACTGAGGGAAATAAATATTCATATGCTGTTGTGTGTTCTGTTCCTCATTTTAACTGTTAAAAATGTTATGAAAGGAAAGCTACGTGGCCTGGATCGGAACCCCCCCCTCCCCCCACGTAGCTCAGCGTAGCCTTCCAGCCAACCCCTCCCCTCCCTGCGACCGAGCCACGTGGTTTGTGCACGCTCCCTAACCGAAGAATTCAAGACGCAAAAAAAAAGTTTTCGATTCTCATAATCAGTTTGAGATCTCTATTTCTGAGAAGTAAATCGACTATTGTAATTTTCGTGACATTTAGCTGACTAAATACGAAAGGAAATAAAACATATGAAATTGTAAAGTGAATTTAAGACCTAGTTAACATACATCTATTCGCGGCATCTCTCGTTGATCGTACATTCATACAGTTAGATACAGCGCGAAATGTTCTTATATTTTTAAGAAATAAAGTTTGATCCTTACGGTCTTTACCAGTACCAGTAAAGAAAACAGGTTACGTTCTTTGCCGGAGATTCATGAAGCAGGGGTGATTTCAGCAATCCGTGGGAACTGCCCTCCTGGGCAACGAACCCTCGTCCTTGCCTGTGGTCTGACGTTTGAGGTCGCTTAGAGGCGAATTAAACTCGATTGATCCGCTTGTCGGGCGGCATCAAAGCGAGATTGATGGGCCTTCGCGCGGGGAAGAGCTGCCTCTGCACTCCCAGCGACAGTCATTTGTTAACGCTTCAGCCTCGGAAATACACCCGCTAGGGTTTTGTTTGCTTCCTGTTTGCCGAATAATTCTCCAATTTTTCGTTCTTCTAACTGTCGTGAATGAAATAGCCGTTTGGAGCAACTTGAAGGAACAATTTAGCGATAAACCAGGCTATTAATTTGTCAATGATATTAAAATCTGGTAAAGCGATAGTGAATTAAAATCCAAAGTCCTACAGCACAAATTTTAACATTACTCATAATTATTTTACTATCTATACTCAAAATAATGATAAATTTGTCTTCATATATACTTAGGGAAAACTGTTCATTGATCATCTATAGGAAACTTGAAAAGTCCAGGGAAAGATTTTTGTTAGATGTATAACGACGCAGTATGTAGCCATTTCAGTACTGAATGTAATCATATGTAAAATTAGTCACTGCATAGAGTTCAACGCTTGATTGTGCCTGAATTGATGGAAGCATGTTTGCTGCTGGTTGCACGTCGCTTTTTGAGTGAAGTTACTAAACCACTGATTTATCGGCACAGTTATATGAAGTTTCTAATGGTGTTGATTATAAACAAGGAATTACTTGTTAATAAACGTCGGAAGCATGCCACCAAAGCCACCTGTGCTGAAGTGGAACGTGGTATTGCAGTTGGTTAATGTAGAGCAATGTTATCTTTCTGCGCTTTCCCACGACAAATCAAAGCGCAAATGGTTATGTCTCCCGGAGTCCATTTTAGCTGGTTGCATGTAGTGTCATAAAAGAAAGCGATTGTTGTTTGATTTGGAAAAAAAATATTCGTATTAAAAAACAAACCTCTAAAACTAATTGCAGCTTATATACATTTCAACAACACTACAGGGTAAGCAGAATTTCAGTACTTTCAAGACATATGCTGAAAATGTTCCGTCGTCTGTTACTTGCACTTTGAGATTTCAGTGGATTTTGGGAGGTTACTTTTTACCTCCGATTGGTTTCAGTGACGTTTGATCATACAATGCTTGGTTAGTTGATTCTTTGCTGTCAGGTTGGCACCGCGTCATGTTCATTGTAGCCGACGTTTCGACCCTCATTCTGGGGTTTTCTTGCAGGGCGGAACTGACGCTGGCCGCGGAAGCCTACGATTACAATGCTTGGTTACTTATTTTAATTTATAACTATCAAGTTGGTTCTTGCGTTAATGCTTCATCTGAAATTTCTGGGTCTAAATTATCGCTTTGCTGTGAATCTTTAACCATCAGTTGAAACGAGTGTATTATGTTCCATAGGAAAGTTATCATTTAGGTGCTTTACTGCTCATAGTAAAAGATATTTATTCGCTCAGCTAGGTCAAACTACAATTGATAACGCTCTCCGTTATCATCAGGAGATGAACTCAGATTGCTACCGAGCGTGGTGGTGTAACGGATAGCGTTCTGGCCTCGCATTCAGGAGGACGGCGGTTCGAATCCCCGTCCGGGCATCCAGATTTGGGTTTTCCATGGTTTCCCAAATCACTCCAGGCAAATGCCGGGATGCTTCCTTAAAAAGGCCATGTCCGAATTCCTTCCCATTCCTTTCTCCCATCCTTTCCCGTCTCTAAAGACCTCGCTGTTGAGAGACGTAAAGCAGTTACAAAAAACTCAGATTGCTACTAGTAGCGACAGGCAAGTGTCAGCTACCATGAGGAATCAACAAGCACCAGTAAGGGTAATTTTATACCAACGTGACAAGTCATTCACTTGATATTTCAAACCATGATCCTGCATCAAGGTTAGTTGGTCCATAAAGCAAAATATGGCAGAGTTTAGCGGATTTAGCAAAAATTAATTGCTAGTAAATTTTATGTGAATGTATAAGATTATTGGAGTTTAAATACTAGTGATAATGCAGAAAGTCATAGTTCAGCGTAGAGGATTGTTGAGGAGGATGTTGGGTTAGGAATCGCACACCACCAGCTGTCCTGCTCTGCCAGCAAAATTCCTATCGTAAAAGTATCTCAAATCCCACCGAGACTCCAAGCAGTAAGCCCCTAATCAGGCACCGGTCACGTGTCCCAACGATCAGAGCCAATGGGGCCGTAGCATTTTTTGTTTTTTTACTTGCGGTTTTTAAGCTTCAGACTCTCATACAGAGAGATTTACCGTGATTAACGGCATTAACTTGAGGTGCCATACTATACCCATGTTCACACTGAAGTCCTGTCTTAGAGAACTTAGAGAAATCACACGAAGTGGACCTAAGTGTTTTGGCGATAACATGGAATTTACACTTCGTTCTCCGGCTGACTCTGGTGGCGTACTGTCTTATGATATGTGCTAATTTTAATCCAGGTCACGAGCTTCAAACTGTCAAAATCTGTTGGGCAGTTATGTAGCGAAGCCACAACATACCGACTCACAGAATACGGCTCACCGCGGGTTCCAAAACCCGTTCCGTTATCCAGATTTGGGTTTTCCATGGTTTCCCCACATCACACCAGGTGAATGCAGAGATGGTTCCTTCAAAAGGCCATGGCAAAATTACTTTCAGTTTTTTTTCCCCAGTCCCTTCCCGCCTCTAATGACCTCGACGTCGACGAGGCTAAAAAATACAGCTCACTACAGACTTATACAAAAGTAAAGATAAAGATTTAGTTTGTTTCGTTCTTATAGCTGGAACATTACTTCATCCTCATTGATTTTATTTGGTTAGTAGGAAAATGAAATGAATTTAGCCCAGAGACCTGGGGTACATGTGAAACAGTTTTCCGCCTATTTGAAGGCACGTGATCGGCGAATGGGGCTCCCGTCTTGACTTTTAACCCTCAACCAGCCATTAACTCCAGCCGGTGTTTTGGTTTCTCCGGACAAACTTGTTTGTATCAAATTGATACTTGTGCCAATTAGTGTGATTTTTCGCTTGTTCAAGATTACAAATTCTTTTCCACCTAGCCTTTTACTGTTTTATTCGTATCATATTCTCGAGTATATCAAATTTTCTTTTTGCATCCAATAGTAAACACCATTAGTATAAGACTAATAGATTACGATTTTATTATTTTTTGTTTTATTAATTTTTTTATTTATTGTAGCGTAGAAATTGCATAGTTCTCTGTAGTATTTCATTAAAATGTTGCTGCTTAAAACAAATCCTTGTACCTTTGATGATAACTAACCTAATGAAATTGTAGTAGTAGTAGTAGTAGTATTTTAATATTGTAAACTTTTACAATTGTAATTTTTTTATTTAAATAATTTATTAGCTCCTATTTCTTTGGGCTAACTAATTGCTCTAATCATTTTCAGAGATATTTTCAGGGATAGATTATTTTTAAAGAGTTTCTCTGTAATGTTTTTTTATATTTTTTCTTCTTTTAGTTAAATAAAGAAACCTCTTTTTTGATTAAATGAAAGTGTTTGTTTAATGCCCGTCGTACATACAATTGATATTAATCATTAAAGTACAAAGTAGTTCCTAACCGCTGTATCATTTGGTACCTCCGCCCTGAAGTGCGACTTTTGGAAGCTCGCCTGTCGCAAGGTTAAATTTACCTTTTTAAAACAAAACAAACAACTCAATTCTAAATGAACATGTCCCCTGGGGGACCAGAACTATCGACTCTTCGAATGCTACGCGAGTCTGTTAGCCCCTATGCTACAGACGTCGGCAAAAATGTTTCATTTCTAGGTAAAAAGAAACTGATTAGCCCATCACTTGGTTCGACTATCAGAGGATATCTGTTGCAGTGAGTGTATTTAGGGTGGATGAGGGATTGGCCTGCTAGCTCTGCTGTAAGAGTGTTGCGCTATTAATTCGCACTCCTGCGTGCGGTGATTAAAATCTGACGTGGAGTGGGATCCTCGTTATGCCCGAGCTTTGTGGTGGTGTCCGTTGTTTGCAGGGAAGCCTCTCGGGCCCATCTGTTTATATCGCGCTGCCGACTGTTTTAAAAGTGTTTACCGAGCGGCCATTTCACCAGCGCCGCAGTACTGATTGAGGTTAATTTGTGTGCTCCAATTTGCTAAATATACGGCCGATCACGGCTCTTATTCGCAACATTCTTTCTTTGTTTTCTTCTCTCTCGATTAAACTTGACCACGTCTACAGCAGTTCTTCATCGCATGTGTACAGATCCGATGTTCATTCTTTCATTTTTCTGGTAAAACAGAAACATTGAAGAATTTAAAATATGCTGCTATAGAAATTCATTGAAATGTAAGTGTTTCTACGAAGTTTGTAGTATAAAGTAATAACACGTATAATGAAGAATATGGACTCCGTATCAATTCACTAAAGTGATGATCATTGCCACCTGCAAGAAGATAAACAATGTGCTAGCCTTTGTGAAGGGAAAGAGAATTCCTTGTAGTATAAACTTTTCCTGTTTGGTTTCGCTTGATTTTAAACTCTTGTTTTGGCTAATGTTAATCAAAGCGCAATTGCCTGCGTGTAATGTGAAGTTCGCCTGTCTGAGTGCACTTTTTCCTGTCGTGATTTTTCGGGATGTTACTCTACCCATACAGCGATACAAGACACAAATATTTGCAGGCTCCTCAAATACATTAAATTATTCGTTGACCTCTGTCCGAATATTGTCTCAGAAGCTGAAGCAGAAATTCTAGAGGACGCAGTTTCGAATCCCCGTCCGGGCATCCAGATTTGGGTTTTCCATGGTTTCTGCAAATCACTCCAGGCGAATGGCGGGATGCTTCCTTCAAAAGGTCATGGCCGATTTCCTTCCCGTTCCTTGTCCCCAGTCCCTTCCCGGCTCTAATGACCTAGCGTAAAGCCGTAAATAAAAAAAAAGAAACTGGCGGTTAACCTCTGATTAAGGTTTACTTTATTTCCTTGATTTATCACTTTGCGAGACATCAAACAACGAAAATAATTATAACTCGCGATTAACTAATTTCTTTTTAATTATGATATTCGTATTTAAAGACCCATTACGATTTAAATATCAAAAATTTTCCACAAATAGCAGGGACAAATACCAAAAACGAACTACAGATGCGCCCCACGGTTACGTAACATCGATGGTGAAAATCTGTCATCAAACGAAAATTTATTAAATATGTACAGAATATTTTTAAATCACAAAAATGTTACTCGTGTAATTTTTCTGTACTTGACAGTTTTATAGAATCTCTGGGACACAGAATGAGCACGTTTTAATATTATCTCGAGTGCCTGACTACTGCTCTTCGCTATCCTTACATGATGATCATACAGTAACTAACTTAGTGAAAATTGTGCTAGGTATGCAGGGAACATTTGGACAATGCACTATTTTTTTACTTTCCAAATTTGGTGTTACTAGACAACAGACGAGAATATTTAGTAAATCCTTAAAAGAATCACGTAGCCTCGTTCCAAACAGATCGGCTGAGTAGGTTTCCTGAGCCCTGCGAATGGAAGACCGAACGATATAGGACTCACTGTCCATCTGCCGGTCTTCTTTCGTATTCTCCTACTTACCAACCATTCAGCTTAGCGCACTACTTTACTTGGCACTAACCTTTACACAATCATAAAATTCAGAGATTTTAGTAAGGAGAAGTGTAAAGTGTGTTGTTTAGATTATCTTCATGAACAACATGCCGATTCTCTAAAAATATGGATTAGGCTCGTTTCGTGGGCCACTTTTGTGCATTATTGTCGTAAAGGCGATCAGGTTGCGTGAAGGATCGATAGGTCAGCGGTTCGAAGCCCCGTCGCAGCCGGCGTATTGCGATTCAGACCTTTACTTGTGGCGAAGCTTTGATTTGTTAATGTGCTAGGACGCTCCGTAGTTCGTTTTCCACCGTTGCCGGGTAGGATACCCGGGTTAGAGGCGGGTTGCGTAGCCTGCCAAGGAACACTGTGGGACCACACGATTACTCGTATTAATGCTTCTATCACACACATAAGTATTACAGCTTATTCATAACAAATCTGCCATCTTGCAGTACTGGCCATAATAGGTAAACTTGTCAGCTTCCTTTATTTATGGCGAGAACGCACACTGATGCGACGTGCTTTCGTAAACAATATATATATATATATATATAAGAATTGTTGAGAGTTTAGGAGTGATACCTTCCTATTAACAATGCTTGATATATTTGCTTTATTTGGAAAGATTTATAGCAGAAATGGACGGTGGATCACAGAAATAAGAATAAAGTAATGCGGTGTAATTGAAAGCTAGACAGTTCTTGGTGTAGCCTACGCTCACTACTGGAGAAGACACAAGCGCAGGCTACTAAAGGTCTTCTGTGCGCTTGATGATCTAATTAGTTTACCAAGAGCTTTCATCAGTTCTCGTTGCCTGCGATTAACAACAAGCGAAATAAAAGATGTGCCAGCAGACACGCGGATGTTCTTCCTGGCTGCTCCGTGTGCGACGAGGCGAACACGACACTTCCGGCGTACTGTTCGCGTGCTACGCTGCTGAAACAGTGTCACGTGACTCCGCAACAGCCTGAGACCCGCGCTCTGTGTCTCTACCTGCCCTCCCGTCGTCTATTAACTATTTAACCAACCCTTACCTATCAGAATATAATGCACTGTCCTGCCTCTTACAAGTGTTATATACGGATTTCTTTATTCGTATACAATTTTAAGAACGTATTAATCTCCAGGTTAATTATAGGCCCACAACTCGGATAGTAGCACCACATTACAAACTCTCAAAATAGTCTTCTACCTGGATTTCCCAGTGCCGAAACTTGACAACCAAAAATAAACAAATGTCGTGTGGCTTTGACGAAATAGCGACACGTAGCATACACATACCTCTTCCAGGTTATATATATATCTAACACTAACACATTCGGGGAACCTCTTTAATGTTTTTTTTGCTTCTGCCTTTACGCGTCGTCGACGTCGGGGTCATTAGAGGCGGGATGGGCCTGGGGAAAAGGAACGGGAAGTAATTCGGCCATGGCCCTTTTGAAGGAAGCATCCCGGCATTCGCCTGGAGTGATTTAGGGAAACCATGGAAAACCCAAATCTGGATGCCCGGACGCGGATTCGAACCGCCGTCCTCCCGAATGCGAGGCCAGAGCGTTAACCGCTCACCCACTACGATCGGTTTTATGTTATTGATCTTCTTTAATCGTCCTGATTTGGCCTCTCAAACGATAGTAATCTGTCGTTTCGCTGCACATTTTTCAATTGTGATGCTTAGCGTAGGTTTGCTTTGTGTTCTTTGTATTCTTTTCGGAGTCAACCTTGAAAGTCTCTCAATTTGACGCTGTGAGGCACAGCTAATCATTAGGCTAGACGTAGTTATCACGTGAATGTAGAATGAAGACTGTGTGGGTTGCCTTGAGCCTGTCTCGTACATTTATCAGCGCTTTGCTTCGACCTATTCCTTGGCCAAGTGCGCCCAGAGGGAGGCACTAAGTAGTAAACTTAAAGACGGTTCCATGTGTTTTGACGCAGCCCTGCTCGCCAGAGTAAATGTTTCCACCGGCTCCATTACCAGCGGGCCACAATTACTCCTGCCTTTCGACGCCGGATAAATGTTTCCAGATATACGGACGCACCAAGATTCCATCCGGGAATAAACATCACGCATAAAATCGATTCCTGGAGCGTAGTTTTATCGATTCACGGCAATGAGTAGAGAATAGAATGATTGTTGATAATATGAGCTTTTAAAGTCTGGTGCATCCTGGAATCTCTCGAACCAGTCTGATAGATTCAGTGATGGTCTGTCTGCGTGTGGCAGTATTTCTATGAACACCGCCCTTCCAATACGTGAACCCTGACCGGCTGTAAACTCGGGAACACTGGGTTGCACGGTGCTCCATTTTGGTCGGAGAGGTGCTCCGTCGCATCATAACGTTTTTCAGGTTTCTGGTTGGAATTGCGATCGGTCTTTGACATTTTTCGACTGTCGCTGGTTTTCTAAAACCACTCTACTCTCCATTTTTTTCATTCCCATTTTTAACGTCTTTTTAATTACATTTTTACCAGAAACAGTGAGTTGAAAAAAATAAAACAAATGAAAAATTAACTTTTTTTTCAGGCTATGGCTATGGCCGAATGACTTCCCGTTCCTTGTCCCCAATCCCATCCCGCCTCTAATGACCTCGACGAGGACGAGGCGAAAAGCCGTAAGTTAAAAAAAAAAAAAAAAAAAAAAAAAAATTATTTACGTGCCAGCGTAGAGCGTCTTCAGCGGAAAGTTGTGTCTGGTGAGACAGTTAGCGAGTAGCCAGTACAGTGGCCTTGAGCGCTTCTATTGCCGGTTCTGATCTGGAATTATCACTTTATTTCATATGGCTTTCTTTACCCCTCGTCGATGCGGAGGTCATTAGAAGTGGGAAAACACATGGGACAAGGAACTGGAAGGAAACTGCCCTCGGCGTTTCTGATGGAACTATCACACACAGTGATTTCCAGAAACCATGGAAAACCAAAAATCGGATTGCTGGAGGGGGATTCGAGCCTACGACCTACCGGATGCCATTCCAGAGCGTCACTCGTTATGCTCAGTTTGTACCCTACAGTAAACGCAGTATGCAATAAGGTCAATTACATCCTTGGAGAAGTGTAAAGGAACTGTTTGAAAACCGCATTTTCAGCTAACGATAAAAAGAAAGGGTAGGTGGAGGGAATAACTAAACAGATACACTCACAACCTGCACACCAGTGTGGTGAAAAATTTTATATAGATTTTAAACGAGGAAAAACTGTAAACACGAAATGGAACAGTTCTATGGCAAATTTAAGTTCAAACAACACTGTGGGAATAGATGAGATTCACGTAGGGTTACTTTCATAGAAGTAGGAAACAAGACGAGAGATTTCGATAAAAACTACTGAGCTGTGATGCTGTTGGAGCGACGTAGCATTTGTTAACGAAATCAAATCTGCATTAAATATTGGATTCACTGAAAAACGAAACGAACGGGAGGACCCAACGCTCTCTACGGCACAGAAACACACCAATCTCTAAGAGGGACATCCAGAAAGAAGAACGAATAATCATCAGGAAAATAATTGGACCAACCAAAACGGAAGAAGGCTAAACAAAATAGTAGAATCGCTCTCAAACGTAGCCAACGACATGAGAAAACGCAAACTGAAATTCTGTGTTCACATCCGCAGGATGTCAGATCACAAATTAACTAAGCAGATATATGAGCTCATACGACCAATAAAAATGCCTAACAGGGATCAAGTAAGACAAGACCTGGAAAAAGCAAATATCAAGAGATCAGAAATCCTAGATCGGAAAATCTTCAGAAAAAAAATACGCAACTGCGTAGTCATGCCAGAAATCGAAGCCAAGAAGACCGGCGCAACTTGGACAGAAGAGAGAAAACTTACCTTCAGTAAACGGATGCGAGAATACTGGAACGGAAAAAGAAACTCAGACAGAAAATGACTAAGTTCTGCGTGATCTGTATAGGTCTATTTGCATAAAATAATAATAGTAATTAATACCATTTAGTCTTTATGACAATTTAAGCACCTTTCACTTTAAGGGACTACTGGATTTAATTATGCTGATAATAACAATCACTGCCATCCGAGTGGTATGTTTGAGGATACCAGACTGAGCGCTATTATCGTTGGTCGCTAGCGCGTGTTACCAGACCGCGTCAGCCATCACGCGGATCCAATAAGCGAGCGTGATCCGTTGTCTCCCCGGGACAGCTGCCCCCGTGAATCACGGACCCCCAAAAAACTAGAACGCGGGCTGCCGTGGGTGGTCGTGAATAATCCAGGCCACCCCAACTGGACCTCCCGGCCGTGGGTGGCCTGCTAGGACGTCGCGACTCTGCCTGGCGCCTCACAGTGGGAAACTCCTGAAACTGGTCAGCGGGTTGTGTAGGCTACTAAAGTCTTGGGATCGATACAAAACCCAGCGCTAGACAAGGGCATACGACATTATTGATATTAATTTAACCGTCGGATCGGTAAGACAAAACTAACGGCACATATGATGTGACACGGGAGATATATCCTGAATGGGCTGGGACACATTCACCGTTTTCCTTCTACAGCTCTACATACACATATATAAAAAAAGATCGACAGCTCCTTGACAACAGCCGTCAAATGCGACAATACTCACAGCACGATGGAAAGGAAGTACAGGCCCTATCTCCACAAAGAGGGAGTTTTAATGAATTGTTATGTCTCTCTGGTGTCCAATATTTTCATTAGAACAGAGTGAAATGTAACAGTGAATTGCTTGATGGTTACGCTAACGGAGTCACATATGAGCAATAATGACAGCTTATTCCATCAGACGGCAATTGCTGCGAGTGTGATAGATAACTGCAAACAGATTCGCGTTTAGACTGGAAATTGATCTGAATGAAAGCTGATTAATAAGCATATACCTCCAAACAGCTAATAATGAAAAATATTAGTGTCCTAGCAAATTTCCTAAGCAGCGTATACACTGAATTGCCACAGGTGATGAGATACATCTTGTGCCACCTGACGGGACATTGACTCTACAAGTCGGAAGTCTCCGGAAGAAATGTTCAGCCATGCCTCATCTACAGCCGTCCATATTGCGAAATTGATGCAAGACTTTCAATTAATAGCTGTAGTTTTACAATAAAAGGATCATAAATTTAATAAGGCATTTTGAGTTTTTCAGCAGATTGTCATGCTGTTGGTATACAGTCCAGGATGGCAGAAATAATCAGGCATGTTGGTTGCCAATTCGCCAATATTTTTCGCGTATTAAGCATATTTTAATTCCCAGTAATTTTTCTCACTCAATCGCTGTTATTAGTACAATAACGCCAACAATATAAGCGAACAGCGAAATAAAGTACAATTGGTTGTTAATCAGTAATTCTGCTAATAAATATTAAGCACGGTTGGCGGCGCTGTTAACTGGTCGGCTCGCCGTGCGGCGGCGTTATTGCAGCAGTATCACACTAAATAAATAACGGTCGCCGCGGGCTCGCAAATTGTCGCGGCAGCCGGTAAATACTGCAGCGTCATAATGTAATTGCTTCCCATCGGCATCAATATTAAATCAGCGGCCAGCTGTCAGCGCATGTTATATTTCATAATACCCTGCCTGCACGTCACTTACGGTTTAAAACCTCGGCGCTGATGGGCCCCAAATTCGCCGCCCGCCAAATTTTCCAATAAATGTTATTTATCGCGTCCGCGTGTCGCTCGTTTGTCGTTTTTTCTCCCGTATATTTTGGTGCTTCATTTAAGTATTGTTTCGTCAGCTCATATTGTCAGTGCTCTTTTTTTATTAGTCCGAAAATTGTAGCGAACTCAATTTAACCGGTTTACTGCCATTGATCCTGAGATATGCCTCTTCCGCTAAATTATTGATGGCGGAATTAATGTCGGAACGCGCAACTAATCACTCTCGTGGTAGTCAAATGTGAAATACATTTTCAGATACTTACCGGCTTTATTGTCCATCAGCTTGGAAAAGTCCGTTAAAACAATATATACCTAACTCGTAGCATTTCTTTGCTTTTCACTGTTTCTGGTTGACGGAGGATGCATTTGACCTTGCAGACCACCATTTATTTTCTCGAACGTAAGGATAGGAGCATTCCAAATATTTCCTTATACTGCCCAGGAGGCCTACGTGGTTAATGTGTAGCAATTAGAAGAGAAGAGAACCCTATAAATTTAGAATTGGTCTCAGGCATAAGGGATTTGGAATGTCACCATTTGTCGGAATGAAGTGAGAGATTAAAACAAATTACCGAGGTAGGTGTTACAACTCATCAAAACCAGTGAAAAAATTTCAAGTAATTTTTACTTGAAAAGCAGAGTGTAGCTCCTTGTCAAATAAAAAACAATAATAACATATATATTGGAGAAATTTGTTTCAAAATGAAGACATTAACAGAAAAAAGGCGAAAGAGAGCGTGCCACCCAATCATTACCCAAAATTAAGTAACTTCTTTTGTACGGCTTACCACTTAAGGGATAGGTTGGGATACAGGAGTGCAGTAATGTTTGCCTGATGTCTGTTAATCGCTTAAGGACGTATGGTTGTTATTCCGTTGCTGAAGCTCATATCATTGATGCGGAAACTGGGGACTAATTTAGTATGTATGGTATAAGCACGAAATTTTATATATATATATATATATATATATATATATATATATATATATATATATATATATATAAAATAGTATGACAAGTTCGAAGATGTGTAAAAATTGTCAAGTTTTTACAAGAGGGAAGTGCTGAAAGGAAGAGTTGTAGAAGGTGATCATTAATATACTTGAAACAGATAATTGAGGAAGCTGGTTGTAATGGGTATGACTATTATAAAATGACCACACCATTCAAGTTAAGAGGACGATCCGAATATTACTTTCAAGTTTAGAAAAATACAAAAAAAAGATGGCGCGGGAGGAAAATTTGTTGAAAGGCGTATGAATGGGTTGTTATTTTCCTGATCTGATTTTTCAATGTCGATGGTAGTTGTGATCCACTGACTGCTTTCTGGTCGACAGGATAGCTTTAAAGCAAATCATTTTGTTAGCAAAGCTGCCCGAATTAACAGCTATATTAAAATTGTAACTCTGTCATATGATCTCGTTCCTTCTAATATCTTTGAATTTAAAGAGTTGTTGCGTCCTAATTCAACAACCACTGAAAGATAATAATGTAAATATGTTTGTAAGTATGTATATATGTAATAATTAAAGAAAGGCTCATAGTATAGTATGATGTTTATAACGGAGAGTAATTTTAAGTATGTTGCTATATTTTATTTATTTGAAGTTGGTAACACTGTATGAGCGTGAATGAGAAGTTTAATGCTGGAAAGAGTGCTTCTTATGGAGCATGGTGGCTGTATCTGAACGTTTGGTTAAATCGGCGGTATTGTTATATATGGTTTTATGAGTGTGAAAAACGGTGTATTAATTGATCTACGTGTGTATAAATCGCAGTAATTGTCGTATTGGTTGATCGTAATGGTATTAAAGAAAGTCAAATACCTTGAATTATTAAAGTAATACTAGAAGCGAGGTGGTAGCGCAAAACGTGCAAGACGACATTTGTGGGCCACGTGTCGTCCTCAGACCTCGCGGAGTGTACTGCAAATCTGTCCGCGGTAAGTTTATATTCTCTCTTGTGTTACTTTTGTTTCGTTCAAATCGAGGATGGTGGGTGAGTGGTTAACGCTTTGGCCTCTCATTCAGGAGGACGCCGGTTCGAATCCGGATCCGGGTATCCAGATTTTGGTTTTCCATGGTTTTCCCAAATCACTCCAGGCGAATGCCGCGATGCTTCCTTTAAAAAGGCCATGACCTAATTACTTCCCGTTCCTTGTCCCCAATCCCATTCCGCTTCTAAAGGCCAAAGCCGTCGACGAGGCGTAAAAAAAAGAAAAGTTTCGTTCAAAGTAGTTAATATCTCGATTATGGCATTTAGAAATTTCATGTTCCCCCTGAAATATTTCTCTTTCTTCGCATAAATCTGAGCGTCAGCAGATTTGGTCTCGATCAGACGCGTGATTTAGACAGTTGGCAGATTCCCACTTGCCTCTCGAGGTTTCATCCGCCCCGTCAGAACACTGTGGGCCGCGGCCGATTTGAATTTTAAATGAGCCCCATTCAGCTTCCTCCGTCAATGCTGTCGGTCCCACCACAATGGCCTTGACTAGCCGGGGTGTTGTCGGCGAAGACACTCGACTCCATCGACCAGCTCAGTCATAAACTCCGAATACGACTCCATTAACGTGAAACCTGACCACCAAGCCTTTTCCAATGGCCGATTGGTGATCCGACAGCTTATCTCTAAGGTGTCTCGGTGACTAGTTGAAGGTCTTCGGTTCTACTGCCACTTCGGGCGAGAATTTACAGACAATTAACAAGACCTTTAGCTCTCCCAGAGCTTGCTTTGTATATGTGAAGTACGGTGTAGTAACTCCGTGTTCCCAAGGAAACAAAACTGTATATAGCACCTCTGCTACTATGGCTTTTAATATAACAACTTCGGAGTGACACGGACAACCATAATATTGTGGGCTAATTGTAATTTACGTTTTATTTTAAAGGAAAAGGCTACCGAGTTTCGCCATCTTTGGATGTGTCTTAACGTTTAATATTGTAACACGTGAGGCCTCGTTGTCGTTGATTGGGCAACCTGTGACTTTCATTGTTGCCCTAGGTTGATCGTATAACTCAGGCTATTGGACACTTCATATCTTGAAATAGTCTGCCGGCTGTGTATTAAGTCGAAAGGACCGAGCGTTGTAGTATAACGGTTAGGGTTCTCGCCTCGCATTCGGGAGGAGGCCGGTTCGAATCCCCGTCCGGGCATCCAGATTTGGGTTTTCCATGGTTTCCGCAAATCACTCCAGGCAAATGTCAGGATGCTTCCTTCAAAAGGCCATGGGCGAATTCCTTCCCATTATTAGCCCCCCATCCTTTCCCGTCTCTAAAAGACCTCGCTGTTAAGAAACGTTAAGCAGTAAAACAAAAATCAAAAGAAACCACTTCTGGCAGTGGTTGTCAAATATAGTAGAACTGCTTTGATTTGTATTACATGCTGTATGATTGACGGGTTAAATTACACAAAGTGTTTGAGAAGCGGACTTCCCTTCTATTTGAATGTTTCGTCACTTAAGCGAGCAAACTGCCATGTAAAATCTCTGTTACAATATTGTCATCCCCATTATTATTCACGTCCTGCGCAGTGGCGTAGCTAGGTCAACAAGGGCCCCGGAGCAAAACATTTATTTTGGGCCCTCAGGCCAGACGGGCGACCTGTTTTTCGCTTTGTGTTGCTGGTAGGGGCCCCCTGAGCTGAGGCTGGGGGCCCCTGAGTTGTGCTTGGGGTCTGAAGGTGTGTTCCCACGGCGCCGGGTTTAGAGGCCGCGCTGCTTCTGCCCACGTGTAGCCCTCGCCGCCTCCCCACCACCTCGCCTAGTGTCGTCTCAGCTACACGGGCCTACAAGCACAGGCGGGACCCTTCCCACGGCCTGCTCCTTCGTAGCTGGATCGGCCCGGCCCGCCGATGTGCTGGTCGTGGGAAGCCAGTTCTGGTAGTAGAGGGTAGCTGACACGTACAGATTAGTTCAGGACAGGCAGAGGCAGAGGATTGCATTAATTAGTCTTTCAATGAACGGTTCTGAAGATTATTACTAGTAACGGTAAAAAGTTTGGGTTGATATGTTCAATTTACATCTAACTTAGTTTCGTTAGCTTTTCACTTACAACGACAGAGTCCCATCTTTACTTCGTGTGACTACGGAAAACTGGTAATATTCGTTACTGGGATGATTGGTATGCCAGAATGGAGATTCAAACCCGAGTTACATTCCCAGGTGCCATATGGATGTACTACTCTGTTGAATCCACAAGTGTGTGCCCTAGTAACCGAAAGTTCTCTAAATGACAGTAAAGACAACGCTCTTTCACTGCAAACCTCGCAATCGTCACATTTTCCTTCACTTCCGGTGTAATTATCAGAACCGCATTCATTCCCTTTCTTCTTCCAGAATCTCATGACCGTGAACCGTAGGACGTCAGCTTTTCTCAACGCTGTCATCAGGTTAGAGTTCTTAATGTCGCTAATACTCATTCCTGCAGTTTATTCTTTCCTACTTTTAAGGGGCGGATGAGTAATCCTGCGCAAGATACGGTGAGTATTGTACGTATTTCTTAAGGGCCACCGTATCCACTATAATATGCTCACTCTAAACTTTTAAACCATAAAAAAAAAACAGCACTTGACTCTCTCCCCTCCCTCCCAATAGCATACGCATCCTGTTCACTCACCCTTTAAAGTGCCTTGTATACGCTTTTCAGTCGATTCATTGACTTTTTTTTTAAATCTGTGGCCGCTGAATCAAGAGTAATTTACATTTGTTTAATTATCGTGGCATCGATGCATGCGTATACACATTCCCGCATTTTTTATTTTTTTTTTTTGCTTATATTTTTATTTCTCTTTTGCTTTCCCATACACAAGAAAAAAGTTGCTAGTAATAAATGTATAATATTCCTTTAAAATGCGATGATGTAACTTCAAAAGACGCATTCCCGTAACTATTCACTGACAGGCAACAGACAGGCGTTGTTTTTCTAATGTTAAATTTAGTGTCATTCCTTGAATCCACAGAGCAGAAATGAGTTCTGTGCTAAGCACCCCCTCCCAGTCGCAACAGCATTGTCAGTTGGGCTACACACACGCCTTCATTCCTTGTCCAACAAGATTTATTCTTCTCCTACTTTCCCCGTTTGTTGATTCATCGAGAGTTTTTCTCTAGAAATCGTTTACCTCTCCGGACATTATTTATCTGTTTTCTTTCCTCTTCCGGTGTGTTTTGTGCTCCTTGACTCACATAGTTCTTCTTAACTATATGTATCAGCTTTAACCTCTACACTCTTCCTCAGAACCATCTCTCAATACATCAGTCCAGTTCTTCTCTCTCTTCCACAACGTCCGTTTTTCACACCAGTATAGCGTGACATCAATACCAAACAATTTGCCATCCTCGTTCCTAGTCACAAATTCATTGCACCGAGGCGAGGGTGTCTTCTTGAGCTTTTTAACTGAGTATCTTATGTTCCGTCGGCAAGAGTTTAATCGCCTCGTGTTTAGCGTTGTCGGAGGAAGATCTACAGTGATCTGTCCTTGTACAGAGGAGATTGGCTTCAGCGAGCCGCTTCGTAACGTAATTGCTACAGAGCGGAATGGTTATAGGAAAACCACATTTATGGCCGTCAGGAGACATGTTTTTAAATGTATCTGACGAACCTCTGTAACTTGGTAATAGGGACACGGGGATTATTAAGATACCGTCACACTAGACATCCATTTTTACAAAGGATTTCTATTCGCTGCATCAAAATATGTACTCTCAGATAACCTTCAATTAAAGACCGTAGTTTTAAGGTGAGCTCAAAACGTCCCATCCAGTGCAATATCATGCCTCTGGTAAACGGTCATCCCGTTTGTAACCCTGCTAGGAGAATGCTTGGCTTTAATGCGTTTGGTGAGCATATTCAAAGCAGTCCGCTTTTGTACATAGTATATCTGTGTGGTTGAAATGAACACGTAAAAACTTAAAATTTTGAATTTTTACATGTTTTTCTATCCAAGCATCACGAAAACAATAATTAACTAATAATGAATAGCTTGTGTCAACAATCGACTTATAAAATACTTTTAATTCCGGTTAAAATCTTGCTTCCTGTAGTATACAGACAAAAACCATAAATTTTGGTGCTTTTGTGTCTGCACTAATCAATGTTTTGATTTGACTTTTGGTGATCTGAGAAATAAAATAAATAGTTTACAAATGTAACTCTTCCATAGTAGACCTTATCCTTTTAATATTGTCTGGCGCTATACTTGTTGCAGTAGAAATATTTACCATCATTAAATATAATGAAATCCAACGCTTCATGTAAGTAGTTTTTATTTAGTCCTAGTTCATTTTAGTGTTACTAAAATAAAGATTAAAATTCGCTACGTGTATACATATGTAGATTAATTGTATTCGATTCTCTAATTCATCACATTTATCGCACGAAATGTTAGTAAATTAATGATGATGATTAACTGCAAGTCGAAGGAAAAGGACCGCAAGGTTAACTTTACTTGTAGCCCAAGTCACTGGCAAAAGCTAAAGTGGTATACACACCACACGATAACCAAATCAAAATCAACACAAATCACAAAATACCAGAATATTGAGTATTTTTTAAGTTGAAAAGAATTAAAATCCTATGAACAGTTTGAAGAATATCGGAGCGTTAACTTTTTATCTGTAAACTTACTGCTCATGATTGTTTTGTAGTACATGCTCTATTGTGGCAGGAACTAGACCCGTGTGTGCACTGGTATAGATGAGGTGGGCAAACAGTAATCAGCATGACGTGTACGCCAGTGACCTTTTTTGTTCACAGGTCCTCCGAAAAAAAGACCTTGAAACCCAAGTCGATTCCCCTGTGATTTTTCTTCAATTCAGAAATTTAGTTTATGGCTTAATCAGTCAAATGGCATAAAGAAAATCCAATCTCCCATATCCTAATTTATTTTATACTACGTTTCACTGCATGAATGGATTGTCTTGTAGCAAAAACACTACAATACAAAGGCAAGTGACCATGCTTCAAGATAGACTGTTTAGGTCCAGGGAGCGTCCGTAAACCACGCAACTCCATTTTTGCCTCCTTTGAGCCTCCCCTACCTCCCCCTACGTAGCCCGGCGTGGCTTTTGCCTCTTTCCCCCCTCCCCCCCCCCCCACGTAGCACGTTCTTTTTAACCTATTGGTTCCAAACACATTTTGTACTGTTTTCTCTTATCAGACTATCGTTAATTACATACCAAGATAATTAAATGACGGAAATGAATATTCACAAGCTGTTGTTGTGTGTTCAGTACCTCATTTTAACTGTGACAAAACTGTGAAAAGCTACGTGACCTGGCTCGGAACCCTCCCCCCCCCCCCTCACGTAGCCCACCTTAGATTTCCAGCCAACCCCTCCCCCCCTAGACCGAGTCACGTACTTTATGGACGTTATGGTCCTTCGTAGTTGTGTCACTACTCAAATAGACTTCCAGTCTACAACAAGGAAAAGAGATCTATTTCCAGACAAACCTAAACTGATTTAGTAGTAATACAGCCTATAGCCGATTTTACTCTTTTTCAATGCTAAGAATATTACTCCCATATAATGTACATTTTGTGTATAAATTGAACAATCATGCAAGGTGCGCCATTGTTTACCGCGTGGATTTTGCCAGCCTTTTCTCCAGATAAATGAAAGAGAAATACCGCGCTCCCCGTACGCTATCCCTATGATATCTGACAAAGACCGCAGAAACAGAGACTGAAAAGTCATATGGTAGCAACACCACCTGCGGATTGTAGTACGAGACGTCTGCCCTATATTTATACTAATTCGACTTTTGACGTATTTGCACTGTTCCGTTGCGACGTAATGGAGACTCGTGTCCGCTCTTATTTGCCAGCCTGCGGACTGATGACGTAGCAGCGGATATATCGGCCGTCTCTTCTCGGGGCTGCTAATTGGTTGTTTGTACTACGCCCCGGCCAATCCGCTGCGACCGGTGGATTACCATTTTTAGGCCATCGCCTAGACCAAATCTCTTTAATACTAACAGACTACTGGTTTGATGTTTGAGAAATTCGATAAAAAAAACGGTAAAAAATCTTCTGAGTTTGAGAGATTGATTATTATTAATTTTTATACTCGAATTATTTATGATTTTATTATAAGTCACCTTGCTGGAATTTCTTTGCATATACAAACATCAAAATTTTACTGTTTCAAAATTTATCATTTACTTTATAAAAGTAACAGTTTTCAGAAATAATAATAAAAAAAACGTTACATTCAAGATTGAAATTAAAAAGGGTGCCATATAATTGTCCAGCTAGCATCAAATATTCGAACAATGAAAATATCTTTATCTTTACAGGGCAACCTGCCAGAGCTTGTTCGGTTTGCTGGAGATCGAAGTGCAGTGCAGTTTTTAGTTTTTTATAGGATATTTATCCTGATCTTGTCTCTGGTCACTTAGCAGCACAGGTTCCTTCGCTCAGGCTGGTAACACTGACTCTCTTTCCCAGTGACCGCTCTGGACGTCGCTGTTGGCGAGACTCCCCGCCTCTGAGACCTCTGCTGTAGAGATGGGCAGGTCCGAGATTTTAAAGGAGTCGGGTCCGGATGTACATCCAGCGCTGCGAACCTGCATCCAGGTTCCGTGTCCGGCGGACTTGTATGGGTCCGGTTCTACAATCGGGCGAGCGTAGTGTATGGCGAAACTGGATGTGTACGGACCTACATCCAAATACGTGTCCGGCGGACCTGTATGGGTCCGAACCTACAATCGAGCATATGGTGGATACAAATCCGACAAAGGAGAACTGCAGTATGAGTTATATCGTGTTCATCCATTAATTTATGAAATGAAAGAATATTAAGTCTGATAATTTTGTTTTATTTTTGTCTGAAACTCACAATTGTACGTAATATTATAAAATCACAGCATAATCGGATATGATAATGATAGAGGTAAAAGTAAAATTTCTGTGGGCTTCTAAAAGAATAAAATGAAATCATTTCTTAATAATATTTAAGTACTACTAAAAAAAAAAAAAAAAATTAGATCGAAATTCTTTGTTAACTGTTCGGGTTTTTTTTACTAAAAATGAAATTATTCAAGACAACATTTTGAGATAATTATTGCCTTTCCACAATATACCAGCTTAGGAAACCGTTTATTATAAATGAACAAAAAACAAAATTGCAAGTATAACTTATTTTAAATTGTGAGTGAGAAATTACGTGAGATTTGTTCTTATATTATGTATAGTGTTTTGCTCTGGATACTATGTGAAACTGTTTTGATTGTGTGAATAAAAAGTTGTCGTGAGTGCTAATTCGAGTGCGATACAATGCATTTTAATTAAACAGTAATATTTATATTTTGCCAGTTACCGTAACGTATTTTTGGTGCTTTCAAAATCTTTATTTTATTTTGTGCAATTTAAAAAACTTATAATTTCTTTGTAATTTTATTTAATAATATTTCCAATATAGTTGAAAGTATTTTTAAGCAAGATTTAATTCTTAGTAATAATAACCGATTGTTTGAGCCATTGTTAGACGTTCTTGAAACGGCTGGATGTGAGGTTTTTTTTTTTCATTGTCGGATTATAAAATATTGCTCTAAAAGCGGCCAGCAGAGTCGCTCGCAATAATGCCACATATTCACATATTCATAATGATATATGTTTTGCTAGCTGTTACCCGCGACTTCGTACGCGTGGATTTAGAATTTGATTGCTAGAATTGGATGTACAAAGCTGAAAATTATCTAAGATGTCCCAAACAACACTGAGTCGGCATAATATGACTGGAACGGCATCGATATACCATTCTACCTTCGAACCTGTCTCATGACTAAAACTGTTATTCATTTCAGGAAAAAAAGAATCCTATTTCGTTCCTAAATATACAAAGTATTTCCTTGTCATCGGTAACACATATAGTCGTCATAGCGTAAAAAAAAAAGATGGAGACTAACTTTCGCATATACAATATTATTAGTTTAGATCACACAAAAACTACCTGTGGAACCAGTACACCGTGAATAAAGTAAACGTTTACGGCACTATTCTACCGCCAAAGATTTGCCAGAACATGGTATCCTTACAATAAAATCCTAGGCTTCGCTCAAACTATGAAAAACAATTCATAAAAATATTGCCACCCAGTGGGATTTGAACCCGAAGACACTCAGTAGTTTTCATAAGAAGCAAACTCGTTACCACTACGATATCCTACCATTTTTTTTTTGTTTTGATACATATAACTACTCATTATAAATACAGATAGATATTATGCGTTTGTCTTTCACAGTTCAGATAGTTTTCATAATTTAATGACAATATGTTCATAACTATACATAATATAGTATTCCATGTCGATCCTAATGTCAAACAGAATCTCCCTGTCAAATTTCATCACGATCGGAGTATCCGTTTAGCCCAAGAAATGTAACAGACAGACATATAGACGGAGAGTTACTTTCGCATTTATAATATTAGTATAGATATGTATAATGTTCCTTGGAAACCCTACGAACCGTGTTGCTGCAATAAAGAGATGTTAAATGTATTTTCTGATTTGTCCTTAAGCCATCAGAATTGAGAAAGTTAAAAATTCTAGAGACTTTGTGATTAATCAAACTGAACGTTAAAAGTTTAATAATACTACAACGCATTAAAAACTACAAGTTAAATTATAAGTCCATTCTTATTTTTCACGTAAAACACTCCTCACCTTAGAAGTATGAACCCGACCAATAAAAAAATTCTACCAGGTTTTAGCTACTCATTGACATTTAATAGTTATTGTAATTATCTACTAGTAGTCACACATTAAGAAATAATTTTTCATTTATAATCTCATCTTTAAACAGAACTGTAATCCAACCGTACAGTAAATGGCATTAAACTCTTCAGAACATAGATTTCAAATCGGAACTGTAATGAAAAATTGCGTTCCAGCTCCGCGTTGCAGGTCCGGCCGTGGTTCAACCTCCGGCCACGCGAGAACTGTGGCACTGTTACAGATCCGGCTGGATACAGATCCGACAAGCGCTCGGATGTACATCCATCCCTAGTGCAAGTGATACGGGTACGCGGAACTGCATCCATCCGGACCTACCCATCTCTACTCTGCTGAGCCCCGCGCAGTACCAGTACACAAGCACCTCACTCGTACTCGCGTCGTACACCAGGCTGTGCGCCACAGTCGCAGCCGCAACTTCACTCCCCCACGATGCCTTCCAGCTCGCCGTCCGTTGGCAGGGAAAAAAGAAAACACCTTATACGCTGTTTGACACAGCCACACTAAACTTTCCGCCTCTCGATTCGTATCACAAAAGTGTTACTTGCCTAATTATGGCGACCCATGTCCACATACCATAGCTACGTTCAGGAGATACGCAGAAGGATCCGCTGCTGCGCCAAACACTTAGCTGGCGCGGAGACAATGACTCTTGTTCTCGGCGTCTAATATGGAGGAAGGAAATATATGGAAGAGAAATGACGTTAAATCTGTGACGCCGCCTCTAAACTCTCGGCTGATACTGCGCATGCGCGGTGGTGGCAGCGGCCATATTGCGAATCCATACAAATTCAAAGTTCACATTGTGTTTGATGCTGTGATTATTTCATTTTCTAACGTGTGTAAGTATTTTCTAATGCCATCTTGTGCCATCTAGGAATCTTGATGAAGCAAACGATGTTGTTACCCCAAATTCAGGTTGCGATTCAAATAAGCGTGTGTGGATGTGTCTACATACTTTGATTCTGTAGCGGCAATTTAGTGGACATTGTGGTTAGGTCTAAATGCAGTCTGTACCAGAATGGTTTTGTTGTTGCATATATAAGGGATAAAGAATTTATCTATTGTTGTTAGTAATTTCATGAGAACCATGTTAGTGACAAAACGTGTATTGCGATGTAAACTACTTCCAGCTATTCCCAATTAAGCTTATGATGTACGGTAACAAGATAACTATTTTTATTCTGGTCTAGGCCGCATTTCAACCTAACTACAAGTGGTAGTAATAAAACTGAAATATCCATTCTACATGTCCACCATGTAATTCATTCTGGCTTTGGCAGAATTAATTTTTGGTCCAGGCCGCATATCAACCCAATCCCCTCAATTTGGAGACAGTATATCCCGAAAACTAAGCAAGATATCGAAAAATTTTATTCTTTATTTTTTATTGTCATCAAATTTGACTTTGACCAATTTTTTCTTCTGAATTTCAACCAAAAATATCTCACATTAGAGACAGAATATCTCGGAAACTAGGCAGGATATCAAAAAATTTTATTCTTAATTTTTTATTTGTCTCATCGAGTTACATAATAATCCATCACCAGATTGCGGCGTGACGTTTATCGTAGAGTCCCCTTGAGGTTTTTGTACATATACCCCGTGTCTGTATGGGTACGGCCTAGCCCTCCCACTCCTTCTCCGCCCGACATCACTTCAATGCGTGGTGAAGGTCTCTTGCGTCGTCTCCATATATTTCTTTCCTCCATGGCATCTACCTGTTGCCGAAATTCCTGTCGCTGCCTCGCAGCTACAAACATAGTGCTGTTCTTTGATTAAATATAACTTTAGTGAAATAATTCAATTTTAATCATTTCATGTTAATACTGCCATTGAATTTTAGTGACATTGTTGCTTTTTTCTCTTTTCCAGGTGAGCGTACCAGAATGACTAATCATTATTTTCATTTCGGTAAGTTATTTTGAACACTTTTTTAATATTGGTTTGTGACGATATAATTTACGACTGGTGAATTACTGCCTAATTTTTTTCCGCCTTTCCCCCTTTGTTTCAATAATCATTACAGCCTTGGTCTTTGCCAGTTGGTCGTCTTCCTCATCAAGGAAGTGTTTGGTCTTGTCACTGTCATAAGTCCACGCACTTTCGTGCACACCGTGTGAGAGTCTCATTACCCTACAATCATTTAATAACAATTTTTATAAGTGTTATGAATAATGGTATTTATATTTGTAAATTGATTTGTATTTTTGTAGGGTAGCCGCAGTTATGTACAGTCTTTGGGTAGTGTAAGTTTAATATCGTTAGTTGGTTTTGTAAGAATCTTTGGCCGTCTCGCCAGCAACATCTGGACGGGGACAGTGCATGTAGTTGGCGTCGGGTCTGGCAATAGTACATGATGCGTTTTTTGGTTATACAGTAATGGAGCTGTTATATGTATGTTAGGTGTGTTAGGAGCTTGACAAAATGCAGCACGGGTGTTCAAATGCCGATTTCAACTAATTGTCCAAAATAAATCAAGTGATATTTCATTCGGAACTATGACTATCATTTCTAAAATTAACAACAATAGCTGTCATTTTTGAGCGGTTATAGGTTATTAACTATATTTAATTAAAACAGAATTTAGATGCAGCAACCTTAATCGAGCATGGTGGTGTAACGGATAGCGTTCTGGCCTCGCTTTCGGGAGGACGGCGTTTCGAATCCCCGTCCGGGCATCCAGATTTGGGTTTTCCATGGTTTCCCAAATCACTCCAGGCAAATACCGGGATGCTTCCTTAAAAAGGGCATGGCCGAATTCCTTCCCATTCCTTGCTCCCATCCTTTCCCGACTCTAAAGACCTCGCTGTTGAGAGACGTAAATCAGTTAAAAAAAATAATAATAGATGCAGCTAGCATGTGTTCAAAACGAGACTGGGCCTTTCTTGTCTATGACAAACTGTCATACCCAGTTAGTGTGGAAATGCATTTGATCAACGTGTTTCGTTGGGAATTCATGTAACGATTTTGTCCGCTTATTACCCACAATAATTGGCCGAAAGCTCACAACTGAAAGTACTCGTATGATGGTAACATTGCTGAGTGATGTCGGTTAAGCACACTGCGTGCAAATGAAGCATCTCTTGCGTCATCAAGATGCTAATTAAAAGTGTGTAGATAAGAGACCCGAATGATAGAGTTTCTTCATTGATGCTGTGGTTGACTACATGAAAAATTAAAACTATGGGACTTGTAAACCGTCCACGGTGCTAACGGGTACTACCCTCAACTATCTCGACTGGGACGCATTGCCGTCCTCAGAAATAAGCTAAACGACCGATGATGGTAAAAATCGATTGTTGGCTTTTTGTCGGTTGTACGTGAATAATTACTTGGCCCTGAAAATAGACATGTCCGCATCGTTTCCTTTTGTACCTTACTTTTACAATGGTTTTTGGCAAAACAATAATTTGAACAGCGTTCGTTTCATATATAACGTGCATACCTCGAGAAGTTTCTAAAAAAAAGTTTGTGGTTTTTGTGGCCATTTATTGCTGGCTGTTGGACTGAGCTATGGTGCATGTAACTCCAGGATCAACCCGCCACTTAAGTAAAACGTTCAATACTCATAGTCTGACTCAAAGCGACATGTAACCTTCTCTATAGACAGTACGCGGAATGTTCTCGTGAAGACCATTCAAATTTTTTGAAATATTTTTCATCCTCGTCGACGTCAGGGTTATTAGAGCCGAGGAGGACTGTGGACCGGGGACGTGATTTCGGGTTGGCGGTAACAGGCCGGAGTGTTAGCACTTACCCACAGGCTCTATGGGATAACGTCATCACTGTTGATAGTATTAGTTGACCATTTTCTTGGAACACGTAAGTTACGAAAAATTTGGTTTAAAACTGACGTTTCGCCAGCGACGAGAGAGTCTTTTACAAGCACAAAAGGGCAAATGTAATGAAAACGTCTGATAATTTTTTTCACGCTACGTAGGTGTTGGCATATATGGTTCGCGTTGTAGTCTTCATCGGTCCTAGTACGCCAAACACATGTGTATGTTTAATTAAACTGTTGTGTTTGCCTTCTGATGTAAAAATTACAGTAATGCAGTCACGAAAATACAAAGAGCAGGTAGATGTCCGTGTACCGCTGTCGCGGCACCGGAGCACTTTGTGATGTGCCCTAAGCTTCCAGAGTTTGCTGTTACTGACGTTCCGGGTCTGATAAAAATGTCAGCAGTCCTGACGGATCCTGTTGGTCAGCAGCTGAGGCGAATAAAGTGGCGTAACCGCTTCTGCCAGTGCCACCCTCAAGCGGCAAACACTCACGGCTTTCCACAGATGTTTGGCGTCTGCTTTTTCATTTACTAGCTTTTTCAGACCCTCACATTCTACTCGACTGGCTACGTGATAGTATTTTACGTTTTTGTTTGGCATTACGCCCAAAATACAGCTTTCTTTTGGGACATTAGACAA
This sequence comes from Vandiemenella viatica, assembly GCA_031002005.1. NCBI lineage: Eukaryota > Metazoa > Arthropoda > Insecta > Orthoptera > Morabidae > Vandiemenella > Vandiemenella viatica. Next base: position 300,570,773 of record JARYHS010011408.1, on the reverse strand, counting down.
TTAAACGCTTATTGAACGATTGGCCGCAAGATGTGAATGGTAGTGAGTGGTAGAGTTTCAGTTTGCGATCAACCCACCTCTATCGTGGATTATTATTATTATTAATTTAATTGCAATGTTTAATTGTAATTAACCTAGTCATTACCCCATTTTATATCATTTTTTTAAATTTTCTTTTATAGTTGCAGTGTTAAATTCCTCTCCAGTTCACCTTTCCGATTTACAAATTTTAAGCGTTTTTACAAATCATTCATAAATTAACTTGGTTATTTTTGGTAATTTGTTCCAATCACTGACGGCCTTACCAACAGAAGAAAACTTTCCCATTTCCTTATGAATGAAATCGAGTGCCAACTTGTGGTCAAGATCGCTATTCCCCTTCCATGTACCATTCCTAAATCTTTAACCAATATCCCTCCAAGCCCCGTCACCAACATATGCTCTGTACATTCCAGCACTCTCTTCACCTTCCTTCCTCCTTTCACATCATTTACTGAGTGGATCCTCCGATAATTTGCACAAACAAATCTAGCTCTAGCTGCTCCTATTTGCACACCCTCCAACTCCTGTATTTGATAATCAAGATGTGGGTCCCAAACTACACCACCATATTCTACCAATAGTCTGACCAAAGTTTTGTTACCCAATTCCCTAACTTCTCTGGTACACCCTCTCATCACCCTCTCCAGCAAATGAACAATTTTGTAGCCCGATTGAGCTTGTTATCAAATGTTATTCCAGATATTTACACATCAAGCCTTCAACAAGCAATTCTGACCCCACCCTATAGTCATAATTAACCTTTAGTTTTCTATCTGAGTACTAACCTACAGTTATGTGCGGGATCATAATCTCGGAGCGTATTCCACGTAAACAAAGCAAACTTTTTCCAGAAATGAAGGCCCGTAACATTTCCCGCCGATATCAGGATACGAAATATCGACCGCAATGATTCGAGTTAACCAGCTGAACCACCTGTTCGCTAGTATTAAACTTTTGTTGTTGATTGTTTAAGGCTGTAACTTTTGGGTTGTAAACATTGCACTGGCATTTTAGCATTTAGTTAAACCATTAATTTATTTCTATGCGTGTCCGGTTAGCTTTTATACAGTAAACTACCCTTTGTTCTATTTCACCTTATTGTAGGTATTTTTGGTAACATGTATCGAGTTGTCCAGGAGAATCTTCTTTCTCATCGTCACTATGCTGTTTGCATTGATAAGTGTCAGTGTGTTAAATGTGCAGATTACTACTTCACTCTAAAATCATCACAGTATACTAATTGAATATTGTGTAACGAAATCTAAAGGTAATGCGAAATATCTCCTTAGAGGAGGTGCACATCTTTGTTTGCGTATCACGTGGCTATTCCAGGATCTTAGAGTTTCAACTCCTTCAGTTTCTACTTCCTTTTTTATTTTTATTTTTTTACTTATGGCGAAGGAATTCGGCCATGGCCTTTTTGAAGGAAACATCCCGACATTCGCCTGGAGTGATTTGGGTAAACAATGGAAAACCCAAATGTGGATGTCCGGACGGGGATTCGAACCGCCGTCCTCCCGAATGCGAAACCAGAGCGTTAACCACTCACCCGCCACGCTCGGTTTTTATTTCGTGATGCATTGTATGTTAATCTCTCTCTCTCCCTCTCTCTTTTTTTTTTTTTTTTTATATAAGTCTCTATGCTTTCTTTTCGCAGCGTGGTGATTGCTAGTATGGATCTATGAAACATGGCCGGCTTTCTGTCTGTCATGTACTTTGCTTTAATTCCTGTTATTTTACTGTTACTTCTATTAATATTGCTGCGATGCCACATGGTAAATAATGAAATGTGTCCGGGACGGCACACGTGGATCTAAACGAGGAAGGATTTTAGGGGAACCACCTATAATATCACTGAATCAAGCCATCCTCTTGAGTGCACTTTGTGGCGAATATTATCATCTTCAGGTACTGTAATTTCCGTGCACGCGTGCCGATCGTTACTGCCTGGACAGCCAAAACAATTAACCAAATCCTTACTTTTCAAAGCTCAAACCATAATTTTAAAGGACTTTTCCTGGTTAGAAATTCTGCGTAACACCCATTTTCGTCAATTTCTAGGACTTATCCTTACTGCCCATTTCAGGTGAAAGTGTTTTTACTTTTTCGTGTTTTGCTGCGTCCAGGCACTTGGGCACGCATTCCGTTTAGTCGAGACTGTTCTGCCTGGATATGTGGCTGACATGCTAATACTTGGTGAGGGCTCTGCAGGTCCGCTGACGTCAGGAACACTGGGAGCCGTACATTAGTTACGTGGTGTGTTTTATTTGGCCCCCCTCCCCCTTGATAATATTTGGTAAGATGTCGTTGTATCCTCCGCCCTCTGCTGGAGATTACCTCAAAATTTTCATGTTTAAATAATTAAAGTTATTTGATATATTCTTGTATTTCGCTTCATCGCGCTAAGCATTAACTGATGTACTATTTTTTTTCTTTTTCTGCGAAATAAGACTTGAAAAATGGCGAAAAAAGTTGGCGTGAGATTTTTACTGAGCCCCCCCCCCTCTCTATTTTGAGTCACCTAGTTAATGCACGTCCCCTTAACAGTGCTCTGTCCCACAGGCGGCTTCAGCAACTTGGCTAGCTCGCTGAGGCAGGAAGATTTGCTGTGTTCCAAGACCTCCTCCCGTGTTCTTCACAGCATGTTACTGTAATAATTAAAAACGAGATTCGTTCTTCTCTTATTTCAGAAAGCAATCTCTCTCTAGATTTACACAACACTGTGTGCCTGCTGCCATCACTTCTTCTCCGGTCTGTTTTGCCACTAAACAATCGCTGAAGGAAGAGAATCATGAATGCAGGACTCCATTCCAAGTGACGGGACCAAAAAAATCGCGAATTGCGAAGTGCGACGAGCAGCGAACACGAGTTGCGCTGAACGAAGCGCATAGTGGGAAGAACACACGTCCAGTCTTTTGAGATCCTTTTCCCTTCATTGAAGTCAAGTGATGGTGACTATCGATGGGTGCCATTGTAGTTCTCTGGAGAGAAAAAAGTGGATGATTACGCTCTGTTGTTGGGACGCGTACGTTGCCATTCCAGCTGTTCTTCTTCGCCCCTTGTTGGGTCTGTGCTCCTGCTTGCTGACTCATCCTTAAGGAATGCCAGCATCTTCTAAAATCTGCTCCAAGCTCCATTACCGAGCGCGCGGGGGGGGGGGGATGTAAAACATAGTGCTTGACCGGTGTGCCTCCATAACCTTTGTCGAGCTGCAAAAAAATACGCCTCGGAATTGAAAGTTTCCGCTCTTTTGATGATTATGATGACATCCGACTAAATACTAGAGTGTCTTTTACAAAGGATTATTCCTTTCCATCTCGTCCACTGCCAAGAATACAAAAAAAAAAGTTTTATAATCGTCACATTCGTCAGTGTTTAGATTCTATCTTCGACTTTTTCTAGAACATCCTCCTTAAAACTGAATTATATGTACTTTTTATCTCTGGCCACTATAGTATCTCACTTGGAGCTTATCTTCCAACAGAAGTTAATCATCCCGTTATATTTCCTCTTTTGGTAAAATACCTGCATAAAATTGTTTCTTAATTACCTGTGAGAAAGCTTTCTTTGATGAAAATGAAGGCTAAAAAGGTATACCATGGGGCACTCTAAAGTGGATCATTTTGTTTTAGAGTGAAGTATGTGAAGTAATAACAAAAACAAAAAAAAAAGACTAAGGAGTGCCTAAAGTAAATTTGTTTAGGAGAAATCATAGAAAAGATCATTAGAAGATACAGATCGGAGAGAATCGTATAAGTCGGACTGAGTCTAAGATGTGTATTTCCTGTGTTGGTGGGATGCCCCTATGTCGCTCTATATTTAGCCGCTCTGTCACTGTGGGCCGGGCAATGTGAGCCCATGCGGGCACCGAGCGCAGGGTCAACTGCCGGAATACGTGATTCACTTTTTGCGGCCGCGTGGAATGCATCGCGACAACACTCGTCTGCGCTGTGCACAAAATCTCCGCAGCATTCGTGCCGCACTAATGCGGTTGCTATTTTGGTCTCGATTCGTGAACAAGTGTAAGAAATGAGTGAATGAATTAAAAAAAAAAAATCTTCGCGGCGGATAGGCTTTTTGTTGTTTTTCTAGATAAACACAAAGCAACCTAGAGGCATCTGAAAATAAATATTTTTTCAGAACTATTAAACCAGAAAGGATTGACTCGAAATTTAAAAAAAAATTGGAAAGGATTTTGTAGCAGCAATGGTACCGTAACGTGAGGGTTGCAAATGTTTAAAGTTGACTATAGATGTGTTGTGGAGTCGTGCACTGGCTGATGGGAAACAAACAGTCGTGTAATGACAGTTGAATGGCGATGGTTCGTTGTAGTAGTTATGACCTCAGAGTGATGAGTGAGTGTGTCTCTTCCACGGACACTGCAGCCTACAGGTGCAGAATTTCTGATTTTGGTTGCTGTCTCATGTGAGGGAATGTTTTATTGGAATTGGAAACAAATCGAGTTTTCACTTAACTGTGGATGTACTTTGGACGGCGGTGATTATAAACCTGATGCGCCATTATATCCTCCCCACAAACGGAGTTTACCACCTGGCGGCCGTGAATCACAAATACATTTCCAAATGAATATATATTGGAAGTGTAAGAGTTCAATAATTACGCTGAACAAATATAGAGACACAAAGTAATTTTAGTAACTTACAAGTTGGAATTGCAAAACCTGTTGTTGATTTTCAAAGCCAAGTGTTCAGTGGTGTAGATGCGTGGCGAGGCTGGATAGTAAACTAGTGAATACGTCTTTTGAGAACGGAAAGGATGAATAAGGAAACAAGGGACAAGGATTACGAACAAAGACACTTAGTGACAATATGTGACGACTGTCGTAATACTATCAACAGAGTTTACGAAACTGTCATTTGGAAACAGAACATAAAAGATGTTTAGGATTAATTCTACAATAAGTAGTTATTATGGCCATAAAATTAGTTTTTACTGCCATACTGTGACATGTCAGTACCTATCATTAACATGTACCGTACTGAAATGTTTTTGTAAGTTCTGTTCGATGAAGACAAATTGAAGAAATCTATACTTGTCAATAAATATGAACATTTTGTGACCTATGGAGGGGATTGTAATTAAGAAGAATATTTTTGTGTATGAAATAAAAAATACTACTTTTGTATTTAGCAGCGATATTTTCTTCTTCTTGTTCTTCTTCCTGTCGAGTGTTAGGCCTGGTGGCCTGTTACGGTCTCACTTTCAGTCTTCTTGGTGGTCTTCCTACATCTCTCCTGCCACTGTGATGGTATTTGAGAATTTTTCGTGGAATCCGATTCTTCTTCATTCTTAGCACATGGACTGTCCAAGATGTTTTGTAGGTTTTCACAGTTTGGAGAACTGGTTGGACTTTGAGTTCTTTAAGGATTTAATCAGATCTGTTTCTGTCACGTAATGTGTAGCCAGCGGTTCTCCTCATGAATCGCATCTCAGCCGCCATTAGCCACCGCTCATCCCCTTTGCGTAGTGTCCAGGCCTCGCTGCTGTACAGTAGGGTAGGTTTAGCCAGGGTGTTATAAAGCCTGATTCCTGTGTGCCGTTGAATAGGAGAGGGTCTGAAGCTGTTATTTATTATTCCATTAACTTTTGTGAAATTTGTGATTTTTTTTGTTGCATATCGGTTTCTAGGGTGTAGCCGAGGTATTTAAATTCTTCTATTTGTTCTGTGGGTGTGTTTTCTATTGAAATTTTGGTTTTTTTGTGATTTTTTTTCAACGAAGGCCGCAACTTTGGTTTCATTGAGGGAAATATTCACACTGTATTCTTTTGCTGTCATATGGAGGTTATATACCGATCTCTGCAGGTCATCTTCTGATTCAGCAAAAAGCACTTGGTCATCTGCAAACAGTAATCTGTCCAGTTCGGTCTGTCTGTCTATTTTGATTCCCCCCATGGGGTTTTTGTCGCCAGTCACTAATGATTTTGTTTATACATATGCTGATTAAAAATGGCGATAGGCAACACCTTTTTCTCACTCCTCGATTAATTTGTTTCAATTCCGACAGCTGTTGTCCGGTTCTGACTGCGATTACATTGTGCCTGTAAATGTTTCGAATTGCTTTTATGATATGTGGTGGGGAGTTACTTTCAGCCTGAAGTTGCCATAGTTTTCTTCTGTCGATTGTATCAACAGCTTTTTGGAAATCAATACATGCCAGGTGTGTTTTCAGATTAACTTCCTTTTCTCAGTTAGCATCTTGAGTGTTAAATAACCATCTGCACATGATTTACCCATCCGAAAATCATTTTGTTCTTCTCCAAGGCGTGGTTCATAAAATTTTTGCAATTTAATGGTGCTGGAGTAAATTTTATAACCAGTATTGAGCAAGCTTATTCCTCTATAGTTATTGCAATCTTTGCGCAATTTTTGTGAACTGGGATGACAATTGCCTTCTGCCAGCGTTGAGGTGGGTATTTTCCTATCCAGATCCTGTTCATAAAGCTCAACAGACCTTCTTTGAATGTCCTGTCACTGAATTTAAGAAGTTCCATATGAATGCCGTCCTCGCAGGGAGATCTGTTACTTTTATATTTTCTAAGACCAGTATAAAAGGGTTTTGGTTGGATCTTTTGGTTGACAAAGCCTTGTTAAACTATAAAGTAACCTTTGTGTGAGTGACATGTCTAGTGGAGTAATTCAGCTGTAATTGCTGCAGGCCATTACATGGCTTTACACAATTACTCGATTTTTTGTCTTGGGTAATTACATTCAATCTCTGAGCAAACGAAACGTTTTATGGCATTAGACACGCAAAAATTAAACCTAACGAGAAGTGAGGTGAGGATTGTTGCTGATGGTGCGGTGCGACTGCAGTGCTGCGTCCCCTCCTGGGTCGAGGGTCATTTGTCTCGGACTGATTGGTCGTTAGAACCAGAGCCACGCCTTTCAGGTGTCGCGAACGGAGGGGCCTCTTGCCGTTAGCAAGAAATCAAAGACTAACTTTCTCATCAGTGCGAATTCTGTCTGTAATTTTGTAATTTCGTTCTTCTTTTAATTCTGTAACCGATTAATTTAAGTGTACAAACGTAATGTTATGCGTACTGTGCGTCAGTAGATGTTGGTTTGTATCTGCGCCGTAGTGTTTGTGTGACCATGTGTTCTGGATTTCCTCCCATCCTGCGCCTGAGAAGAGGCCGTTGTTTACCACTCGCCTCCCACAAAGTTTTTTTGCTTAGCAAACTAAAATCCACCGCGAGACTTCGTCAATTTAAATTAATCGTAACTTTTAGGGGAAATTGCGGAGCCGGATATCTGAACGAAGCGTTTCAGGAATGTTTGGTGTGCTTGTACTGGAGGTAAATTGCTTAATCCACAGCTTAGTGTTTAAGATTTTCATTAATTTGCTCGACACATCTCGTCTACCCGCTCTGACGCGTCGTTGTTGACTGATCGAGGAGTGATATAGGCTGTTTCAGGTATTATCCACAATATTCGTGATTGAAAGCATAGAAATATGAAACAGTGGAGGGTTTGTTTTGAAAACTTACCTATTTCCCCGGTGCAGAGATCGTGCATCCAATAGAAAAAAATACGAAACACGTGACAAGGATGAAGCTTGTATGGAACTTGTGCATCTCACGTGTGACGAGAGATGTTAAGATGAGTTCTCTAAAGCAATCGCTCTCTTGCTTTAGAACACTGTGCAACTCGTACTCCTTCAGTCTCTTCAACAGTCGTGGCTGCTGCTTTTAAAGTAATCGGAAGTCAGCAAGCATACAAATATGTGAAGTAATTTCATTGTTAACATGAATTATAAAATAAAAACATACAAAATTTGTAGCACTTAATTTACAACATCTTAAGGGTTTCATCACATCGTAGGTCAGGGATGGCGAACCAATGGCACGCGTGCCGATGATGGCACGCGACCAAATAATTTGGGCACGGCGTTAAACAGGTGTTTAATCGATATAAATAATTTATTTTTTCGCCTACATAATTTAAGATCATAGCAACAAAGTTCATCGTGAACCAAATTACCGTTGCCGAAACGACTACAGATTGCGCAGAGGAAGTTTTTTTCGAGCGAATTTCTTACGGAACGGACATAATAAGAGGCGGGAAGCTATCATGTTCACTTGTTTGTGTTGACTGCTTTTACCAATTGCGCATAGTTCTTGTGGTTTTTAAACTAATTTCTTTAACACAGCTGCTGTTTAAGTTTGTATGAGTTATATTTACATCTATTCAACACAGCCAGTTTGGAAAAAAAAAAAAAAGTGCAAGATAAGTGTAATACAGAATTTCAACTTTGGTGGACTGAGAATATGGCATGATTAATTAAGGTGATAAAGTGATCTGTAAAATGGTGCCAAATCACAAATCTTTTTCAAAACAAGAGAACCAAAGCAAAAAGAATAAATTGAATGTGCAATAACAAGAAAAAATAAACAATTGACGTGTACGATTAAGTAGGTCTATGTTAGCTAGGATTGTCATACTATACAGTGCCACACAGTTTTCGGCTGCAAATGTTACTGCTCGGCGCGGTAAACCTTTTAGCGAGGGGAAGTTTTGAAGGAAGCCTGGTTAACATGCGCCCCTTCACTTTATAAAGATTCTGAAAATAAATATAAGATAATTCCACGCATCAAAGATCCTCTTTTATGCAGAAACACAGTAAAAGATAGAACAATAAAACGGGCGGTAAATGTAAAAGAACAACAAACAAATGACATTAAGTCATCTCCTTTCATACACTTGTATATCGACGAAAGTACTGATGTAATTCTCATAAGTGATTAACATTAAAAATTCGCTTCAAAAACATTTATCACATGACTCCACTTCAGCTTGCATTCTGCTAAAAGTAACAAAGTATGAACCGAATATAACTTATTTGGCATTTAACATGCAACAACAGATTTTTCAGTAGTTTCATCTATTTTAATTAATACAAAACTGTTGATGCCAATATTGATTAGTATAAAAAAATGTATTCCTGGTTGTAAGTATAAAGTTTTAAGGTGACAGTATTTAGTTTTATTTCTTTCCCCATTAATCATTAAGTCGTGATGGTTTGACGGCACGTCATGGCTACATTCAATATTTCTTTTGAAAAAATGGCACTTCAATCAATAAAGGTTCGCCATCCCTGTCGCAGATCATATAAATTTGCTTAGTAGTTAATATTTTAATCTTGCCAGGAATCCAGATTTTCCAACACCGTGAAGAACGATACGACGTGGATGGCATTCGGGAATCTAATCCTCATCCAGCAATGCATATTTCAGTTTCCAGTGGTTTCCCCAAATCACTCCATTCGAACGGTGAGGTGGTTTTTTAAGAAGGCCATGGCTGAATTCCTTCCCAATCTTTGACCACAGTCCTTTCTCGGCACTAACAACCACGATGTTGGCGGACAGTGACGTCACAACAAAAACTCTGTAACTGTTTTTCCTAATGATATAGCACAGACAAAATATTTTTCTTGGATACTGTAATTAATATTAATTTGTAACTCCCATAGCTCTAAGTTGGAAATCTAAAAAAAAATGAAGTGTTCTTACTGCAAATGAAGTCAATGCGACTTTTTAAACATACATAAGAAATTTCCATACTAAGGTTCAGAACTTATGTTTATGAATTTATTTGACGTATTTCTGGCTGAACTACATTTAGCTTTACTACATCGCATTGAATGGGATTGGATTTGTTGATTTAATCAATTCTGCTTTGAAATAGAAATTTTCATGTTGAAGTAATAAATTATTTCTTATTCATTATCGTTTATAATTACTATTATTATAAGATTTTTTTGTTTCTCAGGAATTGAGTATGTATCGGCCGATTACTATGCTTGGTGTTTAATTATTAAAACATATTAGTTTTGAGTAAGGGATGACTCTTCAGTATTTCAACGAACAACAGAGAAGAAGAGAAAGCAGTAATTTAATTACATTTTAAGAACAAAAAACATCCAGTTTCTACTTTATTAAAGGTACCTTTCACGATTTGAAGTAGAGGAAACTTACAGTTCCGAGAAATCATTAACTACGTTGCTCGGTCTAGGAAGAGGGGGGAGGGGTTGGAAAGAAAACTACACTGGGCTACGTGGGGGTGAAGGAGGTTCCAGGCCAAGCCATGGCTCTTTATATTTATATTATTTGTCACGTTTAAATTAAGGAACAGAAGAAACAACAGGGTGTGTATATATATTTCAGTCATTTAATTATCTCCACATGTAATCCTTTATACTGATAGTGCCGCGGATGCGCGAGACTTGTAGTCATAGCGATGGGTTGCATGCGTTCAGCGCGAAGTAACCGACTCGCTACGGCGCATTAGAATTCGAAAAAGCATTAGACATGGCGTAACTAGACTCAAATTCGCTTGCAGATTTCACCCGAGATTTTGCATGGCAGTGACAATTTATTTGAAGGTTAAAAATAAAGCTGTTTTAAGTAGGTTCGTCCACTTGTAATCACACCGCACGTTGATAAAATAATTCTGATTTTGTTCTGATAAATGAAATTCAGTGCAACTTTAATTACAGTGCTCCCTGAAGTGTTATTCAAGATCAGAGCGTGATGTGAAATGGAAATGCACAATAAACCTTCACAATGCGTTTTCACCATCCAATCAGTTATAGAAATGTTTTAAACAGATCAAAGAAACATTTCCTGGTAATTTAAAATTAAGGTGACAGAACAAAAACAAAAATACGCAGCTGTTCTTAGTTTTATTACGTGACAGGTATAGTTGTTCTATTTTATCATTTAATGTACAGTGACGAATGAGATAACGAGAATGTTTCTAGTAACACTTCACAAAGAAAAGGATGCCTGACTGTATCTGAGAAACAGGGTTTTCCCCACAACAACAAAAATACGAATTGTGTTCATTACGTACATAAAAATTTTATTCTGTTAGTAGTAAACAGTTCAAAATGTGTCTTCTGGAATTAATATGGAAAAAAGCACACATGGAAAGGGGGGGGGGGGGAGGCAGGCAAAGCCACGTCGGCTACGGAAGGGGGGAGGGTATGGACGCATCTTATTGCTTAGAATTTGCTGTAATCGTCTTACCGTAAGCGTTCAGTGTCAGCAGAAGCTGACTGCCCTCTGTCGGGTGACAGTTGGAGTCGCTCTTCTTTCATCGTCTTGGGACGGTATAAAAGATTCAGTACTTGTACCAATGAAGTGTCATACGAGAGTGTTGTTCGATCAGTCACTCTCGCCATCTGAAAACTCGAGGCTGGAGTCGCAGACAGACTCCTGCAGCAAGTACGTCAACACTGCCACTTGCCGTTTCTCTCCCAAGTCATTCGCTCGGCATAGAAGAAGCCAGGCAAATGTTAATAATGTCCTAGTAACGTTTCGGTTTGTTGAGCTCTCTCCCCAGCATTTGAGTGGCCAGCCAGTCACTCGCTTTAATATGAAAAGGTAAGTTGCTGTGTTATCTCGCTGCCTGTTGGCGTCGGGTCTAATGAAACCAGACTGCGAAGAAGCTTTCCGCAGGCCTCAAACTGTTTATTGGCGCTACCGGTCCCTGCCCTAAGTTGCTTAATAGCTGCTTGTATTGTGTAAGGAACCTCTCGAGCTGTGCTGGGGGTGTCTTGCAACGTAAAGCCAAGTTGCTCGGTCGATTGAGCAACAGACGATAACTGGACGACGCGAATACGAATGCAGATACAGGCTCGAGAAATAGGAATACGAGCTTACTGTGACGGCGCCTCCTTATGTCGTGAGAGTGCCGCGGTGTTATAAATCCCCTCATCAGAGGCGAGTGGTTCAAACAGGCCGCCAGCAGCTGCCGCCGTAATCAATCACAGCACAGAAAGTGACTTTTATTAGTTCCCCGCTGCGAGTTGTTTGAAACGTCTGTCGCTTGCTGTGTTATTGAGTACAATAAGTGCGGTGACATTGTTCTGTTACGCAACAGTAACCAAGCGTGCTAACCATAGGGGATCCACCACTGATTCTATGTAAACATCTTCGAATAGCGTTGTGGGAACAACACGCAAAGTAACCTGCAATGGTTTGGGGAACACCAACATATTTTTAACTCTCACAACTCTTCAAACTTAATTCAGAGAATATTATTTTATTTGTTTCTTAGATATATTAGTAGTTACAGCATACCAAGTCGACTCCAGTCTATTGGAACATAGTTTGAAACTTTTACAAACAAATTGTTTATCTTGAAGCCACAGTTGATCACGTCATGTTGCAAGACTCTATACGAAGTAATCGATAGTAACTTCTAATTACTTTGAACGCTACCGCATAGTCCGTAAAAGATAGCATCAAAGAATGTAGAGGAAGACTATGAGTGAATTATATTTTTGTTACAATAAAAACTTTCCTGTTTCTTGTGTTCAAATTTTTATTAATACAAATGTTTTTTAAAATTGTTTAGTCATCATCGCTTATATTTGTATTAAAAATAACATCTCCAACCAATAAGATGTATGAATCGTTAAATACTCACATTTTTACGTTTTTTTTTCTGAGAAAAATATCTGAAGTTATTCTTTCGCCCATTTATAGAATCGCTAGACACACAACGCAAGGTTAGTGTTAAATGTGTTATCTGTAGAATCTTTGGTTGTTAACGAAAGAAAGGTTTTTGCTACTCGTTATAGTTATTCGGTACAAAGCTATTCTCTGGCTGACCACTGGCATGCCTTTCCTTTTTTGGGGGAATATTAAATACACGTATTTTATTATTTATTTACCACCTAAGAACTTGTCAGAGATCTGGCAGAAAGTAAACTAAACGCGTAGCGCATTACCAGCCGCCGGTTGACAGTGTTTCGCTTTCCCTCGCATGCACTTCTGTCCCGGCTAGCGTAACCGAATCCTTAACCTAAACTTTAACGTCGAATCCCAACCACGGGCCATCCTAGTGTACTTCAGGTGAACAAAGCGAAGTTTTGCCGTCGCTCAAGGTCAGTTTTAAGGTCGTAAAAATTCCGAGAGAAAGTGATTCACACGACTTACCATTACCAGCATGCTTTTGTTTAGGCACATGTTAATGTTTCCGAAATCGTAGCGAGCCTGACGGATAAGCGGTTCACTCTGGGGCCTGCCATTCGAATGTCATATTTTTATGACTTCTCGAAATCATTCCACGTGCATGGCGACGGTTTCTTGAAATATTCATAGCCAAATTCCTTCTAGTTGGTGGCCCACAATTCTCTCCAGCTTTCAAAGATATCGATGTTGACGAACGTTGAAGCCGTAACTAAAAGGAAAATCAGAATTGTCTCGTCATGCAACAATGTTAGTAATCACTCAAGCAAGTTAGATGGTTAGGACTGGAGAGGCGAGACTCGTGCCATCTGAACATTCGCTTGGTAGTTCACCAAGTTACGAAGCCGTGAGGGTGCTGACGGCAGTGCTGGTGGCGCAGCCTGGTGGCGGGGCTCGTAGTTCGACACCTCGTGCACGTGACGTGGGAGTGACAAGTATCACGGCCGGCTGTCACCGCAAGCCGCGTCCAGACGGATGGCCTCCACCCTTCGTATCCATCACCAGGTCCTGTCAGCGGCAGCGCACGATGCTGCAATAAATATAACGACCGGCAGACATTCCAGGCGTTCCGAACACAACTTGGAAACAGACGAACTAAGACGAAACCTTAGACACGAGGGTAGTTCTTCTCCGACCGTTCCAAGGCGTCACCACAGTGAACTTGTGTTCCCTGATCATCTGTCTCAGTGACTTTCAACCTGTCGTCCGCAGGCAGAATTCTAGTTTCAGTCAAAGATAGCATAACAAACAAACAAAATACCAAAAATTGTTCACAAATCCTCGCACTATATAAGCCTGTAATCTAGTATAAGCCGTAGGCCTATAAACCAGACGTTCTACAAGTCATCAATGTTGTGAAGACCAGCAAAAATCTGTTATTCTCAGAATATAAAAAATATTACTGCATTGTTTCCATAGTAAAATACGAGGCACGTCCAGAAAGTAAGTTCCGTTTCAATTTATCTCCGCTGCAGAGCTGCGATTGCAGTTCCGCACATGCGCTGTAGACGATGTGTATCAAGGGGAAGAACGTGCGCCATTTGGAGATCGCTGTCAGTTACGTACGCTTAGTTGTGCTTGTTTGAAATGTCGGCGTTGATTGAAAATCCCGCCGCCTGTGAAATCAGGTCTGTGATTCGGTTTCTGAATGCGAGGAAAGTGAAACCAAGTGAAATTTATCGGCAAATTTGCGATGTTTACGGACCAAATGCGATGAGTGATTCGATGGTGAGAAGATGGGTCCGACAGTTCAATGGCGGGCGTAGTGATGTGCACGATGAAGAACAAAGTGGGCGTCCACCTTTGGTTACAGAAGACTTTCATCTGTTCTTACATCTCAAGTCTTTCCTTGGCGGTCATCACTTAACCAATGACGACGAGCTGAAAGAAACTGTTTCCAACTGGTTGAAGACACAGGCGGCAGATTCCTATGAAGAAGGTATACAAAACTTGGTGCCACGCTATGACAAATGCCTGCAAAATTTCGGCAGTTATGTGGAAAAGTAGTTTAAGAGTTGTAGAATTTTGTGCAATAAAAATTTCTTCTGTATCTGTTTACAATTTCATTTTATTACCAAACGGAACTTACTTTCTGGACGCGCCTCGTACGTAAAGGAATTGGGAAGTTAAAGGGAGTAGGAAAAGAGGACGGTCCATGTTTACCTGGCTCCAAAGTGTACAAAACGCAATGAGAAGATTTGGTGGCCGGCATCGGTAGCGTAGGGGCTAGAGTGCTAGCTCATCGTGCCAAGGTCGCCGGTTCGAGTCTGACTGCGGGCATGGGAGTTTAAGTGTTGTGTCTGGGAATGTCACGTCCGTTCTGTGGTGTGTCTAATTAGCTGGAAAAAATTATCGAGCTGGCTGTATGGCCTAAGATGCCAAAATCCATAAAAAAAAAGATTTGTTGCAGGAGAGGAAGACCCAAATATCTGGAGAAATATTTTGAGAGAATGAAGTAAAGTTCTGTGTTCCGTGTTTTTATTGTTATGTTGGAGTAAAACCTCTGTAGTGAGAAAAATATCTTAGATTAAGAAAAAAAATAGATAAAAAGAAATATACTTCTCTAGTTAGCATATAAGGCACAGGTGATCGATCCTATAAGGTTTATGAGGGTACTATTGTAAGTGTATGCCTAAGGGACTGTGGTACGTGGCGATAAATGTTCTAAGCGTTGGTTAGTAATATGCTCAAACCCAGAAATTGGGTTCATATAAGTTAGTGGTCCATAAAACTGTTTTTGGCATTTTACTGGTCTTATGGTTGAAAAGATGTCGAGAAACGCTGGTTTACGTGTATGTACTAATCCTTTCCAGTTTGTTCAACAACCTAAAATGTTAGACTAATCTTCGATGTCTCCAGTAATCATGTCAAAACTCGTTTTCTTTGTTTGGAATACTTCGTCGTTTATATGCCAAAAAGATAACTGGCGCACCAGTATAGGCGCTAGTTGCAGGCCATCTGGGGGCCGCGATTGTAGACTTGGGCGCCTGCATTGTAGTAGCGCAGGGCGCGGCAGTATAGAGCCAGTAGGCTACACAAACTGAAATAACTTGTGAAATGTATAATAAAAAAGTATCCTAAGTGTCTTAGCTGTTGTGTCAGTGAATGATATTAATTAAAATCAACAATTTTTTACACAAGTGAAAATACTTCTAAATTTTGATTATCTGAGCTAACGGTTTTTTGGTGTTGAAATGGGGAGAATCTGGGCCGACCTCTAAATAATACGCCGTCATTCTGCTAGGATAGCTCACAATTGGCGAAACCTTACGGATAAGCTCACAAATGTCGTAGGATGAAAATCTCGTGTAACTGCATATAGACAGCTGTCTGAGGTTAAATGCTGCTATCGTACAAGATTGATTTTTTTAAAGGATAACTACATTTTATACTCCATATCCTACCGTAGGCGATTAATGAGGATGGAACTACTCTTCCGAAGCAACTTTCGGGGAGCCGGCCTCGGTAGCGTGCTGAAGGTCGCCGGTTCGAGTCCGGTCGCGGGCATGGGTGTTTGAGTGTTGTGTGTGTGTGAATGTTATGTCCGTCCTGTGGTGTGCCTAATCAACTGGAAAAAAATTCAAATTGGAGATACCGAAAGCATTGAGTGACATAGTTACTATCGAACTGGCTGTATGGCCTAAGATACCAAAAGCCATAAAAAGAAAAAATACTTCGGGGAAAATGAAACTGGGAAAGCTTCCCGTTTTCTTTTACAGTGTAAAAGTATTAATTGCATTTGCGGATAACTATGACTTTATTATAGACCTGTAGAATGTTGAATTATGGATGAGAGATGAATGATCAAACCGAGCGCAGTGGGTGAGCGGTAACGCTCTGGTATCGCATTCGGAAAAACGCAGGTTCTACTTCTCTTCCGGCTATTTAGATTTATGTTTTTCATCGTTTTTCCAAATCTCTCAAGGCAGATACCGGAGAGGGGTGGGTGGGAGGGGGAAGGAATAAAATTGCCGGGGTGGCTGCAATCCGGAGCTGGCCCATTCATGCCTACTCAACCGAAACGAACAGTTCTAAGTTTCTTCTAAGATTAATATCCACCATCACATGGACCAATCGCTGTTAACGGTGTGGTATGACCTTTCTATATAAAAACTATGAAGAGGTTTGGGGTTTAACTCAAGACTCAGCTACACAATCTGGTGAAAAGGAATCAAACCACCGCCTCTCCTTCCCTTGCTGGTCAAGTTCACAATCGTGAAAATTCTTTGCATCACCGGAGCCAGTGGATTTCACGGAATGTGTTCTAATACGCGTGCAATCACAACTGTAACGTAGCCGCAACTCGCATTTATCGTGATTCTTTGTAATTAAATCCTCATTAACACTGGGAAGTCTGGTTCGGAGCTGCCCTGGTTTAGCATCAAGCTTGTTGATGTCATCTATCAGCTCTGTGATGTCATTTATCACTCCGTGTGAAAACTGAGGCAAATTTTACCAAAGTTGCCAATAACTTATTTTGTTCCACATTATAGAATTAGCTCCTTAAAAACTCGCTGCTTGACCACAGCTTTTATACCATACCAGGAAGAACTTGTCGCAATATAGTAGGTAATATGTATGGAGTGTCAGTTCGATTAATCGATTGTTACGCAGTTGTACTAATCTCGCAGGAGTCGCGGGATAACTTTGACCGTGTTGAGTAGTGTTTCAGTGAGTGCTACAAGACAAACCCTGTCCATGGATACGTTGTTCGTGCATCCGCGACGGAAAAATAAACTCTGGCTGTCGTCTTCGCATCGACTTACGTGCTAGAAGAATTTAGAGCCGTGATTGTTGTAGTAAACGATAGCGCTAACAGCTGCCTAAAGGCCCATTTAGACGACCCGTCCTGGTCTCCCTAAATGGTGGCCACGCCCCTTCGGCCCTGAAAACGAGTCGTCTAAAGCGAGCTCCTGGACCAGGCAGGGAGGTCGGGTGGAAATTCCATCCGATAGGCCCATTTAGACGACCCTTTCCCGATCACCCTGTCCCGTTCCCGATCTCACTTTCCTCCCGTCGACAGAGTGTTGCATTTAGACGGCCCGTCGGCTGGCCCAATCTGGTTGCTACCGCACTAGCATCCTACCACCACGCGTATATCCGAAATTTTTCTTTAGTTTTACTTGTAGAATAACATATTAAAGTATTTGCATATCTTCGTGAATCACCCTGTATAGTAGTAATAACTGTTAGTTTAAATTAAACTAAACAGTATCTCCACATGGCATATGCCCCTGACAGGACTTAGTTTACTAGTGAAACCAGTAATGTTACAAACTATGCCTTTGACTGGTTGGCTGCTCATCTATCGGCTACATTTTCGGATTCTTAACGTCTACATTTTGGATCTGATTTTCGTTTGGGGAATAAAAATAAGTAAACTAAAATTTTATTGACTAGGAGCCAATGTGTAAGAATATTTTCAGCATCAATAGTAGTTGAATAATCTGGTGTGGTGATTGACGGGGCCCCTAACACACAGGCTCACTCACACGGCGTAGTCACACCTCGCCGCTAGCTCTCCATACAAACCGCACTGCAGAGGACGCGGCGCGGGTTACGACTATTGCATCCATTCAAGTCCGCAATCTATTGATACGTAGACGTCTACTGTTTGCCACATTTCGTATGAATCGTAACTAATAAATTTTACTCTTCGCGAAACATTTCGCTATTGGAAGGCAGTAACGAACTGGAGCGCCTCTTGTACAGCCAGAAGCTGGAGAGAATATTACGATGAATTGTTTACATCGGCGATGTGAAGTGAATGTTCGGCTGATATACGAAATGCAAAATTGTATTAAGAGATTTAAACGTCGGACTAGTTTGAAAATTATAGTGAGATGATTTTCTTTTGTAATGCATAACTGTTAGAGAATTTTTTTTTATTTTTTTTATTTTTTTGTTATGGAAACTATTGTGCTTAAGGTATTATTTGTCATTGTTGTAAGAACTGGCAGTGTTCGGGAAAATAGCAATCGCTTGAGAGAAGAGGCTCGCCCTGCAAGTGATCCACCAACACTTGCTGATACACAGAATGTCGGGCCAACTGAAGCAGGCAGTGCGGGAGCTACAAGGCTATGATCCATCGGACAATGGCTCTACAATATTTTGCTCAAGAGAGAAATGTTAATTACTTCGAAGGAATTGCGTGACAAATGAAAGTAAGAAATGGCTGAGGTAGCTAACGAGCAGTAATTGTTGGTGGTTTCCGACGCACACTCAACTGTCCTAATTCCCAGTGATGGAAGACACGTTGACTACGCGCTGCTGTAGTATAGGAGAAGTGCATAAACCACATAGCTCCATTTTGGCCTTCTGTGAACCCCCCCTCCCTCCACGTAGCCCTAAGTGGCTTTTGCCTCTAACCCCCCCCCCCCCTTTCACGTAGCAAGTAGCATTTTTCCCTTTTGATTCCAGAAGACATTTTGTACTGTTTTCTCTTGTCAGACAATTGTAAATTATATAAGGAGATAATTAACTGAGGGAAATACATATTCACAGGCTGTTGTGTGTTCTGTTCCTCATTTAGCTGTGAAAAATGTTATGAAAGGAAAGCAACTTGGCCTGACTCGGAACCCCCCCCCCCTCCCCCCACGTAGCCCAGCGTAGCCTTCCAGCCAACCCCTCCCCCCCTGGACCGACCCACGTGGTTTGTGCACGCTCCCTAAGGGAGAAGTGCTGCCAATGAATTCCTTATCACCAGAGTCTAGAACCTGTCCTGAGTGTGTCTGGGAAGAGGGCACACACCAGAGATTATACTGATGGCACACTCGACGTGTTTAACGAGTGTCGAATTTTATGTTAACTCTTAACACACATTTATCACAATCTTTTCAATAGGAACCAATCACAACACCACTGTGTTTGTTATACCACGTGAGACATCAACGGGAGTTTCCGGACCAATTTCTCGCAGGAAATTATAAATTTCGGAAACAAACAAACCTTTTCCGAAATGCCTTTGTCACTTCCTTTTTGATGTTTACGGGGAATGTAGAACAACATGTTTAGACATAAAGTAAAATAATCATTTAGGTTGATATTGTAATTTTTCTAACCTTTTGGACGGTTAGGTGTTGAAGGCGTTTAAGCTAATAAAGAGATTAGAGATTATGGAAAAGTTGACAAATACTACCTATAAAACCAGAAAAAGCGAGAAGAGATCTATAGTAATTATCTCTGCTAACAGTAACGTAACCGCTACTATCTGAATTCAGTGTACTATTTTTTTGGTGTCAGTAGTGTAACCTTTAGGAACGAAAATGTTGAAAGAGTTTTTTCTTTTTTACTTCAGAGTGGTTGCAATTTACTTTCCTGTCGACGTTCGTTTCAGTATCTGGAATTAGCTCCCACTCCTGCCCGAAGCGCTTTTATAAATATTACCATCAGCCCACGGTTGGTTTAATCAGTCGCTTCAAAGGCAAATTAAAATATTAACTTTGGGCTTGGACGTTAATTTTAATCAGCGAATGTAATTGGCCGTATCAGCGTAGAGGTGCTTTGTCCGCCTTGACAAGTGATGCAGCGTTCCGTCTGTTCGTATAATGAGAGCATATCTTGCGGCCTCTCTCTCGTCCGCCAGTTCTTTCTTTTCTAAGTACTGTCCTCCGGCAGCTTCCGATGTTTACAGCTTGTTTCAAAGATAATTCGTGCACGAAAGTTGAAGCGCTCCGGATAATACTCTCTGAGCATTCGAGCTCTTTCAAAGAAAATCCCCCGGAGCTATTAAGTTAATTATTATTCTGCCGAAGACGTTTCTTCAACCTAATAATTGATAAAGCCATCAGTCGCTGCTCATTGAGTGCCTTGGACCAGTCTCCAGAGGCGGAGAACACTGAACCTTTCTATTACGAGGGAGCAGAACTATTTGGAATGGAGGGATTTGGTTTTGTCATTGTCAATACACTCAGCATCGCCATACTACCTTCTAGGTGGCTCCAGTGCAAGTGTTTGGTTCTGGGGTGGTGCTGAATATAGCCTCCTAGACCAACCAGAGGTCCAGTAAATGTCGGACATAATTCTACGGACCACGACCACAGGCTGCGAAATACTGACCTAGACGAATGTGGCATGATCCAGACTGTACGACTCAAAATATGCACGAATAGAATAACGAAAAAAAAAAAAAAACACATATTTCCGCACACACAATTCAACACGAGGAAAATTCTAAGTAGAACGAATGTTTTTAAAAGCTACAATCGATTTTTT
The DNA here is from genome assembly GCA_031002005.1 of Vandiemenella viatica. NCBI lineage: Eukaryota > Metazoa > Arthropoda > Insecta > Orthoptera > Morabidae > Vandiemenella > Vandiemenella viatica. The sequence continues at coordinate 300,550,019 of JARYHS010011408.1, read as the reverse complement.
AATAATAAAAAAAACTAATATTAAACCTAAAGTGCTTTGTAAACTAAATAATAACACAAACGGTAGAGAGTACATCTGCAGTCGTTAATAGCAGCTTTTGAATTAGTTATCAAGCAAACAGTTGAGTGAAGACCATCTGAAAGAAGATGTTGCTGCAAGCTATATTCCACACTGAATGTTGTATGTTCAACCGCACCATCGCGTCGAGACAACGAAACGGCGCAGTTTTCGCTAGCGACGGAGTTAGATAATCAAACACGCATACACACACATTTTACATTTAGTGATTTTCTATTTTAAAAATGAAAAGGCTAAATAAAAACTCTTACGCTATTAGAAAGCGTCGAGTATAGGATGCAAATAATCATGAAGTAGAATTTGGAGAAAAACAGGAGTAGACCTTCACAAAATCTTTTAAAGAAAGTACCGGATAGAAAGTGAAAGTTATAATATACAGACACGATCATCAGTCTACACATCTCCTTACTTTAACTCGAAAACATTCTTCAAACGACAATATAATATCATAACAACTTCCTCGATCAGAACAAAGGATATAATTGACAGATTAAAAGCTGTACGAGAAGTGACTAACGATCGTATAGATCTATCGAGTAAACATTTTTGTTAAATATGATTAACGATTTTGCCAATTTTTCCAGTAAGCCTTTACATCCAAAGCAGCAATGCAGCCTTCAAAATAAACATTTCTGCTCATTACGGATGACATTACAACTGACAATATTTAAAATGTTATCCCACGGCAATGTACACAACCAGTCTATCAAGTGTTTCTTGTCCACGTAAAACATCTTATATATATATAAAAAAAACTCTTAGTCGTTAAGGTGTCTGTGACTGTTTCAGCGCTTTGTTAAGAGATATAAGGGTACACTTTGAGCTTTCTAGAGCATAATTGGCGGTATTTAGGAAATATTGCAACGCTAGAAGCTTAACGAGTGAAAAAAGTCTTTCGTGCAAGAGCCAGTAGCCACACCGACAAAGTTGCACCGCAGAGAGAAATTAGAGAGAAGCTATTAGAAAGAGTCAACGATTAGATTCAGGTTTGAAACTTAAAAACAACAAGTTACGAACCTAAAATTATAAAACTTTGTGAGGAAATGCAAACACATTGTTCTCATGGATGTAGTCTTCTCGGGAGACTAGCCGAGTGAGTAAGATGTTCTCATTCATTAAAATGCTTACTGGTTATATGTGAATACTATTTACATAAAAGTATCTATGACTGTGTATTGATTATACAATAAATTAAATAAAAGCTTTTTTATTAAATTTTAATTTAGCTCTCATCCCCCCCCCCCCCAACACCTATCGTGGTGAAATTGGTTCTTCAGCTTCTAAAGTTTTGCGACCGCGTTTTAATATTGCTACACTTCACATTCTGAATTCCGCTGACAAGAAGCTTGATTTCACGTGTGTGTTTTGCTTAGGTTAAATATATTTCATTCGGTATTTTGTCTTCGGCTTCATGCCTATCAGACAGTAAGACGATATTACTAGCGTATCTCGGCATTCTGATTCTTCCTTCTTTTATTAGACACTGAAATTTGGAAACATTACTGATCACACACGTAGAACTTAAAATAAGTCTGACAGCCCCTGTAACTCTTGTTTAGATATAAGAAAATTCTGTCTCAATATTTCAAACGTTAGTTCCGCATTTTTTTAAAGTTTTATCCTAAATAACTGCACGGTTTTATTTTATTTTATTTATTTTTTTAAATTTTTATCATCCTTGATCTTTTATTCCAGTACTAAGTGAAACGGAAGAATTGCTCGTTTGCAGTTTGGTATTTGACTATGTAATTTGAGAATATTTTAAGGCATTCCATCCAGTTTTAGATTTTTGTTCCGTTAGTTCACAGTTTGGCAAGGTGTTTCCATTGAAAAAGCTCGCTGGCCACCAAATAGAAACTTAAGACAGGCACAAAAAAAAAAAAAAAAAAAAAAAAAAAAAAATCATTATGCGTTAGACATTCTTAATGTAAACAAGATATCATCAGATAGACGACAAAACACTATAGCTCGTTTTAATTGCTGTGAGAGCGTAAGTAAATGCACACAAAAATGACCCATGTTGCAAAAAAGCGCCTAAAAGCTGTTAACGATAGGTGTGATGTAATTACAGAAACAAACTAATGTAAAACAATTAAATTCTTTACTTTATCCATAATAAATGGACTTATGAAAGTTTGTAACTGTTTTCAATTGACTGGTAAGCAAATAATTTTACCGCAACACAGTTACTTTTGATGATGTTTTATTACACTTTGCTTGAGGCGTTTCGAGAACTCATTCACATTTTCAAAGGCAATATTAGTATATTATTAATGTATTTTAATGTGCGAACTGTTTGTTTCTGTTGGACATTAGTAAAACTGTTGGAGTTTTCGGTTTTGAAGGTTTCTTAAAAACATGCCGTCCCAGCAACGTACACATTCACTTTCTAATTACATTGAATAAAGGTATTATGTACACTGTTTAAAAGTTAACGTTATCTAAACAAAGCAAAGGAGGTGAAACATCTTTAACAAGTTAATGATTTGTAATTAACAAAATATATTTATAGGTTTCAGTATAGCTGTTAGTAGATGGCATATGATTTTGTATTATTCTTATAATATTTTCTGTTGGACAATTCCACTTATGATAATCAATTATGATACGCATTTTACTGTCATGCATTTCTGTCAGCATTTCTACTTGATTAAATTTTGGTATGTTCCACACAATTTGCATCGTTATTAGTTTCTTGTAATTATTCATTATGTTCGTAATCAGATGTAACATATTGAATTTAAGCTGCGTAATTAGATAGTTGTTACAGCTGTGTTTTACCCATTTTCTATGATCTCAGTTGAGTTAGGCAGAAATAATATTCGTGATTCTTTTAGCTTCTTTTTTTTTTTTTTTTTTTTTTTTCTTATAGTTTTACACCTCGTTGACATCGAGGTCATTAGAGGCGGGATGGAACGGGAGACAAGGAATGGGAAGGAATTCCGGCCATGGCATTTTGAGGGAAGCATCCCGGCATTCACCTGGAGTGATTTGGGGGAAACCATGGAAAACCGAAATCTAGATGCCCGGACAGGGATTCGAAGCGGCGTCCTCGCGCGCTCGGTATTGGAGACAGTGGCTCGTGGGCGATGAGAGGCTGTCAGCGTGTCAGGAAGACGGGCGACAGGGGCGTGTTACCTCCACCTCATTCTACTATTAACGAAACATGTTTTTTCAGATGTTTATTTACTAATTACGGGCATAATTTTTCTGTATGTAATTATATAGTTTTACAAAACAGGTGTTTTTTTTCCAGACTTAAGAATTACACTAACAATTTACATCCTAATAATATTACCGTTTCCATTAAAATATCTAAAATTCGAAAAAGACGAAATTCTACTGAAGACTGTATGCAGGTAACAAGCAGAGGTGACCCAACGGATTCAACAAAAAGCAACATGTAAATTTAAACGAACGTACCAATTGTAACTTTGTAACGTATGATTGCCTCGCATTAATTTTCTAATATCTCTGCTCACTGCTATTTGGCTGCAAGAATATCGTTGTTGAATTGCGAATTATAAATTGAAATCATTTTTAATTATATCTTTCGTGATATGAGTACCTTACTTTGGTTAGATTATCAGAGTATTTGGTTAGGATTTTATTTAAATAAATTGCATTTTTATAATCTCGAAAACGGATAACTGTTATTTATTTAACTGATACATTGCGCGATTACGTCCATTTCTCTGAGTTTTTAATAAACTTCATTATTTCTTACCGTCTGCAAAAACTTAGGTTACTGTTTAACCTGGTCCTCATAACTGATACAGTTAAAATAGCGTAAATATTGCATCCACTTCTCCTTACATGAATTTCTGCGTATAACTGATACAGATAAAATAGCGTAAATATTGAATCTCCTTCTCCTTACATGAATTTCTGCGTCTAGCTGTAAATAAACGAAAAGCAAGATGATGGTATGAATGTAATATGGTGGTTGTTGATTGGCGAGTGAAGGCTGGCACGTGACCGTTCTCTAGCCGATAGCTATAGTAGCTATAGACGACGTACCCAGACTCCAGATCAGTGTTTTATATAATAGGATGCGTTGATAACAAATACAGTCACGTGAGGACATTATATCGTAATAACAGTGAAGTAACGTTGTTTCTGGTGGTGAAATGTTAAGTGTGACTTAATTTATGAAGTATTAGTTTAACTGTACGGCCGGAAAGTTAGCACTTACGATAAAAATTCTGGTAAAACATCCCGCTAGAAAATGATAATTTACACGCTGATTATAACGCTAAAACCGCTCTGATGAAAGTATAGTCAGACTGTAGCTTCGTCACCATTACTACTCAACCTGTTTGTACAGGAAGCTATCAAGGAAGGGAAATGAAACACGTCTGCAATTGATGTTCAAGCATATACATTCGTTCATGACATGGATTCTAGTGTTTTAAATGATTTTACAAAATTTGCCTCCTTGCAGTATAATATTTTGATACGTTTTTGCGTTCTCTGTATTTTTCTGTACACTGCTCGGCGATTTGCTTTCCGGAAGTGTTTTATTTGTGTACATCCGAGCGGAGACAGAAAAGAAGAGATAAACGCGGGAGAATGGTTGGTAGGAAGTGATTATGCCGAGTGCATGTAATTTAACACCACATCATTAGGGCCGGGTAATTTCCAACTTCCTCGGACATTTAACGTTCTGCGTAGGTCGTTGACTCCCACGGTAAGGACGTCTAATATACCGGTCTGAGCCACCCGGGGAAATCGTACGGGTGAATCAGATGTTCAAGAAAAGAAACTGCAGTGTTATTACCAAACCCTGAAACTATAAAGCTATATGCTTGAAAACTTGTGTGACACGTTTATACGAAAACATAACAAGTGTTCTGCTGACGTAGGAAAAATTGATAGCGTGGAAGACAACTGGCTGTCCCGTTAGGGAGCGTGCATAAACCACGTAGCTCCATTTTGGCCTCCTGTGAACCCCCCCTCCCCCCACGTAGCCCAACGTGGCTTTTGCCTCAACCCCCCCCCCCCCCCCACGTAGCACGTAGCTTTTTTCTCTTTTGATTCCAGAAGATATTTTGTACTGTTTTCTCTTGTCAGACTATTGTAAATTACATAAGGAGATAATTAACTGAGGGAAATAAACATTCACATGCTGTTGTCAGTTATATTTCTCATTTTTACTGTGAAAAATGTTATGAAAGGAAAGCTACGTGGCCTGGCTCGGAACCCCCCCTCCCCCCACGTAACCTAGCGTAGCCTTCCAGTCAACCCCTCCCCCCCTCTGCACCGAGCCACGTAGTTTGTGCACGGTCCCTTATGAACATTACTGTCTGGGATATTTAGATTTAAGACCTTTCTTCAATATTGTTCGAATTATCGCACTATATTACTGAATAGATACTTCGATTCTGAAGTGGTCAGTCACATAGTCAAACATTATTTAAACCAAAAAAATATTAAAATATAGTCTTGATAAATATGTTTGAGTACATTGATTCAAGGGCTTGGGCTTAGTGGTGGCATCCACCAGTTGGCGCGCAGAAATGACATTATGAATATTATCTACTCATCGTTGCTTCACCTTTCTATAACATTTTTAATAACTAAAACTGCCGTGAAATGGACCTTTATAGAAGCAATAGAAACCAATACCGTGGAACACAATTGTAGCTGTTTCTCCCTGATCTGGAAGTTCTGATTCTGACAAAACGTAAACACCACAACACTGAATTGCTCCCCCCCCCCCACCCTGTTGAATTCATTTCACTTGAACGGCAGAGACAATTCTGGTACTCAATATGCTTTACTGATTCTGGAAGGTATTTATTGAGACGAAATGTCATTACGTATTGAATCGTGGATTATCAAACATCAAACGCAACATAACAGCCAATCTGGGAGACTTGGGACCGATGCACGAGTACCCGAAATCACTAGAGGTGACTGTTATGACGTTTCTTGATGAAACAGACCTATGGCGTCGAAGTCCGAATAATAACAAGGGCTCAAGGGTGTTGGGTATTGACAGTCCGCGAGCGCAATGTTGAATAATCAGGAGCAGCCCAGTGCAGAACTTGAGTGTATTAACAGACAGTGTTTTGTTACCGTCATAAACCTGACACTCGTATTTCGTTTTTATATATATATTTATTTTAACCTCACTTTGCTTTTAATTTTGCCTGGTACCGAATAATTCAACCACAAAGTGACTAAAGTCGACGAGAATTCTTTTAGCGACATCAGTGTTTCGACTTTTCATCCACTTCATTTCATTTAACTAAAACGCTCAGTTCATTCAAATTTGTTGCCACATCACAAGTTTTTAATGTCTGTATAATCTATTCCTGTGACTAATAACGCTCTATATAAATTCTATAACCCCTTTTTATGCAAATATCGTGAAAATTATTTTACACGCATTTAGTTCAGATCAGGTGAACATTTGGAAGCGGGAACATGATTAAGAGACAGTTGTGATCTTGGGAGAAAATTTGATAAGCTTTTGGAATGAGATGAAATTTTTAAAACGAAATTTGCTTGTTCACTGGTCTTACACTAATCTCGTTTTTTTTTTCAGAAAGCATTCATAACTTCTGAAGTATTTCTCTAAAACCTAAGGATCCCTTGCTAATTCTAATTCTGTATTCTCAAAGTGCCCCTTGTTTTTTCACCCGGCAAAAATACTGTCCCTTGCTGAGACCTCATTTGTAAGTTCTCAAAAATTTTACAGTTGTGGAGTGGAATTTGAAGTTCAAATGAGTTTCTTGTGTCGATAGAAACAGTAGAAATGGCGCCTATCCATTTCCACTCCTAAATATAACCGTGCAGAGTACTACTTATAGCTCTGCAGATAAAACAGTTCCTAGAAATTTCTTCCCTGATCGGAGTGATAACAGTTATCGTCCATATGTACACACATGAAGGATGTGCTAGCCGGGATTTAGGTTGACATAATCTCTGTGAAAAAAAGTGTCTTGAAAACGTTCCCATTGTTTCCTGTGAAGTTAATATACATGCTCATACCATATGCGCCAACTTTACGGTTTTTGACGAGTAGTTTATTTGGGTTCAGACAAATACGACAGTTGATTTACTGTGTGTTTATTGTTTCAAAATATCAACCCATAAAGCGTTCCAAATAGCCAAATACAAGAAAGCATTTGCTGTCTGATTCTTCTGATTTTATAGCGATATTTGCCGTTAGTAATTCTTGATTCCTCTGGAAACTGGACCATGATAGAGTCAGTGAAATAGTTTTCGAGGTATGGTTATCGGTGACAGTGTCTTTGGAGGTATCCCCATTATTCCGTGGCCCCGAGGTCGGTGGTTGCGATACACCACCACGGCAGGTTTCTTGGTTAATTTAATTGGTGTGGTTTCCCTTCGCCTTCCCCGGTGTATGTGTGTGTTATTATCTTATGTGTATGAATATGATACATTGGGGAACATATACAGAGGCGAAATCAGTAAACGAACCGAGGACCATGTAGAAACAAGAATTTCACTGTTTTAAGGGTGGGAAAAAATGCAACTACGCGGATATAAGAGGGTCATTTAAAAAAAAATAATGTCCGTTTTTTATAATCAGAAGAAAAATGCTGCAAATATATTTAAAATATATTTCTATCTTTTACATATTTTTATCTACTTGTCTACACAATTTCCTTTGCGGTTAACGCAGGTCATCCTCAATTTCATTCACATACAGGCCATACTTGAAAAATAACCATCGTACAATCCGTGTGATCTACTATACAATGATGAGTAAGCGAATATTTACTGAAAACCTCGATCGTTTCTTCTCTAGCACCACATTTAAAATGTTTCCATTTTCTTTCTTCGCTACCATAAAGTGCTGTGCTCCACACAGAGAGTTTTAAAAATCGATCAATATCTGAAACTAAAGATTTCTATTTTTCATGGAGGCTCTTTTTGCTAGTGCTATCCTGCTTTTAGCATCACTCCTGCTTCAGCCATCGGTTGTAATTTTGCTTCCCAAGTAGCAGAATTCACTTACTTCTCCTACTGCATCAGATCCTATTTTTATATTTAATTAACTGTGATTGTGATCTCTGTTATGGACTTCAAAACAAGCGAATCATATTTGCATATAATCGGAACAGTAAAATTGTCTTTCGCGATGCGTATCCTTGACACGACAACAGAAGATGAGAACGTACAAATCATGTTTTTTTTTTTGCGATTTTTTGATACCTCAGTCAAATATTTGAGACTGTATTCGTGGAACAAACTACTGTTGGGAACCGAATGTGTGTCACAAGTATCTAAGAAAGCTGAACTACTAAGGCAGACGCAATAAGAGTGGAATGATGAAAGATACCGTGTGAGGAGATATTTGTGAGGTGATGTTTCAAGCTGGTGGAGTGAGGCGCTGAAACAGGAAACACATGTCTGTCCGTCGCGCTTACTCCGCAGCTGAGGAAGCAGACAGACTTTCTCACGGTGGGACTCGCCATCAGCGGGAACGTTAAGCGCTGAGAGGCTAACAAGCAATAAGTGTGCATCTGCGGCGTTTAAAATGTCACGCGCTTCGCTTGTCTCTTCATCGCCGAGCTCAAAGCACGAGCGGTCAAGTTCAACTCTCATTCTAGCCAATCGGCATTCGGTTTTGAATAGATTCCCCCCCCCCCATTTTTAATTTTGATTTTCGTAAGTTCGATGCTAGAAATCCTCTGCCTACACTAACGACTTCGTTCTCGATGAGCCGTACACCCATATCAGAATAAAAGGATAAATGTAAAAGCGAATGGCTTTGTTGATCCGGAGACTCCGAAGGATTATTCGGCCGCTAACTGACAGAGTTTAGATTTGTCGTGACATCCCTTACCTACCCCCGCAGTTCTGCCGGCTAAAGGGGACCTACAATTTTACCTGGAACGCGAACCGCGGAGAGTTCCACCGTACTTGCCCCGGATTTGAACCGGGGAACTTCCGTTCCAATGTTACGGTCTGGACACGAGAAATAAACTTTTTGAATATTCCCGCTTCCTATTCCCAAAGTCATTTTCTTTCCTATCGCTATCATCGATCCAACAATGCCACTTCTTACAATTTTTGAGGCATCTTCCTAAGTATTTTCAAATTACTTATTCGTAAAGTATCTGCATGTGTGACTGTTCAGTAGTAGAGGTACTTTGCTGCTGACACAGGAATGTTTCTTTGCTGTCTGAGTTCCAGAGAACACCTGGGGTCATGTCCCGACATGAGGCTGTAGGAGCACCAGCTCTGGTGATAGCCCGCCAGTGAAAATGAAGCCTTTTGAATTGGAATGTTGCAGCTCTCGAGGTAACTCGTGAAGACTCTGCCGGATCCTTATTTTGAAGATAGATACGCAATGAAAATCTGAACACTCACGGCACTACTAATATCTTCTATAAATTGTGTTCCGATATTATGATTCTTTCTTAACACTACATACATCGTTCAATTTGTGGCACAATAAATATGATCTTGCATGTGGTCTCGTAATTTTTTTATTTTTTTATTTGAAGCGAAGGTTGTAGTTAAGGTGGTAATACACCCTGGACTAAAAGGACAACTGAAATCTCATCGTATGACACAGAGCAAGAGAATGTTGCTGTTTATTATTACGCACGTTGCTTTCGTGATATTATTACTTGATGCGAATGATAGTAGTTAAACGTGCAACGTGGCTAATCGAGTTCGCGACAGAACTGTAGCGTCGTTCCGCTGCGCTGGATAATATACCGGTATTCCGGTCCCTATTTATGATCTACTTCGCTTTTATAAGCAAAGTAACTAGTTAACTGTGATGTAAGTGTAAAACGTTCTCGGGTTTCCCATCGAAGGAAAGATAAAGTCTTTGCCGGAAGATGAAGACGGCGACCCAAACGTGACATCTACTTGGCTGGAGGCCCCACAGTGTTTGATGCAGTTTATATCCAGCGAAGATTGATGTTTCAATGTAAAGTACTTCCATCTGTATTGGGATCTGTAAGTGTAGTGAAGTTTCGCAAACATTAATTGTTACATGTTTTGAAACAAACACCATTAATTTTTCCCGCCACGTTCTGCCCTTTTGCTGTGAGGTATCGTCAATAGGAAGAGCATACCAAAAGGGCGAAAAGCATCTGCAACAATTAGTAATACAATTGTTAATAGGCGTTATTTAATTTGAAACATTTATGCAACAACTATCGGATATGAACAATAACAAATTTATTATTAATATGCTTTAGTCATATATTTTAAGCCGCTATAATAACAGTTTGATTGTTTCTGTGATAAAAAACTATGCATTCAGAGTGGAACAGGAAGCGCAAGTCAGGACCAAAGACAAAATACGGTCGATGTCCTACTGGTCATATACTTCTTCCGAAGCACAGCACCGCAGAGCGTCGGCTGCACTCCAGCACGTCCTCTCGCTCAGTCTGATTTTAATCTCGAGGCGGGGGTTCGCATCTCCAGTAAGCGGATCCCGTACCAACTGCATTCGTCAAACCAGATGTCTCACTCTACGAGCAGTCCGCTTTGGTAAACCTTTACTTCATCAGTTATTGGTTTTATCCAGACGATTCTGTGTATGAAAACCCTTCCGCCTGGATGATTACATGCTCCGTGGTCGACGGCCCCTACTCAGTAAAACTTCGCTGTTCCTTTCCTAAGAAATATTTCCGAACTGTCAGTGGCCCTTGTATTAAAATCTTTTCTCTCCCACTCCGCTGAAATATCTGTTCTCTGTCCATGCCATGTGACAACCATTTTAAGAAAGCGTTGTCTTGTTGATCTCGCGGAGTCATTCGCTTTTGGCTCGTTGTGCTCCCAGACACCAGCTGTGCGTCACACACTTACAAGTCCACATCTTTCGTATTGCTATCCATCTCTTTCAGGTCAAGGCGGCGCGCGTGCTTCTGCTGGCTTTACACACGTCAAAAAATTCCCCACATCTCCTGCAGATACATTTCATTTCATTCAATATTAACGTAAACAGTCGCTTAAATCTGCCTTGTTTCTTAAATAAATGTAATGAATCAAAATGACCATTACGCCTTTTCCGGCGGCCTCGTTAGCATTTACATTAACAAGGGGACATTTAGCTTTTGACTCTGGACGGTGTGTAACGATACGATCGATAGATCGATTGGTTGCCGCAGAGCGCACTATCTGAGTAGTATAGTAAATAAGAGTTAAGATGGCGCGTGGCTAATTAAGTGTGTGTACGCATTGCGCCATGTGCTGGTGAAAATGAGTTTGTCTAAAAACTATATTTGAAAGTGTGTTAACAGTTTTAGGCACGATGTCAATGACTGTTTGAGAGTGTTGTATGCTCAGACAAGAACTGCGGACAGTGACGTAGGATACTGTGTTGTGTGAATGACGGTTTTATAAATGCTCGATCGTATTCACTGCTTAATTGGACCATCCCATCTTCAATCTCCGAAGTCCGATTATAAATAACTCAAACCTGGTGAGTTTATATAATATAATATAATATAAATATTTCAACAGAAAATCTTTGACAGATTTCCAGTGGCCATTGTTTCAAGTTGTAAAGGATCGGTTAGTTCAAGTACATCTCAAGATTGTGCAAATTTTTGTAAATCGTGGTAGAAGAAAGTTGTCCTGCGCTGCACAGGAAGCATTAATTTCATGGCCGTTTGGTAGCTGAATTTGCGATAGAGCTGAGAAGAAGGCCTGAAATTCGTCTAACCGAGGACACAGTTTTCTTAGGATGAAATAAAAAAGTGATCTACGTGAACTATCCCACACGGAGAGGAAAGACGATAGATTGTTTGTAGAAATTATAGTTTTTTTGCATTTTTAATGTATCATTTCTAAACTTTCTTCTAGACTATGCTCTTTTCACAGTGATCTATCTGTACAGTGGTATCAGAGGGAAGTGTATATTTTCACTGTACTTGCAGGTCTGTTTCATCTGTTTCTTCGCTATAAATACCGCTATTTAATGTCAATCGAAGGCAGATTACTTGAAAATTTAAGGTACAGTGTCATATTATTTTCTTAAAGTGACATTTCATTGTTTGGATTCTAACTTCAAACAAGCAGGAAAGCCCTTATTTAAATCTTATTAATGAAAATCACGATAGAATCGGAAATTATAACTGTTTTAACTGTTTTTTTTTTTCACGGATAATAAAGTCATGCTTATATATAGCCATAACGAGACATGGATACTGCAATATTATCTGTAAGGCTCGTGTGGTCATAATGACCTCTTGAAGGAATTTTTATTGACTGAACATGCTGCCCCATCTTAACCTAACCGAGGGTAAACCTACCGGATACAGGGGACTTATAGATTAAACTGGAGTCTGAAGCGTTCTGGCGTACTTCACATTACACAGCAATGTGCGTCGGAGGTAAAGGTTTGAAAATCTCAGCCCATACAGGGATTCGAACCGGGGCCTTTCGATTTCCAGTAAGACGTCTTCTCCACCGACTGCTCTATATTGTGTTAATAACGGTTGCTTTTTGAGGTGATGAAGTGGGGAAGAGAAGATCAGCTTAAGATAAAATTTGTAAAGGGTAAATGTAGGTGGATGCGGAAAAGGGGGAAGATGGGTGTTTAGGGAAATTGCCATGCACTCAATTGGAATTTATTTCAGTTTAATTTAATTTAAATTTTTTTAACCATACATATGACTACAATTTGCCTATAGCTTTTTGTTTTTTGTGTTTTTATAATTTGTGACTGAAATAATAGGGGGGGGGGGGGAGTGTGGGAGGAATCTTTTCGAATTCTTTTGCAAAAGAAAATAGTATCAACAACAATGAATTAAGAGATCACATTTTTCATTTCAGAGTTAGGCCTTTTGGACCACTGACACGGATTGTTTTTTTTTTTGATTTGCGTTAAGAATTACTCCATGCGATTTCTATTATACTGCAGGCATAACAACTAATCACGTCTGAATTCGAACTCTAAACACCGACCTATTAAACGAGAAGCTAGTTCTGGGTACTAAGATGCTGGAAATTAAATGACAACGTTAGCTCGCGCCTGGACTCGTTCCTGGATCAGACGCATTGCTCGAACCTGTTGGCCCACTGAGATAGAGTTCTGAGAAGGAGCCGCCCGCGTAGCGTTGAAATGTCATCGACCGTTAAGCTGGTCTGTCTTATTTTGCCAGCTGCAGGTAGGGAGGTAGGTATGAGTTACGTAAGGCCGTGTGCTTGCGACCCGCCCATATCTCAAATGTCGCGAGGCTGGCTGGGTATTGGCTACTGCTCGGTGCATGTCTTCCTTAACCTGGATTCTCATTTATCAGGATCGTTGTGCTGAACTAATATTCACCCGTCCATTCTACTAAGAAATTAGCCCGTTTCGTCTGTGTGAAAACGTGTTCCGCCATCTTATTTCTTCTTTCTGTAAAATCGTTTCTTCTCCCACTGTTTGCAACACGTTTTTATTTAACGTTTCAAAAGTTCCTCTAATGTCTAATGACTATTTGTAGCCTGAAGTTTCGAACGCTTCGTGGTGTTTTTTTTTTTATCTTCTTTTCTGCATCGCGCCTTTCCGTTAGCAAGCACCGTGTTTCATGCGTGCATGCAGGATTATGTTCTTTCTTAGCGTATCTTAGAATGATTCTTCTTTTGAAATTGTCTTCTATAAATTTCCTAATCTGTTCTTCATATCTACCACGCTCCGGTATTGTCGTTACGTGAATACAGAGAATACTTTTTGTATTTCGATATTTCATGCAATCTCTAAATTTTATTGCTTCCTGCATGATGTTTGTTTCTTCCTGTGAGCTATTTGTGAATGTAGGATTAGTGATGTCAATTTTTTTTATTTTCAAATTTCCGATATTACTTTTATCGTAAGTGAACGATTCACTCAGTGAGTAATTGTTGATAAGGAATTTGAACGTCAACTATCCGACCACGATTTGGATGCAGAAATGAATCCAGATCACCCGCATATGAAATTGGGTTTTGGGAGCGTCCATAAACTACGTAGCTCCGTTTTTTCCTCCTCTGAATCTTATCCCCACCACGTAGCCTGCCCCCCCCCCTTTCCCCCACGTGGCACGTAGCTTTTCTCCCTATTGATTCCAGAAGATAGTTTGTACTCTTTTCTCTTGTCAGACTGTCTAAATTACATCACGTGCTGTTGTGTGTTCTGTACCTTATTCTCACTACGACAAATAATATGAATGAAACGATAGGTGCCTTGGCTCTGAACACCTGCTTCCCCCCTCCCTCACGTAGTCCAACGTAGCTTTCTACCCAACAACTACCCACCCCTTTCTTCCCCCCCTCTATACCGAGCCACGTAGTTTATGGACGCTCCCTTAATGCTCAACATCAGCCCTCAGTTTGTATTCCGTCATATCGTGGACTTTTTTTAGTGTATGTACACACTTATATAATATTGTTTATATGTTTCAATGATTCACCTCGAACTATGAATTCAGATAAATAATATCAATTAAATTGCGGCTTTCAACTTTTTACAGTATGTTAACAACATGGAACAATGTTCTGCTTGCATACGACGAGGCACATTTACAGTCTGAGGTACAGAATACGGGAAAGGGAAACATGGCTGACACTTTGACTGACATGTTTAGAAACATATAGTGGTTTAATAATATTAATGTGCGGAGTGTCGCTGGATATTGTTCTCTTATCGTTTCTTAATGTGCTGAGAGCTCTTGGGTATTGTTGTCGTGATGTACGGAGCCAGTATAGAGTTCAATAATAGTACGCATTCACTGGAAGTAAGATTAACATTACAATTTCGTTTAATCCCGAAAATCCCAAGCTTTCATATTCTGCTAAAGAGCTTCTTTGTGTCTTTCCTCCTGATTTTTTCTGGTGTCTACTTCTCATCCTTACTGTGCGCCTTCCGTTTCCTTGCTTCCCTTCGCAAACTACCGTGTGCCCATATCAGGCTCACTTAAGCAACGCGCTACTGTTGCCTATCGCATTTTTCAACACCATCTTTCGTTTTTATTTCAGGCTCGAAGTTAAGTAGTATTTCAACGATAGTCGACAGGTTATTCGTTTTTGCACCCCCGTTAACATTTATTCATATCTCTTCATTCTTGCCCTTGTGCTCTCTTAGTGGATGGTACTGGCAGTTTTAATCTCTTTTTTGTTATTTGTCTTACCACTATCTTATTTCGCAATAAGAAAATACATCAATTAATTTTTAACAATGAAGTTAGAATAAAAAATTAAGAATTTGTTTGAAAAGTGAAACCGTCGGAGACATTTGTCCTTCATTTACTCTGGTGCATACAGAATGTGGAGACAGTTAACACAGAGCTCTCTCAGCTTTGCTGATATTGTTAGGTGTCTGATTTCATTCCCTGGAAGCGTTCACGTCGTTTTCTAGATAAAGCACTGTCACCTTGCAACTACTTTGTAGACAGAATTAACTGTTTCTAACTTGCGTACAGAACTTATGTGTTTTCAGTCCGAATCATTCGTACAACTGAGTCAACAGTTTACCTTCGCACATACAAGAGATAGCAAAAGGCTTGCTGAAATTTGTATAAAAATTTGGTACACATTCTTTCATGCATATTTTCTTTTTGACACCTCTTTTTATGTATTTGATGTGGATGTTATTTTTTTGTGATTCCGTTATATTTCTTCCATCTGCACATGCAATTATAAAATACGAACGCACCTCTCTACATCAAATTTTCAAATTCTTGTCTTGCTTCCCATTTATTCACTTGGAATATACGCTGCACCAAGATATGAGAAAATCGCGGATGTGTAAAAATGGAGCCTATCAATTTATGTGGTATCTTTTTTAAAATCCTTCAATAAAGTAACTTCTCTCCCCAAACATTTTTATTTGCGTACCTGTTATAGAGGTGGGCAAAGTGACTCACTAAAAAGAGCGGTGTTCATTTGATCCCTCCACGAAAAGAACTAGTTCTTTTGAACAGTTCACTAGCTCAGTATTATTTGAGACCCCCAGTTTTCGATGAAATACCCCCCTTCAATCGACTTTGATGCAATTAGTAGACTTCTTTTTTAACTACTGTTCACTTTCACTTTTAGTGAGCGACTGCTCACTCGCTCTTTTAAAAGAATTGCTCTAATGAACTGATTCACTCTTCACTCGCGAACGACCCATCTCTAACCTGATAGGTTCATTTTGTTCATAACTTCCTTATTTGTGACAGTCCAGTTGTTCTTATTGTAATCACTACAGTAATATGTTATTTCCTAATGCATATGTTAAACAATATATTATTATGTCAGTACATGCATGATGGTAATTTCATTGATTCAATACGAATGATCCTTGGAGGATTAATATTAATCTGTTTCGTTTCACCTTCCATCCCGCACTTTATAGGCTTAAATTTTCTTCTTTGTAACCTTCACTTAAAGAATTATAGCCCATACCTACAGCATAACATAGTTATTTCTTACATTCGGTATTATGTCAGTGATACTAATAAATTTTATCGTTTTATGCTTCTAGCAATAAACCTTGCTATCATGCTTGATTAATCCCAAACAGCAAAATCATCGTATTTCTCTGACGCACGTTATTGTACAGTGTAATGACTGATTATCTTACGAAATGGCGCTTGTTTTGATTTGCAGAGAGCTGTGACGAGCAAACCTTTTCCTTTTTTTAATCGTTCCTTTACGGCTCGTCGGCAACGATTGGACTGTTGATAAGGAACTGAAAGGAAATCAGCCATCATGAAGAAACCGATGTAGGTTTCGCCTGTAGAGAATCTCCTGAATTTCGCATTGCCGATCTGATAATAATCGTGCTCACATACTTTCTGTTGAATATGTGGTTAATTTCCAGGCGTCATCGCGCACCCTGATCCAAGCACACAGCCACGTTTTATAACAATGTTGGCACTTGCTGTTTCGATAATGATTATGTTGTTGTTATTGCCTTTGTTTTACTTTATATTTATTGTACGGTAATATTCTCTACCAACAATATCTTCACTTCTTCCACTGCTTCTTTGTTCTCGCTCACGAACAGATAAAGGTATTGGTTACTAATGTAGCAAGTCAGTCTTAAAATACTCTTGACAATAGGGATACCTATCGGATAGATGATGCGTGGTGAATTATTATTATTATCATTACTCCGCGATTCACTAAAAGTTTGTGGCGGAGGGTGTATTTCACCAATCCGAAGGGTAATGGTTTGGAAGGGATATACGGGATATGGCAGGAGGCGCCCACGGGCTATTCTGAGGAACCATCCCAGCATTCGCCTGGAGTGATCTTGGAAAACCATGGAAAACCCAGATCAGGATGGCCGGAGTGCTTTATCGAAAGCTACTCCTGTCGGATTTTAAGTTTACTCGCCCGATAAATCCTTTCTATTCCATCTCCTAATCGCTTGTGCAAAAAATGAGTACAGAAATGAATCGGTTCTGGCCCTGATTTCTCTTATCTTATTTTCGCGGTCATTCTGAGATATGAATGTTGCTGATAGCAATATTGTTTTGCTGTCATTCCGAAATGCATCAGTCGTGAATTTATCAATTAGCTTCTGTCGAGAGCAACGCCTTCGGTGTCCCAAACTAACTCCTTCAACATCGCACTTACGTTTTCCCTCCCACTATATATATACCTGTCACGAATCGGGCTGCTCTTCTTTGGACCTTCTCTAATACCTCAATTAACCCCTTATG
This sequence comes from Vandiemenella viatica, assembly GCA_031002005.1. Taxonomy (NCBI): domain Eukaryota; kingdom Metazoa; phylum Arthropoda; class Insecta; order Orthoptera; family Morabidae; genus Vandiemenella; species Vandiemenella viatica. Next base: position 300,532,323 of record JARYHS010011408.1, on the reverse strand, counting down.
ATGGGGACCCCATACAGAACAACAATATTCTAAGTGAGGACTCACTAGTGACTTGTATGCAATCGATTTAACTTCCGGAGTGCATTGTTTTAAATTACGACCTAGAAATCGGAGAGTACGATTTATTTCCCAATTACATTCTCGATATGCTCATTCCACGACAAATTATTACGAATTGTTACACCTAGGTATTTAGCGGAATCTACCGTTCTAAGGACAGTACCATTAACTGTATATTCAGAGCTAAATGGTGTCACCTTTTTACTTACACGCATGACTTGGTACTTTTTAGCGTTTAACTCCGACTGCCAATCTTTACGCCACGCAATTATTTTCGTAATATCGTCTTGTAACAAAGCGCAGTCTTCCTGGGTTGTGATTTCACGATAAATAATAGCATCATCTGCAAATAATCTTTTCATCCCCCTTATTATGTCGCACAAATCATTAATGTATATGAGAAACAACAGAGGCCCTATCACGCTTCCTTGGGGAACCCCGGACCCAACTTCGGTAAGTGATGAACGCTTACCGTGGAATGTGTGGGATGTGGAAGATTTAGAGGAATAGTGTGGCATCTCGCAATTCGAAAGTTACATGTATAAATATGACGTAATTTTAGCCACGGCGCTACGTGGTGAGTGACGTGATGCATAATCGTCACGGAGCAGCTGCAGATGAACAGCGAGCCTGGAGAGTGTGAAGCAACACGAGTGCCATGCGCTCAGTCATACTACCCACAATCCTCCCCTAATAATTACTCTGCCTCACCTAACTGTAGTAACTTCGCTAAAAGTTTCACTGAATCGCATGTGTCATAATTTTAATATTTTTTTCCTTCTCTGTAAGTTTTTCAGAAAATATTTTTATACTAGCGACAGTGGGTATCATTTTGATACATATGAAACAGTTTTCGGCGAATTTGAAGGCACGTGATCGGTGAGTGGGGCTCCCCTCTTGACTTTTAACCCTCAACCAGCAAGTAGTGTTCCCGACTCCAGCCGGTGTTTTGTTTTCACTGGAGAAACTTGTTTGTATGAAATTGATACTTACGCCAGTTAGTGTGATTTTTCGCTAGTTCCAGATTAAAACTTCTTTTCGACTCAGCCTTTTACTATTTTATTGGTAGGTAACATTTTCTCGAGTATATCGAATTTTCTTCATGTGTCCATCTGTAAACGCCATTAGTATCAAATTACTATGAAGTTCTTGAAGTGTATCTTCAGCAGCGCAAGAAATTTCCTGAACATTAGGAAAATTAGCCGCGAAAAGGAGGGCAGAAGAGAATATGAACGGCGACTCACACCAAGCTCTTGCATGCTTTTTACCGAGCGTGGTGGTGTAACGGCTAGCGTTCTGGCCTCGCATTCGGGAGGACGGCGGTTCGAATCCTGGTCCGGGCATTCAGATTTGGGTTTTCCATGGTTTCCCCAAATCACTCCAGGTGAATGCCGGGATGCGTCCTTCAAAAGGCCATGGCCGAATTCCTTCCCATTCCTTGCCTCTAATCCATTCCCGTCTCTAAAGATCTAGTTGTTATAGGAGACGTTAAGCAGTTAAAAAAATGCATGCTTTGTACTAGTCTTAAATACGTTCAACATTCAAAGAAAATTTGCACTGATGCGTTGAAGCAATGAGCTGATGATGTATAAGAGTTTGTTATTTTTTGTTTTATTATTTATTTCTAATTTTTTATATTTTTTCTTCTTTTAATTAAATAAAGAAACCTCTTTTTTTGTTGAATTGAAAGTTTGTCTTTAGCACCCCTTATGCATACAATTGATATTAATCATTAAAGTACAAAAAAATAATGAGAGTTCCTAACAGCTGTATCATTTTGATACTTGCGCCCCGAAGTGTGACTTTTGGAAGCGCGCCTATCGCAAAGTTAACATGTTTTTTAGATAGAATCACATTCCTCTTAAAAACTGCAATTCCTTTTTCTTTCCACCACCCCAGAAACCGAAACACAGAAAAGTTTCAGTTTTCAATTGTTTTAACCAATTCACAAACTGCTTTCACTCTACGTGAAGACGAAACTTGGTTGAAAGCAGATGGTGACATGTTACACATAACAAAGTAATTGGAAAAGCGTCTGAAGCAAAGATGCATAGCGGGGTGGGAAGTACAGCACGTCTGTATGACACACCGCTTGTTGCTAGTGGCTGATTAATTTGCAACGCCGAAAGTAAGTAGTGTCGGGTGAGTGTGGCTCAGCGGTATTACTGTGAGAAGAGGCCGCATATGAGTCACAGAGCTGGCCGCCTCACTCTACACGGAGGGGTTAATTAGCTGCTGTAATTGGATGTATCACTCACGTTTATTTAAATTAATAACAGTATTTACTAGCAGTCGTAAAAAAATTTCTTTCCATCAGCATCGTGCATCCCGTGCTGAGAGAGACATCATGCGGTTTCTACCAATCACAGTGTTTGAGCTGATGAAATTACGTTAATAAACCAAAACGTAATCACCGCAACACAGCGATTGTAGTGTAAATAAGCATAATATTATTTCCCTTGCTTAATTTGAGGTGATAGAGAGGATTAGAATAAGTTTAGTTTGCTGTATGTTGATACTGGTTCACCATTTGTGTTTTATACTATGTATTATGCTCGCACGAGTGTGTAAACCCCGTCCAATTCACTACAGTGGGGCTTTATTACTCACTGTCTGATGCTGCTGCAGTTACTTTATTTGTTAGTCCTTTACTTTCCACGGTAATCAGCCCCACCAGACTACTGTAGTAACTGCGCAAAATATCTAGTTACAGATTCACCGATAATCTAGAAGTTTAATATTTTTCACAATTCTTCGCCACAGTTCTCATTATCATTTTGCATGCAGAAAAACAAAATACTAACTTTCGTTTTGGGTGAATTTTCTATTGTGCTTCAAATTTGTGCAACCTGGAAGTGATCAATTCGACATATTCGCGTTTTCAGTTCGAAAAAAAAAAGATGTATTCGTTTCTTCTGGTAGTAATCCTTTATTTTTCCCAAAAAACCGGGTTCAAAATGATTGCATCCAAGATATGATCTGTTAATGTGCTTAGTAAAAATAATTTCTGATCGTAACATAACCTCAGAAACCGTAAATTAGAGTTTTTTCGGGGAAATCATGTAGGGGATAGAGAACAGGCTGATAAATGAAAGATATTTAATAAAAGATAAGAAAAAGAAGTTAATGTCTTGAGTGAATTCACCGACAGTGATAATGAGTATTAAGTCACCTCGTGCAGCTGATCCGGCCGGTGAACAGGCAAACAACACCGTTCCGAGTAGTTCAACAGACCTCACTGCAACCTGCGCATTCCAGACCAACATAAGAGATGGACGGTCAATTTACTTCCGAGTGTCCTGACGCTATGATTTGAACAAATGGTGGATGAAACACTGGGTACTGATATGCTACGAGCGTCTAATGTGAGAATTGTACAGCGATGTGCCACCATGATATGTGGAAGAAGGGAAAGCACTGTAATGTTCCGGACTTCTCAGCAAGCGCATAATTACGTATATGCTCTCAGCATTGTGTGTTTCGCATTGCAGTTGGTCATTCCCTGGATCCAACCGTTCTTGCTATTTTCATACCATAATTCTTTCTAGCACTAGTCTTTCTCTAGTTATTTACAGCATTCATAATTTCTGAACATTGTGAATGGAAACATGACAAAATTGACATTTGCAGCGTTCGCTTACTCCTTACTCTCCTTAGTTTGACATTACATAAAAAGTTATTAGTAATAAAATATTTAAAAAATTAAATAAATTATCAAAAGCCTACATTTTTTTTTAAGATTTAGCGTTTTACTTGATTAAGTTTCGTTGTGTCTTAGTACTGCCGAATCTCCTGCTTTCGGAATCCTGCGAAAAGTTGTAACAACTGATGTCTCTTAGCTCACGAGGCTCAAAATTGCTGCTTACTCCTATTAGGCTCACTTCACTGATGTTGGTTGCAGGATATCTCTAGGTGTGAAGTTCAATTAGTTTCATATTCTGTCCAGTGGAGGCACTTTATAACGGGTAGTGCGAGTGTGTAGGTGAATAGGGATCTGTGAGGTGGCTGCCTTAACGGTCCACAAGTCGCGAGGACATTAATATTTCATGAGGTTATTCAAGACTATTGCCTCAAGAAGTGCCTCTACCGGGCCAGGCGTTAACGACCTACTGCCGGCAGGCCACAAAGCACTTGTTGCTCGCGCAATAGGAAACACTTGTTATATATAAACAACGCTTTCGTACTCGAGTCTTATACCAGTTGAAATAACTTCCGACATTATATCCCATTACATTAACTGCCAATTAAATCCTTCTCTGTAAAAAACTAAAATAGTGTTACAGAATGGTTAAGAGGAACAACCCGAGCGTGGTGGGTGGGTGGTTAACGCTCTGGCCTCGGAGTCGGGAGAACGGCGGTTCGAATCCCCGTACGGGCATCCAGATTTGGGTTTTCCATGGTTTCCCCAAATAACTCCAGTCGAATGCCGGGATGCTTCCTACAAAAGGCCATTGCCCAATTCCTTCCCTTTCCTTGTCCTCAGTCCCAACCCGCCTCTAATGACCTCGACGTCGACGAGGCGTAAAGCCATAAGTAAAAAAATAAAGAGGAACAACATGTTTCAGAAATGATGAATATTAGATTGATTTAGCATTCGAATAATTTACTGACACAAGACGAAACGAAGTAAACGCCGGATTTTTAAAATTTATTTAACAGTTCTTCCTAATATCCATTCAGCCTGCTTCCAGTGTCAGACGCTGTTTCTTTCAACTTCATTACGCTATTCCATTGTACTGTACTCGTAATTTGTAATCACAAGTGGAAGGACAATATTTGATGGACGTAACACTCAGTTTTCATAACTCGATCCGTTTCCCCATACCCCAAGGCGAATGACGTCCTACACTTCCAGCGCTCGCAGCTTTTCCGGTAGTGATATATCTTAACACCAACAGGCCCTGGGAACACCTCACAGAATACTAAAATCGGTACTTGAAGGAAAACACATCAGACAAATGCGATTAGCGTCTATCCTTAGTGACAAGTGGCCACATCTTACTGACATCAGTCACTTTACATGACAGTACCTTGTCGGCAATAAATCATGTTTTCCTCCAAACAAAATGAGCTCAGCCTGGTTATTTCCTTCTCACATTGCTTTCCATCTACCGCGAAGATTTAACCTCTAAATTTCTTTATAAAACGTAGTTACAATCCAATAAAACTGAATTAAGCAGCCAAGAATTGACAATAGCTCATCAGGTACGTAGTCGATACTCGAACTAGGGCTTCGTCTCCTCGTGTTTGCTCTTCACCTACTACTGGTGCACACACACACACACACATCAGAGCAGATAGTGCTCGCTATTTCTTTGTGCGTGCTGTAGAGGCGAAGGTTGTTGTCCTTACGACATTTCCTTCAAGCATTAAGAAGGATGTACTTTTCTGGTGGTATGTCTTTTCAGTTGTTTCTTTTTTGGTGAGTTGTTCTTTTCTTCACTATTGGTTGGGCCGGAGAGGCGATGTACGAGTTGAGTTAGCAGCTCGAGTATTGAGGTCAACTTGGTAGAGATGGGCAGGTCCGAGATTTTAAAGGAGTCGGGTCCGGATGTACATCCAGCGCTGCGGACCTGCATCCAGGTTCCGTGTCCGGACCTGTATGGGTCCGGTTCTACAATCAGGCGGGCAGAGTGTATGGCGGAACTGGATCTGTTCGGACCTACATCCAGTTACGTGTCCGGCGGAGCTGTATGGGTCCGGTTCTACAATCGGGCGGGCGGAGTGTATGGCGGAACTGGATGTGTATGGACCTACATCCAGTTACGTGTCCGGCGGATCTGTATGGGTCCGAATCTACAAACGAGCTTATGGTGGATACAAATCCTACCAAGGAGAACTGCAGTATGAGTTACATCGTGTTGATCCATTAATTTATGAAATGAAAGAATATTAATTCCGATAATTTTGTATCATTTTTGTCTGAAACTCAAAATTGCACATAATATTATAAAATCACAGCATAATCAGACTTGATAATGATAAAAGTAAAAGTAAAATTACTGTGGGCTTCTATAAGAATAAAATGAAACCATTTCTTAATAATGTTTTAGTACTACTAAAACAAATTTTTTAAAAATCGAAAGTCTTTGTTAACTTTTTTTTTTTTTACTAAAAATGAAATTATTCAAGACTCAACATTTTGAGATAATTATTGCCTTTCCACAATATACCAGCTTAAGAAACAGTTTATTATAAATGAACAAAAAACAAAATTTCAAGTATAACTTATTTTAAATTGTGAGCGAGAAATTACGTGAGATTTGTTCTTATATTATGTATAGTGTTTTGCTCTGTATAATATGTGAAACTGTTTTGATTTAGTGAATAAAACATTGTCGTGAGTGCTAAATAGAGTGCGATACAATGCATTTTAATCAAACAGTAATATTTATGTTTTTTACGTGTTTTTGGTGCTTTCAAAATCCTTATTTTATTTTGTGCAATTTCAGAAACTTTTAATTTCTTTGTAATTTTATTTAATATTATTTCCAATTTAGCTGAAAGTATTTTTAAGCAAGATTTAATTCTTAGTAATAATAACCGATTGTTTGAGCCATTGTTAGACGTTCTAGAAACGGCTGGATGTGGATATTTCTGTAAAAGCTGCCAGCAAAGTCGCTCGCAATAATGCCACATAATCATTTATATATATTACTAGCTGTTACCCGCGACTTCGCACGCGTGGATTTAGAATTTGATTGCTAGAATTGGATATACAAAGCTGAAAATTATCTAAGATGTCCCAAACAACACTGAGTCGGCATAATATGACGGGAACGCTATTGATATACCATTCTCTCTTCGAACCTGTCTCATAACTAAAACTGTTATTCATATCGGAAAAAGTATCCTATTTCGTTCCTAAATATACAAAGCATTTCCTTGTCATCGGTATACACATATTTTCGTCAAAACGTAAAAAAAAGATGGATACTCACGTTCGCATATACAATATTATTAGTTTAGATCACCCAAAAACTACTTGTGAAACCAGTATACCGTGAATAATGTTAACGCTTTCTACCACCAAAGATTTGCCAGAACATGGTATCCTTACTATAAAATCCTACTCTTGGCTCAAACTATGAAAAAAAAATTAATAGAAATATTTGCACCCAGTGGGATTTGAACCCGGAGCAACGCTGGAGGATTAAATAAGAATCAAACTCGTTACCACTACGCTACCCTAACATAACTGTAAAGAGTCGCGCATTACAAATATAGATAGATATTATGCGTTTGTCTTTCACAGTTGAGATAGTTTTCGTAATTTAATGACAATATGTTCTTATCTATACATAATATAGTTTCCCATCTCGATCCTAATGTCAAACAGCATCTTCCTGTCAAATTTCATCACTATCGGAGTATCCGTTTAGCCCAAGGAACGTAACAAACAGACATAAAGTTACTTTCGCATTTATATTAGTATAGGTATGTATAATGTTCCTTGGAAACTCTACGAACCGTGTTTATGCAATAAAGAGATGTTAAATGTATTGTTTGATTTGTCCTTAAGCCATCATAATTGAGAAAGTTAAAAATTCTAGAGACTTTGTGATCAATCAAACTGAACGTTAGAAGTTTAATAATACTACAACGCATTAAAATTACAAGTTAAATTATAAGTCCATGCTTATTTAGCACGTAAAACACTCACCTTAGAAGCACGAACCCGACCAATAAAAATGTACCACCGGGTTTTAGCTACCCATTGACATTTAATAGTTATTGTAATTATCTACTAGTAGTCAGACATTAAGAAATAGTTTTTCATTTATAATCTCATCTTTAAATAGAACTGTAATCCAATCGTACAGTAAATGACATTAAACTCTTCAGAACACAGATTTCAAATCGGAACTGTAATGAAAAATTGCGTTCCAGCTCCGCGTTGCAGGTCCGGCCGTGGTTCAACCTCCGGCCACGCGAGAACTGTGGCGCTGTTACAGGTCCGGCTGGAAGCAGATCCGACAAGCTCTCGGATGTACATCCATCCCTCGCGCAAGTGATACGGGTCCGCGGAACTGCATCCATCCGGACCTACCCATCTCTACAACTTGGGTCCCCACTCCTGCGCGCCGGCGTGTTCGCAGCAACTGGGGCAGTCGGCGTGGCCAGGTGGTCGCTGTGAGTCGTGTGGAGCGGAGTTCTAGTTGTTTTCCTCGTTTCCTGACGTGGCTGCGCAATGTTGGCGGTCGAATGTGTCTCGCCAGTCACAGTGGCGAGCGTGGATGTTTATCGGCTTGTTGTTTTCCTGACGCGGACTTCCGGGTCTTGCTTCTTGGCGGGAGAGCTGGTGTAGTTCCGCGTCGTCTGCCGGTTGGTGTTTCGAAGCTTCCTCCGCAATGGGCACCCACGGAAACACGCTGCATGGGGCCCAGAGCAGTTACAGCACGTGGCTTCGTGCTTGGGTGTCGTCGGGCACTCTTGCTTCTGATGATCACCCCCGCAGCGGACGCACCTCGGCTTGGAGGTGCATTGGCGAGCGTAATGGTGAAATCTCTGACACCTGTAGCATTGGACAGGTCCTGGCGAAGGTTTCTTGACTTCGGTGTTTGTGGCCTTGTTTCTTGTTGTCCTGGCTGAGGGTAGAAGTTCCTTGAAGGCTACCTTCAGTTGTTGGAGCCTGCTGCTTATTGCTTTCTGGTCCGTCAGGAAGGATGCGATTATCTTGAGTCCATCTGCTGACGGCCAGGCAAGCAGGGGCAGCGTGGTGTCCTGTTGTAGAAGGCCTAACAGACATACCCAGTTAGACTGGTACACCACGTGTAGCGGTGGTACAGGCCCCAATTCTTGGCCGGAGACCTGCACCTCCATCGGAATTTGTTGCGGCGAGTCGGAAGTCTCGTTGACCGCAAGTAGAAATAACTATTTGCCCAACCGGAGCATCAGTAGATACAGAAGTATCTGTAGTTTGCTGCTGAGTAGCTGGATCGTGTTGCTGTTCTGTCCCCTCATGTTTGAGAGGAACGTCGGTGTCCATCGTCTCGGGTGGTGCTGGGCCCGCGTCCACGGCCGACCCGAACGGTGGTGCGGCTGGCCAGAACGGCGGCGGGTTCTGCTTTGCTTCCGCAACCATTCTGTCCAGCAAACCTGAATGTGAAGCTGTGTTCTTCGATGCTTTCTTCTTGGATGGCATGCTTCCGGTAACTGCACAACGTGCTGCTTAAGTACGTGGCCCTATATCACGCTCGATGCAGTGGCGCACAGTGATACGTCCGCTCGCGGCAAGTATTCGCACTCGAAATGACTATAGGTGCTGCCCGAGAGAGCGCTGTTATGTGCCGACCTTCCCCTCCCTGGCGTCAGCCGTGGTGGCGCCCCTCCTGCTAGCGAGTGGTACACTCTTTTCGGCCTGATGGTCACTCTAGCGGCAGTCGAGTGGGTGATATGAACTGCAGGATATGTCATAACTCATCTCGGGTTTTTCTGTTGAGGAGGACAGGGGTTTTATGGATTGCTGAGGTCATTGGAGTCGGGAGGATATGGGGAGGGGAAGCAAGAAACTGGAAGGAATTCGTCCATGGCGTGCCATTCGTCTGTAGTGATCAGCAGATGTAGGAATCACAAAAATAAACCAACCTCAGGATGGTGCTGGGATCGTGTTGTTAACATGACGACCTATGTAATGCTGCCGTCGAAAGAGGTGCTGCGTTTGAGTGACAGTTTCGTCGCTTAAAAAAAGTTATAAACGAACATACGGTGTTACAAATCACACTACTGTCACTCAGTTTCAATGGTTTAGGCTGCGGATTTCTAACAATTTTTTGTGAACCCGTGTCAAGAATACATCAGTGAAATCGAAAATTCTGTAGCAATCTACATAAGCGACTATATTTTCAGAACAATTGATTGGTTCTGCCGTGGAAAAATGTGTATTTTTTAAAGCCATTATAAGGTAGGATTTGAGTTGGTATAGTTAGAGGTATAGACCCAAAGAAGCTATGCATAATATGCTCGGCTGTTCCGTAGCAGTGGCTGCTCGTAGAATCATATTTCACGGTTGCCTGGTGATCAGATGACGGCGTGTATAGTGAACTTGCAGTCCACGTAACAAGTTGTACGTACTTGTCTGCGAAGAAGGCCAGATGATTATTGGAAACATATCGTCAGGAATTGTACCTCAGGAATAGAGCTGCAGGTGGGTTCCCAGACATGAACTTCCACCTGTGCGAGCGGATCATAGTCGTGAGTTGTACTCAAACCACTTCTTGCCATAATATGCGAAACTCGAAATTTAAAACTATTCTAAAAGGAACTATCCGATGACATTGTTTCACTCCTGTGTATAACGCAACTCGTAAGAAAAAATGTTGCTAAAAGTATTGCTTCAAATTATGGAGGCTGAAAACCTCCATCCCAGTTCTGTAGTGTTGTGTTTAAAAGTTGCACCAGGCTGAAAGTCTACCATTGTTATGAAAAACAAATGGCTGTCATCCACGGTGTGATCAAATTTCAATTCCCATCGCATTGATTTTTAAGCACTTGGTTGTCTTTGGCGATTAGTGTGTATGAACATGATTTCCACAATTAAAAAAATTATTAAATACATATCACGCAAAAAAACAAGCATTCGTTTACGTCCGGAACAGTAATTTATTATTGATGCTATTGCTGTTTCGGTGGCCTTCTGGATTCTCGAGACTGTTTCGCAGCTATGTGTTCACTTTGTCTTGTAGTACTTCCTGTCTACGTAAAAGCCGTCTGTTTACTCTTCCAGCACCGTATTTAAAAACCCTGCTGCAATTTCAAATTTTGCTATCACACGCTATTTACATATTCTCTGATTTCCAGCATTGCTTCATAGTGATGCAGCTTTCAGCAATCGTAACCGGTCATTAGTAAGCTCTATGTGATTAATATTAACAGCTATCACGGTGTTTTCAGAAGAAAAGGCTTAGGCGTGTATGAAGTGTTATATAGCAGGTTCGAAATCTGTATGCTATTACATTACTTTACCAGAATGCTAAGCAATTTCTGTTTTAGGTTTTCAACTAATATTCTACCTGTAACTCAGTTTGGCATCATTTTAAAAATTGTGGAAGTCGAATAACAACCAAACTATTGTCAGAAAATTTAGTAATATTGCTACCTGTTGGTATTGATCGGGTTTCTGCTTTGAAGTTTATTTTTCTTGTTGTTTGTTTCCACCGGTAACTAGCCAGAGATTTTAAAATAGTAATAGAGTAGTATTGCCATCTGCAAAATACTCTATCACACTGAAGCTAGCGTACACTCATTGATAAAATCATTAAAAGCAATTTACCCTTAAATTATCTTTCAAAAAGTGTACATAAATAAAACGCAAACATTTCAGTCGAAAATATTATGATGGTTTTGGAAGTATTTAGAAAATTTTTCTATAATGAGTTTAGTATCCGTTTTACTGAATTCTCTATCAGATGATACAATGATTTTTATCGAAAAATATCAGCTGCGAAACTATCACATTGATCAAAATCAATAATTTTGTTATTTTGCGAAAATCATAAATATTAGTAACTTTGTTGTAGGCCATGTTCCGCAGTTGTTGCATAAATATTTTTTAATAAAAATCCGTCTTCTAACAACTGGTTTTATTTTTAACTTTCCTCTACCAGACGCGTTTCGCCCTTCTGGAGTGGGGCATCGTCAGTGGCTATAAATAACATAATATTTTGATCATATTTGTGTATGCGAATCTAGTACATTAATTATATACATATATTCATGCTGTAATATTGTATCATCTGTAGGTTCAATCTGTTATAATTATTCTATATATTGTTTTCATAGTATCTATGTTCAAACTTTGTAACCATACAGATAATTTAGTATTAAGAGGTGAATTTATGTTTGAACATAGATACTATGAAAACAATATATAGAATAATTATAACAGATTGAACCTACAGATGATACAATATTACAGCATGAATATATGTATATAATTAATGTACTAGATTCGCATACACAAATATGATCAAAATTATGTTATTTATAGCCACTGACGATGCCCCACTCCAGAAGGGCGAAACGCGTCTGGTAGAGGAAAGTTAAAAATAAAACCAGTTGTTAGAAGACGGATTTTTATTAAAAAATCATAAATATTAGAATGACGCTATGGACATACTTAAATTCGTAATGAATTTTTTGTAAGTAGCATCGGAAATAGATGGGGAATGATATTTGTATGGCTTTTTCATAAGAATGATCCGTAAATGATGGCATGAAAAGGAAAAAATCGAACTTTTGATTATCGGGTGTGCCCAGTTTTCATTTGAGTCCCATGAAGATTACTTCAAGGAAATATTTTTTTGGAACACCCACTTAGCCTATAATCTAATTGTAGCAGGCTTGGTGGGTAATACTTTACCCCCACCCCTCCCACTCGCGATCTTCGGTATTGGGCACTGTGAACGAATACAGTGCAGACTCACGAATTTCTAAGTTTCGAGGGTGTGACAGACAGCGAAGTCATAAGGTTTCTGGTTTTTACTGAGAAGGTTAAGTAAAGGGCAACAGGAGTCGTAACTTATTATCAAACGGATAGCTGTGTAGGAACTGATCTCGAATTTTTACGTAATTATGAAGTAAATAATTTAATCCTATGTTTGGAACGTGTCAGAATATGTAATTCGTGATTTTAAGCTCGTGGAAAACCTGTAAATTTCTCTGCTTTTTAGGCTTAATTATTTGATGCATTTTGCTGATGCTACTGCAAATAGACTTCCAAAATATCGTAATAAATGTAATTTTGGGTTGTGGTTATCGTTAGTTTTTCAAGCTTTCAAGACCACCATGTCACCGTGATACACTCTAATTGACGCTGCAGGCACCGAGCCATAAAATGGCTGTCGTCTCATTTTATCCGAATTCCAACCCCTTCCAAAATAGCACATAGTCGTAGCTTATATAAAGTTTGGCTTCCTAACATATCTGAGTACTAAACAATTGAACCAATGTCTTGATTTGCTTACACAAAGCTTAAAACAAGCAGGAGTATGATGCGATATGTGTAACCAACACTTATATAGCAGTCTACGGATTAAAACGTCTTACTGAATTCACGATCAGTGGATAACGTAGGAACGTTTCTGCTACAGCAGTTTCGAAGTCCTGCTTTTACTCAAATCTTATTCATATTGCTTTGACCTTTTAACTCTTGTTTCCACATGCTGCGTCTATTGATTCGCCCATTCTTCTTACGATCTCCTTTTCAGTATTTTCTCTTGCGGCTGCTATTTCAGTATTTTCTAAACTAACTATCTTGTTTCATACTCCCCAAAGTTTATTTCTGTTATGTCAGAACATTTTCTCGGTTGTTAAGATAAACCCAATAAAACCACCAATTTTAAATAAATATGTCTTCTAATCGAACTATCAGTGCAGCTGTAAACCACTAGATTTAACTGGTAAGTAGAAAATTTTACTAAATTTGTATGATTAATTTTTGCTGTGTCACCAATTTCATCTACCATTATTTACGAGTTACAGTACCTCCAGACCATAGATACAATATTTCCAATTTTTCTGGTCCTAAATACGTCGGTTATATTGTTAAACAAGACTAAATGTGAAACACGTTTTTCACAAATTTAACCTCACAGTTTTGCGGTATCAATAAATTGTGTGTAGTATAGTAAATGGAGAGTCAAAAAGTTGAAGTGGCTCATACAGCAGTTGATAACCAACGACATTCATAATCACAGCGTTCAGTTCATTTATCATCGCTGGTGTACATGCTCCGCTTACAGCTCACACTGCGAATTTGAACCTCGTTCCGTGAAGCCCGCCCGTACCAATAGCGAAGACGGCGACTGTCACAGGTTATGATGCAGCATGCTCAGCTCATAGCTGCAACTAGTGCTAAGGCACCGGCCTGGTGCACAAAGTCGTTTGAACAAACATCTCTGCTCATCGCAAACATTATACGCATTACTCTGTTATTACCAGAAACTTTGTAGTACTAGAATAGTCAAAAGAGTGCTTTTAACGGCACACACGCCGGCTATCGTTACGATAACTCAACACTTTGCAGTATTACACAATCTCGCCAAATGTCAGGAGTCAACGTTCCGATAAGGGGAATGTCCGTTAGTTCCTTATGAATGCTCAGCCATTGATACATCGTTCTCGAGAAAGCAGGCAGTATCATGATTTCGCACATTCATTATAATTTTCGGCTGTGCATTATGGGGAAATAATTTATCAAATACAGAGTTACTACAAAAGAATCGTTCACTTTCAAAAAACGATTTATTCAAAGGTATTATACTTACAAATATGATTGATACATGAAAATTACCACAAAACATCTAAGTTTGTACACCAGGAGGCGTGGCAACACTAGTTCAGTATCTGTAACGAGTTCAGTTCAGTCTCTTCCGAAATGGAGGCAAAGCGAGAACAGAGACATGTTGCATTTATGGTTGTTTCCATGGATTTTGTCTACCAACAAGACGAGGCACTCCCTCATTGGAACCTCGATGCTCGTGCTTCCTTTAACCATGAACTCCCGCTTCGCTGGATTGGTCGTGTTGGTGATGATGACCTCGCTTTCTTATCCTGGCCTCCGAGGTCGCCGGATTTAACGCCGTATGACTTCTTCCCTTGGGGACACATAAAGGATATTGTTTACGTACCCTCACTACCAAAAACTAAAGAACAGCTTAAGAAACGGATCAGTGATGCATTGATGAACATTGACGCGATCACGCTACAAAATGCGTGGACTGAATTGAACTACCGCCTGGACAAGTGTCGTGTCACCAGGGGGGCACACATAGAGCATTTGTAGAGTGAGCATAAAACCTGGATATTTTGTGGTTATTTTCATATATCATATTTGTAAGTATAATACTTTGGAATAAATCGGGTTTTGAAAGTGAATGATTCTTTTGTAGTAATCCTGTATTTTAGGCATAGTTATTGGCCCTATAACTTTGCACAAATCAGCGACAGCATTTCAAATAATTTGATACTTTCATCAGTAACTGCTCGCTTCGATTGAAACTAGTATAGTTATAGTAGTTTACGGTGAGTCAAGTAATTAAATACGTCTGTCTGCTTCAGTTAGGCCAATTCATAATTATCTCTTATTATTTATGATTTTGATCTGTTGTTGAGATTATATGCTCCGCTAATTTGGTTTAATTGCTATTATGCATCGAAACCGAATTGTTTTGCTTGATGCTTCATTTTCATTGTTTTAATCTTTCTCTAAGCTATTGCGGTATAAACTCCAAACTATTCCTGGTTGGTAACCTTACCCACGGACCGTGGTGGTTGAATACGTTATCTGGTAGCTTACAGAGGACTCGTCCTGGCACGGAAACAGTTTGGTTTAGTTCAAAGATGCTTTTATTTTTCTACGTAGCCCCCTCCAACACCAAGCACTTCGTCGAACGTTCCTGCAACGAATGTATTTCATCCCTGAAGGTCGATTCTGGAAGATCTGAAAAATGCCCATATACAGCTGAATGTGGGATGGGGTGAGTCAGTTCTCCCATTGGTTAGGCACTGGCTGGCGGGAGAGCTTTGTGCCAATAAAAGATGAGTTTTTATTTTGTAATTAAAGTCTCTACTCATCACATTGTACACTTTACTTGCGTATTATTCGCCATTTATCGTATTACCATTTTCAAGGTAATCAATACAATGTTTTCCTTTTGTATCCATGGACGAAGGAAATATATGGAGGAGAAGTAACGTTAAATCTGTGACGCCGGCTCTAAACTCTCGCGCATGCGCGGTGGCGGCAGCGGCGATATTGGGAACCCAATCAAATGCAAAATTCACATTGTGTTTGATGCTGTGATTATTTCATTTTGTAATGTGTATAAGTGTTTTATAATGCCATCTTGTGTCGCATACGGTTGCAAAAATAGGCAAGAGAGGAAAGAACCTGGAATATCATTTCATAAGTAAGTTGAATTGTAATTATTGTTGTTGAAGTGGGCAGTAGGAATTGTAAAATTTGGTGCCTGTTTATAAATATTTAGTCATAGCTCTCAATGGGATGACTTTGTTCTCAAAGTTTTGTTGGTGTAGTGTAGAAAATCAGCATACCTTGCTATTTTGCACATAATAGACTAGCATTACTTTTTAATGAGTGTTGAAAATGAGATTTAAAGGGGTGTGTTTTACATCGCGATTCAATTATTTTAATATTGCACTTTCTTTCGTCACGTTGCAGTTTATACTTACAGTGTATGATGAAATTAAATGTGTTAAATTATGCTATGCAATCTAGGAATCTTGATGAAGCAAAGGATGTTGTTACCGCAAATACAGTTTGCGATTCAAATACGCGTTTGTGGGTGTGTCTACATAGTTTGATTCAGTAGCGGCAATTTAATGGAGATTGTGGTTAGGTATAAATGCATTCTGTACCAGAATGGTTTTGTTGTTCCATAAGGGACAAAGAATTTGTCTATTACTGTTAGTAATTTCATGAGAACCAAGTTAGTGACAAAACGTGTATCGCGATGTAAACTACTTCCAGGTAATCCCAATTAAGCTTACGATGCATGGAAACAAGATAACTATTTTTATTCTGGTCTAGGCCGCATTTCAACCTAGCCACAAGTGGTAGTAAAAAAACTGAAATATTCATTCTGCATGTCCAGCATGTAAATCATTGTGGCTTTGGCAGAATTAATTTTTGTTCCAGGCCGCATTCCAACCCGATCCCCTCACTTTGGAGACAGTATATCCCGAACACTAAGCACGATATCGAAAATTTTTATTCTTCATTTTCGATTTGTCTCGTCGTGTTACATAAGAAGCGATCATTAAATTAGACTTTTGCGAAATTTTTCTTCTGCATTTCAACTCAAAACACCTCACTTTTGATACAGTATATCTCGAAATTTTTATTCTTTATTTTTTATTTGTCTCGTCTTTTTAAATGAGAATCCATCATGAAATTTGACTTTGACCAATTTTTTCTTCTGAATTTCAACCAAAAACATTTCACATTATTTCACATTTGAGACAGAATATCTCGAAAACTAAGGAGGATATCAAAAAATTTTATTCTTCATTTTTTATTTGTCTCATCGAGTCCATCACCAGATTGCGGCGTTACGTTTATCCTAGAGTCCCTTTGAGGTTTTTGTACATATACCCCGTGTCTGTATGGGTAAGGTCTAGTCCCCACATTCCTCCTCCGCCCGGCGTCCCTTCTATGCTGGTGAAGGTCTCTTGCGTCGTCTCCATATATTTCTTTCCTCCATGTTTGTATCGCCGAAAAGATTGGCAATCTCTCTGGCAAATGAAATCGATTTCTCCCTGTCTCTAACAACATTTTAAATCTCTTTTATTTGTAGCGTTCATTGGTGGACGCAAGTCTCACCCCTAGTAACAAATCTATTTATATAATTAGTAGCTTCCTTTTAGAATGGAATAAAAACTGTTGAGACATTTCCATTTCACATTCGCTTTTAGTCTGTATTTTCTAAAACTACTACAACCTTCCAGACAGCTTTCTTATCCTTGGTGTAAAACGTACCGTATGCTTTCATCTGACATGTCTAGTGCTCAGATATCTCGTATTGTGCTCCTGCTTTGTATTTTAGTTGCGGAGTTTGGTCATCAATTTCTTCCATGTTGAAAATGAGGGAGCAAACTTCTCATAAACTTTTAACCTACTTTGGATCAGTTTCAGTTGAGGGTAAACCATCTAAAACTAAGAATTTTATGGAGACAATACAGAAATGTCTACTTGGAAAAGCCGTATGAAAGTTATTACTTCACAGATCAAGTTAAGATTTGGTGTTCGTTATTGAAACACGTGTACCAACAAACATAGAAAAACTGCATTGATAGTAACATCATAACTGTGTTGGAGAGAAAACTTTTCTACATACTGTAGTATATCGTCAATTACAACTGAATTTAAAAAAAACCGTATGTTGTGCATTGCAAGAAAAAGGAAACATATCGTAGCTTTAACTTTGCGGTGTCTGTAATATTACTGTGTTAAAAGTGTATCGTTAGCAAAAAAATTACGTTCAGCCCATGAAAGTCGGTGATGAAACTAGTGTTTCTAGTGTATGAAAACTTGCATCTTTCTTTTCTCAATACGCAACACCTTCTGCTGGGTTCCGTCATGCTCCTCGAGTGCAAACCAACGATCTTTTCGCCCTGTCGAAGCCCACGTCCTGTAAAATAGACCTAATAGTCATCCATTATGCCGTCAACGGTTAGTCACTGGAAACCACCAATTCATCCCGATAATACGCCGTCATTATGACTCAAGTAGCATGAACCGGAACCGGTGCTAACGTAATTTCTTTCGTCCGTGGGCGAGGAAAATTGCAGATTGTACTAACGACGGCGTCCTTACGAACAAACGCTCGTTGGTATTGTAGTAGTGGGCGCGTCCCTTAGCGTACACTCGACATACTCGCCAATGGACAAGTTACGTGAAGGTATAAAATACAGGCGTTGGAGAGGGTGCGAAAAAGGGCTGCTAGATTTGTTTCTGGAGATTTCTGCAGAATGCAATCAGTAACAGATATGATGAAAGAGCTGGAATGGGATTCACTGGAAGATAGGCGGAGGGTGAAGAGGGTCATGGGAGTGTACATGGCGTATATTGGTGTTGAGGCATGGAAAGATATTGGTGTAAGAATTAAAAGTAATGCATGGAAGGGAAAAGATGACCATGACCACAAGCTGGCACTCGATTTCAGGCACAAGGATGTGGGAAGATTCTCCTTTTTAGGTAAGGGTATCAAGTATTGGAATTCATTACCAAGAGAAATGATGAATAATTTACCAAAACGTTCAAAGAATTTAAAGTTGAAATTTGTTGACTGAAAATGTTGGAGGGTACAGGAAAGGGAGGGAAGATGGATGTGTAGGGAAATTGCCACCGGAGCGTGCGCTCTATTGCAATTAAGTTATATCACGACGTCTGCCCCTAAGTTTCCAAAAAGTACTTTCTCGACTCACTTTAAATATTCCTCAACAATTCAATTTGATTCCAAACGATAACCTTACAGAATGTTTTTGTTAAAGTTGTTTACATTCAGAAAATACAAAGAGCTTTTTTCTCTGTTGGCAGCGACGGTGAAATTAAACAGTGGCCCACCTGGCGCAGGGAGAGTCATCGACAATCAACAACATGGCGGGCGTGTGCTTCAAGTGGATAAGCAAACACGACCACATTGTGAGAGCTTCTTTTTGTTGCGTGGATGTCGAACAAAACAGTTGCCGGAAGATGACACATTAACATTTTCGTCGCCTCCCTGATTGACTTAATACCTTTATTGTGCCGTTATATCCCGCACCTAGTTTACCATAGAGGACTGGAAGCTTCTAACGTTTATTTCCGGCGCATGCGATTTGGTTAGTTAATTATGTCTACACACAGGAATTCATACGAAGAGGTTGATCGTCAATGGCCCATTGCTCCCGCTCTTTCAATCTTGTTTTGACACTAATATTTCTCTAATATTCTTAACAGTCCTGAGGATTGAAAATAAAATAAAAACCTTAGTGATTCACAACGAACGAAATATCGTCATTTCTGATCTGAAATTGTCGTGCATAATAAACAAACAGTTGGTTGTTTATTAGAGAACAAAACTCAGTAGCGCATATGCCCTTTGTTAATGACGAGTCATCTCAGGTCTCTGGTTTCCAGAAATCACTACACGCGAATGCGGGAGTGTTGCTTCAGTCGTCACCCGGCTATAATGACCGTCACGTCAATGACGCGTAAAGCCATAAGCAATATCTCAGACCGTGGAAAAACATCGAGCGTAAAAAAGGACTCTAAAATAAACTCCACTTTGTGACTGTCTCTACTTTCTTCGTTGTCTTTTGTTTTACCATGTACACGTTTTGTCGTTTAGCAGTGTCAGATTTTCACTCCTATCTCTATTTGCCTGAAAATGTTTCATCAGATCACTTAACGATCTAAATTCGACATAGCAGAAAGACTGAAAACGTGAAGGCCTGGAAAAAATTTCAACTTTCGTTTGGTTGTTTACGGCCGTTTTCTAGAGAAGAGTTATAAATATATTTATATTTAATTAAAATTGTAAGATCCGCTCGCAATTTCCCTACACACCCATCTTCCTCCTCTCATGCGCCCACCTACATTTGTACTCTGCAAATAGTAACTTTAAATTTTTTAAAGATTTTTGGTAAATTATTCATCATTTCTCTTGGTAATATATTCCAGTCTCTGACACCCTTACCTAAAAAAAAGAATCTTCCCCCACCCTTGTGCCCGAAATCAAGTGCCAGCTTGTGGTCATGGTAATCTTTTCGCTTCCATGCATTAGTTTCAATTCTCACACCAATATGTTTCCATGCCTCATCACGAATATATGCATTGTATACTCCCATGACCCTCTTCGCCCTCCTCCTGTCTTGCAATGAATCCCATTCCAGTTCTTTTATCATATCAGTAACTGATAATTTCCAGAAACAAATCTAGCAGTCCTTTTCTGAACCCTCTCCAACTCCTGTATTTGATACTCAAAATGTGGGTTCCATACTACACTACCATATCCAACCAATGGTCTGACCGAAGTTTTGTATTTCTGTCGTACATCCCCTAATCACTCTCTCCAACAAGTGCAGAATGCCCAGTTAAGCTTGTTATCAAATGTAATGCCAAGATATTTACATTTCAAGTCTTCAAAAAGCAGTTCTTTCCTCACGTTATAATCATAATTAACATTTAGTTTTCTATTTGTGTATCTAATAAGCTGACTCTTATTTGCATTTATCTTCATCTCATGCTTACCAACACAACTAGATATCCTGTCCAGCTCACCCTGCAGCTGTTTACAGTCCTCTACCGTTTTGATTCTCGTATATAGCATTATGTCATATACAAATAGTCTAATTTGTGATAGCAAACAGTCAGACACTAGGCACAAGTGATTTGCTGCTTACATCACCTGCCCTGTAGTGTCCTTTGTTTTGTACGTTTGAGAGTGGAGCGAGGCGCAGTGAAACCGTGGAAGCGCCTGAACGGCGTTTAGCGAGTCGGTCGCAGCTGGCGCTGAGCACTGCTGCGGCTTCCCTCTCAGCCTCGACGACCACAACATAAGGCGATAGCCATATCTCACAAATGAAAAGTTATAAGCCTTTTCGGTTTGGGTATTTCTTATGTGTTTTCTAATACTCTTTAAAACGTAAAACTGTGACAATAGGCGCTAGTCAAACTGCGAAGCAACTTCTAGGTTGACCTAAGTTCGATTACAGATCCTGCAATCTTATTTAGAATAGCATGGCCTTCTCCAAACGGTTCTAACGAATGGCCCCTAATCGAAGACAGTGTTTCTATTTTCTTCCCGTTGTTTTGCCAGCCCTGTTCTCGCTCTAATGTCCACGATGTTGACAAGACATACAGCTCCAATCAAGCTTAGCAAAACGCCACCGGAAAAATGAACAAACTGGGCTTTCACATCCCTCAGAGCAAGGCTACCCCACCGCAGCGGTCTAGAATGTGCTAGCTCAAAAACCACTGCAAAGGTCTCATTGATGTTTTTTCACTT
Organism: Vandiemenella viatica; assembly: GCA_031002005.1. NCBI lineage: Eukaryota > Metazoa > Arthropoda > Insecta > Orthoptera > Morabidae > Vandiemenella > Vandiemenella viatica. Next base: position 300,510,751 of record JARYHS010011408.1, on the reverse strand, counting down.
TTTGACTATAATTAAAAAAAACCTCTGCAAAAATCTCATTGGTGGTTTTTACTTTTTGATTATAATTAAACTGCGTTACTTATATTAGAAAAATATATATAAAAATCAACTGGCTATAACAGAAGTAGAGAATCATGACAGACATGCTTCAGTTAAAAAGCGATTGAGGCAAGGTTGTAGTCTATCCTTGTTAATATTCAACTTGTATGTAGAGGAAGCAATAAAGCAAGTGTTTTTTTTTTTAATGTGGCATAAGTGTTCAGGGAGAAATAATCAGTATGCTACGATTTACTGATGACATTTTCTTGTTAGCAGAACATGCTGAGGATATTGAGAAACTACTCAATGGCATGAACAAAATACTGAAGAAAGATTTTGGACTGCATGTAAATCAATGCAAGACAAAGGCGATGGAATTTGGCAGAAAAATAAAAATAGGAGCAGATGGAATAAGAGATGTAAGTGAATTCTGCTACTTGGGAAGCATAATTACAACCGATGGCCAAAGCAGGAGCTATGCCTTAGTGCAAGAATATACAGAACTATTAGACCACTCGGCCATTTCGTGTTTTCGTTAGGTGCTGCTCTTTTCCCCCTCGTCCGCCAGCTTAGCATGTCGCGCTAAATTAATTGCGCAGTCTCGTTCCCCGTGCAGATATTAATTGCACGCCCTTTATTACAATCATCAGAGCTCTGCACTCTTCATTACTCACAGCAACGACGGTTTAAACATATTGAGACAACACCGCAGGGGTCTGTGTCCACTACGCCAGTCAGTCAGGTCACATGCATAGACACTGGGTTTGAAAAATATAATCCAGCTGACAGCAAACACTTTTCCTACCATTGAAAGCATCGACCACCATAAAAGAGAAATAAATAGCATAGATTCATATCTAATATTGATGGTTTTCCATAAGCTGAGAGGGCATTCATAATGTAAAAAATGAAAACGTCTTTAAATTGATACGAAAAAACTTTCCGCAAAAATGTTACGATGTAAGAGTACTATGGTGCAAGATACGACATTGGTTAATTTGTTAATAATAGTAATAGCTGAAAGTGTTGCATCAAATAGATCACAAACAAATCATCATCAGTCCATGCGAATGGCTTCCCGAATCAAGCTGAAACGTTTACTCTAGCCACTCGTGTGTATCGTCCCACCGTCGATGCTGTCTATCCATCCGTTGTTAAGTTGTGTGATAACTTTTATTTCGTTATCTCTGAATTCCTTTTTTGTTTTATTTCGCATTATCCTGAAATCATTCATTCTCCGTTCAGTTCAAATACCAAGAATAGTATTATCTAAGAATGTACTACTTCGCCACTGCGGAAAGAATGGCTCTGAACAATGATATTCATATTAAAATCACTTACTAAGTTAGCTATACGCAAGATATTAGGGATGAAACTTCTAAAGAAATTAAGTTGATAGTTTCTAAGGTATTTGACAGAATAAGCCATAAAACAGTGCTAAAAAAGATAAAAACCATTAGAGAGGATAAAAAAGTGACTTACTGGTAAGAGGAATTTTTTAAAGTTGGAAATAAAAGAGTTAGGGTAGCAAATTCAACATAAAGAGGAAGTGAAAATAAGAGTACCACAGGGTAGTTCATTGCGACTATTGCTATTGGATATTCTACATCTACATCCATACTCCGCAATTCACAAACATTCTGGGTGGCTGAGAGTGCTAAGCATCAATCTTAATTCTGCGCATTCCAATCCCGAATAGCACGAGGGAAACAAGTATACATAAAAGCATCAGTACGCAATCTTATTTCTCGAATCTTATCGCTCCGGTCATTGCGACCCAAATCAGCTGGCGGAAGAAAACTATCTCACTGCACTCGTAGGTCATAGAATTTCTCATTTTCTCCAATAAATTCAAACGCAAATGACGTCGTCTGTCTTCCAAACGATGCCAAGCCAATCTACGTATCAGTTCTGTGACGCTTTCATAAGGGCTGTAGCCACCAGTCACGAATCGAGCGGCTCTCCTCTGTAGCCACTCCACTAAGTCAACCAGGCCCTTGCGATACGGATACCAAACGCCACAACAGTAAACCAGATGCTGACGCACTAGTGTTTTATACGCTATTTCCTTGGTATGAGCATTACAATTCCTCAGAATACGACCTATGAATCGTAATTTAGAATTAGCTTTGCCTACGACGGAATTTATGTGCAAGTCCCATTTCATGTTGCTTTGTACTAACACCCCCAGATACCTCAGGGAATCAACCGTGTCATCAACTGAATTGTTTACTTTGTGCATTGCCTTACACTTTTTGCAATTATATGTAAGCTGCCATTTACGGCACCATTCGGAAATAGCATCCAAATCGTGCTGAATTTCTAAGTAATCGTGAAATCACCTCACTTCCCTATAGGTAACTGCATCGTCACGAATAATCGCAACCAGCATTTAACGTTGTCACCTATATCGTTTATAAAAATTAGGAACGCCAGAAGAACCATCTAGCTTAGAAGAGGCTTCCACATGAACAACGACATACTGTGATCGACCTGTTAGAAAATCAGGTATCCATTCGCAAATCTGATTCGATATACCATATGCTAGAATCTTCGCTAAAAGTCGGTTGTTTGATACAGAATCAAAGGCTTTCTGAAAATCCAGGAATATTGCATCAATTTGTGAACCTACATCGACAACTTTCATTACGTCATAGGAAAATAGGGCCAATTGAGTTTCACACGATCTCTTCGTTCGAAATCCGTGTTGACACAGTGTAAGTAACTCGTTCTCATCTATAAACTTCTTAATGTTAGAGCATATGACATGCTCCACTATTCTACTGTATACAGATGTTAGAGATATGGGTCGATAATTCCTAGGATCACTCTGATCTCGTTTCTCGAAAACAGGAATTACCTGGGCTATTTTCCAATCAGAAGGTACTTTTTTCTCTTCTACAGATTTACGGAATATATCTGACAGAAATGGTTTAATTTCCTCCGCGTATTCTGAAAATACTCTTCTTGGTATACAATCGGGACACGGCGCTTTACTCTACTTCAGGTGCTTTAATTGCTTTACAATACCTGCGCTATCAATTTTACCGGATTCATCTCTAATTGTACACGATGTCGTGAAGTGGGTATGTTTTCCAGGTTTCACGTGTGAATGAATTTTTGGTGTTAAATACGGTAGCTTTGTCGCGGCTGTCGTCAACTTCCCGACCGTCTTGTATTGGAACTGGTTTATTGTTGTCACCACAACTAACTTTTTTTACATACGACCAAATTTTTTTAGGGTTTTCGGTGAGGCTCTTAGAGAGGGAATTGCAACGAAACTCATTAGAGGCCTCACGCATCGCATTCTTAACTTGTCCCCTTATCTCATCTAACTTATCGGTCCGCTCCATCGTCCTTCTTGATCGTGCATGTATCTTTCTTTGCTTTTTAAGTAACCGTTTAACGTCACGTGCATACCATGGTGGATCATTCCCTTCCCTGATTGTCCGTTTCGGTATATGCAGGTCCATACCTTTCTTGACTATAAGTATGAATCGATGCCACATCTCTTCAACGGCGCCTCTTGCTACTATGAAGGTATGGTAATTATGCCTCAAAAACGTTCTAAAACACTCTTTTGAAGCATTTTCGAATGTGTAAACGATCCTCTCATTTCTCTTTTTGCGCGTGGTTGTTAATTTTACTGTAGCAAATACAGCTTTTTGATCACTTATTTCCTTGGTAGTAGAAATGTCTGTGTATATTTCAGGCCTATTTGTAACGAGAATATCTAAAATATTTTCGTTACCGTTGAGGCATCGCGTTGGTTCAGTTACGAACTGCTCAAGATGAAGATCTGAGAAAAGTTCTAGAATGATTTCGCAAGCTGCTTTATTCCTGCCACCAGTAACGTGAACGTAATTAGTCCAGTCGATATATGGCAAGTTGAAGTCGCCACCTAACATTATTGTATGGTCCGGAAATTGACGAGCTATATTATTAACATTACTCCTTAAGGCCTCGGCAATTGTAAAATTTTCCATTAAAATCGGAAAATTCAAGAAAACTTAAACTGCTTTTTTCAATGTACCAATTCAGCTTTTTTTTATAAAAAATGTTCGTAATAGTTCGAGTAAGGTATTTAGAGAAAGAAAACTTGGAAAATGTTCCCAGAAAATTGGAAAATTCGGGAAAAACTGAAAGTTCTTTTTTCTAAGGGATTTTTGGATGAATCAATAATTCACGATACGTACTCTGGATTTGCTTAGTTATTATTATATTATTATTAGCAATTTGATCCTTATGCTCCCGTGATGGAAATAACACAATTGGATGTTTTCTGTTGGAAAAAAGTGGTTATTTTGGAGAAAAATCTGAAGAAAAAAAAACGCATTTCAACCTAATTTAAAATGAAATTACCTTTGATTTTATTTTTGTGTTGCTTCATGATCTGTCCAACAAATGTAATTATTATATTTCTATTCCACTGACATTAATTGAGGACATGAGCTTGAATAAATTGACACAATCGTTAATAAATACAATGATCACTTAGAAATACTTTTTTTCTCATTTTCACTTTGTTTTACACATTTTCGTTAGCTTTTCACAAATTCACAAAACGATCACAAACAAATTTATTGAAATTTCGACAAGACAACGTCTGTCGGGTGAACTAGTATATAATATTTATAAGTATATACGTATATAGTACAGATAAGTATATACTAATATTTATGACCGAGCCTGGTGGGTGACCGGTTAGCACTCTGGCCTCGCATTCGGGAGGGCGACCGTTCGAATCTCCCCGGGCATCCTGATTTAGGTTTTCCATGGTTTCCCCAAATCACTCCAGGGGAATGCCGGAATGCTTCCTTCAAAAGGGCCATGACGGAATTCCTTCCCGTTCCTTGCCCCCAGTCCCATCCTTCCTCTAATGACCTCGACGTCGACGAGGCGTAAAACCGTAAAATAAATATTTATGAAAGTAATGAAATGGAACCCCTTAAAGTTTGCGATCAGGTGATACCGCTTTAGCTATCAAAGTATTGATATCGAATGTACCTGCTCCAATCCCATCGTTTCTCAGCTAACTGTTTTATTGTTTTGTAGGGTATTTAAAACTTTAGGACAAAACCGTAAAAGATAAAAAAAATCTTTGGACAGATCTGGTTGATCACGTGTCTGTACTATCAAAAGCTTTAGTAATTCTAAAAAGTGCCTCTCACACGAGCTGATATTAATGTAGTGACTGAAATACTCTTTCATACACTTTCAGTGAGTTGATGCCAGATATTCTTTCACGTTTTGTCGGCTTAAAACGTTCGTCGTTGTTTCCGGGCGTTCCGCTGTGTAATTTTTTTCCACGATGTTGCTTCACAAAATATATTGGCCAAAGCAACATGTTTTTTGACTTACCGGTTTGCTACAAACAAGGCAGCGAGTAAACGATATCACTCAAACAGCACAAAAATGATTGCCGAACACCGAAAACGAATTATTTATCCAGAGCCCTCAAACGCTCGTTTACACTGGCGAAAATAAATCATTGCTGTGACGCACGACAACCGCTGAAACAAATTTCTAATCGGCTGCCGCTTGTTTAGCAGCGAGTAAAGTTTACAATGTAAAGACTCCAGCAGCTGATTATGTCCATTCCATCACGTCCAAACAACACTTTATTTCTCTGTTTTTGTTACTCCTTGTGGTATAGGCCTACTTTCGACCATCAGATTTTCGAACCTTAAAGTTTCATCTTATTTAACAACAGGTGATTAATTTAGCATGAAACTTGATGTGCAGACTAGTAGAAATATTCTTATAACACGCTGCATTTTGACTTGTGTACGTCTTCCAACTTTAGAGCTGGGTATTCTAGAATTACGAACAAAATGAAAACTATGCAGTCTGATACGGCTAATCCTCAAAGAGTAATGATCGGGGGACATCGCGGTGAGTTCTATACCAGATCAGAGCTATAGCTTCTTAAATGAGCACAGTCAAGTAACGGGATAGTTTCTTTTTTTTTTGTTATGGCTTTACGCTTCGCCGATGTCGCGATCGTTAGCCAGGCATACGCCTGGAACGATTTGTGGAGACCATAGAAAACGGAAATCAGGATGGCTGAACGGGGATTCGAACCCGCGTCCTCACGAATGCGAGGGCAGAGCGTTACCGCCTATCCCTGCGCTCGGTGCTTGGTATGTGAGCTTGCATTCACCGTTGAGATTAATTGGTTTTTATTCCAAGCACCAGTGCAGTGTTATAAATGTGAAGGCCTGCAGCTGCATTCTCAGTGTGTTCTATACCTTTCTGTTACCCAATGTATTGTGTTGGGGATCTTATCGACTATCAGGTGAATATCTTTCACCTAACCACAGTGAACGACCATTATTTAGTTGAGTTCACTCGCCACATACCTGCATTTCCTTTCCGTATTATTCATCTCGTTATGTTCTAAAGACCCGCCAAGTCGAGTCAATAGCGGCACTGCCTACCCTTTTCTCGAAGTGGTTCGCGCCATTTTTGAACCTCAATTTCTTAGGTCGCATTAATGCTACATCTATCAAATGTCTGTTATGTGTAGATATCAGCAACCTCAGCAAACACACTAAATTTTGTTTTGTTGCTACTCTTAGTTCGGATGTTATTAATATGCAAATTTCAGCGATTCTGTCACCCACTCAGTCACTGATGATCATCAAAACCCTGAGGTACTGCCTGTAGTCGTAGAAAGCTGAAATTTTGGTATACAAATAACATCTTACAACATATTATTAGAAAAGTCTAAAACGTAAATTTCCATGTATCTACCCCTTACCTACCCCTAATGTGGAATCGCTTTCAACCCAATTAAATTTATGTACCTCAGATTTTCAATGTAGTTTACTGAATTTAATGTGTTGAATTTTACTTCTTTCCTTTCCTTACTTTGTAAGTTAGTGAAATTCAAAATTTTATTTCGACCGCGCCAACCCGACATCAAATTTCCACTCAGTGATCCTAGGAAGAAACAATTTGGTACACATATATGGTTTCATCCCTAAATTATAAGAATATTGGTGTTTTTCGCCGTATTTATTTAATTACAATCCCAAACATGAAAAATTTATATAGATTTGCTAAAACATGTGATGCACAATGTCAAAGTCACCATATTTATTTATTTTTTATCGAGAGAAGCCATTCTGTTTCACAAAGTGAATACACACTAAACAGCGTAGACTTGGCTCAGAAGAAGATCTCATAACTTTTTGTCACTACACGAGCACGAGACTTAGATAGAATAGGCTACCAAATGCACCTGTTACCCAAATGATATTTTTGGAAGTTATAGAAAGAAAGGTAACAAAAATGGAGTAAAGGATAAGAATATTGGAAGAGAAAAGAAATTCCGAAAATTAGTTTATTTAGTGCTCCATAAGGTGGTTGGTGCATACAAAATTTTCACCGACAAACAGAAATCAAGCCAAAAATCATTAAACTGGTTTGACGCGAGTCAGGAATGTGATAATCTTAGGGGAAGTCTACGTCGTAATTTGGTGTAAGCTTAAACCGTATGATACAAGGAATAGACAGCTGTTAAAAGGTATGGTAGAGATACGTCTGATCTATCTCACATGTTATCCAGTCTGTGTATCGAACAAGACTCGTGAAACAAGGTGATTAAATTTTTGTTATATCTGAGTCAACAAGTGGCTGGTAACGTTCACTGAGTGATAGACAGACAAGTGGGTTAGCGCAAATACGAGGTTTTAGATTGTCTATCTGGCGCACTTCTAAATGACGAGGTAATTGTCCGAATTAATCAGTTCATACATGTATGGAAAAAATTGATGGAAAGGAAGAATTTTTTAGACGGAACACGTTCTGAGGCACTCCTTTCTAAATTAGAAACCGCAGATATTCAAGCTGGCTTCCCACGACCCGACCGGGCCGATCCAGCTACCAAGGAGAATGTCGTGGGAAGGGTTCCGCCTGCGCTGTGGGTGCCGCGTGCCTCTATCCGCCGCCCAGTCGGTGAAAATCAAAGGCCCGGGTAGCTGAAACGACACTATGCAGGGTAGTGGGGAGGTGTAGCGCGCGCTGACCCGAACACTTGGGCTGAAGTGGCGCGGCATACAAAACCACGCGCCTTGGGAAACCATCTTAAGAATCACGGGGATGAATTTAGGAAACATAATTATGTAGTGGGATGTGTTACAGTATAGTCTGGCATAGATATCTTACTAAGAAGAGTTGCATTAAACCGTTCTGAGGGCTGCCGACTTATCCAGCAGCCTGGATGGTGTAGGAGTAAGCGAATGTGCTGGAGCGTTTAACAGTTGGTGCTGCGCAACTGGAGCCGAGCCCGGGAGCGGTGAATACGGTAGTAATCGAGTGATCGCTCGCTGTACGCATGGTTGACTAGATGTTGTCGTGCGGGCTCGTTATGCAGCCCCGTCATTAAGTCCCGGCTCGGCCCGGCCCGGCCCGGGTCGGCTCTGGGTAATTTTCCGCGGCGTGCCTTACCGGCTGCCCGGGGCCTCTGCCGCTCTTTACGAGCGTGCGGGCGGGTGGCGGGTTCTGGCCTGACAGCTAAATTGATGTAAAGGATAGCTGCAGGCCTCGGGGCGCGCAACTTCCGCGTACTGCAAACAGTGCGCTATCGGCCTGCGGTCGAGCGCAGCCAATCAGCGCTCAGCGGCGGTCAAATAGTAAGTTTCCTTCCGTACTACCACCAGTGCGACGGCTCTCCCATGAGCTTCAAATCGGTGTCCTTTCACGCCCCTTTTCATGCGTGGAAATAAGAAAAAGTCGCACGAAGCCAGGTCAGGCGAGTAAGGTGCGTGGGTCAGCGGAACAATGCTATTTTTAGACAGAAACTGCATAACAGAGACAGCTGTGTGTGCAGGTGCGTTGTCGTGGTGGAAGAACCAGTCTCCTGTCTACCACAAATCGACTCGTTTTTTATGAACACTGTTGCGTAATCTTCTTAATACTTCCAAATAAATGTTTTAATGGATGGTCTGATGTGGGGGAACAAACTCTGAATGAACTACGTCCCTGGCATCAAAAAAGCAAATGAGTATTGTTTTCATTTTTGACTTGACGACATTTTTTTGGATGGGGTTGACAATGACGTCTTCCATTGGTTTGACTGTTGCTTTGTTTCTAGATCGTAACCATAGCACCATGACTCATCACCAGTAATGACCATTGACAGAAAATCTGGATCAACTTCAAGATGTTGATTCAAAGCACGAGATGTTTCAACTCGACGTTCTTTTTGATTGCCAGTCAAGAACAAACTTGGCAGCAAACCTATTCATTCCAAAATCTTCGGTTAAAATTACCTGACCCGAACTGCAAGATAACCCACTAATCTTTGATAATTCATCAATTGTCTGTCGACGGCCTGGGAGCAAAAGGTCGCGAATTTGTTCAACATTTTCGTCGATTCGGGCAGTTGCGTCCAGAACGACGTTTGTCATCAATCGACATGTCACTATTTTTAAACCGAGCGAACCACTCTTACACTTGAGTTTTTCCCATAGCGTTATCTTTGTAAGCTGTTAACAGTTTCAGCACCATTTTACTGAGTAGAAAACAAAATTTCACAGCTGCGCGTTGTTCACTTAAACTTGCCATCGTCAAAAACGAAACAATTAAAAAACAACGCTAGCAAACACAATCACTGCAGATTAAAAGAACAAGCCAGGTCGACAATACAGGCGGCACTGAACTGACAATGAGTTGTGCTATAAACACCTTGCGTTAGAAACGCTTACTATACCAGCTCCGCCCACGGCAATGCTATCCCTGCTATTTTTTGGTGCCCTCTCGTATCTCAGTTGAGGAGAGTATTGGACTACTTTTGATTACAGTATATACTGTTAGTGGAGTGCCGTCTCGGAACCCGGCTCCACTGAACTGGTTTTTATAAAACCTTTTGGAATCTGTTTTTAGCAGTAAGCACTACAAAATGTTTACCCTTTTATTAATGCTACTTTTGATTATTTAATTATTCAAGTAAATAATTATTATTTTTTGGAGTTTTCATTTATTTTCTATCATAAACTCGAAATTTTTCTGCTTAAAGTTAGATTTTACATAGGAGAACCTGTTTTTGGGGTCTCGACGGACCTCAGAAATAAGGGAAAAGAAAATAAATAATATTTTCTTGTCAAGCAGAAGCTGATGCCGATAGGTTAATAATTGAAACCGCGACTAATTTGCAATCCGGAAACATTGTTGTAGTTTCCCAGGACGTGAATGTTTTATAATTTTGCTGACTGCGCTCTCAACAACAGATCGAGAAATCTATTTTCGAAAATCAGCCAAAGGAAAAATACCACAAAAAGTTTTTTTTGTTTTTTGTTTTTATTTTATTTTTTTTTAAGCTTTTAAAAATTTACTCTAAAAGGTTTTACGAAAATCCATTCAGTGGATCCGAATGCCAAGATTTTTAGAATTTTATGTCTTATTGCACTCCACTGAATAAAGAGTACAGTGATTTAAAATTTAAAAATTAAATTTAATAGATAGCGACACCTGCATCAGCAAGGCAGTCTCGACACCCAGGAAACATGTGGTGAGAAATCCTCCACTCCACTCCGTGGCAGGCAGGCAGCCTACAGGTTGTGAGTATGGTCGCGAATAGACGCTCGTTCTGCTGCTGTTGCAGCCTGCATCCTGGTCAGCTGGGGGCCAGTAGACTGCTCCACTTGTTTAAATTGAGGGATACGGTGTCAACAAGTTCCTGTATCCATAACGAAGAACTCCCGTGGTCAGATACTGGAGAAGTTAAGGCACATCCCTCACTACGACATCCAGATGGACTTACAAGACCTCGGTGCTTACAAGACAAATAATCAAATAAAGTCCCGCGATGTGCCCCCAACTTCTGGCTTCATCTTCCCGACAACCTTTTCTAGATGTTTCCACTACGCGAGAAATATTGTTTTGGGTTTTCTAGTAGCGTCGATGACAGTGGGTTCGTGGTTCTAGGAAAGCCAAGTTTGAGGGTGATGTATTTCCGGTTGGCTTTCTACCATTATGGGGAAACAGCTGTTGCCTTGCTTTCTTACTGTAAGTGAAAGCAGCGAGTCTCTGACTTTTCGTGAGATTCGGTTTCAAACTATTAAGTAATTACTTCGTAATTTTGGAAAATATTATTGCCACATCCTCGCAATCGCCTCGATGATTGCAGATAGCCGGTACTGCACATCTGATGTTTGATCCACGGCCTGTAACCAGTATGGCAGGAAAACAGGCTGTCGAATAGCTAAAATTTGTGATTTAGTGACAGGAACAAACGGCGAAGTTGCTTTACACTACGGAAAAAATAGTAACCTCATTCAGTCGTTGAGAAACCAGCATTACTGACATGAGCGAGGTGAAAGGACATCCAGCAAATTATTATTTAGTTGCTTATAGAAGAAAACCATAACAAATGTTGTGAAAATTCAGCTTGATGACCACCTGTTGTGAGATGTTTCATAGTAAATAAACCTTTGAGAGAGGTAGAGAACCTGAGGAGACTGGCTCTCACTCAGACCGAAAACATTTACCTCAAAGATAATGGTTTCCCAACAAAGTTGTATTGAAAAAGTAGTAGTATTACGTGTCTTAAGGTAAAATTGCAGTTTAAACGCCAGTTATGATCAAGTGTTGTTGACGTTAAGTGGATTTGTTACGAAGGTGCGCAACCATGTTGTCACTATAATTTTAAGGTATTTCGCCGTTACAAGAAAGGGCTCAGCTTGGTATGTTTCTGTTTCATTTCTCAGCAGTATTAAGCGGTTTTATAAATGATAACTTTTTTATAAAGTATGGGATGAAACCGAAGTCCGTACATTAAGCCGGCAGCAGTGAGATCTCAGTACACATCAGGTTAGCTACCTCGCTGGTTGTTACGACCGATTCAACAGCTCTTACCCGTCGGCTGCCTTTGTTGAGTTTTATTCATCGTTTACGGTCAGATTTGGAGCTTTGGTTGACGGCCGCATACCCTTGTTTACGCCAAGAATTTTAAACCTACGTACTAATGCAGCAAGTGAAGTATTGCCACCTGGCTGCGAGATTCGTAACTACATTCTGTGTGTAATAAGTGTAGTTTTTGTTTGTGTAACGTGTGCTTTGTGAGGTGGAGGTCGAACCGCCTAAAAACCGCAGCAAGTGGTTCCGTTACACCTAACCGATCCAGTTGGCGGATCACTCATAGAATAGCAGCTAGCACAAAGGTAATGCTTTATAAATCGTACTTTGATCAGATTTTGTAGGATGTTATCTACACGTTCAGCTAATAGTATTGATCTGAGACCTCGCTGACAATATCTAGCTGTACTTTAATTTACATTGATGTATAAATATATCTTCTACAATGAAGTGAACTATAGCTTAAATAAATTTAACGAGCATTACTGTTATTATTATTTACTATAAACATTAATTAATGGCTGTAAGCTTATTATTCTTTGTGGCTTTACGCCTCGTCGACGTCGATGTCATTATAGGAGGGGAAAGGATTCTGTGAAGGAATGAGTTCGTCCAGGACCTTTTGAAGGAACAATTCCGTCATTCGGGGAACCATAGCAAAGAGAACTGTGGGTTCCTGGACGGGGAATCGAACCAGGGTCCTCCCGAAAGCGAGGCCACAGCGTTACCACTCGGTGCTATTGAGCTCCTGAACCGGTGGTAATTTCCCTACAACCTACTTACAATTCCTAAATCCTTCACAGTCTGAGGTAATTTGTTCAAGTTCCTCACTCCTCAAGCTACAAATGAAAACCTTCCCATGTTCCAAATCAGTTGATAATTTATTATCATGGTCTTCTCTTTTCTCCCACAAAATCTTTCACCAATATTTTGCAGGCGTCAAATATGCCTTGTGCCTGCCCACAACTCTCTTCAGCCGCCTTAATCCTGCAAAGATTCCCTCCTCAACTTTTAATCAATTCACCCGAGGAATTCATCCATGGTAATTACAAAAGGCAAACCTAGCTGCCCTCCTTTCTAAACTCTCCAGCTCCATTATTTGATACTCTAATGTGGGTCTAATATCAACATACAGTATTCTGTCAAGCGGCTGATCGAAGTTTAATAACAATCTCATTCTGCATTGTATATTCTCTCGTTTTCCTCCCCAACAGCTTGCCCAACTTGCCCTGCCAAGTAGAGTTTACTGTAAACCCATATGCCCAGATGTTTACAATTTATTTAATCAACAAACAATTCTCCTTCCATTGAAAATTCATACAAAACCTTTATTTCCGTATCTGTACACATATAAATAGATATCTTTGTTAGCGTAACATTAAAACTAATAAACCGATTTGAATAGGACAATGAAAGCTTTGGATGTAACTTAAAAGCTGTCGCAATCTATGCGAAACGTCGATGGGACAATAAATAATAAAGCGTTGGTAACCTGAGCAGATAGGTACTAAGAATCACACTAAAAGAAAGATAAACAGTCGTTTCTTAAACCGAGCAGATAGCCATCAAAGATCAAAGTATATCAAAGATATACACTTCTAACTTTGAATTCTGTTAATATTATTTTTGACCACTTTACTTTGGTTCTTTAAATCTTCAGTTTTCTGAAATATCGTGAACATTAACATGCACGGAAAAAGTAAATGAATCCTCTCAGAGAGCTGTACGAGCCTTCAGAGCATGAATGTACCTAGGAACGTAAGAATGTCTTACAAGGCATTACGGTCTTCTCTTTTTTGCACTCAATTTAATAACGCGCCCAAAGTTGCGGTCGATACTATTACGTCAGTAAGATGAGTCTCGCGAAAACATCTAAATTATTAAAAACTACATTCATCGTATCCTAAGCTGTAATACAGAATGTTAATTCTCATTCTTGTCAAGACTGCATCTGTACACAATCATAGCCTCTGCTGATAGTTCCGCTCAAGAAACAGAACATTTACCGTAGGCGTATTCCACCAATTCATCTAGGACCATGCGGTCGAAGCTGCAGCCAAATACTAGCAATCAAAAAGTTTTCCGTTCTTGTCATTTATATTCATTCCATACTTATTTGCACAACTATATATCCTGTCAAAATCTCTGTCAATTATGGAATGCATGGGATCTAAGCTCCGTTTTGGTTGAAAGTTATTGAAAGTTGTTTGTAGGAGTGTTGTGCATTAGCTATTTAGATTTACTGTGGAAATGCTATTCATGGACTTCTCTTTGTAGAAAAGAACATACAAAAATTCCACTGTGCAAAAATTATCTAACTGATTAAAGAAATAACGTTTTGCGTTTTAGGCCTTAGTTGAACCTCATTGTATTTTGATTTTTTTAAACATTTGTACTTTTGATTTCATTACTAATAATAATTACTGCAAGTGCCCTAGATATTCTGTAGCAGGAAGACAAAACTTATAACCATCGAGATACTGGAGAAGGCCCGGTGACTGAGGTGATCATAGTGTCAGGCCACTGTGCAGGCGTACGTTTTGAAGGGTTGATGCCTGCGTCTGATTGGCACGGGCGTCGTCCTGCATGTAGGACGCCCTGTCGTCGGCGCGTGTGTCAAACAGCGTCCACTCGACGGACACAGAGCAGCCAACGGTCAGAAATAAGTCCCACGACCACCTGCCGGCAGCAGCCTCACACTCGTGAAAATTACCTCATCCAGATTTACTTTGTCGCTTAATTTCTTCTCTTATGCTTCGGGATGCAGGCTTAAACCACGACATACTGGACTGCGTGCAGAATGGCGAGATTAATCGGCAAGTCCGTTATCGTGAGCAAACTCACATCGACTTGCTCATAGATACGATATTTCGTTCTAAGATGCATTTATTTTTCGCTTTTCATCGCTTCATTTCTAGCGGCAGCATATTTGACGCGAGGAGGTACAAGCAGACCCCGACCAGTTTACCAGTTATTCTGGTTATGGTTTTTAGGCAGTTTTTTTGTAATCATCTACGTTAATGCGGTCTACTTTTTGGATAAAAAACTGTGTATTGTATTGCTACAACACATGGAAATATTAGCGAGAAGCTGGACCCGCAGCTCGCACAGGTGCACTGTGCGAACACAGGTAACGGTAAGTTTCCAGCTGTGATCTGGAATGCGATCTTGGGCAGGGTAGCCCTCAGTGAAGGAACAAAGCGTGGCCACTAGGATAACACTGTGGGGGAGAGTGCGAGCTGTATGGTGGGTGCGTGGCCAGCCTGCAGACAGAGATGTGCAGTGGTCTGTGGTGGTTCTTGTGTTCCTTGTCGTCATCCGAGTGGACGTCAGCCGGCCTCGGTAGCGTAGGGGCTAGAGTGCTAGCTCCGCGTGCCGAAGGCCGCCGGTTCGAATCCGGCTACGGGCATGGATGTCTAAGTGTTGTGTGTCTGTGTGAATGTCCTGTCCGTCCTGTGGCGTCCATACATTGGAAAATACAATATATACTTGATGATGACTTATACACTGAAAACTACAAAATTACATTGAGCTGGCTGTATGGCCTTCGTTGCCAAATGCCATTAAAAAAAAAAAAATCCGAGTGGACGTGGATCTCCGACGGCCACCAGGAAATAGAACGGCTGCGTGGAGCAGACTCGGCACCTCCCGTTAAATGGCAACTCGGTTGATATGGCGATCACCGCGAATTGTATCGATCAGTCCACTGTCGCCCTACAGAAAATTTCATTGCCCCGCTGAGCTTAATGAACGAATACCCTAAGAACTCATGCAAAATGAACCCATTGTTCAATATGTTTGTTTAATTGTGTTATACTATTGTTAATAATGTTTGATGAAGAATAATTTTGTAATAAACGTATATTAATTTCAAACGTAGATACAACGGCGTTATCAAAATGTGAAGCAACATCCTGATTCCTCATATCAGCAATTTTAATCATTAATAATATTTTTATTGATAATTCATGCAGACAGAAAGTGATTTAATGCTTAACCAGAGGTGTACACCTCAACTGCATGCTAAACTAACAGAATAGGGAAAAACACATTGGTACAGCGTTTTCAGTGTAATTTCAAGGGTCGTTGTGGTTCTTTCATTTTGAATGTTGTCAATTAACTCGATCGGGTGTGCCATCCGGGAGGACGAGAGATCGACGATCGGTCGGGTCGGCACCACTCCATGTGCATTCATTATTGTCATCGCTGATATCCTATATCTTTTAATTTTTTATATTACCTCTTTTTTGGATACTGAACACCATCTAACCTGGATATTGTTTTGTCGTTGAAGGAAAGCCTGTTTCGGCCGGTTAGTTTCCTCTCACTCGGGAACACCTACACACGGGCTGCAAGTTTTTGTTGTTCCGAGGAACAATAGAGGTACGGAGGTAGAGGCGCCTCTGAACGTGTCTGCAATTAGCGACTGTAGCCGTGTAGGGAGCGGCTGATTCACGGCAAGACCGCGCTGACTCACGCGAGCCACTCCGTAATACCACGCGCCACAGCTGGCCGACTGAATCAAACATCTTAGTGGGCACTGGTTGCAGTCTCAGCACTAGACTGGTTAGAGCCTTTAAGTGCTTTTGTTTTATCATTTGATGAATATTGCGTCGGTATACAAAAAATACACAGTAACAGTTACAATCTCCGCGGACTTTGACAACACTCAACGTCCTGCCGTTTAAGGTGACAGAAATATTTAAAATAGGCCTCGGAGGCACACAAACCGACAAAGAGCGGATGACGTCGGAACACCGCAATCGACTGCATTCATGCCACTAGTCGACTTTCTTGACACCGTCTAATTATTCTGCACTAGAGACCACACCAAGTTGCTGGTTCAAGCATATTCAGTTTGCGGAAACGCTTCGCAGTTTAACGTATTTACATTTCCCACATATTCGCTTCATTGAGACAAATTGTGGACTACTATGCACTATCCTTCAAAGAATAAAAACAATTACATCTCTGCAAACTGTGCGGGATGGTTAAATGGTCGAACAAATATCAACGAGATTTCAAGCAAAATAAAATCAAGAAAAGAACTATGTTGAATTGGTAAATGACAAAAAAAAAAAATAAAAAATTGCTTTTGTAGTAGCTTCAAAAATCTTCTAAACATTTTTTAATCGCTCTGGTAGTTTTTGAATTACTTCCTCGAAAAAATACTGGACCTTGTATATAGTCGACTGGTCAAAAAGTATTGGGCCCCTTTTCCTTTGTAAAATTTCTTTCCTCCTAAATCTTTGAGGAACTCCAACCCATGATAAGTGGTTCAGGGCTGCGCAGTTGGTGCTTCCAACCTAGCTGGCCACCACGGCCTAGCCTTCAGGAAGCTACTGGCCGAAAGACTGATCTTTTGTATCGATGAGCCTCTGTAAGATCAACAAAGAGATACAGCGTTTGCAATGAGTATAAAATCACCATTCACAACACCTTTGGCATGCCAAAAAACGATACATAGAGCCTTGTCAACGAACAAAGCAAAGTGGTTTTTGCCTTCAGTGGAGCTTATTTCCCTTCATGATTCCATTTCATATTTGACCTCATCATTTCCGGAGTCCTGCGATTACTCATATACGTGGATGACCATTAAAAGTAAGTGTTTTGATGCAAAGTGCTCTGAGCATCTTGAGAAATTTCAGCCCTTACGGCTTTCTTATGAGCATCCAACATTCTTCACCCACATTTGTATGGGTTTTCGTTAATGTAACTTCATTTGAATAATAATTATCTGTTCACTTCCTGCAATTGCTATACAGTTTTTCGTGGGTCTTGAATTTGTCGAACTTTGTGTGGCCTGGTACTCATTCTAGGGCAATTTGCCTGAGTGAGGTTGCAAACGGGAGAACTACTTAGACCACTTGCACAGTTGGCGCTATGAAAGTGCATCGCTGCCGAAGTGTGGACCCAATCAGAACTGGTTAAGCCTTCACGAATTAATTAATGTCACGCAATAGACACATGAGGTCATTTTCCCCCATCGTGATGATAAGCAGAACCAAGCGAGTAACATTTAACGTGCCACGCACTCTTAGCTAATTGCCACACTAGCCCATGCTAAAGTATCTGACGGGTGTTTCAATACTCACCGTGGCCTCATATGAGAGACGAATATGAGGCAGCTGAGTAAGACAGTCACTAGTAACAATGTGAGTGAATGTTGTATTCAGCGCTAAAATTCGCGTTTAATGATTTACTGCGTGGGTGAAAACTTTTTCTGCTTTCGTGATAAGCGTAGCTGTGAAACAATACTCCCAACCATGACATTGATTAAAATTAAACCGATGGAAGTAAAATGTTCTCACATCTGCAATATTTGACGGGTAAATGCTTTCACACGTTATAATTGTACACACAGATCTAATTTGCGCAGCTGTTTTAAATAATTAACCCGGAAATGCAAACGGACGTAGTCATATTGACCGATGGCTATTTGACGATCGCCAAAAAAAACTCTGAAAACAATTAAAAACGTTGATGGGCCTGGCGAGCGGCCTGATTCCAGACCGCAGCCGCCAATTAAAACATTCGCAATTTGTCCAAATTGTTTTGGTCGGGGCGTGACACTGTTTGAGGGAGGAGCAGCCTAATTTATCATCCATCAAACTGAAATGAGCATCGTAAGCAGAGAGGGGTGGTGTAGTCGGTCTGGGTGGTGACATTCGTCCTCAACCACTCCCACCATCACCCAACGGCGGCGGGCCTGCGGGACGTCAGACTCAGTCGAGCGTCGCGCTGTTAGAGCTGCTACGCTCCACCTCCCATCGTTGCCGCTCTCGTAGTTAGCGGATAAAGTCAAATAGTTAATCACTACAGGATTGTCTTTCTTAGACATGCCAACATCTTGTCATCAATTAACCGACAATATAGACCCATTATTGCTGCGTTCGCCGGTATTGATGAGTTGTTGATTATCAATCAACTTGTTCCAAAACCCGTCATTTTTGACGGGTTTATCGGAGTGTTATGGTAATTTATTTCTCTGCAGTTGCTTAACTAAATAGAATTGTTATAAAATAAATCCCGATCTAATTTCACGTCCCTCGTGCTTTTATCTTACATATCTATGGACAAGGAATACTTCTATTTATCAAAAGAATAATACGTAAATATTAGAATCTAATGATTGATACGTTGCTTCATACATTTTTGGAGTGTTGTGCCTTTTAATTTATTCGCGGATGCTTAAAAATGATATTAAATAACGTACATAACCTAGAACAAACGCGTAAAGCGTGACGTCATAGGGCGATGACATAGTGACGTCATGGCGTGACAGATGACATCATAGATTACCAAAACTTGCGTTTTACAAGTGTACATAGTTTGGCCGTGAGGGACTCACGGGGCCAAGCTTAGAGGGCATGTTAATGACGGCGGTTTTTAAGAATCCCCTACCAGAGTGTTCAGGCAGTCCACTTCTAACATTAAGCACACGAGCCAACACATATCACTGAGAACAAGGTTTACACTATTCACGAACAATTGGCTGGTCATCTATGCCGTACCAGACTATCTAACAGATTTGAAGCTCTTTTAAAGCTTAGATACTTCCTTAAAATCAGAGAAACGTGTAATAAAATTACGTCATCTGGCACGAAATCAAAGTGTCTTCTGCATGTCAAATTCAGTGACGTATACTATGGCATAACGTAAAAACGGCTAAACACATTCTGAAGATGTATAAAATACTAGCTGGTACCCACGACTTCGTTCGTGTATGTAAAGAATTTGGATTGACAACTAACTACCATAGCGCACGATGGGAGACTCGATGCTATTACCACACACAAATGCCAGTCATCTGCGCTATGTAGTTCAGACAGCAAAGTAAAATTTACGGACACACATGTCTTTGGACGAAATATGAAAATATCCTTGATCGACCACTTTCAACCACCACATCTCCCACACTCCCACAGTTACTGAAATTCGGAAATTCGGCCAACGTTGTGATTGAAAGGTGACTTTGCTTTAGTGCCACACACAAACGCCAGTGATCTGCGATCGATAGTTTTCTCTGAAAAGTAATACACCAAGACACATGCGTCTTTGGAAGAAATATGAAACTGCCGCAGGTCGACCACTTTCAACCCCCATATCTCCAACACCCCCATAGCTACCGACATCTAACAACCATAGTGCACGACAGGAGACACGATTCTACTACCACACACAAACACCAATGGTGTATGCTATGCAGTAGTGGCAGGAAAGAGAAGTTTATGGAGACACAAAATTTTGGTTGAAACATGAAAACGCCCTGCATTTACCAACTTTAATCATCATATCTCCCACATCCCCAAAGCTATCGGCATTCGGCCAACGTTGTGCACGACAGGAAACTCCATGCTACTTCCACACACAAACATCAGTGATCTGTGCTTGGTAGTGGTGGCTGAAAAGTTAAATATAGGAACACACAAGTCTATATATATATATAAGATTAGATTTTTTAGATTGCATCATATCACCGTATCTGACAATGGAGCCGAAAATTAAAACAGTAATAAAGAAGCTTGTTGCAGGCAGTTTATCCATCATTTGTTTATTTGCTGTCAGTAATTAGTGACGATACTTCAAAAGTCAAATAAAAACAAACAAAAATCTTGTTTGGTCCATATGGACGAGGTTATGAGCAAAAGCCACTACATAGGCCTACATAACCAACACCCGTCTTGATTGTTGCAGACTTCCAGCTTTTCATCTCAACATACACATTACAGCATACGTCCTCAATTCGACTCTTTCCTTCACTCACGTGTGACTCATTATTCCACCTGTTTACGACACCCTCCTAACAATCTTCTTTTAATATCATCTTTCTATAACGCGTTCATTTCGTCCTTAATCACTCCGCGTAATTTTCAACATTATTCTACAGTACCGCATTTCGGTGAGTTCGCCGCTCCTTCGTTATGGTGCTCCTAAAGTCCATTTGTGTCTGAAATGTCTTTTAAAATCTTAGGTCAACATTGGAAATTAAAAGATTTCTGTTTGGAAACACGCAGTAACGACGGTTATATTCTGCTTCTGAGAGCGATCGGTTGTGATTTCATAATTAACAAAATTGTCTTATTTCCTCTGTAAGATCAAATAGTATATTTAACTTCCCGTTATTGGAGTCATTTCTGCTTCACTAAATTACTCTGTTGTCGCTTTCTTTTATTCTTAGTCTAAATTCGCCTCTCAGTATTTTCTTCATACCATTTAGTGATATTTCATTTTCCTCGCTGTTTTATGCTAACAGAATATCATCATCGGCAGAATGCAGTATCCTGATTGTTTTTCCACAATCCACTGTGCCCTACTGAATTTTCTTTCAGTCGCCTGGGTACATAGAAGTTGAATATAAGTGAAAGTAGACTACAATTCCATTTTTTAACTGATGCTTCTTTTTCGTGATTTCGTACTTTCGTTACAGGCGCCACATTATTAATCAGTGTAGATCTGACAAAATACATATTAAGTAAGTGATGTTAAAAAAGTATATAACTTACGGATCTAGACATTACGAGTAAAAGAAAAATCTTTGTTGCATGAGAAAGCTCGCGATTTTTTTTTATCCCTTTCTATTTGTCATATGAAGACTATTTTGTTTCTTAATCAGTTCCTCGCGAAAGAATCTAAAATGAAATGTAGTTGTTTCACATGTATGATCCTTGTAATTATTACATGAAATTCCGGAAGCGAACAAAATATCCGCTTAGTCATTATTTGATTTCTGTTTAGCTGGAAACTTGAATGTGAAAGTCAAGCAAGTGACCTGCGCCGCGACAATATTGATTAGCCAAAATATTCTTAACGCTATTTAAAGTTTATGTTAAAAGTGTAAATTTTTTTATCTTTTATCGTTTCCAAGATCCTGTGTTTTACCAAAGATATTTTATTTCTCTCTCGTTAATGTCTTGTCCCCCATATCGTCTATTTTTACGTGTTCTCCATTTTCTAATACCATCCCCGAACATTTGTTGACCAACGATGTTTTTGAATGCTCAAATTTTGCTGTGCCTGTATGGTTCTGCTTTGTCTGTTTGATACTTCTCTACTGTAAAATGGAATTAGATTACTTTTGATTTTCAGAAACATGCGAAAATGAAACGCATAGTGAACTATGATAAGTTCATGATTGTGTGCGCTGTGGGTGATTGGCGTGTGACAGGTCGCAATTCGCTTCAGACTCGGCTGATTGAGTCGCGGGTCACTGCACTGAAGGCAGTGGTATTTTGGTCGACACGATCAGGTGTCGATATCTCGTAAACAGTTCGTGAGGGACCGGTGACAGCTTGCCGCCAGGAGTTTACAAAACACAACTTTCATTATTAAGCAGTGAAGCTATGCAGACAGTGACGAAATTAAATTACCAACGTTCGGATGCTATAATCACACAGAGCATTGAAAATGCAAATGTAAATATTTAAATGTGAACCCTAGTCTACACTTTTCGATTTTTTGGTAACACTAAATTAAAGCTGTAATAGTGGTAAATTCAGAAAATTAAATGAAGGTACTTTAGTTAAATTCTTGAATCCAACAGTGATAAGAGTAAGCATGTAAAATTCAAAACCAATTAACGTTTTATGCTAATTTTATTTCACAATGAAACCTAGCATGTTGGATGAGTGGTAACGCTGTGGCCTCTCATTCGGAAAGACACGTGTTCGAATCCCCGTCCTGCCACCCAGGTTTGGGTTCAGCATGGATTCTCCAAATCATTCCAGGCGAATGCGGGTTGGTCCTTCAAAAATTCAATGACTGGATTCCTCCCCGTTCCTTGCCTCCAGTTCTTTCCCGCTTCTAATGACCTTGACGTAGGTCGACGAAGCATAAAACCAGAAATAAAAGGGGAAAAAAAAAGTTAGAACTGAAAATAAATTGCAAAAATATTTTTTCTAGCGGGACACATAACGTAAACAAAAAACTTAAAATACAAAAAGAGAGCACAAATTATAAAACTTGGGTTCCTGTTGCAGCTTCATTTTGAGCGATATAGCTCTACTTGGCCATAATCTCCACCGAACATGGTGGACATTATGTCGTCTGTAGAACTTGCCGCTGTTGCACTCTTAGTGAAAATTAATAATCACACTTAGGTTCCTGTAGAAATATTTCAACCTTTGGCTAGTATGTTGTCCGACGAACTTAATGTGGCGCACTCAACTGTAAATGAGATTCACTCGCTTCGGTACGGCAATCAGGAAGTGACTGTCCATGTTATCCAGACAGTATTTACTGTTTACGTTATAACCACCATTCAAATCTTGTATTCACAGTGAGAAGGCAATTGGTCTTAAGGACATAACTTTTGAGAAGTTCTTCCCAGTTTACATTTGTGAGACTATGATAAGGATAAACCAACTTTGGAGGAAACTTCTGATCCTATATCAAAATCCTTGTAAAACGATGAGACAGTAAAGTCTTTATTTTTTATTTATTTGGAAATATCGCTTGCTATTTATTGGTGGCCCGGTGAAGCATTTGGTGTTCGGTGCCTCTTCTTCTAAGTAAATTACCAGCCGCTTTTTCTATGTGCTTGTATTTTTGTGCCATCTTTGATGGCTGTTGATACTAAAGCGCATTAAACATTATCTGTCTCGTGCCTTTAAGAGGCTTTTGTAATAAATTTGTACAAAATTGTTACGTTTAAAAATGCCTACAACGTATCCAGTATAAACAAAATGTGATCATTCTGTTGATTTCCTACATCCACTTATTCGATTCCGAAATACAACTGTCACAATATTTCCTGATGTAAGCGAAACACATTTTCTTTTATACTAAGCTGACCTTAGTCATGTCATTATGTCCGAAAGCGTAAAGATTAGTTTGTTGAAGTATTTCTGTTGTGAATTAAATTTTTTTTGGCGGTAGTATTTAAAACAATTAAACATGTACTATCTGTGAAGCATTGCCGGGTTTCTACTTACTTCGTCATAGATTCAGTGTCGTTCTAACTTTCAGCGGTCCCTCAAGCCTGTTGTCTTACCGTCCAACAAGGCGCCACGGCAGAGAACCGAAGGAAAAATCCTCCCTCACATCTGGAAATTGCAGCCTGCATGCGAGCCTTTCTTTGTCCCTCTCAGCGCTAATTACGCGATGTGGGGCAGTCTAGCTAGAGGACAATGGGGTGTCGGCGACCGCAGCGCCGCGTCGCGGCCGCCACCGGAACTTGGTAGCCTGCGCAATTTAGCGCGCACTAGCTGGCCTCCCATCTTAATGGCGGTCGTTACTCGCTCGGCGGATTGCCTGTTTACAGGCGGTGAGCTGGCTTAGGGAGGGGGAGTCAAAAGAGCGTTAGCGTATATCAGAATCTTCAAGCGGAGCAAGCGAACACTTCATTACTCTGAGTCAACGCCATTCTATTCATGCTCGTGGAGAAGCAAAGTTTTTCTTCATTTTATTTGCATAACTGATCTATAAAATCCTTTGAGGATAATATTGTTAGAGAGAGTCCATAAACCACGTAGGTCCATTTTTGCATCCTATGAAACTCCCCCCCCCCCTCTTCCACGTAACACGTAGCTTATTTCCCCTTTGAGTCCAGAAGACATTTTGTACTGTTTTCTCTTGTCAGACTATTGCCAATTACATACGGAGATAAATAAATGAAGTAAATAAATATTCACATGCTGTTGTGTGTTCTGTACCTCATTTTAATTGTGAAAAATAATATGAATGGATAGCTACGTGGCCTGGTCCCCACATATAGCAGCGTAGCTTTCCAACCAACTCCTCTTCCCCCTAGACCCTGCCACGTATTTTATGGAGGCCCCCTGATAATAGATTTTCCCTTTGTAAACTATGTTTCAAACAAAGGTTCACTCTTTACTGATCTTGTAGTCATTAATACTAGTTAAATGTTGACTTGGTTTTGTTAGAAAAATATGTAGATTCTTTTCGTTACATAATGTTTAGTTGTCGATTTGATAAAAATACATCGCTATCCTCTGCAACTGCAACAAAATTGCCTTTTGTAAGGAAACAACAAATCAAAGTTTTATGACCCTATCTTGATTCGATATTAAGACATTTATGCCCCGTTTTAGTGTGCATTCCATTGGTAAAAGTAGTTTCCTCAATCTGACGTATTTATGAGATATTAATGCTGGTAATAAAGAACTTTTGTTGACGTAATTTCCTCTTTTTTTCAGGTTGGTGTGGCTGTTTGAGATTCAGTTGCTGGTGGCCTCTTCGGTAACGTATCGCCATACCGACTACTGAATTATTTACTTATCATTGGACGACATATAGCGATGATAAAGAACTTTAAAAAAATATATATTATAATTTAATTTTTAACGTGCGAAAAGGTTGTGTGTGGATTTGTACATGTGTGATTCCCATCAATCACGTATATACAAAATAAGTTTAAAAAATGTTTAAACAGATATTTTTAACAATGTGCCACCCTCACAGTAGCTGCTATGTATCCACTGTGCGCCCAGCGGCGATGTTGGACTGTGAATACCCCACGCGACACTCGCCTTAGTCAATCGCATGGATCTGTGTCTCCATGATGCGCAATGCCACAGAGAAATGTGTGCTTGTTATCATGATGTAACTGAAGAATACCAATGCTAATTAAATAATTTGTCGCTTATGCAGGTTATATAGGGACCAATTAATGTTGGACAAAGATGTAAGTAACCTAGAGTAACACAAAAGAAATAATGTAAAATATTCCTAAAATATGTTTGTAGTTTTGGCGTACCGAGCCTGGTTGGTGATCTATTCGGGTGTGGATCCTCCCAAACTGATTTCACCTAAGGAAAATTCGGGGGAGATCCTTTGAAAAGGATATAAGCTGGTTCGGTTCCCACTGTTTAGGCCCAGTTCTCTCCCGGCTATAATGACGTCGATGTCGACGAGCCACAGAGCCCGAAGAAAAAAGGAAATTTGGTTGAGTAACTGCCCGTACGCTTTAAAAAACACGTACAAGTATTTTCGATTGAGACCTAACTCGTATCAATACCACCTCTCATCCTGCGTTAAAGGTAGTTCTCTAACAGTTGCAATATTTCGTACTACGAATGAATCAGGAGTTCGCAGTTTGTCACAAAGATATCAAATATAATTTGGGGCGTTACTTATGTTTGGTTATTGATTAATTATTGGTTGTATCTCGATGTAATGCTGGATCTAATTCTAAAAATACTTGAAACACTCCTTTAAGTCCTTTATATAAGATCTTTGCAGATTATTTTTCGCCGTCTTTGAGATATCTTTGATAGAAACATCACAGACTCGTATACGGGTCTCCTTAATTCTGAAATAACCGAAAGTTGCGAGAATGGCAGTTTGAAGCACCAGTGTCCCTTCTGTTGTAGTCAAAAGTTAGTGGTAATGCATTAACTAGACATGCTTCCCCTGATATAAGACACGACGTAGCTGCATAGTTGGAAAGAACTAAGGTTAATAAAAACGCTGCTCATACATTAGAGAGGCGATAGGTGTGTCAATAAGGACCGGGAGTGAAATTTGGAATGGCTTTCATGAAGAGATCAATCGACGAGAGTGATGTTGGATCGGTGTTGGGTGATTCGCAACATAGGGTCATTGCCGCGGATTAAAACATCCGGTGTTTCGCAAGCTACGTCCTAAAAGTCGATATCGGTGTTTCCAACGTGTGAGGCAGGTAAAATAAAACAAAATCTTTGTGATTTCCTGAAAAATTTATTCAATTGTCGAGAATCATGCGAACAGTCAATAGAACATCATCATATAAAACATCGTCATATAAAATACAGATTTGATATTATCTCAGGTTGACTCTAACTCCTGTCGAAACACCAATTTCTTTACGAACGTGAGGTTTTCAATGGTACGGTCTTTGAATTTTTTAAGTAATTCAGAGTTTTCGTTGGCTACCGACATGCTTGGGAGATAGTATAACCGCGTTGTGCGATTGATTTTTAATCTTGCTTCCACCTGGATGTCTCGCAGTACATCTATTACTAGCCAAATATTCGGGTGGACGTGATAAAATTGCGAATTATAATGTGCATGGAACGATTCAGCACCATTTGTTGTACGAAATGTCGTCAACAGCCTTTCATTTCACAGTAGTTCTCACCTAAAATGATAGAATGGTAAAATAAAATCCTAATCCTACTCCAGACACACAAACAATCACAGAAATAATGTGGCTTTACACACCTGTAACAGTCCAGATTTACGATCACTTGGAGCATCATGGTTGTGGGATCACTACGTCACATACGGCACTGGTAGTCGTCACCAACACTTTACACCAGTCTGTTGTAAGACTCCACAATACGTTACCATTAACGAGGGTTTTTTATTTTTTTAAATGTTTTCCAGGAGGATCGCCGTTGATCGTTTGGTCGACACATGTACTATTGGAGACGACATGGTGAAAACTGATAACTTATGTTGTATGACGATGTGAGTAGACAGGCGGACAGAACTATGATCCCGTGTTCACCCTCTCTAGTTGCGAATCACCGTGCGACTCCTTGTTTACATGGGCTCCGAGACACCGGATCAATCGGACCGCCGAGAAAAACAGCAGGCCGCGAATCACCGCACGGCTGATGTACCGGGGCTCCTCCGCGATGTCAGCCGCTGCCACAGGAAACCCCTGCGACGCAGTACACGTGTCGGCTGCGGTGATGGACACCGTTGGCGACGAATACCAAGCGCGCTGATCCTCGCCGTTGTGTAGTCACAAGTGTTCTGAGTTCTCCACAGCAGCGCACTTCCAAGAACTCTTTGTGTGTCGGTGTTCCGCCGCCGACGACGACAAATAAAATAACTAGCGTCAGACAGTTCCCACAGGCGCCTTCGTCGATTCACGAGCTGGCATTCTGGTTTTCATTTTGGTATCTATTTCCACCACGATTGCTGCAAATCTCCCCGTAAGATATTCGGTGACTGTTTGGTTTAGTATTAAATCTTTACATTAAATATTTAACCCAAATGAAAATAATCCTTTGCGGAAAATCCCATGCTATAACGGAATAAATAGCAGTATTAACCTCACACTGTTGTCGGATGCACTTTGATAAAATGTGTTGAGCCTGGAACTCTGTAACTCGGGAACGTTCGACGAATCCGATGATACCCGAAGTGTTAGTTACCTGGCTGGCCTCCACCGCAGCTCTGGTTGGCTAGCCAGGGAATTTCCAATTAATAACCGCACTGAATTTGTTTGCGCTTATATCGTTAAAAGGCAGTGTAAATTTCAAGTAAATAATTTAATTTGATTTCATTATCACTTTCATTGATAAAAGTCAATGTAATAGAGATGCCAACCAAAATGCAATTGTTTGTTGTAATGTACGTTTAAATTTATATGTTGCTTTTTGTTTATTTAAGACGATTAGACGACTAGCAGACGAGCTTCCGATTCTCTGTAGCCGTTACTGGAACCTAGTAACAACGTAACCTAAGAAAAAAATTTTTGACAAAGAATAAATACAGGGAAATTTATTAAAGCTCAGAGAAAGTTTACACGAAACGTAGTTAGTGAAGAAATATATCAATCAAATAAACAACAGTTATTCCTTTTTCAAATTATACTTTACTTAAAAACTTTTTACATCAATAAAACTTACCGTTGTTAAAAAACAAATGCTGTTATTTAAAAACATCCTAGCCGAATATTCCAAGAATCTAATCAGAGAAAATTTACTCTCATCACGAAAAAGTTCTATGAAAAAGATTATTATTAATCGTTATTCGTTTTTCCTTAGAAATTTTTACTGAACAAATTCCTATTACCACCGTAGGTGATACCCGTCATTTTTGAAGTGCGCTTAAAGTAGCCTGGAAATATTGTTGGAGACTTTTTTTATGATAGAAATATATTTCCGTGTTGCTGCCCGGAGAAATTCGCATCTCAGTGTAAAACATTCTTCGTCCGCGACTGATAAACTTAACGTGTTGATGTGTTGTCAGATTTGTATTGCGGGACCTGAATTAAAAATCAGCCAAATTGGCACACGAATGGAATAGTTAAAGTTTTTCAGAAGAAACGTCTTTGCAGAAGTGTAACCCTTGATGCCTGTCGGCTCCACTATTATTCGGCCTCTCATACCGAGGGTCGTTGGTTCGATTCCGATTCTGCCCTCGACCATGAGTTGTCATTTGTATCAGATCTACATGACTAGTATTATGAAAGCATAAAATGCAAAAAAAAGAGGATATCTATATGGAAGAAAAGACCAAACCATGGTTTCAGCCGTTACTACTTTAAACTAGTGATGTGCCGGATCGTTAAAAATGTATATCCGCGGATACGGATCATTATTGTCTAGATCCGCGAATACGGATACGGATACGGATTTCAACTTGGACCGACAGTGGAAAAGTCGTCAACTACGATATATTATCCACCAGCGTCCAGCATACACGAAGTGTTTTGACCTTGTACTGTGCGTGTTTATGTTTATATTTTAGGATGACATAGATTGCGTAGATTATATACGTTTCTGTTTTTTGGGAATTTTACTATAGTAAATGACGAATCTGCTAAATACAAACTCTGTGAAGGAATGTCCAATGAATGTCCAACTTTCTTAAAAATTCATCTTCAGACGAAACACCCTCAAAAACATGAGTTATTCTTTAAAGAAGACTCCGCTAAGAAGCTTGCCCGCGAACACATTCAGCAGGGAACGACTTTAAAAACGGTAAAAAGAGAATTCAGAAAAACATTTTTAACGAATACATAAAAAAGTCAAAATGTGGGATAATAAAAATTATTTAAAACTAATTAATTGCAGAAATGATAGCTTTATCTGGATTACCTTCTCAACATGTAGAAGATTTTGGGTTCCGACGATTGCTGGATAATGTTATTGCAAATGTTCTAAAAGGCAGGAAATATTTTACGGAATTTATCTGCAGCGAACTTTAGGATCGAAAATAAAGACGTGTTGAAGGATTTTGAGAGAGTTTCCTTCACATCCTATATATATTGTAGACTTTTTGGTAAGGTATTTCATTGGTATCCAGAACATTACAAAAGATTTTATAAGGGAAAATATCGTTTTAAAAGCGGAGATACTTGAAGAACGCCAAACGGGAGATTACATTTCGGAAATATTTCAAAATATGTTTGAAGGGTGGGGAATCCCAAACAAAATGTGCACTGCGTGGTAAGAGATGGAGAATCCAACATGAAGAGTTCCTGCACTTTATCTGACGTAGATAATATTGATTGTGCAGCACAT
Source organism: Vandiemenella viatica (assembly GCA_031002005.1). NCBI lineage: Eukaryota > Metazoa > Arthropoda > Insecta > Orthoptera > Morabidae > Vandiemenella > Vandiemenella viatica. The sequence continues at coordinate 300,480,647 of JARYHS010011408.1, read as the reverse complement.
CAGCTGCATCTGATTGTTAAAACAACTGTTAACAATAATAGTAAATAAATGTGTCGCACATATTTATCATCACCTGTAACAAGCGTTCCAAGTGAGCAGTTTTTCGGTGCAGCAGGAATAATTTATGATGCTCATCGTAATAGACTTTTGGGTGACAAAACTGCCAATTTACTCTTTTTGAAGTACAATTTACCAAACTTAATGTTAAATATAACATTTATTTTTTTAAGTTTCTGTAAAAGGGATTATTTTATCTGATGCAAACACTTTAGCAGTACCTTAAACATAATTTCAGCTAGCAAATCACAAAGAATAGAGGCCTGATCTCACTACAAAGATAGTTAAAATAATACCTTAAAACTTACTACAGTGGTAAGTTACCAGTTACCTTTGGTAAACTAGTAAAATAATTATAAGAACGAAGACTTTTCCGGCGTACGACTGCAATGAAGTTCTTCACTGGTGTACCGCCGGATTGTGTTGTGAAAACACGATATTTCGACGACTAGCTCCGCCATCTTCACAGATAGGGTATCTGTGGGTCAGCCGACCAGTGCAGATGTCTCCACACCTGAAGAAGACGGCGGAGCTAGTCGTCGAAATATCGTGTTTTCACAACACAATCCGGCGGTACACCCGTGAAGACTTCATTGTAGTAAAATATATGTTTAAATAATTAATTTTTGCAATATAAATGTGCTAGGTATGAGATTTTAAGAAATATGAAGTAATTGGAATTGAAGTTAATAGTATTTCATAGCTAGATATCTTTAAAATTTTATATACGTGCTTAGTGAAATTCTTTACAAAAGATCCGTTAAAAATCCGCTAAAAAAGTAACGGATACGGATACAGATCTTTTTTCCCCCTCGGATATCCACGGATTCGGATACGGATATCCGGCACATCACTACTTTAAACTGTTCTGTTGCATTGTAAGCAAGCGCCTTAAGTATGGGATATTTCCCATCCACGTGATCTACTGTTGTTTACGAATGTGATACAGTTGCTGTGAACTTGTGTCAGTAAAAGATTAAACAGAATCAGTTACGTTGGGCATCCATTCGGTTTTCATGGCTATTAACTTCAAGAACGCTTCAGGTATCACTCTCCCGAGAATCGAATTTATCTGTCTAATTGGCTCCACTATAATTCTGTAACGCATACTTCCCAAAGTTCATTCTTAACTTCAGGAAAATATAGAAGGGTATACGACACATTGGTCTATTTAATACTTTTACAATAATATTTTCGAGGATTGTCTAATGTTTTGCAGCTTTCACTGGTCTATGTCCTTGGTGTGGAGAGTATTTCGGAACGTTTAGCTATGAAGAAAAAACCCGTCGGTATCGAGGATTGAACCCAGGACCTTCTGAGTTACGCGGCCTAGCAGCTGTGCGATCATCAAAATTGTTGGTACGACGAGGGGGGGGAGGAAGGGGGGGGGGAGTTATCATTTCTACTCTGTTAATTCAATTCTAATCCGTCAACAGTGTGAGGGAAGGAGGAGAACCATAGCATTATGTGGTACACTTTATTTCTCTGATTTTATCCCTGCTCTCAAGGCGACTGCGAATAAATACTTTGCATTTTCCTTACGGGATGCCCGATGTAGCGTGTAGGTTAATACAGGGTTCTCGTTCCACGATAGGAAATTACGCAGCTCCCGGAGGCGCGGCCAATGAATTTATCTGTCTGGACTTGGGTATAACGCTCTGGTCGGTCACTCGAAATCCTGTTACAAGCCGACATTAATGGGACTTGGCCACCGCGATCGACTATCGCACGCGCGCGATAAGCGACACAATCGATAGTGGCAGCGGCATTCATTACGTCGAATTAAGCGGCCATTATATGTGAAAGCCAAACCGTGCTCGCCATAATTGGGAATAAAAGTACTGATCGATGGTCCGTGTTTACAAGGCAGACACGCCGCCCCGTTCCCCTGTCAGCTTAGCCGGCGGAACGGGGGAAACGTTTATACAGCTCGCGTCACTCGAAACTTCCACAGAGTGTGTTCCAGCTGAACTGTAGTAAGCTGGAAATCATCTCTCGGCATTAATGATGATTAACAAAGAGCAGCAGATCATATTCGAATTGTCAGACTGGTATTCACATTCGGTATACGGCTGTATTAAGCCCGGTAGCCTTTTTATCCATTCAGATCATTATATTGTGATTAGAAACAAATGAAGGGTAGAGGCGGGAAGAAATGGATTTTTAGAATCAGCGATCCGATCATTCACTTGGTGTGATTTGTAGACTCCTTGGAAAACGGAAATCTGTATGATCGCGCATAGTCCTTCCTCCGGAAATTTCAAATTTAAGCCTTGAAAACTTTTGTTCGAACTGTTGCGTTTGTTCGACCGTGAATGTCGGTTGATTTAAAATATTTTCCTTGACTAATTCCAACTTTTGCACGAAATCATTTCCTTTCTCGTATTTTATCATATCATAAATAACTTTTCGCGTCATGAGCATGATACCAGAAGAGCCCATAACAAAGAAAATCTTAGGTGGGTTAATGTGACGGAAAAAAGTAGGTTTGTTTCGTTGTAAATAATCCAGAATTTTTTCGAATAAATAGACGTTTGGCACTTTTTGGCACCTAATTTTCAATGAATCACCACCATAGTACACTAAACTAATACCATACAAGAAATCAGACTCGGGAAAGGTCCGGAAATATAACAAAATCACTCTTTAATACTTTTCGTAATAAAAAAATCAGTACAAAATGAGTCAGCTTACAAAAATGTACAGAAATAAAGTTGTGCGATACTTTTGGATGTATATTACAATTATTTCAATTATAGGTACCTGGCTGAACTATATCCATGATTAAAATCACCGCTACTCACTTAACATCACTCACAAATTAAATTGGTACAGCTTATAATTTTCTTGTATTTTCTTGGTAACAGTGCGTGGGTCTTGGAATGTGCTCAGAAGATGACTGTTCACGGGGTGGGTAATGAAGCTTATCTAAAAAACATAGCTGATTGTTATTCTATAGACATTTGCCTCGAGTCAGGTATATACGGGTACTTGGAATTTGCTAAAAAAAATTTTGACTTTTGATCGGCTTTTTGTATCAAATACCCCTGTGTGCGGTGTCCTCCCGAATGCGAGGCCATAGCGTTAACCACTCATTCACCACGCTCGGTACAGAATTTTGAGTGTACATTTAGTGGTATAGAAACTTGACATCTTTCGTACTTCCGAGTAGATATCAGAGTACTTTAGACCAACTAATCGCAGAACTTTACTTCTCCAGTGTATAAAATACAATAATAATGAGTATGGCATTAATCGCTTCATAGCTTGAGTGTTAGCTTCGTAATCCTCATTTTTCGTGGGCGTTTGTCATAACTCAGAGCCAAAGTTTCTCATGGATTCAGAACGGGGGACTACTTTTAGCGTATTTCTCACACACGAAACAAGCATTGCCAGAGGCGAATGGCGTGATTCCAAACAGTGATCTATCGATCCAAAATCAGCCACCCTGTAGTTGAGTCAGCAGAACGGTATTTGGAAACAAACATTAATTCGATACGATTCGTGTTTCTCTGATCTTAAACTGTAATGAGTGGTCTGTGAGAAAGATTGCTTCTTACTTGACTCGTGTCGTGGACTTGCCGTCACTCGCCTCGCGAGCCAGCTGATTGGCAGTTGGTGCACCCCTGACATTACCATATGAATGCCGGCGCCTGACTGAGTGACGCACTTTGGGGGAGTCCTGAGTCGCAGCGAGTTTCTTCTGAGCCGCGGGGTACACTGAACAGGAGCGTGAAATCTAATGCGGCTTTGTGAGTGAAGGTCGCAAAGCATATCCACGCCCCTGAACAATCTCACTTGCACCAGGTCACTTCCTATCCTACGACGAACAAGTCCAACGGTGACTCTGCAAACGCTGTTCGTAGTTCGCGCAACCTACACGACGAGCAGCCCGTTCTTCATACCGTATCATCTGAACTTACCGATATGCACTGACACTTGTCCTTAAAATTAATAAACATTTCACTTCTGAATAACGTACCAACCAATTAGCAGCTTTCAATGAGCAATTCCTCTGTCTTTTGGCCCGACAAGCCCTGTCTAGAATCTGTTGCAATCTTTAATAGTTTATCAGCTTTTTCTGAGATCACCTTTCACTTCAGTAGTGCGTTTTCTTCCAGCGCGTCAATATTACTAGAAAGTTGTCGGCCTTCTCCTACTCACACTTCAATATTCAACTTTCTTGTAACCAACTTGGTTCTTCTTTTCCATAAAACTAAAATCTGTTATGAAGGTAATCGTTCAGAATCCAGACATCCATGGAGAAAAATTCCCATTCTGAGTTGTGCATGCTGTTATTTAAATGTTAAAGGCATATTTCCTTTCATGACAGAAACTTTGTATTTGGTGTAGCCAGTCTCGAGGGTACTACATGACTTAGCAGCTCCCGAGAGACTGGCATTAATATTGCTCTGAAGCAGTGGGTGCACACTGATACTCTCAAGTCTCAGTATTCATGATTTTCGGACCGTTTGTGGTCCCCATAATCATGTCGCTCCTCGTTTCATCTTACGTTACTTGCAATGTCCTGAGATTTATTCGTACTGATTTGGAGTAAAGCTGTGTCATATACTGTCGATATTATAACCACGTACGGGTAACCTCGGGAGAAATTTTTTAGCGACAGATAATTTACGACAAAACAAGGAATGGATAAATAATCAGGACAGGGAGAGAGAGAAACCTTCGTTCATAACGGGAAATGACTGAAAGACGGAGAAACCGGAACACTGAATTGCAGCAGAGAATTTGTCGGCAGGGCGACATGACGTGTACCTACAGCTAAGGAATAGGTGCGCAAGGTGGACAGGCAGGGAGGGGAGAAAAGGAAATAATAAAGAACAAAAACTTTTTATATGCTTCCCATGGTTTGTTTGATTTATTATTTGTGATTTTTATATTGGCATATAATATTTTTCCGTTTATTACTGTGGAAAAAAGGGATATTATTTCATTTCAAAAACATTAACCATCTTGAGAACATAAATTATAATTCTTATACAAAATAAGTTACAGTCAAATTAATCTGATTTATTTATCATCAAGCAAACAATGAAACTGAAAACACTTTTTTCAATACATAAGTGTCGTGTGAGATAACCAATCATTAAACTCATATACTTCAATAATTGAGGGTTCTACATTAATAAACACAATGAAGTTGCAGTCAATAAAAATGTGCGTGAACATGAGACATTAGTCTTTGCTTTGGTAATAAGGGTCACCACAGGACGAAAGGATTCGGTCCGCAACCCTGAGGGCTCGCCTCTGGCTGTGTCGGAGAAATATGACCACTGACACATAGGGATGCAAGGTAATATCAATATCGATAATTATATCGATGTCAGGCAGATATCGATAATATCGATATTTTCCGATATTTATATATATTATTTCAGAAAGTAGAAATAAATCAAGTATAAGGTAGCTTATTGGAAAAAAAAGTAGGTCTGCAAACATTAAGCGTCAACAGATCCTTAAAGCGTAGTTTGCTTAACGTTTTCCCACTATGTCCATTCCTAGTTTGAGTGACAGTGGTTCCTGCCTGCGAGAAAAGGCGTTCAGAAGGTAGCGACGAGGCTGCGCTGAGTAAATGATTAATTGAAATTTTGAACATATCTTAATACAACTAGTGCACCAATCATGATTGGTTTCAGTTTAATTTTCCAGCAAAAAATGTACCGTAATCTCCAAATTCTATGGGTAACAATAAAAAATGTTTCTCCCTATTCAACTCCTCCTTCAGAACTTTCGAAATTTTTCAGATTTTTCATCAGTTTTGTTTTGATAGTTACACAAAAAGGGAGTTTGTGTGATGCTGTTAAATGCTTCATTAAAACTTAAAACCTTTGCCTTCAACTGCATTAAAAGGTCTATTATCAACACTGATAAAATAAGCAATTGTATCGGTCAGGCGATCATATTTTTTACCCCCTTTAGAATATGGTAATTAGTCCCAGAGAGAAACAAGAACTAACGAACGCAAACGTAACGCAACATATTAAATAATAAAACGGTGAACGTAAATGAGTGGGGAACGAATAACGCGCACGAAACGGATTGGAGCCACAGAGTTATCAAGCTAAGTAAGAGTTTAGTTCCTTTCACCCATACATTTATTTACAGGATTTTTTTTTTTACCGCGAAGGGGTTTGTATTTTTCGATATTTCACAGCATCATATTGACATTATCGTATGGACCTTGTAAAAATATCGATATAAATATCGATTTTTTGGACCGATATATCGTTGTAACCCTACTGACACGATCAGATTCTTCACTTAATATTTATAAATGTGCATGATTTTCAGGCATCACAATACAACCGAAATAATAGCTGAAATGAAGAAATCAGCGAAAATACTAACATCTTCGTAATGATATGCGTAATATTTGTTTAGAAAAATTGTAGGAAATGTTGTCCTCTTTCAAACTGGAAATAATGTGGTTCTTGCAAAGATTCATCAGGAAGGAGTTATAGAGGAAAAACTGAAGAAAGTACCTAAATGTTTACTGTTTTTGGTCACAGAAAATTGTGCCGAGGGTGTTGGAGGTCGAAAACTTAGTTTCTACATATAAAAAAAATATAAGAAAGATAAGAATTTTTTTTTACGTGATGTAATATAATATTTTTGTTATATGTAGAAACTAAGTTTTAGACCTCCAACACCCTCGGGACAATTTTCTGTGACCAAAAAAAGTAAACATTTTGGTACTTTCTTCAGTTTTTCGTCTGTAACTCCTTCCTGATGAATCCTTGCAAGAAGCAGCTTATTTCCAGTTTGAAAGAGGACAACATTTCCTACAATTTTTTTCATACAAAGTTTTTTATAAACTCAAAACCAAGCGAGCTACAGTTCTTCGAAAATCAGCCAAATTTCACACTTTTCCGAAAAATTGTGTGTTTACCTACTTTGTCGCTCTGTATTTCCATATGAAATAGTATATGCCTATGTACTATACTTTAATTAGTGATGGTCAATTCAATAATCATATGACATTGTTGGCCGGGAGATTCGGAAAGATTCTTCGGCCGCCAGGTGACTGTTTTTCGATTCGCCGCGCAATGCCTCTTTAGTAAGCAGGTAATAGAACCAGGTATAGGGAACCTACAGACTGAAGTGTAATCCGAACCACAGAAGCGTTTTCGCTTACTTTATACTACACACCAAGCTGTGGAAGATGTAAAGTTCGGGCTAATGCCCTTTAAAAATCCCAGCTGAGACCAGGCTATCGATCTCCAGTAAGATTCTTTAACCACTGAGCTACCAGACCGCTCTATTACTGATGATATTTGGAAAGGTTTGAAAAACGGATTTACAAAAATGAAAGCATAATGGCACAAAGTTTGTTTACGCAGTCAAAATTAAGTCATAATAGGTAAAAAATTAGTCATAAATACATTTCTTTTCCGTTTGAATGGTTTTAAACACTTTTATCCATTTGAATTTGCTCCGTACCTCAATGGAAGAAAATTGTATGTATATGAAGCATTTACATCTCTTCAGGTTCCAACATCCAACATAAAAGTTTTGCTGTGAATGTAGGATGCCTCCTGCATAAGGTTATGTGGCATCATAGTGGAAACCTTGGCTCCATCTCAGATAATATGAAGCCTAATTGAGAACGCACTGTAGATCCAACATCACAGTTATATTTGACGGATACCGAACTGATGCTGTGCAGAGAGGGATAAAGTCATCTGAAAGGTTTCGTCATTTGAAAATATCAGATACTTCAGCAGCCATCATTTTCAGTGAGGAAACAAGTGCTGCAGTGATGCAGCAAATGAGAGTAACAAGAACTGTGCAATTTTGATACTAATGCAAAAATTGAAAAAAGGAGGCATCCAAGATCAACGTGCAAAAGAAGATGCAGCTGAATTGATAGTTGACACAGCTATTTCGGAAGCAGTCGCCCCTTCTCACTGTGGTCCCTGTGCACTCTGTGTCCCTCGCACCTGGTTTGCGTCGACTCTGAGTGTCGACTGACAGTCGAGAGTCGCTCCGTTGACGGACACAGTTCGACAGCACCTTACCCGATCCTTCAGAGGCGGCGTTTCTGTTACTATGGTTACTTCCAGTTTCACAACTAAACAGAAACGTATTTTTCTGGCATGTGTATTTCTGCTTTATTCAAGAGAATTTCTTTTTTTAATTTCTATGATGTTTTAGAACTGCTTTTTTCCCTTTTTTCACCGCCTTTCAGTTTTTTTCTAGTTTGCATTTTTCCAATCTGATATACAACCACAGGACGGATACGACATTCACAGACACAAAACTTAAACACCCATGCCCGCGGCCGGACTCTAACCGGCAACCTTCGGCACGTGGAGCAAGCTAGCATTCTAGCCCCTACGCTACCGAGGACGGTGAATTGCTATGTTCGTGGTAAGATAAAAACATTGCAAATTAACTAATACAAAAATTGAGTTAGTTGTGACAATAATGATAGTGAAAATAACAATAGTCTGTAAATCTGGTATGAAACAGCTTTGCATTTAAAAATACTATAGATGTCTTCCAAAAAAGTTCATTTTATAAATATGTTATTTTTGTTGCATTGCATACTTAAAAGTAAGAGTAGTTAATGCAGCAACTAACAAAAGAGATAAAACACCTGCTATTGAAGGTAAGGGATGATATTCACTCTGTATATGCGTCATCTAGATTGTAATGTACTGTACTGTAGACTAAAATCCAAACAGTTTGGGATACGTAATGCCGTTCATTTTGTTTAAGTGGCATGGTGGTCGACTCCCTGAGACTTCATGTGTCTGTCTATTCGGAATACCAGAAAAAAGGGAAGTTGCGGAATTAAAAATATGAGTATGTTGATTTTTTAGTGCACTGAAATATAAGTAGGCTAAATTCTGATATGAAGAGCCTAAAAGATAACAATATTGGAATATACGAATCAAGTTATCTAGGATGTAATTTATATTGAGTATTAGGAGATGCTTTTTTTGCAACCAGCGTTTCAAGTTTTTTCATGTAGTTTTGCATACCTTTTCTGTTCTGAACTTCGTCGCAACATAGGCGTCCTCAAGAACACCCCGTGACTTATTTCACTGTACAGTTCTTATCTCCAGTTGCCCTCTCCAGTCTTCTTGGACGTTCAGTCCGAGGACTTGTTCGCGGTGACACTCCATACAGCTGTGCCTTCCGAATTTTTCTTCATTTCTTCGCATCAGTAACCATTAACGTCTTTCAGTAATTTCCCATGAAATTCCTTTCACTTACTGTTCCTTCTCATAACAGATGATGAGTTGTTAGTATGGATGCCAAATGAAATGACAACTGGCCTATGTTGACTGTCTGGAAAGTCGTTACGAACAATTGGTTGAATCCTCAGACCATCATCAGCATTGCGAGCTTTGTTGTAAAGCACAGATCAGGATTGGATGGACTCTGATCCCCATCTGGCCGACTTGAATGTCTTCTTACACTTGGCACCAGCGTGAAGGTCCAAGTTATTAAGCTCCATCCAATCACACAACTATCTACTATTCTCGTCTTCTTCTATGTAACCCCCAGTCAGGGCTGTGGGAGTTAAAATCCCCCACATACAATGCAGGGTGCTGAAAATTGGGCAGTGAGCAGACAGCCCAATAGATACTCGGCGGCTTATAAATGTTAGCTAAACGCCGACAAAGACAGTCTCTTGTTGCTTCCCCATTTCAAACCAACTAACCTATGTCAGTATAAGACCAACCCGTGGACACCTTGGAAGAGTATAACACAAAGACCATCCCAAGTATCTGGGAGTTACCTTGGATCGAGCCCTCACTTTTCATCAGCATTTAACTAACACTTGAGAGAAAGTGAAGACCCGTCTGAACATTGTAAAGAAACTGGCTGGTACGTCTTGAGGTGCAGGTGCGCATGTTCTTCAAAGAGCAGTCATCGGCTTGGCATTCTCCGCAGTAGAATACTGTTGCTCTACATTTACTTTGTAGTGCTCATACTGCGAAAGTAGACACCCACCTCAACGCTGCTGTGAGAACAGGGAGTGGTGTTATTTGGTCTACCCCAGTATCCTGGCTGCCTGTACTTTCAACATTCTTCCACCACACATGAGAAGAAAAACGATATTGCTTAGAGAATCGGAAGGATGGGAGGAAAGCAACATGATTCCTCTGCATGATGACCTTCACCTGCCTCGCACACGATTAAAATCCAGGAGACCTGCCCTCATGGAAGTAGCCGAGCTTAGAATTAACAACTTAAACATGTATGAAGAGTGGAGAAAGGAGTGGGAAGTCAACAGCCCACACAATTGTGGGCTTACGAAAGATCCGACAACCTGTATTCCAGGGTTTGACTTGCCTAGGCGTCTTTGGTGTCATCTGAATAGATTTCTCACAGGTCACGGAGTGTGTAATGCAACCGCACATAAGTGGGGTCTCCGTGAAGATGCGTTGTGTGACTGTGGTGGTATCCAAACCGCTGATCACATGTAGTACGCAGGATTGTGGCGTACTACAAATATGTAAATATTTGTATTTAATTATTTATATATTCAGATTATGTTAATATTTATGATTATTTAGTAATTAATTATCCGATCCACGTAATGGATATCCCAGGCTGCCATAATTTCTTAACAATTTATCTGAATAAAGAGGTTCCTACTTGGAGGAGCAGAAGGGATTTTGAAGCTGGCAACGGTATTTCTGCAGATAGCGTGGGCTGCTACGAACCATTGTTCGCACGGCTACAGCGGGTAGGAACAGCTAAGCGTCAAGGTCAGTGCGTTGACCCTGCGTAAGGATACCTGAACAGCACAAGGGGTGAAAGACGCGCGAGAGGCCAGAGCGAATGGGGTGACTTCGAGCCTCACGTGGTTTTGGGAAGAAGTTAGACATCCAATGCCGTATCATATACGGGGTCTACAAATGTTAATTCATGGCTTCCTTTTTGATGTAACGAAACTTCGGGAAGGAGTTTTCGGAAGAGAAGGAGAAGCGGCCATACTGGGCATTCTGTGGTCAGCCGTCGCCGTGTTCAGACGTCATAGCGCAGAGTGGCACTGTGCTGGAGGGTTCTGGCTTCGACCACAGGCTGGTCGATTGATGCTGTCCATACACTGATGGTACAACTTACTGGCCTACGCCGCACGCCGCCGCTGCTGATGCTGGTGATTTTGGTAATGTGTTCCGTCGCCCATCATTGTTTCATGGTTTGGAAAGACTTTGAAGGATCCGTAATCGACCCATGAGACAGGATCTCTGCTCAATTCCATTTAAAAGCTAGCTGGCAAATAACCTCATGAACTTTAAAGCTCCTTGTAAATTCAAATTGAGCCTTAACATTTTATCCACCAGACAGATAAGATTTAATTGTTGGCTTGTGGCCACGATGTTATCATGATTTTAATTTTATAAATGAAATATTTAACATTCAGTTTATGTTTGCTACCGTCAGGCAGATTGTAAAGCCGGATAGTGCTTTTGCTTGCAGATACACATAATGTCTAACGTAACGTTAAATGTATACGACTATGTTCAAGCCATAGGAAAATAATAAATTCAGCATTGTATGTGTTTCATCAATAGAAATCAGGATCCTTGCTACCTAAATATTAATTTCTTATAAAACCAAAAACCAAATTAATATTAAAACATACAACAGCAAAGTAATGCCCCCCCCCCCCTCCCGGTTACAATATGGCACCCAACGGTGGAGCTAACACATTGTAAGCCGTTACACACATCGTGATTGACTGTCTCACACTTCATCTAGCTGGACCAGTTGCCAGAAGATGGCTTCAATCCCTAGATATAGTTATCTGATTAACATGATTTTTTGTTTGTATTTGACATACGATAATAATAATAATAATGAGTTGTTAGTTCACTACTCAAACGTTGGTTGGATCCTCCGGGAGAATCAAACTTAGCTAGTGTTTGACAGGTAGTGTGAACTCTTAATATCGCTTCCCTAACTTCCAGTTTAACGAGGATTCCATGGGCTGATATTCGACTGTGATACCTTGGGTTGTAGTGGTGAGGTATGCGCGCGTACTGTTGTTTTAAGTAAGGGCAGCTTGCTCTGCTGACTCAGCTCTTTGTGGCTCCCCAATCGCCGCTCTCCACTCACTCCGTGTTTTGCGCGGCTGCGTAATTGCCGGGCACGCGGACCCCCGCGCTGCCCCCCCTTCGTCTCCCCGTCCCCCGCCCCGCCTGTTTTATTGCCGCTGCTCCACACTCTTTTATTACCCGCGTTGTCACTTAACTCCCGCAGACAGGCCGTTACTGACAGAGAGGATGCACTCGCTCCTCGACAACAAGCAGCCGCAGCTCTAATGTGGCAGCCTTATGTATCTTCATCGCATTAGAGACCTCGGCCGCATTTAGGCACAGGCTGTAGCCTAGGGGCCCTGTGGGTTTACTGTTTCATACTGTTACTAAAACTTTTCAGTTTGTAATTTTGTGGGCTTTTGCTGAGGGTGTATGGTTGTAACAATAGCACTAAAATAGGCAGCACCTTATCTATCTACCATCAGTCAGCAAATTGAATGCCCGGGCATCACTTGGTATCATCGTTCATTTCAGTCTCATAAAGGAAGCAGTAAGCACGTTACAAAATTTCCATTCTTCAATAAGCTGACCTCGTGTATTTTTACTCTCATTACATTATTCGATATTTTGCATTAAAAGGTTTATTACTTTAATAATAAGTAATCGATATTGCTTTATATATATGTAAGGGCGCTCACCACAGGTATAGCCTACACTAGCCTATACTAAATACGGCCCTGTTACGGACACCACAAAGCTAACCAGGTTCACAGAGCTAATGTTTTATTTTTCTGGTTTCACTGCGACTTTGCAATCCAATACCCGTTTCTCACTTGCAGACACTTGTGCTGATCAGGCCGATGCTGCCGCAAAATAATCGATTACACACGTTGCACCTAACTGAGGGTGACGAACGTGGTTGGGTTTGTAGTTAGTATTAATAAACCACGCAGTTCTTCGAAACACAATCGTGACATCCCAAATTATTTGAAAAACCATATAAGCTCAATTCACAGTCGCTTATATTTTCCCAATTGCTGTCTTTCTCGACTTGTTTCCTGGATGCAATATCTGATTTTTCTGTTACGACACACTGCGAAGAGGAGGAGGAGAAGGTCTTCATCGGGGCTTGAAGTAAGGACCAACAGACTCGAAGATACCTCACCGCCAGTAAGCTGCTGCCAAGCGGACGAAGCCGAACGCGTCTTGTGAACCATCAGGACGCACTCTGTGCAGCTCCAAGTTATAATAGCAGATAGCAGTGCACTCATCTTCTCTACTAGCTCTTAAGACCGATGACATGAGCAAAATACACCACCAGTAATTTGAATTAAATAAAAAATATTGAAACCAAAGTTCATGAAAGGGGAAAAAATGACTACATAAAAATAAATAACAAAACTTAAACTTATGGGATAGAAGGAAATGGCATCCTGGGGGAGGTGGGTTCGATGTGTGGTCCCCCATTATTTTCCATTGCTTACTCTTAACAGAATGCCGGGATGACTTCTTGGACAGAACATGGTGGAGGTACTTTCCATCTATCATCTCGATGAGTCGGAACCAAGATATCAACCAGTGTCCGACGAATGGAGGATATCAACAGAAGACTAGTATAAAAAACACCCTGTCTAAATCAGGAATCATTTAGCGTAAATAACTTTCACACGCTAGAAAAATATGAAACTGAGGACTGGAAACTGAAAGTTCAGTAGGATGAAAGACTGAATCATTTAAAATGTGGTAGTAACAATAAAATGCGAATCAAATATGTTGTAGGAATGATGAGCTGTGAGGAGATAAGTTTATGGGAAGAAATAATTGGATTCTGATTCACATTATTAGGACGCGCAGCATAGAGTAATCCTGTAATAGAATCGTAAGTGGAAGAGTTGAGTGGTGAAGGAGGATAAAAATAGAAATATTCAAAGCCTACGCATTGAGGACGAAAGTTGTAATTGGTGTGAGAAATGGAGAGCATTAGAAGGGGATACGAAGGATTGGGGCTTGAAGTTGTGATCATCTTGTCTGATTTGAGCTGGTTTATAGTACAGTAGTTCCTTTGCGCCGTATACCAGACTTGAATGCGCGGGTGATCAGTGTTGTTAGGGCTGAGTGCTCTAGTATAGGTTTCCGTAGGTGATTATCGCGTGCAGATTACATCACTGAGTCGGACCCTGTCCGCAGACAGGGATTATCGTTATTGCGAATCGCTGCTTAAACCAATTGAGCTTTCCGCTAAGTGCTAACCATCCAGCAGTACGAGCAGCTACCATGAAAATAGTTATTGAAATTATAGACGAGCATGAAGTTGAACCTTACAAATTTCAATCGGGCAATTTTGCTTGATTCAGTGTTAATACTCATTTTTAAAATCTTCTGAATCTCAAGCCATGCTGAAAACCTTTTTCCTAATACTTGAGCATAAGGGAGACAAATTTACGCATAACCCTGCAAGTTAGGCTTATTAAAGTTAATTTACTCATAACTTTTATGTTGACAGGAAGAATAGAATTGGTTTCTCGTACCGAGCGTTAACGCTTTGGCCTCGCATTCTTGAGGATGCCAGTTCAAATCCGCGTCCTGGCATCCAGATTTGGGTTTTCATGGTTTCCCCAAACCACTCTGTTGCGGTTTCGTAGGGCGTCCGCTCACATCTGCTACCACAATGTTTTATTTTCAATCTCGCTCACTGAAATATAATGTGCATGGTCTAACTCTTACTTCTTCCTTCTTAAGATACAGATTCTTTTGACCGGCCGCCACTCAGTATCCGACTGAGAAAATTTAAAGACTAGGTACTGAATGAATAAACAGTTATTTCACAAAACTAATTTAATTCATTGCCTTCATTTTTCCAACACCACCAATGTTATAAACTTATCGGACTTCTCACTCCAAAGTTGCAGATCCAGTTAAAGTAGAACGGCTATTTTTACACCTTTTACGCACATTCACACGTTTACAACTTTCAACTTAACACCAACCACACTTCTCCACGTCCTGCGACCGACTGCCCACCTTGTGGCTACCACAGCACCCACCATGCCGCCCCCGGGGCTCACCCTTCCGTGGCCACGGACATGGTGCCGATGGCGTCACAAACCGGCGCTACTTTCAAACACAAAGTGGTACCGCTACAACTCCAGGCAAATGCCCGGATGCCATGGCCGAATTCCTTCTCGTTCCTTGTACCCAGTCCTTTCCCAACTCTAATGATATCAACGTCAACGAGGCGTAAAGCCAATAAAAGCAAAAACAAAAGAAGTAGCTACTTGTAGAACATTTACTTGCAAATAATTAGATCCTATTTGAAATAGTCATGAAATTTAGTATTAAATCTCTGTGGTTAGTTTTATGAAATGTGATGAAGTCAATTCGAACGTATGACGGAGCTCTGAATACGAATGTACAACGTTCCTCCTTATGTATATAACCGAATGCTTTAATGTGTCGATTTCTGTGGTAAGTATTGTCAACCGTGTTGTTTTGCATCATTACTGCAAACGCACCGGGGAGCTGTAAGAATTCGATGTAAAAATTTGGGCAAGTTCCGAATAGTAAAACGAAGAACATAACTGCCGGTTGAAACCCAGGCTCGTCTGGGGGCATCGACGACTGCGTTCATAACTGTGTTCGTAATGACAGGTTCGTTTAGAGTAGGCATTGCTGGAGGGGTTTGCAACTTTGTTTCCCAGCAACATATCGCTGCTGAGGCAGCGCAGGTGTTCGAAATGCTGGTCTGCTGCCCCTTGAAGGCTCTCCTCCAGCACAGTAATCCCGGGGTCACTGGGGACAGTACTGCGGCGCCGCGCGCTGGTTGGATTTTTAACCGCGGATGTGCCGAGGGTAGTACAGACGACAGTTTAGGCTTCACCCACACCACGTCGTCTGCTTGGCGCTGTTCTAGAAGTATTAAATTCACTGTACAAACACTGTTGACAGAACTTCCTGCTTCATAAGGGAGACTCCATAAACTACGTGGCTCGGCATAAGAGGGGGGAGGGTGGATTGGGTAGAAAGCTACGCTGGGCTACCCCACGGGGAGAGGGGTTCCGAGACAAACCACGTAGCTTTTCTTTCATATTATTTGTCACAGTTAAAAAAAGGCACAGAACACACAACAGCATGCATATATGTATTTCCGTCATTTAATTATCTCCGTATGTAATTTGCGATATTCTGACAAAAGAAAACCACAAAATATCTCTTGGAATCGATAGGGGGAGGGGGGAGATTGGGGAAGGATAGATGCAAACTTGCCACCTCAGGCTACGGAGGGGGAGGGAGGGTTGACAGGAGGACAAGGTTTATGGTCGCTCCCTAACTTATTATGGCACGTATCATCATCATCATCATCATCATCATCAGTTTTCTGCCCTTGGGCACGTTTTCACTTGGCTGCTCGCAGTGATCTTCTATCTTCTGCCTTTCTCTTAAGGACCATGTAGTTGCCGTCTTCCATGATGTTGTCTATAATTTTGTACCTCCTTCTTCCTCTTATTCTGCTCCCACAGACTAGACCTTCCAAGGCGTCTTTTATCAGGTACTCCCCTCTCAACAACTGTCCCATCCAGTTTTTCTTTCTCTCTTTTATTACTTGGAGAATTTTCCTGTTTTCACTGACCACTGACTTCAACATTACTTATTTTATCCACCCAGCTTATCTTCTCCATCCTCCTCCACATCCACATCTCAAATGCTTCTAACCGCTTTTCATCCTCTCGTCTCAGTGTCCATGTCTCCGACTCATAAAGAGCCACACTCCATACAAAACATTTACCCAGTCTTTTCCTAAGTGTTTTGTCTATTTTTTCAGTTAGTATCCTCCTTTTCTTATTAAATGCTTCCTTCGCTACGGCAATGCGATATTTTATCTCTTGATGGCACTTCAAATCTTCGGTGATCATGATAATATGTTGTTGTTTCAATTGTTATTGCATGGAGACTGATTAATATATTTTATTCATTCGCGTATGTGGGAGAAAAGGTTAATTTTTCTACTAAAAATCACAGCTTCTTCTGTAAATACTTCTTTCAATAATAAATTAGCATTTGCCCGCTTCTTCGCGCGCATGTTTCCTGGTTTGTGCAGAAATGCACTATCTTTTTTCTCTAGTACCAACTATTGTCATATAGGGGCAAAAAATATCACAGTTTCCTGTAATTGAAGGCTGCAGATGACACATATCTAAAGATGGCTAGTATAAAAGTTTTCTTATAATAACCAACACGCAAAAAAGTAATTAAAAAAAAAACAGAATCCATAGCTCTGATCCATTTAGATCACATAACCGAAGTAAAGTATGGATAGACACAACAATAAACATTCACCAATAAAGACTTTATTTGGGTTACAATGGATAGCAGACAGTACAGCGGAAAACCTATATATTTTTTGTACGAACCATCGATAAAATGAATTAAAAGTAATAAATTTCGTTGACAATAGTTAGTCCTGTTCGTTGGTAATGGCCGCTTGCGATTGGCTGCCGATTCTCAGCACATGTCGCTTATTTTCTGTGCATTTTTATATTTACTAATCTGCGTTTTTTTTTATTTATTAATTGCTCTCTGGTTAAGGAAATTGGCTCGAATAGTGAACAGGGTACGATTTAATGAAAAAGTCACAGAAATTATTCTCCCAGTAGTTTGTAAGTCCCCTGTACATTCAATTATATCTGACGCCGTTTTTCTATATTTCATGCATGCATAATCAAATATAATATCATACTAAAGGACTCTGTGCTTAGGGTATAGTGCGCCCTGGACCATTACTTAAAAAATTTGATTTCATACTAAAGGGCCTTCGGACAGGAGGTTTATAAATATATTGTTGTGCAGTTGGTCCAGGGCTGACACCGCTCCCTACACAATGGTTTGGTTAATTTTGCTTTAGTGGTACCGTGTGATAGTCATCTGGTTTAAATGAAATAATAATTCCAACAAGAATCACTTTCCCGTTTGTTTATTTTTTTTATTTTTTTTTAAAGACATCGTACTTCATACAAAGATACTATGTACAAATGTAAACAAATGCCCCAGCGATTATAACTTACAACAACTTCAAAGCTAAACTTTTTAAAACTAAAACTGGTCTCTGACGATCGCTTATATAGGCGTTACTAAAAATTCCAGAATAATTCAAAGACTTCCGCCCGATGTTTCTCGAATTCTAACAATAGCTAAACAATTAAAATCACATTACAATAATCAGAATCAATACAAAATCATTCACAATCATTATGAAACGCACAGAAATGAAAATTAAAGATATTTACCTACAAAATTATCTACATCAACCAGTTCAGACCTTCGCAAATTGATCTCTAAACATCAATGCTTAGAATTACATAGCACTATCCTTGAACATATTAAATTACATTTACATTGTTTCTTTCCATGAAACAATGTTCATATAGACAAATTCACAATTAATTGCAAGAAAAATATACAAAAACATATTCAATCAACTCTCAACTTGCTACAAATAATTCTTAAAATAGAATTTCATTAAAGGTGTGGGTCTGGGGGCCGTTATACGGGCCGTCGTTACTGGACGTTAACCTGAAGGTAGTTTGTTTGCATTTAGATTGTAATGCAGCTTGGATCATAGTAATAGTATCACACAAGGCGTGAAAGTAGGGCATCAGAAATATTATGTCATACGGTAAATGTTTACACTGTCCAGGTTGCATTTCAACTTACGTGCAAACAAATTCAACGATTATCGGCGTCAACCACGAAGAGGACAGTACCCCACTAAACGAAAATTACTACAGTACTGCCGATAGAGAGTATGAACGGTTCATATGGGACCAACGAACTATTGGGTGATTAATTTCTGTGACTCCTTCATTAAATCGTAACCTTTTCGATATTCGAGCCAATTACTTTACCTGGTCAACAATTCTATCGTTTCGTCCTTAGCTTGAATTATTTCGTTCCTCAGCACCTTCAATCCACTTTAGATTTTAACTGAATTTTCTTCCGTTTGTTGATAGATTTTTTTCCCCCCCTAGATTTTCCAAGTACTTCCATGTCATGTTTCAGCATCTTTTGTAACTTCACTGGTGACTACTTGGTCACGTGAAATTTCAATTTAGCACATACTTGCAGTAAACTTTATCTATAAGTTGCCTATCCAAATCTTTTGTAGCCTTTTCTTGATTATGAATGAACTTTTCTTCTAATATTCTGTAGATTTTTATTTTGGTCTCGTACATTTTTATTTTCTTCTTGTGTTTTTTTTATTTTCGCCTTGTACTAACTTCATTTTCTTCTTTATCATAAACAATAGGTTTGCTTGTATTTTTTTGCTCAGAGACTTATTCTATTGAAACCGTGTGTCTCTTCCTCAGAAGCAGTTATTTCGCTAGGCGACTGCAACAATTTATTTTTATAGGAACCACTTCCTCCCTCAGCGCCTGAAATAGTTTCTTCCTTTACCCTCCTACCACATGACTGCTGCTACCCCTCCTCAATATTACTTCCCATTTTCCCCACAATTATTCAAACTATGTTAAGCACGTATGTCACCACATCTAGATAACGATAAATAACAACGTCGACACGGCATTTTTTTTATTTATCACTAGCTGCTATCAACGGCCGAAAGGAATTCTAAACAAAACACACTGAAAATTTTACCTACAATGATATTATAGTACATACACAACACAGAACAATTCAAGAGCTGTCTTTTTCCAGTAAAAATATAAACACAATTTTACATTAATGTTTTAAAACCTGCAAGTTCCACCAGCTTGCATTGTCATTAACTATGCTTACATATTCCCACCGCTGCTTTTACTCGACCCAGTGTTTAGGATTATTTCCTTAAATACACTGACGGAAATTAAAAGTGCAACAGACAGAACGAATGAAATTTGGACCCAAGTCTCCACATAAGAATTTCATTAAATGATTAAAAATGGACAGTTTGACATGTAATAGTAGGACAATTATGCATAATTACCTAGGGTTTTAGCGTGTAAGAGGTGAACAGTGTGGTGTAACATTTTTCTGTCCACAAGTTCTTGTTGCGCCACTGTCCCTAGGCGATGACTGTCGACCCTCTATACCCAAATATCTAACTGTGGGAGATATCGTGTTGGAAGTAGGTGCACGATATCGTGAAATATCCCCAAGTATTGACCGTAGTGGAATGTCAGTGTACAGACAGAAGGACAACTGCACGGCAAGCCCGACAAGTCTTGTGGGTGGCTGCGTATTGCTGGTAGACGCGTGACTGCAGGCTACATCCAAGCAGTGGGTACAGAGAGAGTCTCCTCCCCCCCCCCCCCCCCCCGAGGACGATTGTAAACCAATTGCTTGAACCTGAGTTACACTCTCAACGAGTTCCATTAACCTGATTTCATTGCCCGCATCGTCTAACCTGGTGTAATGCAAAACGCAAGAGGAAACGTAAATGGCGTCACACGGTTGCAGCTACTCGTGTCGTGGTTCTGAGTTGGTAGTTGTTGAAGGCGCAATGACAGCTTACCTCGAGGTGCCGCACCCTTCATTGTCCACCATCCAAATCACATTCCAACAGGATAATGCCCGTCTTCATACTGTGGCCATCACAACACAAGCCCAGACCTGTCCCCGATAGAGCATGTCTGGGCTGCCAGGAGTAGATACATTACATCACATGGTCACCCAACACAAACTGTGCATCATCTGACTGCACAAGACATTCAGGCGTAGAGAGACATACCCCAACAAGACATCCCAACACGTATTGATTCAATGCCGGCAAGGATGCTGGTGCTCAAACTGAGCGCACTTCTTACTCACAACTGCATCTAGAGGTAATAAACCTAACCTGATACATTTCATTGTTATCATTTCTTCTGGGCATAACCTCTGATATATCTACAAAATATCGTTAAATTTCGCGATTCCTATCTGGTTGTTAAACTTTTAATTTCCACCAATGTATTATTTCTATTATTTATAGATTAATAATGAATTTCTGACGACTGGGAACTTGTCTGTCTCGATGCCGTAAGTGCAACTTGCAGTGTTTTTGTACCTGGCGCTCAACATGTCGCCAGATACGGTTTCACTACTACTGTTTTTGTAAATGGATGTAAGATCTGATGTGTTATTATTACCAACTGTGTAAGTTATATTGCTTAGTGATCTAAAATAAAGGCTAGAAAAATAATTTTATTAATAACCATCTATATAAAATTTAAATTTAATAATGTTTGAATTAATACTTCTCTTTTTATTGGTAACAAAGCAATTACCTCCTTTTTCTTATTAAAGAGTTTACTTACACAATTGAAAACACAATCTCAATTCAGGTAGTTTCCTCGAATTGTGTATGAACTTTATATATAAACATTAAAAGATTAATATTCCTATTCCTGGTCTATCTGATATACAATATTCGTTTAATTAGTATCTATAAAACTGCAGTGCATTCCATTTCAATTCAAAAAGTTCTCTGTCTTGATCTCCAGTAGTGATCATCAGATATAACTGCACTTCGGTACTCAAAAAAATTAATCAGACACGAATGCTTAGTACACATTCGTTCAAACTACCGTTGTGTTCGTCTTATTTGATCTCGTTACACTGTAAAAATTTTCTAAGGTGTCTTTTAAACACACTTTCCCATGCACGCTGGAAAACATTTCGCTTATAGTATCTTGGATTCTGTGACACGCATTCTCGGCATTAACATTGAAGGAAATCTATCTGTCGTACCTTATGACACACTTATTCTGTGTTCATGGCAAGTATAATTACTACTACATTGAAATGGCACATTCGTTTGTACTTAACCAGAACAAGTCTGTTATCTTCACTTGAGTTTGTTGAGGCCACTTCTTGTAAACAATATTATTGACTTCTCAAACGGGAATTCAGTTTGATAGGAAGGT
Organism: Vandiemenella viatica; assembly: GCA_031002005.1. Taxonomy (NCBI): domain Eukaryota; kingdom Metazoa; phylum Arthropoda; class Insecta; order Orthoptera; family Morabidae; genus Vandiemenella; species Vandiemenella viatica. The sequence continues at coordinate 300,458,668 of JARYHS010011408.1, read as the reverse complement.
AGTAATGATGATTTCGTATTAATTGGGCAATGCACTATATCGAACATGCCATTGTGAGGGCCGCCGGTTTACTGACCGGTCATCACAATTTTGTTTTTCCATGGTTTCCTGAAATCTCTCCAGGCAAATTCGATGATGATGCCTTTATACATGGATACTATTAAACATATCCTTCCCTCACCATCTCAACAATCGTGCCCTGTCTTTTGTGATGCAACTATTGGTTTAGAAATGGTTTGTAGGTGCGAGTGTTGATCACGAGGCCAGTTACGAAATACGCTCTGGGAAACAACCATCACTTCCGCACCTCCTCCCGCTAGCTGTGTGCGGATGTGTGTGGTGGGACGGGATTGATGAAGAAACGACGGAATGGAAGTTTGTAAGCGATCGTCGTGTACGGGAAGTCTGCGTGCTACCACACACCCGTCTGTTCCGTATATTTCCTTCCTTTTTCATATTCCACGTATTACCCGTGCAGTAAAACGTTTCTAGTTAAGAGATGCCGCAACTACTGAAGATGTTTTGAAACACACTAAGCGGACTAACTGTCTACAGAATGCGCATAGCATACTTCAGGGCAATCACTATTTTCCCCCTTTTCCATTTGTACATTTGAAACGGCCGTTTTTTAATGTCGTGTGGCTTCTGGTGCAAACATCCAGTTGAAGTATTATGACTCTCGCAGTGCATATATGATTCGATTACAATTTTATTTTGATTCAATAAACACGGACAACATATAATGGAGAAAACACTTAATAAAAACGAGAGTCTGGACTCGAACCACGACCCTATACCTACGCTCCTAGGCTGACCTGGACGATATTCCAGATAAAAGCTTACATCTGATCAGATTTTACTTCATTGTTTCGGTCTAAATCGTAAAGCACTACAACAAGCAAGAAGGTTCTGTTAATTATAAAGATAAATAAGAGCCCATAATGTCGAAGCAGACAAACATTTGCGGCAGTAGCCTTTTAGAAACAGACAAAGATCTAAGTGCGACACATTTATCTACGATTCAGAAACATCATTCTAGTATTACACTTGAAAGAGAAGTATCGATTTTATGAATGCTAAATTGAAAGGAAACTGAAGCATTGAAATTATGGTGATATCCAAGGATATTGAAATTTAAGTGAGAAGATTATAAAAAGGGTGTATGTTGGAAGCGAAGGTTGAAGAAGGAAGTTTGTGGAAAATAGGTTTTCGGGACATGCAGACTTGGTCAATTTGTTTGTTCAGAGAGCATCTGAATATTTGTGGCGATTAAGCCATTAGCTAAGGCTTAGATAAGATGGAGGATTCATGGAATCGGTCAAGACTGATGATAAGTCAGAAGAAATTTGACAGAGTTAAATCAATATTTGCTATTCTTTAGGCATTTGTACAATACCTATGACGCGAATTGCCCGCATACAAGTTGTGTTATATTTTTCTTCGACGATAGTCGGACAGAAATACCGCACTTCCGAGAAAAGGTGTCGGCAAATGCAAATGATATGAAATGACTTTTGACTCTGTGTTATCCTTGCAAATAAAATACGATGAAGCTTTAAAATTTAATAGAGATATGAAAAATATCCAGTTCATTTGTAACCATTGGTTTTTAGTTAATTTTGTGGTAAACGAAAACAAAAAAGTGTGAAACATTTTTGGACAATATGTAAAGTTCGTTAAAAATGTTATATGTAAATTAAAAAACCTGTTTGTACATAACATTTGAGGTGTGTATTTGATTATCTCTAACTTTTTCACTCAATGTATCCTTAACAGAAACAAAAATATGTTAAAAGCGCCGTACTCTAAAAACGCCTTAATTTGAGTTGTATTTAAGAAATCTGTATCAAAGAAAATGTTTTAAAAAGCAAAATGTATTTTAAAAAACGTGTTCCTGTAGAAATTACTGTATGTTTCTAAAATTATTGAAGGTGTTTAGTGTGTACATTTAAATTATATAGAGCGTTAATTGAAATATTGAATCGAGTAACCGTGTAAAAGAGATCATGCCACCTGTGCTGTATCCAGGGAAAACTTTCTAGGTCCAAAACTTCGAATCACAAATCACCAAAAATCAATAAAAAAAATTGGGGTGGGTAATAGGCGGGACTATTAAGCAAACGTCAGCGGGTGTATTTCTTTCTTTAGGCAGATAGCCAGTGAAACAACAAATATTATTTCTTTAGGTACAGAAGAAAAAAATGCAGCTGAGTATTCAACTGTTACAATACGAGTTTCAGAGGCGTTTGCAGAAATGAAAGTATTCTTTTTAACATAACGTTTTGTTTAGACTGACAAGAAGAAATACTGCTTGATACTTAGTGATAAATATTTTATTTAGGTACAGAAGAGAAACTTGTGCTCAGTGCTTGTGCTGCCACAGCAGGTGTTTCGGAGGGGATTGCAGACTGTGTTGCTCTAACTCCTCCCCCTGCAACGCTGGGTCTCTCCGAGGTCACCATCACTTTCTTCCCGTATTTTCAAGGGAGTTTGCTTCAATTTCATCTCAGTTCCACAACTTCTGCTTCCGCTTTCTTATAATGTACTGCGACATTTTCACTTTTAGAGAGTGACAGTTTATCGACATTTACGTTAATTGACCTTCAAATGGTTTGCTGTTGTGGGTTTCACACGAAATGATATTATTTTTTCTGGTTTCACCCGACGGACGGATGTGCACTGAATCAGTCGACCAAATCGCATCCCTTCCCCGTGTCACGTTATACTTGATCCTTTGGGAGCGTCCATTTATTACGTGAGGTGTTTTCCCGAATTCCGTATCCCCCCCCCCTTTCTCTGTTGAAACTTGGTGGGATCAGGTCAGAACACCCCCCCCCCTAAGATGATGTGTGATTTTGATGCCCCCCCCTCCTGCTAACCGGCCTCGCAGTTTTTAGCTCTCCTGCTTCCGAGGGTTGTTATAACCAGTGGCGTAGCTAGCGTGGGTGACACCCGGGGCGGATATCGATGGTGTCACCCTTGAAAACTTAAATCCAAAATTGAGTATAATATATCATCTTGTAAGTGAAAAATATGATATTAATAAAACATAATTTAATAAAAATTTATTGTTATTTAAAAATAATAGTTAATAAAATTGTAAGATTAACAACATTTAAAAGATATACAAATAAAATAAAAACTACTGCTTTCACAATCCCATCTTTCTAGCTTTAATAGCTGCAAACCCGTAAATCACATTTTCAAAATTAAAAATTTGATTTACTTCATGTTCAATAATCAATATGGCAAGATTTTAGCCACGTGTTGATCACTGGTGATCGAAAGTGGTTTTAGATTAATTTTAACTCCTATGAAGATCGAGCCTCACTTGCCTGATACTGTTCCGCACCGTCACCGCACCGACACGTTTCTTACTATTGGCGTTCACTCGATCGAAGTTAGTCCAAAGGACACAGCATGTCGTTCGACACCCGGCCATCATTAGATTAGTTTATGTTTTGACGGTGTTGACCAGTGTCAGTCTGCTGGATGTGGAGAAGCGCATAGAGAGAGTTCGGAAATTTCCCTTCCCTTACGACCAAATGTTGTTTTCATGTTATTGTTGGTCTTAAAACAAGTGTACTTTTTATATACATGTTCATAAGATGTTCTTAACATGTAGGAATTGTTCTAGCATCTTCGCATTAAAAAATCAAAACGTTGCCAGAGTTGAAGATCAATTTTAAGACCCACAAAAATTGCAGCCAAGATCTGCATTTGTAACGGGGACCTTCCACACCCGAATGGCACGCTGTAACCATATGCCAGACTAGTCTAGAAGAACTGAAAAATATGTATTCAAACACATATAAGTTGATTCGTGTTTTTTTTATAGCAAAAATAGATGGTATAGAAAAAAAGTATGTTCATTGTATCATGTTTGCAAACTTATTTTTCTTTACACCTACATTCGGACTGGTGACTCAAATGACTGCGTGCGATTAGGATACTGAAGGTCCCGGTTCAAATCTCGGACTCGACTGTAATTTTTGCGGGCCTAAAAATTGACATTTACCTCTGGTAATGCTTTTATCTGTTAATACGAGGATTCTAGGACGCTCCGTGTTCGAATTTCACGTTAATCTGTAGGTTTCCTTTCGAAGGTGGGTGACTACGATATAGGTGCACTGCGAGTTTCCTAATAAGAAACTCTGTGACTAGAACTTTGAGATAACATGAAATTATTATATTTATTATACAAAATCTTTACGACCTAAATTTAAATTAAAATATGTTATAAACTCGTTCTATACTACTACTACTACTACTACAAAAAAAAAAAAAAAACCTGAATGAATCGAAAAGAACCTCAAACAAAACAAACCCTCCAAGTGCGAAGTAATTGACATTTCATTGCGATTGCGTTGAAATATGCGAGAATCTTTCATTCCGGTACAGTGTGATAATGATTTGTTAATATTGCGCTGGGATACTATTTTTGTACATAAAAGATCAACCAGATAAGTGATTACGGGAGTCAGATAAAAAAGTATTTTAATGTACTTTCGTACCAAAACTGTGAAAAATAAAGTACAGTATAATAAAGTAGGATGTCAAACCTTCCTGTCATCCCCAACACTGATTCCCTGTAACAATCACTTGAAAACGTTAAAGGAGACTAAAGACAGGGTAGGAACACGGACGAGCTATAAAAAATTGTGGACGCAAGGGGGAGAGCTGCCAATCATACTGTAGTTGCGGTGACAGTACAGACCAGTATTAGCAAAGTAGAGCTCGACCTTTACACCTAGCAACTGATACACACACTGGCGAAAATTAAAATCCCAACACCCTGACGGTGTTGTGATAAATGAATGAAATTTGGCCCCAAGTATGCTCACATGATTTAAAATTGAAAATTTTACATGTAATAATATGAGAATTACGGTGCTATGTATTATGTAAATTGCTATTTTTTTAACGTACTAGTGGCGTACAGTGTGGTGTAACATGACACTTTGTTGTACAAGAGTTCTTATTGGCTAAGTATGCTCAGGCGAAGAGTGACAACTCTCTACACCCAAATGTCTAACTGTGAGAAAGGTCGGAGAATTGACATGTTTGAAAAAGGTGCATCATATCGTGAAATCTCCCAAAGGATTGGCCGTAGTGCATTGTCAGTATACAGACTTGTTTCACAGTGATGAAAGAAAGCTCTAATACTCCAGGTATATACAGATGGATAACAGCACGTGAAGACCGCCAAATTGTGTGGGTGGATGCTGCTGGCAAATGGTTGACTGCAGGCCAGATCCAAGCAGTGGTTACAGAGAGAGTCACCCTCCCCCCTTCCCCGGACGATTGAAAACCAATTGCTTGAAGCTAGAGTAGCCTCTCTGACCCCTATGCAATGTGTCCCATTAATCTGATTTCATTGCCAGCATCATCTAACCTGGCGTAATGCAAAACACAAAAGGATAGGTGAATGGCGTACATTTGTGTTTAGACACGAGTTTCGATGCTGTCTGTGGCAAAGTGATAATTCACGACATGTTCGCAGGCGTATTGGAAAACGGCTTACCTGCTGTGATTTCAGAACATCACACAAGTGCAGTCACCGGTGTCATTTTTTTGGCGGCAATCAGTTTCGAATGCATGACTGAGTCGGCTGTTGTTGATGGCACAATGACAGCCCACCACTATGTTGACGGGGTACTGCATCTTATTGTGATACCCTTCATGTTCACCATTCAAATCACATCTTGCAAAAAGATAATGCCCGTCCTCATATTGCGGCCATCGTTACACAAGCCTTGCAAGAAGTTTCGATCCCAATTTGAACAGCACAGACCCCAGATTTGTTCCCAATAAAGCATGTCTGGGATACCAGGAGTAGACACATTTTATCACATGGTGACCCAGCACAAACTGCCCAACAACTGACTGAAAAAGACATGCAGGCGTAAAGAGAAATACCCCAAGAAGACATTCAAAACACTTGTTGATTCAATGTCGGCAAGGATCCACGAATGTATTAGTGCTCAAGTTGGAAGCATTTCTTACTGAAAACTGTATCTATAGGTAATAACTTAGCCTGATCCATTTCCATTATCATTTCTTCTGGGTATAGCCCTGGATATATCTTCAAAGTTTCCTAAAATTCTACCATTCCTGTATGCATGTTGAGATTCTAATTTTTGCCAGTGTAACTATAGGGCGACCATAATATTTCGCTATAAATTAAAAAAAAATCGAAAACTACCCAATCATTTGTTGTTGAAACGTTAACATAGGTTGTATTTAAATGACTTCGCAAGGGATATCGAGAGGAAAGTTAACAGAAGTGGCTTGATCAAAGTAGAAGCAATTCCAGACCCAGATAGGGTTCCATCGGTGCAAACCCAGAATCCGGGTCCCACAAGTCGAGAGACCCTGGGAGAGACTGTATAGTCAGAGAAGCAACTTCACATTAAGTTCCTTCATAAAAACAAAACAATAAATGCAATATATAAACAACGCATTTAAAAAAAGAAAACTGCTTAGTTAATATAAGAACATGCCTATGCGATATCTGCCGTCTTTACATGAAGTACTTCACAAGTGAAGTATTTTACTATCCGCCTAAGATAGACGTAGCTACAGACTTCTAAATATGACATTGTAGGTACTGAAGACCGTCTTCACGTGTAAATTTTACATTTTTAGCGCCGCTCTGTAGCATATAAATAAAAATGTGAACGGCTTGAATGTTCGTTCAGTTTGATCAGGAGCAAAAGTTCGACATCCTTGTAGATTTAAGGAATACACCTGTATTCGACAGAGAGGTTACCCATAGTACAAATTTTCTTCTTCTTTAAATTTATTATGGAAAATTCATAGAGAATCATACGCTTATTTATTTCATCGCGATCATATTTGCATATTCTCGATCAGCAGAAAGCATAGTTAAACTTACATGAACCAAGAATTTAAGTGCTTAGTAATGTTACGATTTCGTTAGCAAGACACGCGGTTCAGACTTTTTTTTATTTATTTAAATGGCTTTCGGCCTTATCAGCCACACAGCCAAGTTCTTTGCGTTTTATGACAATTCACATTTCATTACATTACAGTTCTATTTACATAGTTTAACTATTTACATTTCATTTTCTCATTATTCCAGATTGGTGCCCTCATACAAACAGTAGAGCAAAAAAAAGTGAACAAAATCCATGTCGTTGGGGGTGACCTTGGTGCTTTTGGGGGGGGGGGACTCCAGCCCCCTAGCCCCTCCCCCCTGGATCCGCCACTGGTAGATCGGGTACAGAAATCCGGAGACTCGCTAACTAAAAGACTGAAATAATAATTATTGAAGAGAGAGACAAAATTAAAAGAGTGCGCCGATAATTCTGTACTTTGGTATTTTAAGATCTATAAAATGTATAATCAAACAAAATATGAGCTTTATTTCATGTCAATTGTTGGTTCACACGAGATGTTGCAAAGGAAGGATTCACAATTACTGACAATTCTGTAAAACTTTAACACTATACCCTCAAAGTTTAACAAAACACTAATATAAGGAAAAATCAACAAATAATATAAAATGTAGCAAAAATCCGTAGATATTTTAACAAAATCTGAAAATCCTAGCTTTTAATAAAAATTCGTAGATCTACGGATAAATCCGTAGAATCGGCAGCTCTGAGTTACGGTTCCGACTGTTTTAAACACATGCTCTACAAAAACTGATTACCAACGACGGACTATACCATCAACGAACACTTGGACCCATTCGGATTGATTTGAAACCTGACAGTACTGCTAGTTTAATGCACAGTTTTTATTAGCATAAATTCGAACATGATACGATTTCATGTCGAATAGGTGTACTGTCGATAATAGGCAGGTACGCAGAGTGTAAATCGGATAACGCGAAATGTAGTCAGTTTGTACATCACGAATCTGTCAGATAATAAATTCAAAAATTACTAGAAAAAACTTCAAAGCACTTTTAAATCTTAGCTTGAAAGGTAATTGAATTCTAAATAAACAAAACAATTTTGAAACCCAGACTACGCGTATTCCGACATACGCTTGGTTTCAATTTTCAAAGGATAATCTAACATTTTTCTCTAAATATTTTCGAGGATTTACAATTTAAATGTCTAATTACTATGATTTTAGCAATTAGGTATATATAAACTTTAATTTTAAAACTTCCTCTTTTTATACAAGAAAACTTACATTATATCCACCGCCGCTTCTAACAAACCAAACAACAGTGAGGTACAGCAAGCACAACAATCAACGATTTCTTGTGATTGTTGGAGCTACAGAGTGATACTCTCTTTGTTTTTTGTTTTGTTTTTTTTTTGCTGTCGTCAGTCTTTAGACTGCTTTGATGCAATCCTCCATCCCTTCCTATCCTGTGCTAACCTCTTCATTTCTACATACCCCTTACAATCCACGTCCTCAATTATCTGCTTCATATATTCTAATCTCTGTCTACCTCTGCAGTTCTTACCTTCAACTGTTCCCTCCACTAACAAATTAACCAATCCAGCATGTCTCAAAATATGACCTACCAGCCTGTCTCTTCTTCCTGTAAGCTTCTTCCATAAACTTCTTTTCTCACCCATCATTTCTAAAACTTGTTCATTTCTTACTTTGTCTGTCCACCTAATTTTCAGCATTCTTCTGTAGCACCACATTTCAAATGCTTCAAGTTTCTTTCTTTCCGGTATTCCTAATTGTTTAAGCGCACGATATTGCCAGCAATTATACTCTGCTATGACGAATGAGCACAGCCCTCTGGATCGCATTTGAAAAAGCGCTAGATCAACCTTAAATCAAATATTCATAACAATAAAAGCAGACGTGTTTTGACACCTAAAGATAAAAGAAGTTTATTAATTATTTTTTTTGTGTCATACTAATTTCGATTACTATTTTCGAAATGCGGGTGTCACCCCTCAAACGGGTGACACCCGGGGCGGACCGCCCCCACCGACCCCCCCCCCCCTAGCTACGCCACTGGTTATAACCACTCCCCCTTAAGGTCGGTATAAGCGTCGTTTGTGGAGATATATTTTTTTTTTAATTAAAAAAAGATCTACTGTCCATCAGGAAGTTAAAAAGATGACATGAGATTTCTATCTACAACCCCCTCCCCCCCTATTTCACCTCACGCCCCCCTTTCAAGCTTTCTCCGTGGCACGCCCTCCACTTCGTTGGCGTCAGTTCAGTAGTCTTCGATGGGCTCTAATGACCACGTCGTCGACGCGCCCTAGAAACCAAAAAACAACAACAACAACAACAACAGTAGTCTTTCAATACTGCCGTCTCAAAGTGTGCGGTTTTCATGCTAGTAATTCTGAAGTGCCACCGAAATTGAATGACGCAGTCACGTAAAACGCGGGGGGCAGTGTATGTTTCAGATACTAGAGGAAACGGTAAAAAATGTTTTTATAATTGCGTTTGGTAACTTCATGGATGCACAACACCTCAGCTGCTGGTTGTAGCATAAGATTTGAAAAATCTGACTCATTTTATTTTTTTCACTTTTCGTGTTTACGAACACACCATTTAACTGAAGCCACTGCTTGGTTGGATTTCCGTGCGGGGGAGTTGTTGAACTGGCTGTGCGGAGAACCCAACTTGAACGTGGGCGTGGGTTTGATTTATTGGATGTTTGTTCCCGCCAGCCCGTGATAAATTAACTGTTCTCGCCACAATGGTGGAAACGTTAACACAAAGGTATCGAAAATGTTCTAACTAATTGCGGTAAATCTTGTATAGCCAAAAGCGCGGAAAATTATGCTTTCCTGTAAGTAAGTCCCTCGTTTTAATTTTCTTCATCTATTTTGGCGTGTTTGTTTGTTTTCTGGGCAGTTGTTACTAACTCATTTAATAGGTAGGCAATTCCACCTGGCGACTTAGATTACGCGTTCACTTATTGCTTTGAAACAATCACTGAACATGGTCATACGGAACAGTGAACAAAACGAAACTTGAATTATAAATCAAAAGTGCCAAGTGGAATATGTTATGAATTACTGACAATTTCTCGCATCTTCTTTCCCAAGCTTCTATCACTGCTGTACTGTTGTACCCCATTCAACACACATCTTACTACACAATTGTTTCATGGTGTCTCCCTCCGTTTCATATCATGAAACGACGATTCCCATACTTTCCTTCATCTATTTGTTTCCACATAATTTTAAATTTCTTTTTTAAATATCCAATTTTTTACTTATTCGCCAGCATTCCATGGCCTCTAATCTTCCACATTGTTTTTTAATTATTGTCCACGTTTCTGTTTGCTATAAAAGAATGGTTTTAATGGTCGTTTTATAAATTTTTTGAAATGAAATGTTATTTGTGACTGTTTGTAACAACATACAAAAATTCATCTTATTTATACCTTACTAAACTTGGCTAATCCACGCAGAAATTTATGTAAAATGGCATACTTCAGTTGAGACTACTGGTTCTGAAAGAGAAGAAGGCGTACAAAATTCTCCCTTCTTCCTTAAGGAGAAATCCTTAGAGAAACTCCACCAATGATAGAGCAGCTCGTGGGCTACGCAAACTGGTATTGCGGGATAGTGAAAGTAATTCCACAAACTTCTTATTATATCCTTAACAAATGACAATATTAATTAATTACTTTGAATAAAAATGCTACTTTGGACTATGGCTCACTCGAACAGATTGGCTGTCACGTAACTTTATTGCAAGCTTCAGTGAGAGAACTGTGACTTTTATGAAAGCTTTGACCTTCCGCTCATCTTAATTTTTCAAACATGTATAGGTAAATTCGTCTAAAAAATATTTCTAAAAATAGAATAATATTAAAATCTTATTAAGTGTAATTGCTGTTGAAATGTAAGCATATTGTTGACGTTTGGAATGTAAATTCAAATTATAAATTTTGCGCGCTTTATTAGAGGTGATTAAACAAACGGGATAAGACATCACGTTGCAGATTTCAGTTGTTCGCGCTAGGCTGAAGGCAAAACAGAATGACAGTTAACCGCCATTTTTACACTTCAGGGGCGTTCAAGTATTACGTAACGCAATTTGGGGGGAGGGTGGTCTTGTAAAACGTTACGGCGCGCTACAGAGGCGGGAGGGGGTATTGGAACAACGCGTTACATAACTTTTTTTTTTTTAATAAAAAAACTAGTGTAATGACACATTACAGCCTTGTGATGTTGCAGCCACGTAAGTTTGCTAGGAGCCAGACAGGACAGGTAGCTGTCGGCGAAGGAATGTGGCTCCCCTCGCTTTTCCCCTAATCCGTTGGACCGCTAAGCGGAGAGATGGACACTCGCTTGGAGGCCGCTCAGGTGTGCACGTCGTGGCGGTACGCACGGACGGACGTTCAAAAATACGGGAGTGTGTGTGTGAGTTCGCGCTCCTGCTGGAAGAGCTTTCCAAGGACCAGATTCGCCGCCAGACCGCGTCGACCATCTCTCGTCCAAGTTACTTGGTGCGGCTACTCCAGACTGCGTCGAACACAACGCCGACCTCGAATGGAGCTGACTGACTTCGCGCAGTCCCGCAGCAAGAAGCGCCTCCACGGACCTGCCTACAGCTGCCGTCGCAGAAGCCAACTTCACGGTATTGTGAAACTGACGAACTTGTGTGTGTTGAGTGCGTTCACCTACCGCGTCCACAAGCCCAGCAAACGACCCTGATGAACAAGTCAATTCATGCTATCCAAATCACATCTCTTAATCACGTCAAACTAATTAATGCAACCCATGTACGTGATCTAATAAATAGTAATTTCAAATGGTGCCTTTGATAATAATTCACATCCCTCATGATAAATATTAATTGATGATTTATAATAAATAAAATTAATTACATATTTCTGATGTCGCCATTAGCGTGACACTTCACTAGGGAATTAAAATCTCCCAAGTTGGCAACCCTTTTCGTTTATGTTTTACCGGGAATCCCTCGACTGTATTTTTACATCATTTATATTTTTGTTCTACCAAGTTGGTAACTCTTTTCGTTTATGTTTTACGGAGAATCCCTTGACTGTATTATACGTCATTTTTATTTTGTTTTCGTTGTCAGTATTCATTAGTGTTTACACAGAAGCACAACCCTCTTCGTCTGCTCTCCGGATGCCAGTAATGAAAGAGTCCGAGTGGCTGGCAAATCAGTGTACAGAGGAGCAGTAATTCCAATTGATTTTTTTTACATACCTATATATTTGATTTATGGCTGAATAAATTACATTTTGGTTAAAAACTGTGTTTTATTTATTATTACTGCAAACGCGATTAAAACAATAACAAAGGTATTTTAGCGCCTTTCCTGTACTTTGCGCAACATGATTGAGACTTTTAGGTAAAAATGGTCACTTGGATGTTACGTAACGTTTATGGAGGGGGAGGGGGGTATAGAAAAACGTTACGGTGCGTTACATAGGGGGGGGGGGAGGGTCTAAAATCTTCAAAAATTGCGTTACGTAATACTTGAACGCCCCATTCTCTGTTCGAGACAGCCAACATGTTGTTCCAAGAAGGAATAGATGACCCGGCTGCCTATTCCGAATATTCTCATCGCGAACACTTTGCTTGTTGAGAATACGATTACTGAAAACAGAAAATATGGAAAAGTTTACACATGTAGTGTATTGCAGCCCTAAAATAATAGAGAGACGCTTAAATGTTCCCAATCATCAAAACTACCAAACAACCTATCAGGAGCTGGATGTATGGACCTAATGTCACAAACAAGGAAGAAAGTTTGTAACGAGGTGTTTTGACCCCTGCTACAGGCTGCATATGGTTTGATTGGTGACACCACTTGAGTGTTTGAATAGACAGGACAGATGCCTCTCTGAGCGCAGCGTATGTATCTTTCCAGCATACGAGAGGGGGCGCGAAAAGTTACTAATGTTTCGTTCTCAAACGTAAACTGAGCTCTCTGTGCTCCCATATCCCGTATGTAAACGAAAAATTTTGTTTCTAATGTATTTTCGAGTGTGCTTTCAATGCAGAGTACACTGTATGTGTAGCAAATTTGATTGGCGATTGCGTGACGTGACATCAAAATACATCAAGTGACCTGCGTCTGATCTAGCGCGCACGAGGAACAAGCTTCGTGAGGGCTGTAACTGCAGTTACACTTACGAACGCCTTGCTCTGTCCCGAGCATTGGCGGTTACCACGGTAACCTCTTACAAGATGAACTGGGTTGGTTTCACGCTGGATGGCTGTGACAGTGTGCGTGTCCACTATAGAGTGTTGTTTGTGTTGAGGATAAGAGGTGAAAGAAGTGAGAGGGTGACCCAGGTTATAATGTGACGCTTTTCACAACATTCTAAGGCGCATTTTTATTATATAATTGATAATATTAGACTGATTTTCATAAAGCTTGGGCGACCACATGTATATCTACTACATAATTTCCTAAGCTCACGCACTCACCTCGATAGCTATTTGTTGGAGAACGGTGACGTCTCGAGCCAGCCTTCACTCTCAAATTAACAGCAACCAGAGATGTTACAGAAGAAATTCAAGGTTATGTCCACAACTTAATAGCTAAACAACAACTCAAAAATTAACTGTCATAAAACAATAATTAAGCTTGCTTTCCGTAACATTCATAGTTAAAAAAATAATCTTTATGGCTGAAAAAAAAACGTAGATCTGCTTTTTAATAATATGTCGCTAATGAAAACAACACATTTTTTTTTATCTCTGCTGTACCTTCGAATGCCAGTTGTCACTCTGGCCTACGTTAAATTTCGATTTAGTTAAAGATATCTCTAATATTGCTTCTTGACCAATGTTAATACATATTATTTGCTTTTTGCGTATTTTACTGATTAATTTTGGTTAATAGCCTTTGTTTATATTTGCTGTACCTGATTTATTAGGTTATTTAAAGTGGCCATCATACTAAATATGTTAACGAATTGAGTATTTTAGCAATTCACTTCTTTAGCTTCAACTATTTAATAATCTTTAATAAGTTCTCTGGCCGTTACACTATGACCAACGATTACATTATCAATGTTTACCCAGCCTCAATTAAAAACAGCGTGAAACTTTCGAAGCAACTGAGTTCTTCAACCCCAAAAGATTTTGTTGAGCCTAAGGGTGAAACACAGGACAAATTAGTATTTAGTCAGATCATAACCTTTGACCCAAAAACTAAAACTGTTCTAGACCCATGACGATACGCAAAAACCGGACATGGACTTACACTAGTTTTTTGATAATTTCCTTATAAAGTACAGAAGGACTGTGATGCCAAAAATGAATATCCTCCTTATCTTGGTGCAACGAACATTAAACAATTATTAGCTGTGCAGGATTGAAGAGAATCGTGGCTTCTTTGAGGAGCACTTACTGGAAGGAAATCGCTAGTTGCCTGCGACAAGGTGTCGCCAGCTAATAAAAGCATTAGAGTGAAGGGATTACCAGAGGACACGTCTGGTAGTCTTGAGTCAGCGGTCACCGCTCCTGCCGGGTGATTACCCACCCGAAAGGAAGCGTCGTCCTACGAGTGTTGACGAACGGCGGTAGTGTCGACGACAAATGAGAACTCCACAATTTCATATGACATCAGGTGGCCAACCTATGATCCAATCCCAGTGAGCACATAACTGAAATTGTGAGAATTTTCTGTTAAACATGATCTTCGCGACTGCAAGGGCGGGACCAAAGTTTACCTCGGCGATGGAGGAGCGATGAACTTTATTCTGTTGCGGACTCCAGTGGCTGGCTTTTCTCGCTGACTGCTGCTGAGGTCCGTGTGGAAGTCTGATGCTGCCTGCTTGCATTTAAGCAGAATGCTGGAACGACATTCGCATAGCGAATAATACGAATAATAGTAATAATTCAAGCATGGGCATTACCAGAACGGGCGTGACTGTAGCCGCCTTGTAAGATAGGGATCCCGTCCCGTGGGCCGTCTTCTATCACCGCAGACATCAGACGCAGAACTACAATGCTAAAGTATTACGACCCAGCTATCAGTCGGCAGCTTTGATGTAACATTTCAACTGATGAGGGCAGTGAAGGTTGCTGCCGAAACGTTGTGTAAATAAGAAATTATCCGGCAGAAAACCCGTGAAGAATTCTTGTCAGTCATACGCCGGGGAAAACTTAAGTCTCCCATCGGCATATTGTTCATTCGTGGCGCCCTAGTTTCAATCTAAAGTCACAGTATTATGATACTTGTGTCTGAGGCTATCATAAGTTGTATTGTAAACATTGCTTCGAAGTATCATTCTTTCGGATATATTAATTTTGAGATTGACTTAAAAGTAAATTGCAATTGTTTGTTTGTTAATGACGGCTAATTGTTCCTCTGAGCGTTGCTCTGCGATTTTGCTCAGATTTGCATTTTCTTGTACTCCAATTATAATAGAGATTCTTCCAAATATCCATATTTGCATTCACTCATAAAATCTACATTAAATCCAATTTATCAATCATCGGTTCATAAATGATAACTATAACTTACTCGCCCACAGGGAACTTCCCCCGATACAACGTCTACTCTTCCGAAAACTACCAAAGTAGCCCCCAGGCTTGACTCGTCTGTCCGGCGGGGGAATCGCCGTCAACACTGTGGTACGCCCTCACTGCATACGCACACGACTCTGGCGCACAGTCTGCTGAATAGGAATTGTGTAATGCCACCTCTTCTCTCCTACCGGCCGAGTCTTCCATCACCAAGACTCTATTCTGCAAACTGCGTGTCAGCGCCGGACAACATCACGGCGTCGCAGCCTCTATTCGCCATTCAAGAACTTTAATTACTATTTACACTCTGAAGATTGTCGATGACAAAGTCGTTAGATCACGGACAATAATGTCGAGTAACAGCGGGAAGGTAATCGTCCATACCAGGACCCACCCAGGCATCCGTCTGAAGTGATTTCGGGACCGAGAGTGGTGGGTGAGCGCTTAGCACTCTGCTCTCGCATTTGGGACGACGCCGGTTCGAATCTCCGTCCGGGCATCAAGATTTGAGTTTTCATTTCAGGCGAATGCCGGGATGCTTCCTTTAAAAGACCATGGGCGAATTCCTTCCCGTTCCTTGTCCCTAGTCCCATTCCACTTCTAATGACCTCGACGTCGACGAGGCGTGAACGCATAAGTAAAAAAAGGTGATTTTGGAAATCGAAGAAAAGTCGAAATGGCATGGCCCGACAGAAAATCCATTCCAGATTCTCGCGGATGTAAGGACAAAACTTTTCCTCATACCATCGCTTTCTCGTTCGGTTGAACGTTGAATAGTGCTCGTTGCATATACGACGCCTTATAGGCATCGACCACCGTCAAGCCCCATCAGTAAAGGTCGTGTTTATGACTGATGCTGTCTGAGAGCGGTGGTCGAAACGAGGCCGCCCCTGAATAAAACATCCCTTCGATCGTGTGTCGTGCGTGTAAAGACCAGCAGAGGTTCGTACTGTGAATAATTTCCAAGACCTCGCGCACCAAACAAGGGTGGTCTGATTTCTCGGGGAGTCATTATTCATGGCTTCTTGTTTGAACATCTCATATGTTTTAGCGTCGCCGAAATAATGTCACTAGATATAAGATTGTTTATGCCACTCACCAGATTAGCTAAGCTAGCTAGCTTCCTCAACCATCACAAGATGCCAGTATGGAAACTGCTGTAGGCGGCTTTTAGAATTGGTAGTATTCAAAAGCCGCTGAGCTGTTTCATCCAGAGTAATTAATACTTTTTTCCGTAGGGCTGTAAGCTTCACCGAGCTCAAAGTCATTAGAAGAAGGGACGCGAAGGAATTCAGCCAGGCTTGAGTGATTTCGAGAAACAATGCAAAAAATAAAAGTGTTTAGCTGGACGAGAATTGGAACCCGCGTAATGGGAATGCCGGGTGCCAGCGATGGCGTGCACCCGCCGGGCTCGGTATTACTGACCGCGCAGGCCGAGCGTACTCTAACGACATCAAACGGCATCGTCCAGATGCTAGGTCAGACGGCGTTCGCTTCGTGCAGATATCGGCGCTTCACGCATTGCCCAGTCTTATGGTGGACTCGGATCACATCGCCTCACGACGCCGCTTGCTCCGCTGTGCACTCGTTCAATTACAATCAGATTTACCACGCGTTACAATAAACTGCAATTAAAAGCTGAATCAGCAAAATAATATTAATATATGACAAAAGTATAGGAAAACCAAAGCATCTGTTTGTAACTTAAAAATTTGCTGGTTCCGAGGTAACAATTATTTTGAGATACATTTAACGTTATGACCAATGCTCACCAAGAGATTGAATGCCGGTAAGGAAAGCATACAAGTGGAGTACAGACGCATGACGAGCTATTCTGGCGGCGACACGTGTGCCAAATGGGAAAATCAACTGAAGTGAGTGAGTTTTACAAAGGATACATTGTTGTGGCTTGGTGCTCGGGAACGAGCATCTCGGAAACGGCAAAGCTTGTCGCCTCCTCGCGTATTACTACTGTAGCGAGCGTCTATGGAAAGTGGTTGAATCACGATGATACCACGAGTAGGCGACAAGGTGGTGGACGTCAACGCCTCATCACAGAACACGGAGGCTTTAAGCAGGATAGGGGACGATGTGATGGCAGATCTGAAGGCAGAGTACAATGTTGGTGCAGGCTTAAGGCCGATAGCCCACTGGCACCGAATTCGTCCGACCGACTGTTCGGACGAATATGGCCGAATCTGACCTTCCAATCCCGAAACAGCATTGCCAGGCGTCTACTGGACACGACCTCCTCAGCCGAATACAGCCGAATACGGCCGAGTGACGGACAGATCCCATTGAAATGGGATTAGTTGGATGTATTCGGCCAAATGGCAAACTCATGTTGCGCTCCTAATAAACACAACTTCATTTTTTTATGTTTTATTTGACGTTGATTTGCATTTTTTCACACTGTGACTGTACGCAATCACTATAAATATTTTAATAAAAAATTCTACGGAAAGGACAATTATTGCAAGTGCATTTACGCAGTTATAATAATTATTTTACTAAAAATTTGTACAGTAAAGACAATTATTTGAATTTCGTACTGGATTATTCTCAAACGATGTGAGATGTCACTCTTGTCGGGGCCACATTTAGGCATAGTCTATATAGACTGCACCCTATCAGCCCGCATCACAAAAACAAAACTTGCTTGTTTCTTATAATTCTTCTTTTTGAATCTCGTTTTCTTCTTGTATGTTCATTTATTTTAAATTGAAATATTTACTTTTGAAAATTTGGCAACATGGACATAACTCTCAACTTTGCATTCTTTTTCTTCTATAATTGTTGCGAGCAATGTTAATAAATCGTATTGAAAATCTTAATGATTTTCATTTGCTTTCATTTTATCTCAACAATTCTATATTCTTCTAGATACGATATAGAAAAATATTCTAAAGTAATAAATTTCAAATGTTAATTTAGAACTTTTGTTAGTAAATAGCTAGAAAATGCGAGGCTGAATTTCAAAATATTGGCCGGGCAGGGCGCGCATCACAGGTTCAGCCCAAGAGTCTACACATCCTAAATACGGCCCTGACTCTTGTAATATTTCGCGAGGGCAAGGTAAAGTCTATTTTTACGAAATGTAAGTCCCTATACATTTTATATAAACACCCCGTTCGCTTGGTGTTGAAGCAACGACGACGGATAGGCGATTTGCGTCGGACGTTATTTGTCTGCAGTGGACGAGGTTAATCGGACGATCTGGTCGACTGTCGAATCGCGCGTTACTCGGACGAATGCGGTTCCGGTGCACGACCGGCCTAAGTGTTTCGCAGTTCACAGTTAATTAATTAAATTAAATTGCAATGGAGCGAATGCCCTGTTGGCAATTTCTCTAAACACCCATCTTCCCCCTTTTCTGCATCCACCTACATTTACCCTTTACAAATTTTAACTTTAAATTCTTTCAACGTTTTTGGTAAATTATTCATCATTTCTCTTGGTAACTCATTTCAATCCCTGACACCCTTACCTAAAAAAGAGAATCTTCCCACACCCTTGTGCCTGAAATCGAGTGCCAGCTTGTGGTCATGGCATATTTTCCCTTCCATGCATTACTTTTAATTCTTACACCAATATCTTTCCATGCCTCATCACCAATATACGTCTTGTACACTCCCATGAACCTCTTCACCCTCCTTCTGTCTTCCAATGAGTCCCATTCCAGCTCTTTTATCATATCTGTTGATGAACTTGGGCCTCTGCGTGTTCCCATGTTGAACCAATTACGATCGCAGTGGCCACGTGATCATAGAGACTGGAGCGAGGATCAGTATCAACATGTCCCCTTGTCAGACCAGTCACGTTCCTTCTTACACCAAATCGATGGTCGCGTCCGGGTAATCGGCTGCTGGAAACGTGCACATGCAGTATTATGCTATGGGGAATATTCACCTGGGCTTCTGTAAGATCTGTGGTTGCTATAGAGGACACCATGACAACTCTGGACTACGTGACAATTATTGTGGTTCACCTGCATCCCTTCGTGATTCATGTTTTCCATGATGGCATCTTCCAGCAGGAGAACTGTTGAATAGCGATTGCAATCGAGCAATGCGGGATACCGCATTATTTAGTAGCCTGGTGGATCCCGCACAAAATTAAACGGATGCGCTACCCCTAAAATGTGGATGAAACGTGTGACCTTGCCTCCCCCTCGCCTCGTCGCTTTGCGGCCCGACTAGGTCTCTGCCCGTTGCATTGCCTTGTTTGCCTGT
This sequence comes from Vandiemenella viatica, assembly GCA_031002005.1. Lineage (NCBI taxonomy): Eukaryota > Metazoa > Arthropoda > Insecta > Orthoptera > Morabidae > Vandiemenella > Vandiemenella viatica. The sequence continues at coordinate 300,439,005 of JARYHS010011408.1, read as the reverse complement.
TGACATTTCACCCGCAGCAACAATTGTGTGTTTATGTCGTCCTTCGTGATTTCTTAAGTATATAGATCCACTTTTACGTTTTTCGAAGGACTGCCGTTGTTTTGTTGTATGCTTTACTATAAAATTAGTTACGTCGCCCTATTGCAAAATCAGCTCCCAGATTTTACACACTCACACACACAAATTATACAATTGGATTTTTTTTTGATTTTTTTTTTTTTTTTTTTTTGAGAAAGATGTAGAAATAATACAAAAAAAAGTTAAAACTATTGACAGATATTTCAAAAAGGGAAAAAAAAAACTATTTAATACATGGTTTCCAGAATGGTTGGTAAAAATGTTTTACTATAAATTGTTTCTGTACTTCATCGGATTTGAGATATTTGTTTTCAAAAAGTGGATTACAACTTCCTAGTTCTGCTATAACACTATATGATCTATTGTCACAAATTTTTCAAGTACCGTAAAAGTTGACACGATTGTTTGTTTCAGTATATCGAGAAACAATAACAGAGATTTGATGAGTGGACGTCGCAAAACAATCACCGATTTTTGAACGTTTATGTTCACCGCAAGAAACACACTGTAATCTTGGCTTCTTTAAATATACGGTTGCTGCAATGTGGAACATTGCATCAGTTTAGTTAAAGAACGTTTGACAAACTTTGGCGTTGATCTTAAAATTGAAGTTTTGCGGATTGGAAAAATTACGGGATTGCAATCCTTAATATAATGTTTTGGTTCATCAGTGTATATTCACGTTTTTGTTCCTCAGTGATAAAAATTGAAAAAAATGCTAGGTCTCTGTTTGTCGACCTATAAACAACTATACAAGACGGAATGAAAAAACTGCAGCCTCATTTATTGGGATGGTTTATGATACAACATAATTTTACAAAGTTTTCAATACAACATTAGATTTTTGGCCAGCAAAGTTCCTACCTTGTGCTGATTTGACTTCCGAAATTTATTTTTTTAATCGACTAGAGACCTCTGACAAATATATGGAGGAGCGTAAAATAGGAATCCGTTTGCTTTCGGGTGCGGCTGTTTAGCTGAGAGTCGGCACTATGGTATGAGCGGCTGTATTTTTGTGAACGTTTCTGCTGAATGACGACCAGTAGAATATGTCCCACTGGATAAAGTGTATTGATTGCATTGATATTACAATTTCCCTTACATTATTCTAGTGATTATATAGTTTGTAGCTTTTAAAGACACTACATTTCTAATATCCTTAATATGCACGCAGACAGTTACATCAATGTTTGCATCTGAAATTGTTTAATATTCGTTGTTGTTTGTGGAAATATTTAAAACTAAGTGTCACTTTAGTAGGGAGTTGCTTTTGAGATACACATTTTATATTATCAGTCTAATTATTCTATACTTTTTTCTTTCAAGGTACTCCAGTAGCTATTTAAATTTGGTGGAGGAGATTGACTTTTTGACTCGTAAATTACTTACCTTATTTCTCTCAAATTGCTTACCTTATTTTGATCTTAACGCTGTTCAGTAATAAAATATTTACCTGTGTCAAATTTTCTGTACTTAATATTTCTCTACTGCGATAATTTCAATTTTGAAGTGAGGATTTAATGTTACTGTGCATTAATTTTCGAAAATTTTATTGATAAAAGCAAATGTGAAACATCTGATACACTCAGAGGAAGGCAACAATACTGGCCTTTATCCGAATTTCAAAATGACAATAATGACGACTGAAGCTGGAAACGTGAAAGTCAAAATAACGATAAATGCTGAAGTAGTCCCTTACTCTATGGAAACCGAGATCGAAAGATCACAATCCAGCATTTTCTGGATCGCATCACTTCAGAGAGAGGATCATCGCCACACTCGAGGTGCTTAGTTTAAGTTACACTATGGCTGTAGACCATCGAGCTGGAGATGGATCGCGCGTACTCGGCAGTGTTTGTGGCTGCGCTTGTTTGCATCCAGAGTGTTTGTGCAGTCGTGTTGTGGCTCAGTGCGACGGCCGCCTGCAATTAGTGTCAAGTCACAGCGCACACGGATTCAATTAGGGCGCGCCGCCACCCAATCCCCCGGGAGCGGCCGTCCATCCCCTGCGTAATTACTGGATGTGCGCGCATTTAAGAGCGGGTCTGTCGACTAGACAGACAGGGCAGACTCTGACACTTTCGTCAGCCAGTTGTCAGTCCTGGACCAGTAAAGACTAGCACCCACTCTAGAAATAAGTGTGATCTAGCTTTATAACAGAACCGTGTAAAATACATTCAACAGCATTACATATGACCTTTTTTTTGTACAGTTCCTTTGATTGCATTGAATTAAGAGTTCTACATTTTCATTTTGAATCCACTTTCTGACTTATATTTTACATTCCATGTTTCTAATGCCTTCAACTTTTTGCCTTTTTTATTTATTTTTCAGTAGCAGTTCACATACTGCTGTTGCGATTGTTATATTAAATTTTTCTCACCGTCTGCTTCAGTTCAGCAACTTGAATTTTACAATATTTACAACATTAATTTGTCTGATTTAAACTCTGATACTTGCAAATAACATTTAAACAAATTAAAAGATGCTAAAAAAATTTTAAAATCGGAACAAAACAATCTTGTACAAAAATAAAACCATCTTAAAAAACACGGCGCACGTATCTATTTGCTAAAACACAAAAAATTGAAACTATTGTTTGTCTTTCTTCCGCTCTTATTGTCTTAACTAGACTCTCCGGATCAGTAGGCTGTTATTATCATCATTAGCTCTGTCTAATCCATGTGGACGAAAAGAACAAAACACGAAATTAGTATCGTGGGTCTCATGAGATTTAACCACCCCGTGGTTATTAAGAAAAGCAATAACGCCTTCTGAACGTTAGCTGATGCAACTACAATACGACTGACAGCTACATCTTCTCCATGGTAACTAGTAATCACGTGATGCTAAGAAATTAAAACATTCTTTTTCATCATCTTTTATTTATCATTAATCATTACCTGATATAAGTTAACAATAAAATTATTAAACCAAAGAAAGTTGGTAATAGAATTATCAAGAATGTTTCAGAGTTTTTTTTATTATTATTATAATAAGAACTATTACCATAACATTTTGAGTAAATTTTATGTTCTTCCAGTGACATTTGCACTTTTTATCAGTACAGTATCTTTGACACATTATAACTCCTTGCTGACCTCTATATGATAAAACAGATGGTAAGATAAGTGTTGAAGGAGTTTTGAGTACGTCCTCAATGTTAACAAAATTACTCTCTCAAATTGTTAATAAATTACGAGCATAAAACTCTATATATAGAAGACGTGCCTTGTTTCGCACGTGATAGAGACCTCACTGATTAAAGCTCATAACAACAGCTAAAACATTTGTGGTATCTGCACATCCTCTGTTCCCTCGGGTATCCTAAATAAAACATCAGAACCAATTACAAGTACAAGTAATTTTTTGTTGGACTGTGAAATCATTTTCTCTTGGCCGGTTTTGGCTCATTCCGTCTTAGTGTTCATGTCGTATTTTCTTAAACAGAGCTTTCAAGTAACATTTACATAATTTACCCTCAGATAACGTGAACATATTTATGACGTTCTGAACACTTTTTAGCTCCTGAGCTAAAACAACTTTTTATTAAATTTAAAGTTTCAGCTTTTTCTAAAATTAATTTCCAATTTCAGAAACTTTATTAACATTCAGTACGCACCTTCAACATTTTTAACACTTCGCTTAGCATCTATTATATCATAGGGAAGTCAGCAAGGGTTTATAATCTATCACTGTAAAACGTATTGTATTGATAAAAAGTGCTAATGTTTAAAGAACATAAAATGTAACTCAAAATGTTATGGTAATAGTTCTTGTAAAAATAAATAACTATGACATTCTTGATAATTTTGTTTCCAACTTTCTTTGTATTAATAATTTTATTTCCAACTAATATCAGGTAAGGATAAATGATAAAGGAGCAATACTGAAAAAGAATGTTTTATTTTCTGAACATGACGTGATTACTACGTAGTTAACATGGAGAAGGTGTCGTATGGTGGTTGCACCAGCTACCCTTCACAACGCGCTATGGCTTTTCGTAATAAATGTCATCAGAGTCACGACGTGTTTCAGCTATTGTTATAAGCGCCATGAGACGAGTAATACGTTATACCGGTTTTAAAGAGACAATAGTGCGATTGTTGTGGACTTTTATTTGCTCATTGAGCGTTTTCCATCTTTGAACGTAGCATGTATGTATATATATTTCACTGTATAATTTAGACGTGAAGTAGATGCTGGCGCAGTAATTTAGGGCTCTTGTTAGTTGCACTGCTATTCGTCACTAGACACCCAGCACGCACCAAGTTTCTCCAGCCTGACACCGAACAGAATAGCCGCTCTCTCTCTTCGAGGGTAGCCAGTTGAAGCCTGATACAGGGCAATTTTTCTGCCGATACTGCGCTCTCTTTATCGGTCTATCCATTAAATCACACGTCAGTTTTAACTTGCTATACAAATAAATTTATAGTTTCACCTGGCGGTGTGTCCTTAAAAAAAGTGCTGAGTCATGGTGTTGTTCTAAAGGTAGTTGAAGTTTGTGGTACCCCTGCTGAAACAACAGAAATAACGAGCAAATAATAATGGTGCAACCTGCTAGCGGCCGCTTCTTTAACTGGCCGCACGAAAGGTCAGTTGTGTTCCCACATAGCTGACTTGCCGTGCCGCCTTACTTGGCACAAGTGTTGCATTCGTTTCAGGGAATGCGCACGACTATACTATGAAAACGATTGATCTCAGCTCTAGCTTGGGGTTCGCAACTTTTAGTATTTACATTACCAGAGTCGACAAATCTAAAGTTTAGATTTGTACTTCACGCCAATAACTTACTGGCATTTTTTGCTTACGTATTTCTTTTTTTTTTTTTTTTTTTTTTACTCTGGGAATGATATGCCTACGTACGCACCAGTACTTGCATACTGAACTATCCGCTCCAGATATTCCAGTGTTCGTTTGTAAAGTGTTTCCTTTAATCACATCGTTTTGATTATCTCTCTTCGTATTTAACCGAAATCGATGAATGACGTGTCATTTTAAAGTACATGGTATCCACTTTGGTGACATCATATTTTAAGCAAGGAATTTTTTGGAATTCGATCCTTAAAGGGCAAAAATGACCATATTTCTAAAATACTGTTTTTTGTGTCACGAGCCATTTATGTCGCTGGATACCTAACTGAAATCGTTAAATGAAGTACCATTTTAAAGATCAAGATCTCCGCTTTGGTGACATCATGTACTAATACAGAAATTTTTTGAAATTCGACACTTAAAAGGATCATTATTTCTGCAACGCGTTTTTGTGTCACGAGCCGTTTATCTCTCTTGAGATCTAACCGATAGAGATAAATGAGGTATCATTTTAAAGATTAAGGTCTCCGCCGTGGTCACATCATAATCTAAGAAAGGAATTTTTTGGAATTCGTCCCTAAAAGGGCAAAATTATTATTATTTCCATAACGTATTTTTTTGTCACGAGTTATTTATGTCCCTTGATATCTAACCGACGTCGAGAAATCAGGTATTATTTTAGTAAAAATAAGGTCTCCGCTTTGGTCAAATCATTTTTTAGGAAAGACATTTTTTGGGATTCGTCTCTTAGAGGACAAAATTATCATTATTTCCGTAACGTATTTTTTTATCATGATCCATTTATCTCCCTTGATATCTAACCGAGATAGATAAATGAGCTATCATATTAAAGACTAAGGACTCTGCTTTGGTCATGTCATATCTTAAGAAAGGAATTTTTCGGAATTCGACTGTTCAAGGACAAAAGTATCATTATTAACTTCTTTTTTTTATTTCGAGCCATTTATCTCCATTGGCACCTAACCTGAATCGCTAAATGAGGTATCATTTAAAAGATAAGGTCCACTCAGGCAGTATTATTAATTAAGAACGATTTTTTTTAATTTGACCCTTAAAAGCAAAAGTAATAACTGTGAAAGTCGCGCGTATGAGACAGTTCAGAGCCAAGCCACTAGATAGCACTAGCAGAGAGATATTAATAAACTGCTTCACTGGCCTCAACTTTGGTTACGTATCTATTACACTAAACAAATAAACAGTTGAAACAAATGAGACGGTTTTTCTTTCATCTTATTACAAATCCCAAACCTTATTATTCATTGTATTCGCGAAATTTTCTGGTGGGTCATCTAGACTTTTTTTTATATATAAGTAGAACTGTTTCCGTTTATAGGTTTCTCCAGTGAGTATTTCCGTAAAGTTTTAGCGCTTGCTTGGTGTCCCATTACGTATTAATTACTGAAGTATGCGCGAGTGGTTCCAGTTAATTACTTTGACCGATGTTGCCGAACGCTCCTTGGAAGCGTCGGGGCTGAACAAACTTTGCCACCCCTTCCGGGAAATGTAAGGTTGATAATTTTAACCGCGGCCGTAATTGATGGCTCCCGCCGTAAACGGATGCTCTAACTCGCGTGCAGACAAAGTTGCCGCTAACTGACTTAGGTTAAGTGGATTTAAATGAGACCCATTACGGAGAGACCTTACAACGCGACCAGCGGCCCCACCGACGAAGTACGTGGGAGAACGCGCCCACACACGTTAGCGAAACGTTCGAGGATTACTTAGCGACTCTTATTTTCCTCTACATACCGTAAATGTACCCAGCTCGGTTCATCACATCTTACTGTCTAGTAAAACAGTTCTGCTGCGCCCTATTATTAGTTTGTACACTGCCAATAATATTTTTTGATGTGCTGGTCAGAGGAACTACGCTCCCAATTTCCCTCAGAAATCTAGAAAAACACTATCAGCTGCTCTGTAATTAGTTGTTTGACTGGGAGAATGCCCATAATCTGCTTCTTCCTCAAAATATGACAATTTGGTCATAAATATTATCGTAATATGACTAAAACTACAAAAATGGCCTGAATATGAAGTTATGTGCTATATAAAGTACATTTAAATAGAATTAGGAACGTACAATTAGTGTTTAATTCAGGATTACAACTCGAAAAGAAGGGAGGATAAAAATATGACCTATCATAAAGATCCGAACCCTTGTGATAGTTTTACAGTGTTAGTTAGCGTTGTTGCCGTGCCTTAGGCACATGTGGTGATGGTTAAGTATTGTGTTGACACAACTGTCAATACAAAACCTCTACAGATATTACATGTATTTGCAGAATGAAATAATACAGTTTGAAAATTGATATTATAAATATGTAAGAGCCATCAAATACAGTAGAATGATCAAATGATCAGGGTAGCTAGCCGGCCGAAAGCCATCAATAAATTGTCTTCGTTTGCGCCTTAAGAAAAAACTGAATTATTCAAAGCTAAGAAAACGTATCCTTTAGTAAATTGTTGATCGAAATATATATAGCGTGGTAAATTTGTATAAGGGCGTAGAGAGTTCAATGAAGTTCAACCGCAAAATATTAGCACAAAAATAACCTGTGTAAAGAGGCAAACACTGGTAAATCTCTCAGATCATGGACGGCACGTAATACAAAGAAGTAGCATTTTAACCAAGTAACGCAAGTATTTTTGATGAAAATAAGATAAATAGTATCATCTCAAACCCTATCTGCCATTAAACAAAATTAAATAAGCTTAACTGTAACAGTGTTATTGGAAATCCAGAATTCTTTAACCACTGTTGTCCTTCGTTGATTCTTGCCATTTAATGCTGCCACAATCTATCTCAGATGACTTAGGTAAGCTTCTTTACTATGTTTTGGCTGTTCTATAACGCACAGTCTATTATTTCACATGCCTCACTGAACTCTTCAATAGAACACAGTCCTCGGTAGCACAAAGACCAACTAACCAGCGAGGAACCGCATTAGCTGAAGAACAACATATTTCGAAACAGTGACTTTTTTTCAGGACTGCATTCAGCTTCTCGTGGTGGAGGTCATTAGAGCTAGGAACGGATCTTGGGCAACGATCGGCAAGCAAATCGTAAATTTTTTCTGGAATCATCCCGGCATTTACTGATGGTGAATCAAAGTCCAAATCTCGACAGGCGGACCGGGAATAGAACCCGAACTTCAACTGCTCAGCCGCAGCAGTATCTCACGCAATCCACGAAAGCTGCAGCATTGTGTATAGTAGGACTCGTACGCGCTCAGCCAATGTCGCTCTGTCGACGCTATCTCGCCCCATATGGCACGCGGCTCGTGTCGGTCACGCCTCGCTTGTTCATCATTACCTGCCGCCTTTATCTCGACAACCCGCCACACCTACCGCCAACACTCACTGCCAACAACAGCAAAAAATTACTGATCTAAGATTACAGACACCCACTGTCGATACGTGGTGGTATGCCTGCCTGCATTTAATACGAGCCGTCAGAAACAGCGGAGCACTAGTAAACAACAAAATTAACGTAGTTTCTGTTTATATGAAACATTAAAAATGGCATGTAATGAGTGAGTTAAATAAGTGTAGTTTCAGCTGGAGATCGGCGTTTCTATTAACTGCTCGTTTCATTGGAAGGTGGGCTGAGCGGGAAGGGAATGAACAGGCCATCCTATTACCTGTATGTTCGTAACGTCAACTGTTTCCGACAGGTGTGTGACGAAGAACAGCGTATTAGCGTGATACACACAAGCGAAATGAAACTGTTCAGAAGCGGAATAGAAGTAACTAGAAGGCAGGAAGTAAAATAGAGCCACTGGTTGAAAGGAAAGAGGCGAGAATTTAATTGTATAGAAACATAAGGATTATAAAGTAGGACATAATACAAAGAAAGGTGTATAAAAATACAAGCAGGTTACCGAAAGCAACACCAAAAGATAAATAGCTGAAAGGCATGGATAAAAGAACTGAAAAGACAAAAGAGCTGGACCAAATTGACGGCAGTTGGTGAGAAGAGAAACAGAATTGCCGGTAAGTTGCTGTCCACTGTGGATGTTGATTGCTACTGCTTCCTATTGCATTACGGGCCTGGAAGATAACCAGTACACTTACAGAATGAGCAATGTAAAATGAATTAGTGTGGTGCAAAATGGCAACTTTCAAGTTACGTGTTAGTTTAAAATGCCAGTTGCAATGGAAATGACTTGAGTAAATTTAAAAAATTTCGAAACATTTCTTTATTGAAAACTAGTGTACGCCCGTGACCGTTTTTAGCGTATCATCACAGGTCTAGAATAGTTCCAAAGATTATAACAGGTAACCAGATCTGACCAAATATGAACTTGACGTGTGTTTAACCCTCAGAACTCGGAGGTGTTGATAGACTTAGGTATTAAACACGGACAGGGACTGGGCGTGTGGGAGTTTGAAATCCAGGCAGCGGGAAGTGAGCAGTCTCCTACCAGCACCCGCATCCCGTTTCCATGACACCGCGTCCCTCGGGACCTCACAGCGTCCCCTTAATCTCCCTGCTGCTCGCTCATTCCGCCGCAGGCATTTCTCCCGTTCACCAGTTCCCTGCCTTTTTCTCTTTCTTTCTTTCATTCTTTTTACTGCCCGCCGACAAAATAATTACTTCCTTAGCATTCACGTCGCCGGCAGGGTGTGGGGCCACAAATTTAGAGCGCTGTCGGGCCAAACCACACGAAGCGGACCAGCTGAGTGATGTGAACGAAACGCCATGCTTACGCAGTAAGACGACACAATCGCTTCCAACTTCGGTTATGTCAACAACAAAATAAAACGAATCTGCAATTTATCAATTATTACCGCGTCCCGTGATAATGTGTGATGTGCAGAAAGTATTTGCATTTGTCAGGCTCTAAATTTACGTGTTTTATAATGGGTAAACATCTCACTATCAAAAATTAATATTCTCTATTATATTTCTATTAACGCTTTTTTTGTCTCCCAGTTCTTGATGCATTCCTCTATCTCTTAAAATCCTTTGAGATAAGTAGGCCACGGAAGAGATGTCTGGATGAACTCTAAAGATGAGAGGCAATATCAAAAAGAACAGGCACGAATGTAATGGAAGAACAAGATATACTTTAGCAAGTTTTTTAAGCAGTATCACCTCCGATGTGAGCAGTTTTTGATACAAACCTGACACATACCCATCGTCAACGAACTTGTATATATTCCAAAAAGTCATTTCTTCAAGCATTCAAAACCTCAGAATTTGTTTGTGCATCAAATAAATCTGTCAGTAGGGCCAGCCGAAATTCTTATTCAGCCAATTTTCTTTTGCATTCTCTGCATCAACATTTTTTGTAATCTCATGTAGTCAGTCAGTCACTATGCGGTATTTGCCAGCATGATTAATGTCTTCAAGCAATTCAAAATACAACTAAAACGGTTTCAACTTTCGTAATTCAAATTTCTAACAAACTTTTTTTATATATATAAAAGAAAGAATACCTGCACGCATAAAATCAAATTGTGACGTGTAATTAGATGATAATAATTTCATGTGGTCGTAATGACCTGGTGATAGGGTTTCTATTGGCTGTGCATTCCGCTCTTGTCGTAGCCGCCTTAACATAGCCCGGCAATCCTGCCGGGTACAGGGGACCTACCGTTTAATGTTCTGTTTTGGCGTACTTCGCATTGCACAGCAAGCTGTGCCAGAGGTGAAGGCCGGGTTAAGTGCCCATGAAAATCCCCGTCGAGACAGGGATTCGAACCAGGAACCTTTAGATCTTCAGTCAGACGCCTTAACCACTGATCACCAGACCGCCACAGTTAGATGATCAAAACCGCCGTGTGGCTCACTTCGCTGCACACTGGTTCTGGGATGTAGTAGGCGACTGGCCACGAACCCAGATCCCCTCATACAGGCGGTGTACGACCCGGAAGTGCGTGTAAAATGCCTGGTGTCAGGAAGGTCATTCTGCCATAGAACCAGATATCCAAATTTGACCATGGCAGTGATGAGGAAAACTCTTCAAAGGAAACCTAACCCTAATGTTGATGATGTTCAAATGGGATTCAGGAAACGCCTTTGGTAAACGGAATGCCCTATTCAGCATTAAAAATATTGCGAAAAAAATGTAAAGATCTATTCCAACGATTCGACAATTATAATAAGACTTTTCGACGAGTCAGCCAAACAAAACTCTTCCGGAAAGAGATCCCATACAGTCTTTTGCGAGCTACGTATACTCAATGCTGGCAAGTAATATCTTCCCAACTAAACATAAGTCTGCACGGCAGTATGCTCGGATACCATAATACCTTAAACGACGCTGAAACAGGTGTGAAAGTTAAAGCGTCACGACTGAAAACACCAGAAACACAGGTATTACAACTGAAGGTCCCCGGGCGTGTAGAACAGGGTACAGCCCAACGGATTACATTAAAGGTTCGACATAAGTATTGTAATAACTAAGTAGATAATATTTAACAGAGCTATACATAAAATATCACGTTGTTATTAAACAATGAGAGCATACTGTGCGTCACTTAATTTAAGAACCTTGGTAGCATGACTACGAACAATCTGGGACGTCAAATGTGACCAATGCGGCTTAGAGAATGGTAGGACAACATTATTTTCTGACGATACCCTACATTTTAACCTTAAAAGTTGATGAACCGTTTTGCTCATCAGTTTTATTTGTTCTAGAGACCTGGAATCTACAAGTTCCAGTCTCGGTCTTTGCATGGGAGAATGCTGAGAATACCCGGTACAAATGATGAGATACTAAGGATATTACCTCACTGCTCGTCGACTTCAAGGTCATTAGAGCCGGGAAAGAATGGCAGGCAGAGGACAATCACGGCTTTTCGAACGTTCCATCCTGACAAATTTTCCTGGAGATATTTCGAGAAGCCATGGAAAACCAAAATCAGAATGACCGCACGGGGATATGAACCGAAAACCGATATACAAAGGAGCGCTTGGAGCACAATAAGTGGTAGTGAATACGATCGAAGTAATAAAAATAGCTTAACTTGTTCATGTGCAGAGAGGAAGGAAATACACACCCCTCCATTAAACAATGGAAACCCCGGCAGTGGATCAGGGAACGATTAAAGATGTTTCGACTCTAGAACATCGACTGCTGGATGAGCATCTAGAATACAGAAAAGTTTTTCACACTGGCTGGAGATAAAGAAGCAATTTCAAGAGTGATTGCTGACCAGGCATGGCAGTTGAAGAAAAAATAATTACTTGTTAACTTTATCACACAACTGTCTTCATTGCAGATAATAGAAACTCTTCATTCAGTTCACTCCGACAACTGGTAAAACTAAATTACAATTGCTTCAAAATCATCATCATCTTCACGTGAAATGAGCATTACACATACGTAAAGATAATTTCTTCAAACACAGTGCATTTTTTAATCCTCAGATTATGATGCTTTTAAATGTTTGTCATCTTCCAAAACATCCAAAGATCTAAAGAATTTTTTTATCCTGAAACTATTTCGTAGCATTTTTTTTTTTTTTTTTTTTTTTTTTTTGCTTATGGGTTTGCATCTCGTTGACGTCGAGGTGATTAGAGGTAGGAAGGAATTCCGCCACTTCCTGTCGCCTGGAGTGATTTTCTGGGAACCATGGAAAAACGGAGTATAGATGGCCTGCCGGGGATTCGACCGCGTGGTCAGAGCTCGGTATGTTGTAGTTACTGTGTTCACTACTCTACACCTCATAATTTACAATCAGTGGTATCTGCACAAGTTTATATTCGACCCCTTCCTTCTATTTACAATTTTTTTTCAGCTAAAGACTGATATTTGTGGCCATCTGTACGAATAAATATTTATTTCATGTTCTTGAAAATTCCTCTAATTTGAGAGGACGTAAATGCGAATTCTCTTCCGGCCATACAGATTTCCGTATTCCATGGTTTACCTAAATCATTCCAGGCGAATGCCAGGATACTTCTTAAAAAAAAAAAAGACCATGCCTCTTTTATTGTCCCAAGTCCATTGACGTCTTTAACGATCTCGATTTCAACGGTAAAGTAAAATAAAATGCATGAAATCTAGTTTCCAATGAAAGTTCACATTTAGTCTACTTAATTTTCATTCATTGAAACGGTTACGTAACTTAGATGGTCGACGGATCGACTTATACCTCAGTCATGGCATCTTTAGGCTGAAATGCATCCTGGACCAAGTTGAGAACTGAAGCTTCTTGCTACAGCACAAGGGACGAAAAATTACAATGGGCTTTATTTTATAACAATTCTATTTAGTTAGACAACTGGAAGGAAATAAATTACCATAACACTCCGTTAAACCTGTCATTTTTGACGGGGTTTGGGACTAGTTATGTGATAGTCAGATTGCGCACCAGAGTCCCACACGACTCCGAAATGCGTATGGGGTTGTTAAATTTGACGGCTACGAACGAGTGTTTCGGAAGAGTAGGCCTGAATGTGCTGGCGTCGGGATTCAACCTCTCCGCTCCAATCGTTGACAGCGCAGACCACACACTATCGTGATCATACACATATCACAGTCGTAATAACACGCGCATTTGCTCTCCTGACTGCGGGACTGTACTAGTTTTTCTGTCGCTTCCTTAATGGCTTCCTCCAGAGAGGAGTAGGCTAGGGGTGGTGACAGTCTGGCGCCTGCATAAACACTGGAGGGAGGCCATGTCACCACCACAGCGTGCCACATGTGGAAGAATCACCTCAGCACTCAGACACGACCTTCCTGACGCTCTGAACATTGACGTAGCTACCACTGATAACGAAACGCCACCTAGCTCGTGATCATAGTATCCGTTGGTGGACTCTAGATGACTGGAAAAAGGTTCGTGGGCAGATGAACCAAGATACCGGTTGGTATGAACTGATGGTACGGTTCGATTCTAGCGCAGATCCCACGAGGAAATAGATCCAGGCTGTCAGCTTTGTCCCTGTGTGGACGGTGTTCATGTGGCATGTACTTGCATCTCTGGTCTAACTAAACGATCATTGACTACATAGCGGTCATATGCAGCCACACATGGTCTTTATGTTTGCAAACCAAGATGGACCTTTCTCGGTTAACAATGAGCGATGTCACCAGGCCAAAATTGCTCACAATTGTTTTGAGAGTATTCTGGACAATTCCAGCGAATGATTTGGCCACCTAGATCGCCAGGCGTGAATCTAGTCGAACATATTTAGGACATGATCGGAAGGTCAGTTGGTGCACAGCATCTGCCTGCACCTGCAACAGACTACCAATTATGGACGGCTGTAGAGAAAGCATGGCAGAACATTTCTTCCCTGGACTTCCGACGAGGTATTGAATCATTGCTACGTAGGATTGCTGGACTTCGCCTTTGGCACTTCGGCGTATATGAGGATATTTTGCATTATGTGTGACTCACCACCTGATATCGTATGCTGTTTCCACTGTGGTGGCAGTAAGGAGCCGCAACACTCTGGCCTCGCATAGGGGAGGAATGAGATAGCATTGTCCCAGGTGTCTACACCCGGTAACTATTTGAGATTTATATGTTTCTGCCTTAGCTGTTAGGTCTCAAATGCTAATTAACAATTTGATAAAGCATTTTGAATAGATGTATGAATTATTTATTACCACGGAGCCTCTTAGATACAAGGTTTTCCCGGGAAGATTGTGAAGCCGAATGGATTTAACTACGGCTGCACTCTTGCGTTAGTTCTTACATTTGAAGAGGAGAGTGGTTTCTGTTTGGTTTTTTGCTACATAGTTCTCTTCTGCTTATGGCAATATACCTCATCCTATATGAGATTGGAGGCTCTCTAGGCGTTGCATATAAATGAAATGTTTTCGGAAACTAACCGAGTGAGAACGTTTGTAAAGTACGACATTTCAGCGGTCAAATACTCTGCCACCATTGTCAGGTGACTGCAGACACTTCAACATGGCGGCAGAGTATTTTACCGCTGAAACGTCGTGCTTTACAAACGTTCTCACTAGGCTAGTTTTCCGAAAACATTTCATCTACCTCTTCCTAGATTTTCAGCATAATTTCTATCCATTATGTTAATGTCCTCGCAATTTGGACAGAGTTCACCAAAAGCATCTTTCTCTTTCAGGGACACCCTCCCACAACCTGTTTGAAAAATTGCTAAACTAGAATCATTGAGTGCAGATCGCTAATCTCGTAGTTAATAGTTTTGTCTTTCTTTCGGCTGGGTTCATCTAATGGTCCATCTCCTTGTGTCTTGATTCGAGCATGTGACCTGTCGACTTACTGTAGGTGGTGCTGTCAGTGACTTACACCCTCCCTCCCCACTCTTCAAATTAGAAGAGGCTAAGAGGCCTGTTGGGATACTCAGTTTCGAGGAAGATATTGCGGGCTATTAGCTGGCCCCATAAAACTTGCTGGCCGGTGTGTATACGTTTTGTTATCAACGTTTTGTGAGTATGTGGTAGCGGTAGTAATTAGACGGGTCTCCTCTGGAGCCACTTAGTAATTAGAGGCCCACGGACTCGTAATGAATTCTCGATAGCTGCAGTAGCCGGCCTCACATAATTGCTTTTGTTAACTTGAGGACAGTGCGCATAAATCCGCAGGTGGCGCTTTAAGTGCAGATAAACTGTCTGCCGTGGCAACCACTTTGTCACTTCATTCGTGGACCGCTCGCTCCCTCTCTCCGAACAGCTTTTTCCTCTCTTTCTTCGCGCATCTCTCTCGTTCCCCTCCATCTCTCGTCCCGTCCCTAGAGCTTCTTTGACAGCACCAAAACCGGTTGGCTAAAAATTAAGATTAACGAGCGTCAGGCGCTACTCCAAATGGCTGTGATCTGTCGGTCGGTGAGGCACGAACGCTCCTCGCTGTTTCGCGCCAGCTTCCTGCTGTTATGAAACACGACCACTCTCTCTGCGAGCTACTGCTGAACGCAACAAGCATCAGCCACAGCCGATTACCACTCCGTACTCGACGCTAAAATATCTGCACGTGCGTCTTTGGCTTACAACACCGTCCAGATGACTGCAGGACCTTTCTCCAGTAGGCAGTGTTTCCACCGCTACATAGAGGAACGGCCTTTATGTTTTCCTGCAATGTTAACCTTTGGCTGTGGTTAGTCAGGAATTCCCTTTATATATCCTTAACACATTGGCGCAACAGGCATCATTTGTTTCGTGTATAATCATTTAAGAAACAAATGTCAATACAGCGAAATATGCACCTTGAAAGAAAACAACATTCTCGGTTATTAGAAGGAAATTATTCAGAATATCTGAGGAAAATGCGTTATATTACATTTCGTGGCGAAAGCTACAGCACAAAGCGTACACATAATTGGCTGAACACGCAATAGAGTGGAAACCAAGTGCTCCGCAGCTAGGATCTAAGAAATGTGCTTCGGAATAAAGTAATATTAAACAATAATCACATAATTCACTGATCTCGTTTCGGTTTTCGAAAGAAGTTTTTGAGTCTTACACCAAAGTTGCATATTTTACTGCTATTTCTAGTTTTCTTTTGCTGCCGCTCTTGGTTTCTTTCTTTTTTGTCACTTGTTCGCACCTTATACCGTAAGCTCTACTTTTTGTGTTTCGATTGTAGCTATTTTAATCATTACTGTTGCATTTTTATCTTTGTTTTGTACTTTTTATATTTATCTTACATTATTTTAAGATAACGATTTAACAGTCTGAAAATGTTGAGTATTTTCACTAATATACACGTATTGTGCGCTTTTACTTTTCTCCCTTACGAAGCAGCTCCATTACTGTGTTGTGCAAGCAGTGAAATTTCTATTTTATACTATCTCTACTCCTTAGTTTGTCCGAAATCGTTAGGGTTATAACTTACTCATTATTCAGGTAATAAATGTCCTCATTAAGAATAGAAACTGCTTGTAAAGCACCGGTATGGTAGAGCGGTGGAAGGAGATCCAGAAATTTGGCATAACGTGGAACAGTGGCAGGAGCCACATCCAAGCAACCACATACACACAAAGAATTCGCAGTGAGACACTTATTCAGTTGGCCGAACAAAACTATTTAGCAGATGCGAACACAGTGATGACTATAAATCACATGAAGAAACGCACTTAAAAATATAAAATGTCTAATATATAAGCGACACCAGATAATGGAACGTTCATAGATGTAGGTGACAAAAAATGATAGGTAATGACTGACATAGATAAAAGAGGTGTGACTCCATTCCGACGTGGTCAATACATACGAAAAGAAAGTAACTGTTCTTAGATTTAGTAATTTACTCAACAAACGAATGTAATATTGTATTTAACAAGCTATATTTAATAGTATGGAATCTTAGTAACATATAGAGAAAACAGATTCTATTAAGTATTAAAAATTAATAGTGCAAACAGTATCAGTGGTTTAATTGTTCTTATGACGGATGTGGAAAAGTAAGATAAAGTAGAGTGGAAAAACAAAGGATTAGGAGGATGCTAGAAATAAGCAGCTTCTTGATTTTGAAGGTAAATAAATGCTTTGGCTACATATTTTCACTTCTCAATATTTTGAATGATGAACCTCTGAAAACTTCCTCTAGGAAGTGAAGACAGCAAATCAGTTTTGAAACAGTTTTCTGTTGACTGATTTAATTTTTAGTCTCTTTTCGACTGTCGGTAAGATACTCACGATGTAGTGACGCCTGGTGCTTGTAAACATTAGCCTCGTTGTTTCTTGCTGTTCTTTGTTCGGGGCAGCTACTGCAATAGGTCCATCCAACATGCAAGTAAAGAGCGACGAAATAGGAAAATCAAAACGCGAAAACAATAGTCAATTACGAGGGTCCTGGCGAAGACGAACGAGGCGCACCCCACTCAATTAACTGCGGAGGCGAGGTCGGCAATTTAAAAACCTTTAACGACGCCGCGCCGCCATGAATCGCCTCGTTAATTGATGATATTTTAATGACACTAATTAGCATGTCTAAATATGCCGGGCAGCCAATTAGGCGTGCATTGTGCGTGGATTACCTGCGGACAATGCCCGGCGCGCAACATATTTAATTAGCTGAGACAATGCGGCGCGGCGCCATGTTATTGTTCAATCGACGACCCAGCGCGCCGCGCGTCTCAATGGCTCGCTTCAAAACCCGGCGCGTGCATTCGCCTCCTCGCCTCACAGAACGGCGAGTTGGGTTCTCATATGTGTATTGGGAACTGCTTAATGCCTTCGACTTATCAGGCATCGAGAGTTAGAAATACTGAAATGTATTGCAGTAGAAAACCTCAACAGCTAACAACAGAAATACACGTCTCATGACAGACATGATAACGTACAATTTTAGTTACATTGCTTTTACGGTCCAGTAACCTTCAGTTTGGAAGTAATTTCAGTGTGCATGTAACTTTCATTTCTCTAGACTTCACCGAATAGCTCGTACTGCTGTGAGATGGGCGTAACTCATGGAGAGCCTGCTGGGAAGGCGCTAACGTTGGGGCCCACCATTTGGAGGGACGCCGGTTCAAATCCCCGTCCGGCAATTCTGATTTCGGATTTTTTTTTTATGGTTTCCAGAAATCACTCGAGGTGAATGTCGCGATTGTTTCATCAAAGAGTCATAACAAAATTTTTCCCGTCTTCCATCTTCTGCCGGCTGTAATGACGTTGATGTGTAGGAGCTGTAAAGCCAGAAAAAAAGGATCGACGTTCGATATCGGGTGCAGCACCTGTTAGATACTTCGAGCATCACAAAAACAGTAGTGTCCGTCGCCAAAAATATTTTGACCTCGTCGTTCAATCCGCTTCTTATGTTTCTAAGAACAGTGAAAAATCGGAGCAAGTTTTGAAATATTTTGTTGCGTATGCTGAACCTACAGCCAAAACGGAAGAACTCCCATTCAATTAATCGCGGAGTAAATTTTTTTTAAAAATAGGAATTTGAGTAAAATACGTTTCAAATCTTCCTAGACAACTAAAGAGCGCCTCTTGTAGAGACTGACTCCACCTCTGAAGTGATAAAGTCGCGTACAGCAAGCAGCTCGTACCTCAGACTCCAGGCGGCACTGTTATAGCAAACTGCAGAGGGTTCGTCATGTTTAATCAATCTAATATTTCACACGATAGGCTTTACACACTCCCAACACTTCAATATTGACAGCAAGAAAAACACATGATTCGTACTTCCATTGGGAAAATACGGGCAATAGAAAAGTCTGTCCGAACTTGAAGATTTCTGCCAGGATTAAGATAGATCTGTACTCAAACGCTTAAATGGTTAGTGTTTCCGGAATTAATCACAGATATTGCTACCCATCATTCTCTGTTGTAATAGAAAATATTTGCGGAATGTCGTAATAAATTTATATTTCGTTGTGACGAAATGTTAGTCAAATTACATGTTTCGTACCTTAGCAATGCCTAACAGTTCTACTCGGCAATGATAATATGCGGTTGGCATTTGAAGAAAGATGTTTGTTTTGAGTTACTTTCGAAGTAACTTTTTTATCCCATTTATTTTGAACGTAAAGAGAACGACCGTCATTTACCTTAGTCAAAGCCACACGAACACACAAAAGAAAATTAATTTTCGTGGAAATTTCTTCTTTAGTGACGACGATGTTTACATCCTTACGTATTAAAAACCTGATGAAATGTGCTCAGCAGTGAGTGATAGAGTTATCGAGAGAAATTAAAACTTTATATAAATAATTGTGGTAGACCGACTGACCGTACCAGTAATTGTTAAAATTGATGACTTATGTATGAAATGTTGTGTTGCGGGATCGCGAAAATGGAGAGAGAAAGAGAGATAGTGTGTGTGTGTGTGTGTGTGTGTGTGTGTGTGTGTGAGACACCCCCTCCCCCCCACCCATCTTACCAACCCAGGCCACTTCGTCGTTGACCATTTTTCCGCGGTTGCTTTTTGTTTGTTTTAATTGATGACGTTCTGCTAACAAGCGCACGGCATTGGTTGTCTATTCCAACACGCGTTGCGTTTCGCCCTTATGGTGTAGATCATCATCAGTGGAGATCGGGTAGCAGTGGTCAAGTTGCTGTGCTTGCGTGTTTAATACAACACTAAACATGGCCTACAACAAAGTTACTGCTAAAATTACCCGTTTCAAATTGTATACTAGCAGTGCAATAGTCAAATCAAATCAAATAGAATACCGGTAGAATGTTAAAAAAAACTGTAACAACGAATCAGAATTAATGATTGCTGGTCTTGCTCCACTGCTGATGCGGCGCACTGTAAGGGAACAAGCGGTTACGCAAAACCAATTCTTAACACACTGGTCTTAATATAAAAATCTTTGTCTTCTTCAGCCTTAGTTTGCTTTACCACATTTATGTATAATTTATTTCTTGTATTCTTTCTATATTTCTTTATATGTATCTGCACCACTTGATAGCATGTCAGAGATTAATTTACAAATAAGGCATACCGTAGGCCTACAGTAAATTACCTTTGAATAGTGAGACTGAGGATCCAATGAAATAGAGAAATTGCAGCGTACTCGACCACGCTGAAATCTCCCCTCCTACGGCAGGTTTCCTACCTCTCACCGTTTTATTCGTGGTTTCCACGGAGACGATAATACGTCGCAAACACTATGTATAAAAAGAAAATGCTGTCACGTTAGGTTTACTGGCTGAGTGCATCCCAGCAGCTGATGTAGACTAGTTCCCCAGACACATCGCTACGTCACGCGTGATACAGGCTGGAACAGTGTGTCACGTGACCACGGCCCTCATTCAGCACTCTCCTTCCTCAAATCTCATCACTCACCGGCTGATGCAGAGAGGTTTTTTACTTAATTCAGAGAAAAAAATACATTTTTAATGCAAATTTTAGAACATCATGGAGATAATTGTGAAAGTAGGATTGTTCAAATATGATGTCACAGTAGAATGGGCGAGAGGTTGAAACTAATAGAAACACTTTCACTCTTTACATTTCTAGGCATCAACAGCGTAAATTAAATTCTCCCGGTGGTCATAACTTTTCGCACTTGGCGTTTGACAGTCGACGCTGGGGCACTGGAGACAATACTGTTGGAGTGATCCCTCGGGATTGTCCAGAGGAGAGCGCGGTCTCCCGGGAACAGAGCTCTACTCTCCACCCTGCGCTCCGTAATGAGCTCCGGCGGTAAATTTGCTCGCACCCGGCGTGGGGGTTGGCAGCATTGCTCGGTAATTGACTGAACGCGCTCACCTGTTTACACCGCATTACGCCTCGGCGATAATCTGCAGCCGACTGCGATACGCAGTCACTCGGTCGACAAACAGTTTACGATTCAATACTCGTAGTAACTCCGCTATGTCGCTAGCATAAGATTCCGCCGCGTTCTTGGTGACCCAACTGTGTTTAAATTTATGCTGTTTGATGAAAAACATCTTCAAATTAACTGGAAAACAGGTTGAATCCCACGAAACTGTACATTGTTAAATGCGGCCGCTGATAGGCTGATATTATACTCCCACTAATCAGAAACTCAGATAGCGCTGATACGAATAACCCAGTTTTAGTATTTTGTTTTCGTCTACCATGTTGGCTGCCGTGTGAAATACGACACTGGATTTGTTCGAGGCAACTAGCGAGGCAAAAACTGTTATTTTTTAGTATTGCCGTTCTTATTAATTAAGCACGAACATGGAGTCTTCAGCGAGTGATTGGCTACAGCACACATTTGGAATTTGAAGCAACTCGTGGACAATTACTGGCTCGACAGAAGATTGGAGGCCGAGTATAAGTTCACCGCGATGTAGATACTACTTGCAGGGATGGCCAGGTGCGATTCCGACACCGCTCTCTCGGGGTCACGATTTTTCCACTTCAGCCTGGATTACTGGGTAGCTCTCCGATAGCCTATTGTCAGCCTGGATCCCTCCAGCAACGCTCAGGCGTCGCGTGTGTCTGACAGGACCACGTGGCTTCATCTTGTTATGACTACAGCTATGAAGTAAATGTTTCAAACCTGCTTTCCTGTTCATACTGGCCATTGTGGTGATATAGTTTCAGTAAGCTTATATTTTTCGTAGATGATTACTGAAACAAAATATTGCAGTGATTACAACAGCCAATATGATGGGCGTTCCAAGATGTCGTATTCTTAATGCATTACGTCATACGTTCGGAAGCTGTCACTCTGTCAAAAACAGTAGAACGCGAAGACATTACACAAAAATCTGACGCAATTCAAAATGGTTAGCATAATGTGACCAGCATTTGTACATCGCAACCAGTGACCTGGATTTTAATTAATGATCCCTTTCGAGGCTACCACTATCTGAACTGGATTGTATTTGTTAGCTTGGAAAGTTTTAGTACTACCAAACGTTTCGACCCTACAGTCAACAAGTAATTTTTAATAAATCTTTTTTTACAATTGATAGATGACCCAATTTTAGTTAATAATAAGTGCATGGATATTCGTTGTGGAAAATATATATATAAATATTAGACCGTACTATTTCGATAACATTTTATTTAACTCTTACAGTATTTATGTAATGCTCGTAAATCAGTGGATGAACCTGTTGGGTGGTCAGTGCAGGCTTACCAAGGGCCGCGTCCTGTTTTGTAGCCCACTACGAGTGAACTCGCTACCCGCATAGGTCCTACGTCGTTAATAGAGACGTTTATAACCTTTCATGAGAATTAAATAGAATAACTATTTTTCTGGCGTAGGATCTCGTCTCCTAAACGATAGGTCGTTGTGGAAGTTGGCGCAGTCAAAGGAATACAAATCTGAGGAATTTGATCTATTGTTTAACATTTACCAACGTGGGGTTGGTGTTAGCTTAACATTCTAACAGACAGTCCACATTGGGAACCAAGGATAGTGTATACATTTTACAGTAGATCGTTTTTATAGCTTTAGACGATTTTAACTTCGATTGCTGCAACATTGTATCACAAAAACATCTAAGAGAATGGTGCTTCTTCACTTCCAACGTCGACTGTGCGCCTTAAATACAGATTCCGATCAATTCTTTGTAAATTCTATTCTATGTGATGTTATTATGCCACAAACTATTTCCTCTGTAAGGAGGGCATCGGTTATAATTTTACTTCTTGGAAAACAGAAACATGTCACTTCTTGTAACATACATGATCCTATTTCTATATTACAATTGTTAAAAAAATTGTTAAAAATCGCGGTTTTTGTATTGTTTTTAGTTAGAGATAGCCTGTAATCTTCCAGTTTACTGTGTTACTGTCATTAAAGCAGAGTGTTCTCTTTTATTGCAGCTGATTATCTGTAAAACAAGGAAAATCGTTTAAATTACGATTACACTTATGTAACCTCCCACTTTTCGTTTTCACCTGACATCTAACATTTTATTCTAAAAGTAATTTTTCTATTTATAATATTGTAAGATGTTTTTATCGTAAAAATGTGCCAATCCAAAATTGCGCTTCGAAACCTTTAAAATGAAGCCTCGGCCTGCTGCGATTTGTGAGAGTTATCAGTGAGCTGATGAGAGCGACGTGCGGTGGTTTGTCTGAATCGAGAGTTGCCTATGTAACAGCTGATGGAAGTCCGTCACTTCCTTCCCGTGTCGCTGATAGCCGCCGCTACTATCTCACGGCCTGTCTCCCCGCACGGTTTCAGAATCTAAAAGCGAGTTGCACAAAACAGAAGGAAATATCGACGAAAACGCGTACGAAGTGTCCACTTCATAACTCAGATTCGAAGCTTTCGTGTTAATTGTAAAAGCCACTGTCAGTAACAGACTGGCTAACCCGATCAGATCTGGATGTAGCCTACGGTAGTTGGAATTGTTCAAACACAGGAACAGTTGCCTAGGCCTCCTCAGACACAGTCAGTTGGGAATGCATTCTAGTGTTTGCGTTGCTAACTAATGTCGTCTGTGCTGTTTGTTATCTGCTCATTCATTCGCAATGAACTTATCCACTTTTGCACTGCGTTACGCTCAAGATAATGTTCCTTGCTGAACCACGTACCAAATTGTAATTTGTATCGTAACAACACGCCACAGATTAAGCCAAATAAATAGTCTAGCGATGACATTTATAACATCTCTGGAATTTTATAATTGAAACTGGAGAGCAGGAGACAAACTAAACCAAGTAGTTTCGACTGTTTTTGTTATTGATGAAGCCTCAAGAAAGATAACAATAGTACATACACAATGTTTTGAATGTTATTCTGGCAATCTTAATAATTTCTGATAGGTGTAGTACAATTTTAGTACTTTCATTAGCTACAAGATTTCTACGCCTATATTAATTCATATCTAATTTCCGCATTCAGCAACGAATTAGTAATATAAAGAAAAAATTATAATCAGTTACTTACTTTCACCATAATTTCTATGATTGTTGCAGGACAAATTACATTTTGTTGAGGCTCATGTTGGTACATTTACTACTGCTATCCCTCTCTTTATCGGAGAATTCAGAAACAGCTTTCGAGGATCGAAATTGGAGGAACTTCCCTTTAGTTGGCTCTAGTTGCAGACACATAATAAGGTATTAGTGGGTAGTAGGGAAATTGCCACCGGATCCTGAACTCCATCGAAATTAATAAATTAAACATTTCGGATGAATTGCCCTCTCTGCTTGGATTACTGACTGTCCCCTTCACACTGGGCCTGTGATTTGGGAGTACATGGGTTCGATCCGAGGCCCGGCGTCTAGGTTTCTGTTTTCCATGAATATACACAGGTCACTGCAGACGAACTGCTGGGAGGGTTGCTTTTAAGCTCTAAGGCTGAATTCCTTCCCGCTCCTTGCGCACCAATACCCTTCCAGATTCTAATGATTTGTAAATCGCTGAACCGTGAAGCCCTAACTTAAGAAAACGTTCTCTCCATCGGCAGTCTGGACTCGAGTGCCACACCTGCGTTATGTTTCCTGTTTCGGATCCTCTTCATTCGCAATTATTTGAGTAGTTTAAAAAAATTTATAACCCGTTAAGGGAAAGTTTAGTACGCACTCTATCCAGATGTACCAGAAAAGTTTCGTTTTTTTCCCATGTGACAGACCATTTTGGAGACGTCGTACAGCTAGCCGCATTATTTTCGAAGAGTTATTATTTCGGTACAGTTTTCGAGGTGGAAACGTAATAGCAATGAAGAATATTAGAGAAGACTTAAAGTATAATTTCAGTAAACTGATTTTTGCGTAAACACGTGGCAGTACGGTATCGTAAAAGTAGATCCCATCAGTCCTCCAACGGTTTCACCGTTAAAGTTAATATTTCCAGGACACTTGATTTGGGATTACGGTTTTTAATTACTGTACTCTTCCTACTCTTCAATGATGGCCTTCTACAACGGAATTCTATGTGGAAAAAAGGAATGCAGCTGGAACTAATCCAGGTGACTAAGGAGATAGGGAAACAATCGAGATTGTTATGAAAAGTGTGTTGCCGGTACCCGACATTTTATTACAGCAGGTATTTCGTCATTGTTGAACTTTTGCTGACGTTTTTGATCTCTGTGTTGCAGACGGCACGGTGACGACGAAGCCGGCGAGCGCCAAGCGGAAGAAGGACGCGGCGACGGGGGCGGCGCCCCCGGGGGCGGCGGGGGGCGGCGGGCCGGTGCCGTCCCCCAAGACGCCGCCGGTGGACATGAGCGGGTCGGTGAGCGACGGGGGCGGCGCGCCCGGCTCTGGGTCGGAGTCGGACCGGAAGCGGAAGAAGGCGAGGACCACGTTCACGGGCAGGCAGATCTTCGAGCTGGAGCGGCAGTTCGAGCAGAAGAAGTACCTGTCGTCGTCGGAGAGGGCCGAGATGGCCAAGCTGCTCAACGTCACCGAGACTCAGGTACGACTCAACTTTAATTTAATTTATATTCGATTTTTGTCACCATCAGAATCATAGAAACGAGAATCGTTACCTGTCAATATTTTTTGATACAGAAGTTTTAATTTAGTTCCTGAATTTACAAAATCAAATGGAATTAATTGAACTAATGCATAAGAATTTTTTGCATATAACTGTTGACTGTATTTCGATGACTCTGAAGTATAGGAGATATTACAAAATCGGTACTGGATTTATTGTGTACACATTTCCAGTGAAACGCACACATAGTTTTTTTTAATTTTTTTTTTTAATGGTTTCATCCCTCCTAGGTGACGGCCAGGAAGTGGGCTAGTGTAGTCTCAGCAACCCTCTTCAGCCAAAATAACCTCAGAGCAGACGGAACGTGAAGGAGTTGGGCCACTGCCTTTTATAGGAACCATCCTTCTTCAGTTCTCTGTTCCGAATAGACCAAATTCCTCGCGCTTTCTTATATCTGTACTAACATTTGCCAGCAGTCTCGCCTGCATGGACCTAGATATGAGGATGAATTTAATGAGTCTCGTATGTTTGAAAATTATAGGAGGAAAAAATGTAATGCAGGAAAGGAAATAAAATTACGGTGCAACACATGAACGAAATATGCTTTCATCACAGTTTTCAGACGTTTCAATGCCACAAACAGCAAATAGTGCTAAAAAGAAAGCACGCAAAAAAAATGTTGACGACTGAATGTGCAACACTAAGCACAGGACTACGTTGCCTCAGCACCGCAATAGTTTTATTTACACAAATACAGAAAACAATTTTTAATTTAAAAATTTTAAGCTTTAATTTCTCACAAACGAAGACATTACCGCGACGAACTGCATTACCGAGATATATCCGAGATGTTATATTATTCCCATGTTTTTACTGAAGAACTTTCTTTGTGATCTTACAGAAATAATTGAAATATCGTGCTAAAAATAGGTGGAGGTTAAGAACAGAATTACTGTTATCGCTCCATCGTCCTGCTAGACAGTCACAAGAGATACTGCAGATTTTAATCCAGACCACAATACTTCAAACTGTGCAAACTCTATCGAAGTCTGCTAAACCATTCAAACACGGCCCACTTCAGATTTATATATGCATAGATAGTACAATGAAAGTAATACGTAATTTGTTAACTAGTTTATTTAAATATTAACTCTTGAAGAAGTGATTGAATTTGTTATAAAAAGTGGGGTTTTAATAAATAAAATATTAACACATTTTAAAATATTGTGAGCTTACGAGAATATAATTTTCGTTTGTTATAAGTAATGTACAGATCCGAATCCAGTTACAAGTATTATGGCAGTAGGTTGTGTTTATGGATTGTTGAAATCGACCAGCAGTCATGGGACAGAGGCGCGCTAGTATGGCCTCTTGATGTCCTGTCGGTCGGTGTGTGTAGTCTCTTGCTATTCAGCAAGGCATGCTCCGCTCGCTATATCTATGCGTGTTGAGGTTTTTTTTTACATTTCCTCTGACTGGACACACAACATGCCGGCTCATCATAGGTTGCCCTCAGACCATCTCCTGCGGGGAAAGTGGAGATGTTATCTGGCATCGCCCCTGGAGACATACACCGGGAAGTTCCCATTAGCGTGGCAAGGCTTAGAGTGAACGATGACGTCCGACACCCTCTACATGGCTATACACCAGCGCCATCGAGACTAAAGTCCCGATGAAGCTTCATGCGGACTTCTAAGCCACTAAATGGAGAAGAAAGTGCAACATGATTTCGAGTGGATCAAGCAAAAAGAGGGTCTACCACCAGGGTCTGAACAGCCATGGAAGTCACTAAATAGGCTTCGAGTTGGAGTTGGATGTTCCAAAGATACTCTTACTTCATGGGAATATCTGGGAGAACAGGTAGATACCACGTGTTCTTGCGGCGAGGGAGAAACTATGGTAAAGTCTGTTGTCTCGTCCACAAATCGGAATAAATGTATCACAGTTTGACCTCGAATCAGCTACTGACAAAGCCATCGCATTGGCGGAAAAACTACCTCATATTCAATGTTGTCATCGACACGAGAAGAAGAGGAAGAAGCTCTAACTGAAAAACTAAAATGGTATGCGTTCCTCATGTGGAATATGCTTATATTGTTGAAATTATTTCAAGTTATCAGGAGTAATCAGTTTAAAAATGGCGACTATATTCCATAGACCTCTGCGCCAAACGGCTAAGCGATCGTCTTCCTGTTGATTGAAGGACCTTACAGTGTGACGACATCACCGGTTGCGTCCTGAGTAACCAAACATGGTAAATGTCTGTCGCAGGCGTTGCAATATGTGGCTATATCTCAGTTTACTGAAAGTGCTAGTTTCCTCAATATGTCACTACTCAACTGCTAGCAGTCGATGCTGTGCGAAATGTTTCACAAGCTATTGCTTGTCAGAGAGTTGCCACATGTTTGGAAGATGGAATCGTTGCCATGAATTATGCGTTTTTGTTGTGACCGTATGTGGTTGCCACACTCACAGAAGCCACAGTTTAAAACGACTTTGTCACACGCCAGAGAAACCATCTATCCGGTGGAACCTGCTGGGGTTGTCGGTCCGCTTAAAAGTTGATCGTTGATGTCTTTGTGCCCTTCCTTTGTGATGGCTCAATGCCAGCTATAGGTCGCTCTGCTGATTGGCCGCCTGCCGGCCGCACTGGATTATGCCGCTCGCTGCGCACCGACGCAATAAAATCACATCTCGTAAATAGTTAACTGCCGATGTAATTTGCCGGACGTAATAGGCCTTCCGCATCGTGCGGGTGATTTATTCGGTGACCCCGGCGGCCCACAAATCAAGACGCGGAATTGCCGGGCTGGCGTGTGAATCCCGCGGTGAAAGCAGACCCGACTGCCCCACTTCCACAGCCGGTTACGACGCGCGGTTTTTCTTTGTAGCACTTCCCAAACAGTGCACGTGAAGCTACACTAATAGCAGCCTGGCCTCGGCGTTTCCCTTGCGTTTGTTCTTCTTCTTTATGTGAGCTCAGACCAATCATATATAGGCATTTAACCTTACAGGTACTTGTTTTTCATCATATGTTCCAACTATCGCTTCCTTTGATACTTTCATTTCTAGAGATTTCCATCCCTTTCTTCTGTTTGGTGGTTTCAGTAATGGAGTGATTACATTCGACACAACAATTTAGATCGCTACTTTACACAGTTCATACTAATGTTGTTACCATTACGAGTTTAGAAAATGTTCTTACTTTTTTGTTATCTTTTATATTATTTTCAGTCTTCAACTGGTTTGAAGCAACCCACGACCTCTTCAACCAGAACACCACTTTATCTTCTCAATATCACCATCTTTTTTTTTTTTAAATTAGCTTAACTCGTTGATCTCAAAATTCGATTCCTATTCTATAGCTTTTTCGCTTAGTTCATGTACCCTGCAGGAAACTAACACTCCTGAAGAACAGGCTGACCAACCGATATTTCAAGGTGAACTTTGGGCAAAACGCAAGTAAGTCATTTACCATAAAAAAATGGATTACCTCAGGGGTTAGTACTAGGTCCATTGCTATTCTACTTTACACCAGTGTCATGCCCGAAACAACCGATAATAAATTCTGCTACGCTGACGACTTAGCTATCGCTGTCCAAACTGCCACATTAGAGGAAGGTGAAAGCACTCTCTCAAAAGACTTAGAAACCTTGAATACGTAATATATTAAGTAGAGACTTGGTCCGAACCCGATGAAAATAGAAGTATGCGTATTCCACTTGAGAAATATAATAGCACATTAGCAGCTCAAGTGAACTTCTGCCACCAGAGAGTAAAACATAATTACTATCCTAAATATCTTGGCATCACCTTAGACCCTTCCTTAAACATTCAAAAATCACCTGGAAAACACAAGTCAGAAACTTAAAATACGAAACAATACCATGAAGAAGCTAGCTGGTACTTCGTGGGGAGCTGATGCGGACACACTACGAACAACCGCTCTCACCATGGTTTACCCTGTCGCTGAGTACTGTGCTCCAGTGTGGCAACGTAGTGCTGACACTAGAAAAATCGACGTCCATCTGAACGAGTGCATGAGAATAATAACTGGCACCCTAAAATCCACCCCAGTCCCCTGGTTACACATCATCAGCAAAATACACCTCCAGAGGTCAGACGCCAAGAAGCAACGGCACGTTAGTGGATAAAGCTACACCATTCTCACCATCCACGGGATCCCCAAATCCACGAGTTCCTAAATGACCTATCCCCCACTCGTCTTAAATCCAGAAACCCAATATGGCAAGATGTGTTTGACTTTGATGTCAAGGAAAAATGTCGACAAAGCTGTAACTCTGCATCTGTGAAACATCCAGATATTAAAGATCCCACAACTGGACTTCCAGGATTCTACCTGAAGAGAGACCAGTGGGTCAAACTAAATCGCCTAAGAACAGGTCATGCGAAATGCAACGCCATGCTGTATAAGTGGGGTCTTCAGGATTCTCCTTTCTATGACTGCGGAGCTCCTTCCCAGAGTGTGAAGTATATCATCAAGGAATGCCCTTTGAAGAAGTATGATGCACCATTTCAAGACGTTTTCAGTGCTGAAACTTCCTTCATAGAATGGCTGCAACAACTGGTCATCAGTCTGTGAATGCTACCTACGTTCTTGTCGTTGTATATATTGTATATATTTTATACTAGTTGGTCGGCCATATTAAATAAATAAATAAACTAAATTTCTTTGTATGACATTATACAAATTTCTTCCATCAACGATTGTGAAACGGCAGTTCGACAAATTGTAGTGTTCGGCATTTAACAGTTTTAAAAAAGTGATTTGTTTTCTTTAATTCTGTTCCAATAACTGAAACTAATAGGATTTTCGTCTTGTTTTCTAATAACTTACTCACATTTGAATTTTCTTCCTTTAGTTATCAGTTGTTATTTTCTCACACCGTGTCTGCTCCAACATTCGCCACATTGCTGTTACACCATTTTGGCTATTGTTCATAAGCGTTACTTCGGCTTCTGTTTAGTTTAACATCAAATTCTTCTAGCAAAATTTATTTGTCCACGCTATCTTTTCACTTCTCGGTTTTTTAATTTTTCCTGGAGCGTGATTGAATGCATTATTGAATCATGAGTGGACGTGTAATATGTCCTAACACGGGTGAGCCCTGCCTGGGTGGCCACTTCAGAGGCTCCGTCCCAGCTGACTGATAACAGCCGCCAGGCCAGCGACAAGCGATACGTCTGCCTCTCCAGCCCGCTTATTGGAGGAGACTGCTCTTGTTGCGAGCGCATCCGCCTTCACACACATTTAGCTGCTAGGTATAATAGTTATCTGTTGCTTTGAAGATACTGGAGTAACGGCAATGCACCCAGCACCCAGCCCATTACAATGCAGGACAACCATTTATATCCCAGTCCGGCATTGCGTTTTTTGAGGGTTTAATCTTCTTTTTACCTACGGCAGAGCTTCCTTTGTGTATGTGATATAAGGAATGAACAATCCGCAGGTCAATCGTAGGTCCAACCGCAATGCACTGTGGTTCCAGGCGAAACTGCAACACTGCCACGTGGCCGCTCCGAAGATGAACCTCCTGAATCGTTCACTCAGCCACGGACACAAAACACTGCTGCATGGTTACACTCTACACGACGCCTTTCCTCGAAAGTCGAGGCCTTGTAGACCATGTGGGGACCATTTTATCTTTTACACGATTACAGCAAACGCCCCACGTTACTTGATCTATAAGTGTTGAAAATCTTGAGGAGGCCCATCCGATAACTTTACCCTATTGGCATTACCAACCAGAGCAGCACTAATCTCTCAATTTATCCGTTTTGTTTTGTAACAGGTTGCTCATTATTATTTAATTGCAGCTGATAAGACGTTTCTGTGGGAACAATAAATGGAATAGTAACTGACTGAGCTCTTCTGGAATATAGTGAGATAATATTCATATCATTGGATGTAAATTGCCCATTTTTCTTTTGTTCCTAGTTTTAGTGTCATTTGCTTTCTGGTCTGTGATGAGTAGTAAACAAACCATTGGCTTACAACAGTGTACCGGAATAAGGAAGAAACGTTGCATCGTCAAACTTTCTGTTCTGATGCACAACAATTTATTTTCAATCGAAGTTTTTTTTTTTTTAGTTTCATGTCTTTGTATTGATCTCACGCTTACTAGTGTTTTGTAACATAAAGTGAAACCAATCTAAAAACGGATAAAATTTTTATAAGTCTCATATATTGAGCAATTTTATGAGCAACAATATTTCAAAATTTAACCCCCCCTCTTCACATAGATCCTCCCCGTCATGAATCACAATTTTGATTTATAAATGACTTTAAGGTGTTTATTTCATGAGCATATCATAAGAGCCGTAAATAGACTAGATGTGTGAAATAACTAACCGATGCAGAATTTTTCGTGGAATACGAAGAACAGCTGATGTTTAGAACGCCGCTGTGGTCCAGGGTCCATAGCGCTTACCTCACCGCTTCGAATCTGACCTGGAGTGTCGCTGCTTTGTGTTCCTCCTAACTATTTACAGTCATAGTACAGTGGAAACGATAAAACACCACTGCTGTGAAAATAGAAATACTAACTGAGGACTGCTGTATGCCTGAAAAGGCTAACTGGCAAACGATGCTTTGAGAGCCAACAGACAGCGATGCAATTGATGCTATAACGTCTGGGGTTGGTGCTTGTGTTGTTAAGGCTCCTATAATCGATACGTTAAGAAGTCATTTTTCCATTTTCGTTTTTTTTTTAACTGCTTTACGTTTCTCAACAGCGAGGTCTTTAGAGACGGGGCCATTTTCGAGGCCTTTGACAATGCTATCTAATAACAATGCATTCTGGATTTGATTTCTGCATCCCGAATATTTCTAATCCATTATAGGGCCTATATAACAGTTGAGGGTAAATTATAAGTGCAAATATATACATAAAAACACATAAACCTATGCACTTATTCAACACTTTGAATTAGGTGTCCCTACATTCGACACACCTTGTACCTGCAGTCGACACCCACACGTAAACAGCGTCAGGATCAGAACAAAGCAAGAGCTGACGAAGAGAGAGAGAGAAGCGCCTGGCCCGAGTGGAAGCAACCCCATACTCACACAGGGTCCCACAAGTCGTGAGCCCCTGGGGGACACTGTACAGTGTAGACTCACAGAAGCACTTTTACACGGAAAAAACATTGTATATGTATTCTTAAAAATTAAGGAAAAAAAGCGCCTCAGATTTTCCGGCTTAACTTAGCAAGTGATGGATTTCACTACCTGCCTCCGACACAAAGTACGTAACTACCCTCTCCTAAACACGACATCTTTGTACCAGTCTGTGAGTTTCAGGTTTCTAGCGCCACCCGTACCGTAGCGTTGCAATCAGCGCTCTGGTAGCTCAATGGTTAAGGCCCTTCCTTTTTCTCTTGCTGTTGGAAAATATACAATACTGTGTTCCCTATCAACCATGTTGAAGCATTTAGTTTCTGTGTCGGCCGACGGAACTTATCCTGCCTGAGAATTTCCTGTATTGTGCCAATTTTGATGTAAGCCATATCCAGATAAGTTGTGCTTCGCCATACGAAAAGCGGTGTTGAAAGATGTCTGTATTACTGCATCTGTGACACCTGTCGGTCACCGAGAGCTGTATTCGGAATAGTTTCTCATTTGTTGGTATCAATTCGTTAATTACTTTTTACCAAAAAGACATTACCTCAGATGAAAGGAATGTACAAAAATAAACAGTTCGCCACACACGCGGCCAATTAGTGTTAGCGTATTTAAATTCAATATTATTTTTTTTTCAACATTTGACACAAGTCTCTTGTAAATATCCCTTGTGGTCTCTGGGGAAGATAAATCACAGCACGTCTGGAAGTAAATTTTTTCTGAGAAATAAACCTTCAAATGATGTAAATTTCTCCCTATGTTTTCCAGATATACTGGAGCTCTCGTACGTTGTGGTTTGTAATGCCTTAACACAGTGATGTGAAACTAGGTTCATCAGAGTTTTTCACTGTGTCTATTGCATGTATCAGTAGAACCTTGCATTTACCATTCACGTTGATGACATTCAAACCTTCCTTCAGCTCGGGGTGCGTCATAGTTACAAATGTCACTTTGAAAATAGCGTTTTGGCACACATACCAACATAAAGTTTTCTGAAAATTTTCAGCAATAGTGTCAGGCGCTGGTAACACCTTAGCTAAGTAACTTATTTTGCATAGGACATTACCAGTTATCATCCTTGATTTATGTACCATGTTGAGACTCCTCAAACTGCGAATTCGCAGAAGTACTCTGATTTTATTTAAGACATTCCTCCAATTATTTGTCGACATTTTAACAGGTTTTCCTCGAACTGTGTGCCTAGGAAAGTATATCTGCCTAAATAATCTCTTCCGAGTCCTATGAGTCCTTTACCAGTATGAAGACGTACAGACTTGTTAACATTGATCTGGCATTCGTTGCTAGTTTAAAAAGCTTTATCGTGTTTGTAATTTTGTTCATGTCGTCTTGTGAAGCGACATAAAAACCTACATGTTAGGAACATAAATTCAACATCCCTGTTGATTTTAGGAACATACAAGAGTTTGGGTATATACCTGTACAATCTACATAGAAGTTATGCATGGTAAAAATATTCTTCTCTCCGAAACTAGAAGATGTCGACGCGCCCTAAAACAACAACAACAACTAAACTAGAAATGATACACATATTTATTTGGTCCCGATAACATTTAAATATTCACGTTGAGTAGAAAGTAAAGCAAACTTGCATTAATTGGTAGTTGAAGAACTAACCGACGTTACGATTTCGCTAACAGGACACGCGATTCCAGCGATGCTCCAGCACACACTATCCACCTTAAACGGCCGTGACCATCACCAAACAGTGGACCCGCCCAGGGTCGCAGGTTTAATGGATCATCTTAGCCTGATACAATTTCACATCTACTACAGATGCGCTATCCATTATTATTATTGTTACTCCGCGATTCACTAATACTGGGTGGTGGAAACCCAGATCAGGATAGCCAGAGGGGTTTATGGGTACCTACTATTATCTGAATCTTAGTTCTCTCGCTCCATAACTCCTTGTGAAAAAAAAAGAGGATAGAAGTGAATTGGTCCTGGCCCTGATTTTCCTTATCTTATTTTCTCGATCATTCCTATATATGAATGTAGCTGGTAGTAATACGTGCTTGCCGTCATCCTGAAATTGGGCAGTCGTGAATTTTTCAATCAGCTTCTGCAGAGAGCAACCTTCAGTGTTCCAGGTCTTCCCAACCCAATTCATTCAACATCGTACTTACGCTTTCCCTCCAGCTATATATCTGTCCATAATAAGCGCGATGGTGATGATGGAGCCTATGGAGTTTTCTTCTCGTCCATTCGTAAAAATCGTGGAGCAATGACCGCGTTGATCGCTTCTTTGTCGGTTAAGTTGGAACTGATCTGCTTGCACAGTCTGGAGTGCGGAGCCCGTCGCCGTGAATGTAGACGTGCTAAATCAAGCGTTAAATGATTCTGAATGGCGGTCGTCTAGAGTGTTCCATTAGTACCTCTCCCGTGATAGTGTACAATCGGGGCCCATCTCGATGCGGCCACGCAGATATCAATTCCAGCGGGGCGTGGGCCTTAATGAGGCTGCCAATTGAAAGCGATGATTTGCACATGTTTCGGGCGCGGCCCATTATGAAGTTAGGCCTCTTTGTGCGGTGCGTAATGTATGGAGTAGATAGCGGGCAGCGTGCCATTCTTATGGTAATGGCGGACAGCTTACGGCTAGGGGCCAGCCATCTGACGCACGCCGATTGGCTTCCACAGAAACAATCCACAATAGAACCGCCTCTCAAGTGTAATCACATTATCAAGATCAAACATCACTTGCTCTGCTCTCTCTAGATGATTTCTCTTCTTTTCCTTTTATTTGCTGCTCCTTGATTATTTCTGGGTCTGATCTTTCTACCCCTCCCCCCCCTCCCCTCCCCCTCTTCTTCCACCTGCGCTGGGCTGGATGGCTCAGTGTTTCTGTCTATTGATGCTGCCTCTGCCATTGATGATTTTTAGTTCATTTAATTTAATTTAATTGTAATTGCAATGGAGCGCACGCTCCGGTGGCAATTTCCCTACACGCCCATCTTCCCCCTTTCCTGCACTCACTTGCATTTGCCCTCTACAAATTTCTAATTAAAATTCTTCATCATCTCTCTTGGTAACTCATTCCAATCCCTGACTCCCTTACCTAAAAACGAGAATCTTCCCACACCCTTGTGCCTGAAATCCAGTGCCAGCTTTTGGTCATGGTCATCTTTTCCCTTCCATGCATCACTTTTCATTCTTACACCAATATCTTACCATGCCTCATCGCGAATATTACGCCTTGTACACTTCCATGAGCCTCTTCACCCTTCTCTTGTCTTCAAGAGAATCGCATTCCAGCTCTTTTATCATATCTGTTACTAATTTTGTTCTGCGGCGATTTTCAGAAACAAATCTAGCAGCCCCTCTCCAACTCCTGTCTTGTCGGTTTGCAAATGACTGTGAGATGACGGAAGATATTCGGAGCAGGAAGCAGCCCAGATGAGTGACCTTTCGGAATATTTCGCTGTATCCTCAAGAGGCTACTGGTCGAGATTAAGACATACTAAGCCTTACCGAAGAATATAATGCCAGCAAATAAGGATACTGGGAGCAAGACGATAAGAAGTCTGGTGCACGTGGAGCAATGGTCTGTTACATGGCGCCAAGTGGTCGCCAGGAATTATTGTAAACGGCAAAATAATACACATGTAAGCATGTTACTGCCGATTGGTAGATGTGAAGAAAAAACATATTATTTTTTCTTCTTAACTTTCGTGGTCTCGATCGAAGCTGGGATTGCCAGTTGGTTTACAAAATATCTCCGAAACGTGTATTTGTCTGTCTCCAAATTTAAAAAAAAATGAAATATCGTGATTAATAGATTGCACTAGCATCGCTGTATATGGCCGATGCCAAGACATTTTTGGAGGCAGTGTTAGTGGCAGAATTATGTGTATGCAGTGAAACCCATATTGCATAACTCATAGGGACCGTTCTCTTGCGAGGTACTGGCGCAATAAATTAAAATAACGAATTTTTACTGAAAACTGTTTTTCGAAGCGTGGAATTTGGCGCTTCGAAGGAGTCAACTTGAAAGATGTGGAAACTGGGAATAAATGGAAATGAGATCATTTGAAGTATAGTGAAACAGAAAGACTTAAAACAATTACATGTACCATTACAAATACGGAATGAACTTGTTATGAATGGGGTGAGTGAAGATGATTCGTACCTCATAACTGAAAGATATCATATTCTGAGACTCATAAAAACAGTAGATTTTTTTAACATAAGATAGAATGGTAGGGGAGGACTTAGAAGAGGAATAGTAAAAATGTGTTTCAGCTAGCGGGTCTGCTGCATAATCTGCTTTCACCGCGTTTTAAGGACAAGTTAAAGAATAAAGTACTTGTTATATCAATTTTTTTCAGTTCATTCTTATTTTTTGCCTTTAGTACCTTCACGTTTCTTTTCCTGTATACCTACCACCGATACTCAAGTATTAGTGAGGGATTAGTCTGCGTAGTGCACAGTGAACAGTGTTTAAATGAACACAGTATGAAGACTAAGGACGTGATCTTTCATCCTCTCGTTGCCTCTCTCCGAAAGGTGAAGTAAATGCCATTGAAAATGTCAGCCGTATGAGCACCGTGTCTTGGCTATGAAGCCTGAACACAGGATGTGCAGTACAGTTAAATACAAGGGTTTGTATGCAGCTGACGTGACGTCATGGAGAGAGCGGTGTCCACATGCAACAATCAGAGTCTTCGCTTCGAATCTCCGTCGCTGTATACATATATCGCATTTGAATAAATTACCAGTAGTTCTTAACTTTCAGTTTCGAATTAATCTAGATTAGGTCCAGTGTCGTTAAATTACATAATTATACTGGGAACTATTTTCTTCACTATATAAAACGCGAGAAGGATCTTTGAAATCAAAAGAGCGCTATATTTCAGTAAACTTTTGGGCTTGATGTTCTTTGATTTCTATATGACTGTAGGACCACTAAATTGTATTGCGAGCTAATTTTTTACTCCAATCGGGACTAAGAGTCATGGCACATAGCACTGGAGAAATCCCGTGTATGATACTCTTCAGATCCTCCGTTCGCACCGTATTCAGTAAGGAGAAAAGTCTGCAAGGCTGCTATGAATATAAAAGCGGGAACAGTAATTAAGCCCTATGTCTCATAAATAAAAAATGTTCTTCAAAATGTATACAATGCTCGGTGCTGGCTCAAATTGTTTACTTTTTCAGTAGAATTAATAAATTAGTAGTGAATGACACTGTTGGCTGGGAGAACCTTAATCGTTATTCTGTCGCCTAACTATTACTTTCAATTTGTCGCGCTATCCGCCTCTGTCGTGAGCGACTAATACAACCATTACAACTGCAGGACGGCAGTGACCTGCAGCTGAACACTTACCTGTCTCACTGGCTGTAGTGAAATCCCTTTCCTCGTACTTAGTGCCTCGACAGTACGGAGCCAGAGCCTGCACCTCGATATCGCTCGCTGATGAAGTATCTCCCTGTCTTCGCGCTGGGCGGGTTTCCGAAGGCAAAGCGGCTAATTTTACGTGTCTGGCGGTACACTTAGCTGAGAACCCATTTTTCACGGCGGCCTCAACTGGCCTGCGTCCAGACGCCACCACGCCCCACATGTTGGAACAGTACGAAATAAAAGGCACCACGAGATATACTACACAGCGGCTCACTCGAATTAAACATAAGCGATACTCAGTGCTATTCTTTAAGTATTTATTTTATTAAAGCGCGCAAATTAAACCCAGAAGAAAGTAACAATCAGCATCGTATACATATTCCTCATTTACGTACATATTTTGGTTGGTTGAATACACATTTACAGACTGATATAGGATCTAGATAATCACAGTATATTTATGCTCTGCCCTTCTATATCTCGATTTTCCAAATTTTCGATATCACTCGACGTGAATGCTTCCTTCATAAACACAAACGAAGAATTTCTTCCAATTCTTTGTCACGTATCCTATCACGCATATAATTACACCGACATCCACAGACCGCAAAACACCAACAAAAATAGTTGTTGTTGAGGCTTTAGGACGATGTGTTCGTTAGAACACTTACAAAAGAAGTAACTAAAATCGTCACTACGGTGCATAAAAGGGAATAAAAATATTGCTGTGTGATTAAATATTAAATATTGCGAACAATATCAACATCATACAATAGATATAAATATCTGCCAAGTTGTAACGAGACAGTTAGACGTAAGACATAGGAATTAATTTTCGAAACAATAAAACATTCGACAGCAAAAAAACTACACTGGAAAAATTGATTCTAGAGTTACCCCTCATCAGAAAAACTATACCAGTGTGCCAAAAACTTTGGGAACAAGACCGGAAAACACACAGAAAAAAACGGAGGATGATGGCTGATATGTCGTGTTTCAATAAATATGTATCCG
Source organism: Vandiemenella viatica (assembly GCA_031002005.1). Taxonomy (NCBI): domain Eukaryota; kingdom Metazoa; phylum Arthropoda; class Insecta; order Orthoptera; family Morabidae; genus Vandiemenella; species Vandiemenella viatica. The sequence goes on along the minus strand of JARYHS010011408.1, from coordinate 300,399,855 downwards.
GAGAATGAAAATAATCTGACAGCTACTTACGCAACCCCTCAGTAGCACGGTCGTATCCACAAATAAAAGTAGACGGATTTTTGATAGACTTTTACCTGCAGTTTAACGTAATACGATCTGGGTTCAGTATGTATCAGCGATCTTCCTAAGATATACTGTAATTGATACAATTTACTCTTCACTACACTGTGACAAGAAACTCAATGGCGGGATTGTATAGCCCTCGACTAGATTTCATATAGCAGAATATCAACACCAGATCACTCCTGTATAAATAAAAAGGTATACCTCCAAAAAATCCTCAAAATATTCTACATTGTGCTTCAGTTTCTGGAAATTTAAAAATTATTATTTTTAGGGGATGACAGGAGACATATTTGCTGTGAAGAGAAGCACCTAAAACATTTAGTATTCCAAAACCCTAACACAAGGAGTTCTGACAGAGCACACAACAGTTCCGACATACTTAGTACACGTATTCAGTACCGGGACGTAATAGTTAACACCATCTTTTTGTTACCACCTCTTTTCTGATGTTACCAGTTTTTGTCAAAATGTTACCAGTTTTTGTCAAAATGTTGAGATGTTACTTTTATCTGAAAAGTCTCAGTTTACATGTTCTCCGAAACAACTCCCATTACGTTGAAGAATCAGATCTCACGTCAGACTCATTTAACATGTCACTGCGTTTTGCCAACTCATTTTAGACATTCCTGCTTTAGTCGTCAGTAATCTATTCTGATATTATAAATGCGAAAGTAACTCTGTCTCTCTGCCTGTTTGTTACGTTTCTTGGACTAAACGGCTAATCCGATCGTGATGAAATTTGACAAGGAGATGCTATTTTGACATTAGGATGGACATAGGATACTTTTTTCAGTATATTGTCATATAACTTCGAAAATTTTTCGAACGACGATAGAAAGTCGCGTAGTATGTGTAAGTCTCTGTAGTACCTTCCCGCAAAGCGATCAGGTAGCTCAATCGTTAATGCGCTTGCTTACCAATTTTTGGTGTGTGGTATCCGGTTCACGTCCTGATGGAAACAAAGATTTTTAAGAATTGTTTTTGATCGTATGAGCCACGCCTAGACGGTCAGTTGTTCGGATTCCGTGTTAAACTGTAAATACCACAAATTTAGGGGTGCAATGCGTGGCAAATCGTAGGTGGTCTAGCAATGCACGTTTTTACGCTATATTGATCCCTCAGGGGTTGTTACCTTCGAAGTCAGTGTGTATGTGATTTACACTAATAATATTATAAATGCGGAAGTAAGTCTCCGTCTTTTTTTAATTTATTTTTTTACCTTTTGATGACTAAATTATCTATACCGTTATTTATTTATTTATTTTTATTTTTTTCTATGAATAACAGTCGTAGTCACCAAATTTTGAGACCTTATCGAATGGTGATAGACAGACGGATGCGTGTGTTAATCTGTAATGTTACGTCGGTTGCTCAAGCTGTGCTTCTCGCTCAGTATGTTAGTGTATGATTTGTTATAAAATTTCTTTTAGAGACAAAACGTACAATTTAGTACAGATGTAGATTTTCTCTGCACTATACTGTTACTTTGTGTCTGTCTAAAACTTTCTGGCACCAGTTTATTTTGTCTTCTTTTTTGACATGCCTTGTGTGCCTAAATCCGGCGTAAGGTGTTGCTCTAGCAGAGCACGAGCTCCTAAAGTTATTAGAACCCAAGAATCGGATGATCATGCTGAAGAAATAAGAAAATGCCAAGCTGAAATACATACCCCCTTAGTCAACCATCACCCTCCCCCCCCCCCCCCCCACACATTCCCGCACCTTAGTTTGTTTTTCTGTTTTTAAATATGTTGGAAATTGATCATCTTCATGAGATAGGTTCGACGGTAGAATGATATACTGATGGCTTTCCTGTCATATTATGCCAACTTGGTGTTGTTTGGGACCAATCCTACGTTACTAACAGCTTTCTATATTCAATTATGGCAATGAAATTCTAAGTCCACGAAGTCGCGGGTTTCATTTTTTTTTTTTTTTTTTTGTAACAGTTTAACGTCCCTTTTTAACAACGTGGTCTTTAGAGACGGGAAAGGATGGGGGCAAGGAAAGGGAAGGAATTCGGCCATGGCCTTTTGAAGGAAGCATCCCGGCATTCGCCTGGAGTGATTTGGGGAAACCATGGAAAACCCAAATCTGGATGCCCGGACGGGGATTCGAACCGCCGTCCTCCCGAATGCGAGGCCAGAACGCTATCCGTTACACCACCACGCTCGGTCGGGGGTTTCAGCTGGTAATAATAATAATAATTGTATGTTTACTGCGAGTCGTTAACAAACCATCCTGTGATTTCTGTCTTTGGTTTACTCCTGTCATAACTGTGTTGAGCGTTTGGTTAAAGTCTTCCTCTTTTTTAGTTTCCCTGTGCTAACAGAGTAAACAATACCGCATGTCTTAAAATCAGATCGACCACTCTTACTCATCCTTCTGAAAGAAATTCCCGAAAACGGTTTTCTTCTCTCGTTGTTCTACTCAAGGTGCTGACTTAATTTTGAAACAACTACTACAGAGCCATATTTTAAATGCATTCAGTACAGGATTTCGTATGAACATGGGCATTATGTTCATTTCTCGCAACTTAAAAAATTTCAGGAATTTGGTGCTAAATGAGTAACATGAGTGACTCCTGAGCGTATGCCCCCCGCCTTACCGTTGCGGGGCAACAGGTCCGGCGAGTGTGTTGTAAATGTTGCGGCGCTCGTTTATGACCGCGCAGCTTCATTCTGCCACCGCAGGCTGCCGCCTCGTAAAGTATATGGCGCCGCGCCCTCCCCTCCCGCTCAACAAACATACAACTTCTTCCTCGCGTCTGGACACTGACCCGCACGCCTCGTCTCAGGTGCCGCACAGAGTCTTATATCAGAGTCTCAGTTTTATGTCATCATCCTGGCGAATACTATGTACACAGTATTCCTATGGAAATATAGTCTTAAGTCAGATCAACCCAGTCACCTAAAATGTGGTGAACTGATGACTGCGAATAAAGGTAAAGGGATTAAAATTCGACCGAGAAATATAAAAGATGCGGAGATAGAAGATGGCGTCGACGGCGGGATCATTAGAGGCGGGATAGGACTGGGGACAAGCAACGGAAAGGAATTCGGCCATTGCCTTTTTGAAGGAAGCATCGCAGCATTCGGCTAGAGTGATTTGGGGAAACCATGGAAAACCCAAATCTGGATGGCTGGACGGTGATTCGAACCGGCGTCCTGCCGAATGCGGGGACAGAGGTCGGCAAAAGGAAGAGAGATAAGGACACTGTAATATGAATCGGCTTCAAGAAACACCACCAGTGTTGTGGATAGACGCTTGGTGGAGGATTACCACTAAAAGCGACGCGTGCCCGCTGGACTTTGGTGTGTAACGGAGCGTCAAGGGCTGTGAAGACAAAACAGGCCGCAGAGAGTAGTGAAAGCAACTGCATGCGAGACGGCTGGAGGAGGAACGTATAGCGAACCAGGATTCTTTAGTATAAAATTCTGATATTTAATAAAATATTACAAGGTGAAAGGCAGTGGAATAAGGTGAGAAGTTTGCTTCTGTGGTGGAGCTCCGAGGATGTGTCCTACACACGGCGCCAGTCGGCTCCGACCACACGCGGAGGAATACATCGCGGTGAGCAGAAATAGCACCAGCGGGAGTAGTGAAGTATCATGGCGTAAGAGACACCAGAGACCTAACTACTCTATCAATCAAGCTCTCTGTGATATAACATTTACGCACAGATTTCTCGTGTTTGTTAACTGCAAAAAGATTAATTACTAAATTCCTTAACTGTAAACCATGTCAGTTTCACTTGTTAATGAATATGCTGTGAATCGATTTTATTCTTCCTTCATGATTCAGAAAGTTATGTCATACGCATTAGAAACGATGATTAGTTGTGGTCAGTGTAAAAGTCTTCATCAGTTTGTCGTACAGAAACGTATTCACCACTTCTTAACAAAAAGTTTATGACTGATAAAAATACTTTTCAGTGTAAGCGCAGTTGCTGAGAATTGAATATTATTATGCTAACAATTGTCTGCGATAGTAATAAGTAAAGAGACTGATAATAAGAAAATGAACGAATCTTGAGTGGTATTATGGAGACGATAGTGTAAAGCGAGAGGATTGGTAAAATTTTTAAGTTCGGATTCTTTATTCCATGGCGAAAATTATAGTTCCAATGTTTGCACTGAAGATTTTAAGATTGCTAATTACGGTTGCCTACTCGCTGTCAATGACTCTCCAAAATATGTTGGACAGTACTCTACGTTTTGTGACTGAACTTTTTATGCGTGACTATTACTTTGTTTTGTGTCGCTTGAACTATATAGTTACCGAAAATAATGAAACTCGGTGGCGAAGGCACTGTGTACTTTTCTTCGGCTGTGGCAATTCACGAACGAATCGGACCTTAAACCGCTGCTACACCGGTTCTGAAGTTATCTGCTTTAGTAATGCGAACAGATTCCGTCTCGACGTGACAAATCGCAGAAAGCATCGAGACAAGATACTCGGCGATATATTACCTCTCTCTAATTACCTAACTTACTTCCCGGAGTAAGCTGCAGAGGCAACATGAAAGATTAACGTCGCGCCAATATTAATTTCTTTTTGCGCGCGTGGGCCCTGTTTCTTGGTAGCCCGGTGCGGCAGAGCTTGAAATTAATTCACATATTTCAGAGAGGAGAAACTTTTTTCGGTGGAAGTAAGGCGGCTTATCAGATAAGCCCGGTCCCATGTCGCGCTCGGTATGAAAGCCGCATTTACAAGGGCGCAGCGGGCCTGATAGAAGTGCAGCTGGCTGCCGCCGCCGTGCCGAGTTAATTAAGTCGGGCTGTGAAGGAGGAGGCTGTTTACTCAGGCAGGCAGCTCCCCCGGGACACCGGCCATCTCTCACCCCCCCCCCCCCCCCCGCGCCGCCCGCCTTCCTGGTCTCCTGTCTTCGATTCCCGGCCGTCTTCCTACATTATCGGCTTCTCACAGTCATTGCGCGTCTGTTGTTATAGAGGTTTTCTTTCTCCTCGAGCCATCATTTCTTTGTCAGCTCTAGTTCTATACATTCACCCTGTGGTGTCTACCTTTAAGGCAACTAAGTTCTCGATCGTACTGTTCTAACAATAAAATATTATCAAATTTAAATATTATTAATGATTATGAATCTTAAGTTAGTCACGTGACATATTACCGGACTTAATGGGATTAATGAAAAGTGGGGGTACAATTTATTATAATTTGAACATGGTGAAATTTACGCAATAATGAAGTTTATTTTATTAATATATGAACAATTAGTCATTGTCGAATGTCTTTAATTTTTAAACAGTCAGAGTAATTTGAGATTTATCAAGGTCGTTTACAGGGTAGTATTGATTGCATAAGCCTCCGTCGCGAACGAAGATTTACCGTTTCGTCGCTAGCGAGGTCAGAGGATCCACGCTAACCAGAATAGCGCACCAGGGGTCGTCCGAGCAGGCAGCTTTCTAGACTGCCGGGACGGACGTGTTGGCTTCTTCCCCCGCCTCGTACAGTGGTCAGCCCTCGGTGAAGGATACTTGTCGCAGCATCAGAATCAGAATGTCATTTTATCCGCTCCTCCGCTCCGAGGTAATCTCTGTACCCTCCGCACTGCGATGTAGCGTATCACACTCGGCGAATCACAGCTCTGCCCGCGAGATAAACACTCCTCGTAGGCTCAACGGATAAACAGACACACACCAAAACGTTACTACATTGTTGGCGAGCTTCTTTAGTGGCTGGATCGTGCCCACCACCCTTGGAGCGCGCCTCTTTACTGGGAAACTGCGCTAAGGACTGTTTCCAGTCGTCGGCACTAGTTAACGGCATTTGGCGGGTCTTTTCCGAAACTTGACTAAATGGAAAGCGAGCCTTAGCTATTTATGATGGGCAATAAATCCAATGAATGCCCAAGGCAGGTAGAACGTTTAGTCACCCACCGGACGTGTAGATCTGGGTGCTTTGTTGCTCTCTCTCGCTTGTTGTTTAGTCAGTTAGTCCGAAGCAGCCCCTTAATTACAACTGTCTCTTCTCCTTGCGTCACTCCGCACCGTTTGTAGTAAGGAAAAACACGGTACGTCTAGTATTTTATTGTTTTTGTTTCAGAGTAAATCGTTTTATGGCTTTTAATTCTTAACGAAAAATCAAATTTTGTATGGTAATGTAAAATCTATATTGGAATAATACAAAATACCTTTAAAAAAGTCATCTTAAGTTGCCTTTTGAGTATTTTATCTTTTTTTTTTTTTATTTTTTAAAAAAAAAAAGACCATTTAGATTAAACATGCTGATTTCCACCGTTTTAAGCGAGAAACGAATTACGTCAATTGGCCAACATTCACCTGTACAGTGAAATTGATTATTACCTTATATGAGCAAAGGTATCAATGACACAATAACAAAAATTGTGCATTTTTTTAAATATATTTTAACTGTAACCAATAATTATTGTGGTGAGCAATTGAAGAAAGCTCATTAGTTCTTTTGCTCTCTTATTCGCATAACTTCAGTATCACTATAAAAAGAGGACCGGTGATCAGAGAGCTGGTGAATATTAAATGTGAAAAACTTACTTTGATCTTTGCAGTACACCTCACAAGTGCCTATTGGACAAGGGTGCAAAGACTGTCTTTTCAACTATTTTTTGACATGGTAATAATGCCACACGTTTTCGATTGTAAAACGTTGAATCTTTCCAGCTGTGCACATTTGTGAATAATGCTGACGTAAAATGTTCCATAGTAGTGGGAGTTTGAAGTGGCGTTAGAAACACGTGACATACAAAAAAAGCGCTCAAATCATTTAGTTGCAACCTGAATTTATAATGAATGGAGGAGATCGATGGAAGAGAGCAAAATAAGCGGCTCCTGCACTTTGTAATGAAACAGTGGTGTTCACACCATACATTCGAGTAGCATGTAGATGAATGACTCGGCTCCGACCTAAGCCCGCGGCTGGAGTCTCCAGGGGCTGAACAAACAAAGTGTGGCAGGGCGGAATTCATTGAGATAATAGCCCACTTCCGCCGAGTCAGCCGGGAGAGATTCCAGCCACCACTACAGGGACTGACATAGTTATAATACTAGAGGTTTATTGTACCTCGTAGCTGGTATCTTACTATTATCTGGGAGGAAAAGAGAAAAATCCCTTTCAATAATGCAAAAAATATTATCTTTGGAAGACGATGAGATAAAACCACTGGAAAAGTAGGAGCAATGTTTCCAGACTACAGCCTTATAATCATATTAAACAGTATATACAGAATTTATTTCAGTTTCTAACTCAAATGATAAATTTATTAAAAGTAACAAGTTAAAAATTGTAGCAAAAGTGTATTATTGTAAATTTTGACGCTAAGCTTATGGGATCATAGAAGCTATTACAAATTTGATCACCCAGTATGGCGTATTAATAGTGTTATTACAATTTTTATATTCTATTAAACGTGATTTTGTTTGCAGAATCCATATGCAGTCAAGACGAAAACAATCCATACCATTGGTCCATTGAAACAAACAAGAAGCAGATTTTAGATTGAGAATCCTGATGCTAGAATAGATAGATTATGTAAAAAACTTCCCTACTTATTCGTCTACTCAAATGAAACACCTTTCCAGTCTCTCCAAGTGTTATGATTTCTCGGCAAAGTTACAGGTCATTAGTTACTAACTAAACTTTGCAAATAAAATTTATAGAACAACGCATCTAAAATTTACCCAACCTACCTCTGACAATGTTATGTTTAATTTAAAGCCCAAACCTTGTGCGGAACTTTCATCGGTGCAGGTCACAAACACTGTTGCGTAATCTTCTTAAGACTTCCAAATAAAAAGTTTGATTGACGGTCTGATGTGAGGGCATCAAAAAAGGAAATGAGTATTGTTTCCACGTTTGATTTGACTTAACAACCTTTTTTTTGACGAGGTGACAATGACGTCATTCATTGACTTGACTTTTCCTCTGTTTCTGGGTCGTAACCACAGCACGATGACTCATCAGCAGTAATGAGCTTTGACAGAACATCTAGATTATTTCAATCGACATGCCGCCATTTTTAAACCTAGCGAACCACTCGCCCATTTGAGTTTTTCCCACGGCGTCATCTTTGTAAGCTGATTTCAACATTAAAACAGTTTCAGCTGCATTTTTGCTGAGTAGAAAACAAAATTTCACAGCTGTACGTTGCTCACTTAGACTTGCCATCTTCAAAAATGAAACAATAACAAAACAGCGCTAGCAAAAACAATCACTGCAGATTGACAGAACAAGCTAGTTCGACAAAACAGGCGGCACTGAACTGACAATGAGTTGCGCTATAAATGCCTAGCGCCAGAAACACGTACTAACGAAGCTCCGCCCACGGCAATGCTATTCCGATCAGTTTTTGGTACCTCCTCGTATATATATTTTTACGGCTAGCGTTTGAATCTGTTTTGTGCCATTTACGGCGTAGAATAATTTATATATGTGTCTGTTGGTCCAGTATAATTGTTAGAAGCGCCAATACACGACGTGGCGAGGCGTCGCCGTTGAGATGTTGTGCCGTTTGTGACGCACTGGGAGGGTATGCTGTTGAGGAGGTGTCAGTGTAGGCCTGGCGCCTGCTCAGTCCTCTCCCGCCACTCATTAGGCCGTTATTGAGCCAACCGTCCTCTAAATCTCCGCTCTCTGCTCTGCTCCCTCCCTCTCTCTCTCTCTCTTCGCAGCCTTCCTCCTTGTCGTTTATCTTTGCGCCCCAGTATAACAAGGCGTGGGGACGTGTCGCAGGCTGCGCTCGGCTGCAGTTCGCTATGAACTCGCCAGCTCGTCTGCTTTATCTGTGACGACACCTACATCAGTTATCATTCGTTTCTAAAATCGGCCTGGCGTTTTTTGCTCAGAAATTGGGTTCACGTTTCTCTATCTGTTTCCAGTGAGTAATCTGTCTAACCGGCCGTGTTGAACCAACTCTACAGTGGGTAAGGCGGCTGCTATTGGCATGAGAGGGACTTCGAGTCTTATAATGGATTTTTGTAGGTTATTTCCGTAGACATATAGATGGGATGATCGAAATTTAAGTTTCAGATAGTATGAAAAACAGTGCTTAGTTGGAACATATGGAGAAAGAGACGCTTTCATTAGTGCTGTTAAACGGGCATCTGCTTACAAAACGCACATCTACCGGCAGATTCGGCCCTCTGTAAAATAGGCGTAAGGGAGCGTGCATAAACCACGTAGCTCCATTTTGGCCTCCTGTGAACCCCCCTCCCCCCCACGTAACCCTACATGGCTTCTGCGTCTACCCCCCCTCCCCCTCCACGTAGCACGTAGCTTTTTTCACTTTTGATTCCAGATGACATTTTGTACCGTTTTCTCTTGGAAAGCTATTGTAAATTACATACGGAAATAATTAACTGAGGGAAATAAATGTTCACATGCTGTTGTGAGTTCTATTCCTCATTTTAGCTGTGAAAAATCTTATGAAAGGAAAGCTACGTGGCCTGTCTCGGAACCCCCCCCTCCCCCCACGTAGCCTAGCGTAGCCTTCCAGCTAACCCCTCCTCCCCCTGGAGCGAGCCACGTAGTTTGTGCACGGTCCCTAAGAGGACTGTGAGCAAACAATCCTTAACGAGGTTTAGCCAACTTCCAATCTCATTTCATACTGACTGCAACTATTGCTCAAAACGACCTCTCATAACTGTAGTTTTCCCGTTTTTGATAGTAAGGAGCGATTCCCTCTCCTGTGCAGGAGCACACCTCCCAGATAGGGAACACTCATACTAATTACAACCTCGCAGAAAGTCTCCCGCCTCCGGACAGGATGTGTGAGAACCGTAACAGGAGCTTCCTGTAGGCTAATTCAAATTCGACTATCGTTCACTATGACATGCAAGTATGAACTGCGAGCAACGTCGTTAGTTGCACTGTAATCACCAGAACGCGTGTTAATTTACCGAGCCACTTGTCGAAATTTCCTAAATCGTTTTCTTAAGCGAATTCATATAAGACTTACCCCATGTGCTGTCCACTATTTGCTCAAACGTTTGTCGTCTCCACAGCGGATGCCGCACGGTATACTTGCTGCCTGGCTTGACAAACATTCCGGCCGACAGTAATTAATATAATTAATAATGATTAATTAATAAACTTGATTATGATCCTTGTCGAATTACTTATCAAATTACTAACCTCAAAGCCCGTCAAAAATGACGGGTTTAACAGAGTGTTCTGATAATTCATTTATCTGCGGTTGCCTAAGGAAATAGAATTGTAGTTATGTAATGCTCATTAGCCTTATTTTGTAATTTGTACATATTTCGGTTGTAGTTTACACAGCGATACAGACAGAAGATCCACTGAATGAATGATGTCAGAATTAAGGAAACAATTGAATTCAAATTAAATTAGGAATCCTAAAAGCTTATGCTATAGCGCGTTTTATTCCTGGTCCAGGTCTCATTCAGCACGATAAATACGAAACTACTTCCAGCCGTATAAAAATACCGTAACTAAAATTACTCGGAGCTTATGAAACCAGCTTAAATTATTTATAAAAATAAATTAATCGTGATTTAGTCTGTACAAAAAAAAAAAAAAAAAAAAAAAAAAAAAAAAAATCGGTCGTCTATTTATATCTGCATGTCGATATAACCATAATTTCTCATAATATTGCTCTTGAAAATTCGTAGTTTCTATTACCCTGACCGAATACATTCAATGTATTGCGATCTAAATTTGACCCACAGGAAATATTTACATGTGTCTGATATAGTGTCATCAGTAATAAAAAGCAACTAATAATTAATATATTAATTTAAACACAGTACGTAAATTTATTTTAGTATTTCGAACAATAATTCCTTGCAGTATATTATTATCCACATTGGATATAAATATCTTGTAAGCCCGTCAAACATGACGTGTTGAATGCAGTACTTTAGCAATTCGTTTCTTGCTGAGTAAGTACAATTTTCATCAAATAACGTTTATTATCTTGAAAATGATGTAATGTAGATATTTGTTAGCTTACTGTTACATCGGTATCGGTGTCCAGAGTGTATAACAAAAATCTACATCGAACGAATTTCAATTAAGATAAAGTCAGTAGTAATTAATAAGTCGATTTCAACGGAATACTGTTCTGACAGTTAATTTATTCACGGATGCTTATATAAATTGGACTGTTATTAAATAACGCGCACAACCTAGAACATCTCCATTCGTTGTTAGTAGTGCGGCGGAGGCGAAAAGCGTGACGTCATAGTGCAACGTCATAGTGTGACTTTCGATTCCCTTCATTTGGATATTACAGTTATTTTAACAATAAATTGAAAGATAGCTAAATGAGATAAAATAAATTTGTCATGTGCCTGATTTTACATATGTATTGACATTCGGACCGTGCGGCTATTTAGCCAATCAAACCTTTTCTCATCCTTACATAATTGTGTTTATAATGTAGGCTATAGTAAGAACAGCACAAAATCAACTGGACACTTTGAGACTGCAGTTGCACGAGCTGGCTCCTGCCCTTCCGCCTTTGATTTGTTTTCCTGCTGGTTCCGTACTGGAACAGAGAACCCGCTCCGAACCGCTTAAGAGCTGCCGATAAATAAAACAACTCGCCAGCCGCCCGGCCCTCTGTCGGCGGGAATGCCAGCTATTTTAATGAGCGCTCGACCCGCCACTGCCGTAAATGGAGCCAACCGCAGCGCCACTGCAAAAAGACTTCCCTGCCTGGCAATTACATTAGCGCCTCTGTCGCTCCTGCTGCGCCAACGACATCTAGGTTCGATGCCCAGACCGCCGCCCCGCCCGATCACCATCTCACCTGTCGACGACATTTAAAGCCCTCGTTTTACTCATGAACGAAGCTCGCACGGCTGTGATCACTCTGTACGAAGCAAGACGCAAAACCCCGCTAGTAAAACATGGCAACTCCTGCCCCCTGGGCTGACCACCATGGCCACGCCGCTAAACTGACCAGCTGCACCTCCAACCGCTTCCACCGACCATGCAGGCAGAGTTTTCATTTTGAATGTGAATTATGTTTCGTGGTTCTTGATAAAGCGGTAGGTCCAGTGACCACACAGGCACAACGTGAGGCAATTTCAGTCTCTCATCAGTTCGCAAGGTCGCACGGACTACTTGTTGAGGTACCTCGCCTGTACTCATTTGCCTGTATGTCACACACAGAAAAATCCTCGACTTCATCGGGATTTTCAGTTAGTCGTAGCTATTGCAGTCAGTAGTTCTACCGGCTGGCTTACAAGGTCCCTCAAGTCCAAAGAACAAATAAATAAATTATAACTGAACCGTCCCCGGTTTAAATGCAGTTCTTGGTTTGGAGACCCGCTAGTAAACTCTCAACTGGATTCTTATAAAAATCATGGCGTGTGCTTCCACCTGAACTGAATTCTCAGTATTAAAAGCTGGATGGCAGAACTGGAATTTCATACTGGAATCTCCGGTCCTAAAATGTTCCGTTCAAGAACCCGAACATTTAGCATAGGCATCTGGATATTGTGGGCCATTTCCTCAATTGCGATAGGATCAATTTTATGAATAATTGTAACGCCAATGCAATTGAAATTGTTTTTTTATTTTCCGAACGCGTTTCGCTTCATTTGGGAAGCATCTTCAGCGTTTCTGTATTTTTCTTTGGTCACATCAGACATTAGATCTCAACGTATTACAGTGCTACGCAAATAATGGCTAAAATGCAACTAACATGTGTAATATATACTGCAGTTACAAACATAACTGATGCTAAAAGGCTATACAATCATAAGCATATATGACCAAAGAAAAATACAGAACCGCTGAAGATGCTTCGCAAATGAAGCGAGACGCATTCGGAAAAAAAAAACAATTTCAATTGCATGGGCGTTACAATTAATAAAAAAAAAAATCATAGGATTCAGAAATTTGTTTGACCCGACCTGAAACTTGTTCACCAAGTACAAAGAATTTTCAGATCCTGTCGACAAATGTTTCATTATTGCAACAAATTCCAAAATAAAACTGTTAACCGGCACAAATAGAAGTTTGTCTGATCAGAATTGAGCGAAAATTAAAATAATAGTAAAAATCCTGAACATTTGGTAACAACAATATTAACTTAGTTCGCATTCTACAATGACACAGCCTGTACGCATTGCAATATTTAATATTTCTGTGGACAATATTCATTTGTACAAGGGAAATTATTTTCGCGTGTGTGGAAGGCGACACGAAAGCATTTAAGGAAGGAACCGACCGAGCATGTGCTAAGATTATCTCGCTAGTCTGGTGATCACGTGGAGTGTAGAAGCTGAACCACATAGAGCATATAGGAGCTGCAAGGGCGCCGCACAGTGGTTCGGAATTCGAACATAGTGGACATTCGAACTTAACGTCATTATATCGATCCAAAAAATTGCTTTCGATAGCATTTGCTGTGCTGATCAAAAATTGTTATATTCAATTTTTGATAAAAATGAGCCCTTCACACTTAAAATAAAAATAATGTATAGGTGGAAATCTGTTTTTTTTTTTTTTTTCGAGGCCCTATATCAAAGTCAAACCTTATGCAATCATAAGTACCTATCTTACTTAAAATTACAACATAAAAAATTCTTGGGTATCCTTGCCGCTTTGACTACAGGGCGCAAGTGAGTTTCGTGGTTAAAAAATAGTGGACATTCGAACAAAAGTCATAATATGGATCCAAAAAAAAAATTGAACATAGTAATTTTTGATCAGCACAGCAAATGCTATGTAAAGCAATTTTTTTGGATCGATATAGTGACGTTAAGTTCGAATGTCCACTATATTTCAATTCCGGACCACTGTGCGGCGCCTGGTCAACAGTGGACGGGTCCGCGAACGTGCAACAATGGGAGGTGCGCGTGTGGATTTTTTTTTACTCGCTGACGCCCTAAAAACGCGGATAACTCATAATGGTAAGAATCCAGTAACATACGCATATCCATGAAAAGTGCGTATTGCAATGGTTTATATTCTATGCGCTACATTTTTTTTAATTTCTTTTTTTAAACAGTCAGTAAATGGTTATTTTTGAAACGAGGAAGGACTTTTTAAATAATTTTCCTCTGACAGTAAAAAATGCAGTTCTTTTAGTAATACCTATTAATCATGTTTTTCTTTAATAAATTACTAGCGGTTTGTCTTTCTATGACTGACAAAGATAACTAATAGTATCGATTATTAACTAAATATTCGTAAAGAAGTTAGTAAGCTTTGCGAGGGGAATGGTAGAATTTTTTTAGAGTTGAAATCAAGAGTTGACAGAAAGCAGAATAGCAAAAGGGATTTGAAACGTGGAATAATTTTCGAAATTTCTTAAAGCAACATAGTAAGGGCATTATTTTAAAATATTTGATGAGAAACGAGTCTCCTATTAAAAATTAATGAAATTTAGAAAAATTATGTTAGATTTAAGATAGTATTTTTACAAATCTGGACTGACTGACTTGATAACAGGGGGATTACCTTAACTAGAAGACAAACAGTTCAGACTGTAGAGACAGTGTAGAAAAAAATAATGAATCATGAATAACACGCAAATCATCGAGAGAAATCTTCCAATGGAGAGAGTGCACGCTAGTCGGTGTGCATACCAAACTATTAGGACCGTATATGTTGTTTGTTCTGAACATAATTTTGAGATCGGGTCTGGATAGCTCTTTTTATGGCTTTACGTTTCGTCGAGGTCATTGGAGATGGAAAAGGACTGAGGGCAAGGAACAGGTAGGAATTCAGCAATGACCTTTTAAAAAACCATCCCGGCATTCAGCTGGAGTGATTTGGAGAAACCACGAAAAACCCAAATCTGAACGTCCGGACGGGAATTCGAACGCTCGTCCTCCGGAATGCGAGGCCAGGGCATGACCGCTCAGTAAGAGTCTGGCCGGCTTGCGGGGGTCGCTAGTAGCGTGGGCGGCGTATTTGCAAAAAGTTTCTTACCCTCGAAGAGTGTATGAAAGAAAATATTATTTTATTGCCTTCAAGATATTTTTTGTGCTTAAGGAACCAGCTTCTAATTTTTTGCTTCCTTTGAAAGTGTGATAACCGGTACCACATTGTAAATCAAAATTTATAAATAAATTAGCTGTTATCTGACACCTCATATGCGTGGACCTAGAATTTGATTGTTAGAATTGAATGCAGAAAGTTAGTGCAGTAAGTTATGTGAAAGGTGTTCCAAAAGCCTCAGTACCGTCTATGGAGTAAGAGACTCATTGATGTTGGTGAAATGATAATGGATAGTGACAGTTTATGCGAGGTAAAAAGTATCCTGTGTCATTAAACGGACACTATAATAACTGCATGCTAAATTTTATTTAAATCTGTTGAGGAATTGAGGCAAATAGTCATAACATCCAAACATCTATCCATCCAAACTTTCTTATTTATAATATTATATTATTAACAACTCATTTTAATTAAACTTAATGACACATTGTTCCTCTCTTCGTTCTGTTTTGCGTTCACTACTCACTTGGTGATAGTTCAATGGCGGAAATTGGGGCAGAGAATCATATATACTATTATTTCCATTTTTTTTTTCCAAAAGCCATTGTGTTGCTTGATAACTAACTGAAATGTATGAATGAGGTATCATTTAAAGCTTACGGTCTCCCCTTTAAACACATCATATTTTTTTAAGAAAGAAATTTTTCGAAATTCGACACTTAAATGGCAAAAATGTCAATATTTCTAAAATGCGATTTTTTGTACCACGAACCATTTATCTCCTTGCATTCCTAACCGAAATCGTTAAATGAAGTATCATTTTAAAAATTAAAATCTCCGCTTTGGTGACATGATATATTAAGAAAGGAATTGTTCGAAATTCGACCCTTCAAGGGCTACGTTATCATTATTTTCGTAATGTATTTTTTTTATCGCGCACCATTTATTTCCTTTGATATCTAAAGAACATAGATAAATGAGGTGTCACATCATTTCTTAAGAGCGAAAGGTTTCGTAATTTGACCCTTAAAGGGCAAACAAATAAACAATTGAAACCAATGAGGTGGCTCCTCTTTCGTCCTATTGCAAACCCCCGACCTTGCTATTGATTTTATTTTCGAAATTCTCGCACGGGTCATCTAGTAAATAATTATTTTAAAAACTTTTGTGTAATTGATCAATGATTACTTCCATCTCTCTCAGAAATAGTTGATTCAGGATTGTGTGTTATGTTGTTATAATCAGAAATAAGACGTTTGGAAATTAAATGCGTACAAGAGTGCTCAATTATACGAATTTGTAAATAAAGAATTTTAGCCTACTTTATGATTAGGCTAAAGAATGAAGTATGATTTAAAAAAAAGATTGGCGTCTGTCCTTGATCTGCACCAGCGTGACGTTGTGTCCACTGTCTAGCACACTCTCACCTGCCCTGCTCTTTCCTTCGCGTCTTCTGTCGTCGCCTGAAGTCTCGCTGTTTGGCAGAGGCTCTTCCTATTGGTCAGCTTGTGCCTTGCTTTACGCTGGCTGGGGACGAGCGCATCAGTGACCTCGCTATGAGCTGTGCACTTTGTGTGAGGCGGTAATTGTCCTCCAGTTGCTACAAAGTCTGCCGTGTAGTTTGGTGGCCGTAATGAGGGGCAATTGAGTCGCCAGGAAGCACAACAGCTGTGTCACGCGACACCCCGCCATATGCTGCTACTCTGAGTGCTGATGCAGAGGTATACAGCTCGGTAGTTACTGTTAAACCGATGCAGTATTAGAAAACGGTCGCAGGTGGCAATATCGGATGCGGTAGGTCTGACTCTGATTTTTAGGCAGAATTAACTTGCGAACTGAAAGAACGGGACCAGGCCGCACACTCTGCTTGAAAATATACAATTTACTCAACCAGAACAACAAAATCATAGCTGTACAAAGACAGCACTGAGCACAGATATGAAGGAAAATTCTTAGCCAACCATTAGATAATGACGACCTTGAGATGGGGTTGATTTTTATAGGCACTGAAAATAACCTTAATGGTTTAGGCATCCGACTGCAGTTTTAAAAGTCCCCGGATCGAATCCCCGTCTCGGTGGGGATTTTTGTTAGATGCCTTCATTGGCGTATTACCATAGTAATTTAACGTGTATGAAATTTGATGGATAGTTTGGAGGTTATATGATATGTATCAATAAGACGGTACTGTTCATAGTAGACAGGCAATTTATTTACCCCAGCTCTACAGCGGCTGCACATAGGGGTTAATACGTCACGACGGGAAATAAAACACCGAACGCCATCGATATTTCGATTTTCCATGGTTTCCAAAGTCAGTCCTACTGAATGCCGCGATGATACCTGCTAAAAGTCATGACTGAATTCCCAAATCCTTTCCCGCCTCTAATAACCTCGATGTCGATGTGGTGGGCAAGGCCGTAAGCAGAAATAGAAATAAGTAACCTTCGCAACATTCAATTCCCACGTCTTAGGTACCATCTGCAAGTACACCACAGATCCAGCTAAAATACTGAGGAAGCATTTTGGAAGAACATCAGTAAGGAATATTTGCGCGTGTGATTCGAGATGCATCCTTACATACAAGATCAGTTATACAGTGTGACGTTCTGGCCTAGCATTCGGGAGGACGTAAGATCGAATCCACATCCAGGCATCCAGATTTGGGTTTTCCATGGTTTCTCCAAATTACTCCAGATGAATGCGTGGATTCTTCCTTCAAAAGGCCATGGCCGAATTACTTCCCCTTCGTTGTCCCCGATCCTTTCCCGGCCTCTAATAACCTCGACGTCGACGCGGCGTAAAACCACAGTAAAAAAAAAAATAGAGTGTGAGTAACGAGACACCTGCACGAGTCCCTTGTTCAGGTTCCTTCCACTGGGAATGACGAATGTTATGGTTAAAAGACTCGCAGTCACAAAAAGAAAGACAGGTGCCTCCAACGAAACAAAATGTTCCCTCACCTGCAATACTGAACTACTGGTAGGTGTGCGCCATACACAGCACAGATACACAAGGAGGAACGAAATCAGAAGGATGTGGGGGTAGCTGGAAGCTGTTCTAGATGAAGGCGATGGTGCAGGTGGACAGCAAGAAAAATGTAAGAAAGTAGTTGAACAGTCTGAAAAGCTTATCTTTTTATTCAAGCAGACTTGAGCGGCACACCAATTAAGAGCTCAAAGTAGGTTGGCACTCTGAGAGAGCCGATTTGATTAGACGGCCCGCCGATTTCACTGTTCGCGATTCGTTCCTGTTTGGTTCCGCCACGTCTGACACCGCAGATCAGCTGGCTCTCACAGGGTGCCTTATCACGTGGTATAGAGGCGTGAGACCAGTACAGACATAACAGAAACAGTGACGGGTGCTACCGACCTTCTACGACAAATACAGAACCGGCTTCTTCTGTTCCTCCGTCACCTTTGTGCTTTTATTTATTTATTTAAAGTTTTATTTAACCTGGCAAGATTAGGGGTGTCAAACCCTCTCTTATATCACACCAGGTGTTTGTAATGAATAATAGACACCTTACGCAAACTAACAGTACACAACACATATATACCATTTGGCCTAAATTGAGTTCAACAGTAATACTAACAAAAAACGTAATAATATTTATGACTAATATAGTAACTAAAATCTTGATAGTATTCATGTTTAACTAGTCAATCATTTACTGGTATAAACTAATACCAGTGTAAGTTAAAGAAGTAAATGGTAGTAGTAGGATGAAGAAACAAGACACTAATAATAGGGAAGGCAGAATAAACAGGTGGACACAGTGTAAATCAATGTAATCCAAACGTAGAGGTCGTTTAGCTAGTGCTTTTCTACCTAGTGTTTAAAATCGCGTCGACGACAGAGGTTATTATCTGATGATTAAAGATGAACTAGGGGTTGGCCTAGCTCTAAAATGAGTGTTAATGTTTATTCAGTCTTCTGTTTGTGAAACTGGTTTATTTCAGGAGAATATTTGGGATTATGCCGAAATTTTTCAACACAAACACGTAAAACACGGTGAGGTGAGTACGTGATAAATGCACGTGGCGCAGGATTTATAGTCACAGTAGCCTAGATACCTTAACCACACGTAGAAATTAACCCGGCCGAGGACTGGCGTGTTTCGTTGCCTCCCTCCAATCTGATTAGGATCAACTGGGTTCCTATAGCTACGATCAGTGATGGCGTCTCGCTAGACGCTGTATATAGCTGTCACATACTCACAGTCATAAAGGTATCGATTAACTGATTAGTTGTATTAAAATTCCTTACCAAGCTTGGTCTAGTTGAATTAGACTAGATGTGTCAGCTGATGGGTGAGCCAACAAAACTATACGATACGTGGTTCCCAAGTGGCTCTCTTAGTATGTGTGTCAGATCGCTGTCCACTGGATGGTTCTACTATGAACGAGCGAGATGTGCTTTGGAAAATCATCGGGGATTTAATAAAATATGAAGACATGTGTATTTCGTTAAGTTTCATTTCTGGGACCAATAGAAACAATTTGAATAAAATGAAAAACACTCAGCTACATTTCTAATCTGAAACCAACGGATCAGTTAAATAAACACTTAGAGGCTTTGCTTATTTTATTGTTACGAAACAAAATTTAAGTATGGGTAGTGAGTATGGAAGTGTGAACCCAGACGAACCTAATTCCTGTATACTTAGAGATTCTGTTTAAACAAAAATCAGTGAAATAGTTGAATATTATTAACTATTCAACGTTAATCCGTGCAAAATGACGCTATTTAAAACATCTTTCTTTTTAACTTTTGTAATGGTGTCTCATTTATTTGACAATGAAAATACTGGACATCCTTAAAATCAGCTAAATAATCCGAAACTAGTAAACTTATGTTTGGTACTCTTCGCCATCGTCATAAGTCTGGTATGTTGAGCGCTTAACATCAGGATCCGAATTCAATGATCACAAACTAGTTTTTTAAGTTTTTTACTTAAGCGTGATATCTGTTGATTTGCCTCTTCCTCGCCTGGTAATTTTCTCCCTGTCGTGTTGTTTAGCGTTTTGTTGCTGTGCAGCAGTGTGTTTGACTAAGCAGGAGTTTTCGACCCTCCTTGACTGACGTAAGGAGTTCTGAACATAATACACACACGTCAGTATACATTTTCTTTTTACGACATGCACAGTCCTTACCGAACTGAATTGGTCTGTTGTGAACTGGGTCTGCTTCGGCTTATTTGCAATTTTGATGTTGGCTGGAAGAGCAAGGAATGCTACTGACATGACACAGGTAGATGACATAAAGACTGTTCTTCTCGCAAGAATTTGAACGTGTACAGTAGGTATACTAAGGCGACCCTGGGACAAAAGATCTTAAGCCGGCCCCGGAAGAGACTCCACTCGTCCGCGTGACGTCACAGTTGGATGGCGGGAAATTCTAATGGACCAATGGCGGCCAAGGTCGTATGACGTCACACGTTAGTTCCTCAACCAGCCGCACAGATGGCACCATCTCCCAAGGGCTTAATATCTTTGGGCGCAGATATTCCACTCCCCCAGGATAGAGAAAGCCAGCGGGGGAAAACCCAGCCCTAAGGCGTATTTGAACAGGTGTCGACATGTACGCACTTGCTCGGCCGCCGAGACCCTGTTGCGACATGCGCGATAACTTGCATAACTCTCGCTAGAGGTCAGCACACGGTAGTAGACATTTGCCGCTAGATGGAGCGGGTGTCCCAATATGCGTGAAATATTTCGGCGTTTGCTCGGGAGTCCGACAGGTTACGAAATGGCTCCATTACAGAGCGATACAGCTAGGCCATCCACCATTGTGAAAGCATAGCTGGCGGACAAAGAAATTAGGGCGTCCAATTTCTTCGGTACTTAAGCATAAATCATTGCAATTTTACTAAAAACAAAAAAAAGTCCACATTAAAACGACCTCGGCAGTGTTGGGGCTAGAGTGCCGAAGGTTGCCGGTTCGAGTCCGGCCGCGGTGTTTAAGTGTTTTGTGAAAAAGCCGTAAAGTTACGTAATTTCCACGCCTAAAAAAATAAGTCGAAAAGCATAAATGTTTCCTTTTAACGGGAAAAAAAGCGTCATAAACTCCAGATATAAAACCGATTAAGAATTCTATGTGTACCTGTTTTCATGAAATTATTTAGCGTTTTTGCCTCTCATTCGGGAGGACGGAGGTTCCAGGCATCCATGGTTTCCCAAAATCACTCCAAGTGAATGCCGGGGATGCTACCTTCAAAAGGCCATGGCCGAATTCCTTCCCATCCTTTCCCGTCTCTAAAGACCTCGCTGTTAACATAAATTCCGTTCATCGAAGCAGGCAGACATTAAAAATTAATTCACCGACGAAGAGACGGGAAACAAACTCACTTTTTCATTATGAACAATATAATATAACTCACGAGTGTCACCTACAGTCCGTGTATTTTAAAGGATGTATTAAATTAGGGGTATTTATATTTTTATTTATATTTCTCGTGTCCAGGACATAACAAGTTGAAAAAACAAATAACATTAATTAATTAATATTAACTATAAACACAATTATATAGAATGTGACCAGAATTCCGCAATCTTGATGGCCTTCTCGTTTGCCCTGTAAAGGTCGTCGATATTGCAGGTTTCAGGGAGATTCCTGCATATCAGAAGATGTTGTGGGTTCTGAAGCTCACCACATTCACATAGATCGTTGTCATTAGTGTACCCCCATTTTTTAATATTATATTTACATCGGGACACTTCAGTTCTTAGTCTGTTTAGAGCCTTCCATATAGCATATGGCTGATTACATCCCGCAGCCGGTGCCTCTTTGATGTTCCTCCACCAGGACAAATTTCAAAATTAGGGGTAATGAAATTGTGTGTCTGTGAATGTCATGTCCGTCCTGTTGGTGTGTCTAATTAGCTAGAATAAATTCATTCTCATGCAAATACTTAATAATAATGATGTGAGTAACTTCAGCACTCGGGAATTCGATCCGAGGGGGTGTGCTAGGCGAAAAGAAAACATTAAGTTCTCGCCCGTGTAAATCTACTTATATGTCATTTTCTCATTGCCACAACTATTTACCCACCCATTAAGTGTTTCAGAATAAAAGCGTCATTTGCTTCTTCTTTTTTTTCAACTGGCTAGGCAAGTTTTGTATATTGGGTATCAGCAATTTTTTTTTACTTTTTATATATGTTAAGTATGAGTGATGCAAGATCTACTAAAACTTTACTGGTTGTAATTATTCAAGATAATTTTTAAGTCGCGTTGCCATGAAATATTGAAAAAAATTTAAGATACCATTAAATCAGGACACCCCCGCCCCCCTTTAATTAAATACTTAGGTCCCATCAGAGTAAATTTGAGGTTGAAAGAAAGACATAGACAAATATCATAATTTCAGAGAATCATTATAAATAAATCAATACTTGCAGCTTTTTAACGAAAAAGTGGTGTAGTACTCTCTTGCCTCATGACTGGCTGAAAAACAGAACTCTCCTTACATATCATCAGCCTGGCGAGATAGAGGGTGTGCAAAAGATGGCATGTTTTTACCATACACCACCTGTGGAATCTAAGTACGCCAGTCCTATGTGATAAAAAATCGAGTCACGCTAAGCACAGAACATGCCTGAGGCCATCGCCTGTGACCAATAGAAGATTTACACACTCCCTTATAGAAGAAATCCAGTGCACTATTCCTAATTCTTTCACCAAGATCCACCTCTAGCCTCATCGCCAACATACCCACAACACTTCCCCAAACTTCATTCTGTTTTCCAATGATTCCCACTCCAATCCCTGATCAGTTACCTTTTTTTCGTGCATTAAAGTAAACCAAAAATTCGCAGAGTCTTCTGCTAATCAGTAGCCAGGTACCAAAATGTCAATTTAAGGTCGTTCTACTGCAGTTTTCCAGGAAAATTCTCCCCTTTTCCAGGAAATTACTTTTCAATAAATCAGGACCCAGGGGAGTTCTCCATTCGGTTTAAAATGTTCCCATCTAACGCCAACCTTCGGATTCAGGACCAAGTGTGACATTTGTTTATAATTGCATGCTTCATCCAACTAACCACGATAAAAGTGACATAATGCCCTTAGCTAACTTGGTCATCAAACAGACATCATAACCCACATTTTCATAGAAGACCCCCACACATCGACAAGCATCCATAGGTGCAGACAATAGTTCTATTGCGCCGAAGATAGTACCCACGCTTGAATTGTCGTAAATTGTTAGATCAAAGTGGGTGTTTGGATATTTTATCCACTCAGGCCTCATCATCTAAAGTCTAATGCCAGATTGTGGTAATTGCCAACTTAGGCTCCATACACCACCCAGAATTATTCCTCCAATATCCATTCTAACAGCATTATACACCACATACAGCCCCTGACACTCTTCCAATCTCCCAATGACATCCAGTCCAGTTCCTTTATTAAGGCACTTGTTGAATATTTTCCACTAATAAATCTAGCTGCCATATTTTGCACCATGCATTTGATGTACTAAAAATGTGGACTCCATACTACACTATTTACAAACAATGGTCTGATTGTGGGTTTGTATCCAAGTCCTTCGCTTCTCTGGTACATTCCCTCATCACCCTCTCTGTTAAATGATTTTTATGTAGTGAAAAACGTGAGAAACACAATTCGTATGCCAACACAACCGGCAGTAAACTGTAAAGAGTACAGTCAAATGGGAGATTGCCTAAGCCCTGAAGCAATGGTTAGAAGCACACGTTGATGGTGAGCATAATTCTATAACCATATAACCGAGCGTGGTGGTGTAACGGATAGCGTTCTGGCCTCGCATTCGGGAGGACGGCGGTTCGAATCCCCGTCCGGGCATCCAGATTTCGGTTTTCCATGGTTTCCCCAAATCACTCCAGGTGAATGCCGGGATGCTTCATTCAAAAGGCCATGGCCGAATTCCTTCCCATTCCTTGCCCCCATCCTTTCCCGTCTCTAAAGACCACGTTTTTAAAAAGGGACGTTAAACTGTTACAAAAAAAAAAAAATATATATATAACCATATATTTTAGACTCAAATTAACAGAGGAAGTAGACACACGCACACACTTGTACATACATACAGCGAGGTCGACAGAACTAACAGCAAGCATCATGGAAACGATGAAGTGGGGGCAGAATTGTCGTTACCACTGATTAACTGGACAGAACTATCGTTACCAAAATCATCAGACAGACGAGGTATCACCATACTTACGCTTACATGCACAAAGAGAGACGCAGATACACATGTCCAAGACTACACAACTACCGGTACCAATCATGGAAACAAAAAAGTGGTGTAGTACTCTCTTGCATCATGACTGGCTGAAAAACAGAAGTCTCCTTACATATCATCAGCCTGGCGAGATAGAAGGTGTGCAAAAGATGGCATGTTTTCACAATAAACCTAAGTGTTTATACCATAAATAGTGTTCATCACGCCCAGTTGATTACATTTACCATCAACACGTCTCTCCCACACCGCAACCATTTCTACCATTCAGTAAAAAAAAAAGTGACGCAGGTACCATGAGTTGCAATAGACACTTGACCATCAGGTCGCACCCACAAATCCATACATCTCAATACACTAGCACAAACAAACATAAGTGGAGGGACAGCAAAATCATTCGTCCAGACAGACGTGTTTATAGAAAGTATCACCATATTTACGCATACAGACACAGAGAGAGACGCATATTTCCATGCCTTCAGCAAGCTAGACACAACAACCAGCCCAATCATGGCGACGAAAAAGTGGGGTAGAACCCCCATGACTCATAACTGACCAAAAAATCATCAGTAACATATGTTCCAGGTACCATACTCTTCACATCAGCATCATCTCATTTATCTCACACTATAGACCTCACTATCATCCAGTATCATGTGTGCTAGGTACAAAACTGTTTATATCAGCACCACCACGTGTATCCCACACCTAAGCCTTTTCTGCCATTCAGTAACATGTACCACGCGTAGCAGTAGACATCTGGTCATCAGACAGATATCATAACTCCCATATTCATACTAGGTCTCAACCAAAAATCTGTACGTCACCTCACACAAGCAAGGTATCACCACATTTACGAAAAAAAACACACAGAGATAGAGACGCATACACACGTTCATTTCCAGGCCTACAGCGATCTCGACTCAACAACTAGCCCAATCATGGCAACGAAAAAGTGGAACAGAACACCCATGACTGGCCAAAAATCATAGAAAGACACACATACATACACACTAACATGTCAATGCATTCAAACAATTCCATTCATCACCACACATAACTGGAGGAAAAACTGAAGAGTTACAGGATGTGTGAAGTTTGAAATCACAGCCACATCTCTCCCACACCGCAACCCTTTCTGTTATTTAGTAACATGTGACCCAGGTACCATGAGTTACAATAGACACTTGTCTATCAGACAGATATCATAACCTCCATATTCATACTAGGTCTCACCCACAAACCCATACGTTTCCACACAAGCACAAACATATGGGAGGAACAGCAATTCATACGTCCAGATAAATGAGTTTAAGGAACGTATCACCATACTTACGCACACAGACACATATATCCATGCCTACAGCGAGCTCAACACAACAACGAGCCCAATCATGGAAAAGAAAAAGTGGGACAGAACCCCCATGGCTCAAGACTGACGAAAAAAAATCATCATTAACATGTGTTCCAAGTAACAAACTCCTCACATCAAAATCATATCATTTAACTCACACTACAGACCTCTCTACCATTCAGTATCGTTGGTAATATGTACAAAGCTGTTCACCACCTCTATCCCACGCCACAAGCCTTTTCTGCTATTCAGTAATATTTGCCCCACGTACCACGAGTATCAGTAGTCACATGGTCATCAGACAAATATCATAACTCCCATACTCATACTAGACCTCACACACAAACATAACTGACCAAAAAACCATCAGACAGACGTTAGAGTGTGTGCAAAGGATGACATGTTTTTGCCATACACCTCAGTACTTATCACATTATCAATTAATTACATCAACACATAGGTAGCCAGTCATTGTGAAATCTCAAAGTCGAATATAATCCTATCGTGATAGACACACAGCCACATAGAAAGACACACAATCACATGTCCATGCATACACACAGTTACCATACATCACCACACACATACACGTAACTGGAGGAAAAGGACTGAACACCATAGGTCCAGACTGAATAGCTACAGGATGTGCGAAATATTTCATTTCTTTGCCACAAACCTCGGTGCTCATCATACCCAAATGATTACATCTACATAGGTGGCCACTGATGGAAAAATCTCAAGTAGACTCCTACCACCATAATTACACACATAACCACACAGGAACACACTCACACACATATGTCCAAGCATATACCACAATTTCATAATGTCATTGTCGTTTTCGACATATATATTTATTCAAATTTTAGGTGTATGAAATACTTTGTAAAGTTAGTGGAGCCTCAAGTCAGAACAGAATGCAAGCGCGAGTGTCAGCAGATGCTATTTATTGGTAAAACGCTGACGGCTGACTAAGAGGGCATCGCTCTGTTCGGTGACGCAAAACCGAACTTACGAGCGACCACAGCGAGCCAAACTCGCTCTCACTTTGTCGATCATTATCAACCAGTCAATATGGGCTAATTCTTAGCTAGGCCGTGTCTCGTTAGCTTGCCTCGCCACCATGCATCCATCACGTCAATTCGCCATTCAGTCAAGAAGTTAACATTCTCAATCAGTCAGTTTGCGCAGCCGAAATGCGGCTCAGTCAACAATTATTATTGTAGAGGCTTTCGGGAGTTATCCTTACAGATCGCGCTCTCAACTGTATTATACAGTCTTTAGTGGTCAATAAAGGGGACTCTAAATACGATAGTCGCCTACATTATTTATTAGGTAGATTCTCAGCTAGGTTATAATTTTGCCCTGGCCTTTCCCTGCCTAATCGGTTCTCCAACCGTAACTAATGGAGTGGTGTCATGATTCCTGACAATTAACATCAATTACATCTTACCATAGCCCACAAGTCTTTGCTTAGATCACCAGAAGACAGAAGACATCTTCAAGAGAGAAGACAGCGCAAGAGGATTAGAAGACTTAGTAAATGTCCCGAAGGTCAGTAAACTTCCACTCTAAAGTCTGCTTCCACCACAAGCCCACAAATTCACCCCCATCCACTCCGGCCTCTTGACAACGTAAGGTACGGCACAGGGGGTTCAGTCCGGCCTTTACATTTGGTTTTCAGAAGTGGAATCTACGGATCGGTTAGTGGAAGATTCGAAACGAAGACTTTTAGGATGGAAAACCTTCGTGGGGAAAATGACGATGAAATCACTGGTAGCAATTGAATGGCAGATGGAATGTATTGGTGGTGAGACGAGCGAGACAGTTAACGGTTGATAGCAAATTTAATCAGTCTTAATAAAAGTTATTATATCGGCGACGGGCTTCTACCACCGGGCGAAATCTACGCGAGACGGACGGCGAGCGGCCGGCGCGTTGCTGAGCGAGCAGGAGTCGAGTTGCAGTCAGCGGCGACAACACCAGTTCTTCCGGGGGCATCACGACGCCAGCAGAGCAGTTCTACCATCTTCAAATCGTGAAAACAGCAAACGGTGAGTTTTGAACACGCACGCATGCATATGGCAATAAATTACGGGCTTTTTTACGGGGGAAAATTGCATAATTTTCAAGTTCAAGAGTGATATGTTTATTAAAAAATTGTTTTATTTAAATTTCCTGTTGAAAGTACGCGACTGTTTTAAAAGAACGAAAAATAAATGCTTTAATATTTGGTTTCTGTCGGAAAATGCTAATTCTGTTCAAAATATGTTTTTTAATGCGAAATATGTGGCGGAAGGCAAAATTACGGTCTATCAGTTAATAAATTAAAAGGAAACTGTAATTCGCGTAGTATGTTTATCAGTTTTGTGTCAGAATTAGTTAGTTCAAATTCACAGATAATATACATTAAAGAAATTATTTCCTCAAACTATGTTTTAAAATGTGGTATACTTTCAAAAATATAAATCAATAATTTCTGAGTGAAATGAAATAAACGTAATTTGCAGAGATAAGATTTAGTTGCAGATTATGGTTTTGACCGAAGGGCCCTGGACAAAGCGGTAATTTCAATTAAATTTACATATAAATGTAATTTGATTAAAAAAGGAAATGTGCAGTTTAATAAAACTATTATATTTGAGAATGCAATTAATTACAGGGTAGGTACGGTCAAATAATTTTCAGTTAAGGAAGCATGTACTACGTTAAATTCTATTTAGAAGGATGGTTGAATAGTTCGTAGCTCTGATCGTTAGTGCGCACCGAACAGAGTAACCAACTATATTGTTAAATTCCATAAATGTTTAAACAAATATGCGTTAAGGCAAAAAAAAAAAAAAAGAGATCTCACTGGTTTTGGAAAGACATATACGTAACTCTTACTCTCTCTAAATGCAATACAAGTTGAGAACAATTATTTGCATTAGTTTATAATTATTTCAATGTGCTATATGAATTTTGTGATAATTAATGTAACGTAATATGTTGTTTTGAGCAACTGCGGGTAATGGAAGAGCTAATCAAGTGTTCTAGTTAAAAATCATTCTTCTGTTGGTTAACATTAATTTAGCACTTTGGCTTGTAAATTTGGCACACGTGTATCATGTATTACGAACTAAAAGTACGATTTCGCGATTGCTTTATATGTAAAGACAGCCGTATTTAAAAATACGTTAGATAAACCTTGTAGAATAAAATAAATTTAAAAATCTGTTTAAGAAAATATGCACTAGATTGCAATATGAAACTGAAAAGTGGCAGTGAAATGAAATATTTTCCCAATTTAACTAAAATTTTATTATAACTTGGAGCGAGTTATTGAGCAACAAATTATAAAATCTGGTTCAGATATGATTATTGAGCGTGAAAAGAATATACAAGCTGTTTTCATTAAAAATAAGATATTCCAGAATTATTTAATATGCTGGCCTAATGAGATAAAAATAAATTTAAGATCAGTGTACGGTGCTTAATGGAAAAAGTGTTAGAACAATTGTGCTATTTAAGTATGTAGAAGTAAAAGGTTATCGTTAAGGAGATGTGTGCTAGATGATATTGATAGGGCGTGCGAGGAATAATTTTATTGAGTGATGCTGCAGCGAGAAAAATAGAAAAATGTCGAAATGTTGAAATGTTAGCGCATGTCGCAAACGGCGAATGCGTATAAAAGTTGCAGGGTGCTAAGTAGTTAAATTATGAGCAACGGTTACGGAGGTTAAGAATTGATTTCTCAGGAATTATCGAACGGGTTGAGAGTAGCAAAGATCTCGAAGTTCAGGAATGCATTATATTTAAGTTGCGCCTGTTCGTAGTTCAATAGACGCGTACGCAATCAGGGAAGGATAGGCCAATCTCTGCCCGCAATACGAGTGTCTTAAGTCTATGTGTTACGTCAAAACTCCGGGAGATAAATTTCCAGAACATTGGGAGAAATTAATGTTAAATGTGTTGAAGGAAGTAAAGTTGCAAATTGTTAGTGGAAACGTCGAGAACTGGGCCAACCATTCAGGTGGTTGCGTACCAAAATGTTCCGATAAACTCCGCGAGTTGAAGTAAAAGGAGATTAATATTTGGGAGCACCCTGTGTAGCTAAACCGGCAGCGGTAATATCGGTAGCGGCCACATCGTTCAGGCGATTGTGTGCAAATGTTTCGAGAAAGTCCGCGGGTTAAAGCAAATGTGATTTAAGTGGTTCCAGAGTATAAGAGAATTTTATGTGCACGCAGGTAATAAAAATATTGTTGAAGTTAGTGGCCACGGAGAAGACGAATTGAGTTCGCACACAAATAAACTAGCATCGGGATAAGCACAGATAAGTAAAAGCACGCGTAAATCTATGTAAGCAGTTAGATGAGGTTCCCTAAACTAAAGTAAGCAACTAAGTTAAATGGTAAACTGTAAGTGGAAATAATCTCGAAAATTTACGAGAATACGAAAGCCCAACCAACATAATGTCGCATGTAAGTAATTAACCCATGAAAGAATAACTTTTCTAGAAAGACAGTGAGCATAAACATCTGAGAGACTGGTTAAGTTTAAGTGCAAAGTTAAAAAAAAATACAAAAAAAATAGAAAAATACTTTACACAATAAAAAAATAAAGTGATTCAAACTGTCAAGAATGTTTTAGTATATATGTGAGTATAATTGTTCACTTGTAATGTGTCTGTGTAATGTATCTGTTTGGATAGCGAAACTATGCGTATATGAATTGTAATATAATTGAAGAATTCAGTAAAAGAAGGGAGATTACGTTTAAGATGGGTAAGCTATGATGATCATGTAATAGAATTTTATTCTGTATAAATGGATATATCTTTGTTGATAAGTAATGTAGAACAGAAATAGTAAAAGGGTATTTACTATAGTAAAAATCGGGTGTATAATATAAAATGTAGTGTACTTAACTCTTTCAGTGCAAATAGAAATTAAGTTAAAATGTTATATCTTGTAGTCAATACTCACGTAACAAAATTTCAAGAAATTATTAGTAATTCTTTTCCTTAGAAATAGTTTTCAATGTAATAAATACAGAAATAAGTCAGATTTTTCATGAATTGATGGATAATAATTCTGCCTATCCAGTTTTGTTAATGTACAATATAAATATGATTTTTCCGAGTTGACCATAGTATATTGGGACCGAACCCAAATTTTATAAGTAAATAATCCATTTAGCGTAATGACATGTTTTGAATTTTCAAAAAGAAATTGCCATATATATTTGTGGGTGATTCAAAATTCACTCAAAAACGCGAAATCTTAGGAACATATTCTGCTGTAGTCGAATTGTTTCAGCGAAAACTTGCAGCGAACGGCTTCGCGACGAGCATGATGTCGACGCAGCAAGTCTCGAGTTACAAGTCGGCGACCTGCACATCGCTACACGCAGCCGCGAGTGAAACGAAAGACATTTGATAAGTACTAAACAGACTATTAATGGACGTTTTCATTCAGCCAATTGTTCATCGAAATTTATTGTTCGTCCATCTAAAATCATGAATCCTGTATTTTAAATTCATAATTGTCATATATAATACGCAAATAATTATGTTAAGGTAATAGTTATACACCGTAGATTATGTTATCGAGATTTACACTTAGAATAACTTGTGAACACTGAAGACACAATTCGGATCACTGATTATAGATCTAATGACATTTAATCTGATTTTAAACAA
Source organism: Vandiemenella viatica (assembly GCA_031002005.1). Classification (NCBI taxonomy): domain Eukaryota; kingdom Metazoa; phylum Arthropoda; class Insecta; order Orthoptera; family Morabidae; genus Vandiemenella; species Vandiemenella viatica. The sequence continues at coordinate 300,368,599 of JARYHS010011408.1, read as the reverse complement.
TTTCACTGATATTTCATGACAAACTTGGTTTATACTCAGTCTAAAATATCAAGGAGAAAGACTTTAAATTTCATTTATTCTACAGTAACGTAAATATTAATTTTTAACGCTCTGTAAGCAATGGCACTTGACTTTGGATTAGAAATAAGAAATTTTCATATTTTGGATATATGAGTAGTAATCAAGACTAGAATCAAAAAACAGTAGCCTCTAATGCCATAAGTAAATATTGATCTTTATCACACAAGGACACGATGTTTTCATTCACGCAGTCAACTATTTGATGAAATCTTAGTATCTTCAAGCACAACTTTACACTTTTGTACATATTAATGATACATGAGAACCGTTATTAACTTGTTTTTGCAACTTGTAATTTAGTAACAAATAATTGTGAAGGATGTAACCTTTTCTCGAATTGACCGATGACTATTTTAAAGCAGAGCAATAGCTATTTGATCATTGAATTATTTTATTAATTTCATAAATTGTTTCTATAAGTTACATTGACTTTACTTTTACACTCGACTGTAAGGATAAAAACCGGAAAAGCAAAATTTATTTTTAATTTTTATTTGAAATGGCTAACGGCGAAGTGAATGGTGGATCAGAATCCCTATGCAATGTTATGACATTATACGGGGACGTATAATGGATTGAAAGGGGGAGATATGTCATTGTCGTTTTCGACATATATATTTATTCAAATTTTAGGTGTATGAAATACTTTGTAAAGTTAGTGGAGCCTCAAGTCAGAACAGAATGCAAGCGCGAGTGTCAGCAGATGCTATTTATTGGTAAAACGCTGACGGCTGACTAAGAGGGCATCGCTCTGTTCGGTGACGCAAAACCGAACTTACGAGCGACCACAGCGAGCCAAACTCGCTCTCACTTTGTCGATCATTATCAACCAGTCAATATGGGCTAATTCTTAGCTAGGCCGTGTCTCGTTAGCTTGCCTCGCCACCATGCATCCATCACGTCAATTCGCCATTCAGTCAAGAAGTTAACATTCTCAATCAGTCAGTTTGCGCAGCCGAAATGCGGCTCAGTCAATAATTATTATTGTAGAGGCTTTCGGGAGTTATCCTTACAGATCGCGCTCTCAACTGTATTATACAGTCTTTAGTGGTCAATAAAGGGGACTCTAAATACGATAGTCGCCTACATTATTTATTAGGTAGATTCTCAGCTAGGTTATAATTTTGCCCTGGCCTTTCCCTGCCTAATCGGTTCTCCAACCGTAACTAATGGAGTGGTGTCATGATTCCTGACAATTAACATCAATTACATCTTACCATAGCCCACAAGTCTTTGCTTAGATCACCAGAAGACAGAAGACATCTTCAAGAGAGAAGACAGCGCAAGAGGATTAGAAGACTTAGTAAATGTCCCGAAGGTCAGTAAACTTCCACTCTAAAGTCTGCTTCCACCACAAGCCCACAAATTCACCCCCCATCCACTCAGGCCTCTTGACAACGTAAGGTACGGCACAGGGGGTTCAGTCCGGCCTTTACAATAAGTACAAGTAACTGCAGGAAAGGGACCCGACACACGACTGTCCACACCGAAGTGTTACATGATAGGCAGACCATAGTATGTCTTTCCAATGCACCTCAGTGCTCACCACATTAACTTGATTTTTAATGTGCCATCAGTATACCTGGTGGCTGGAATTAAGCTCTTGGCAATGTTTGGCCAAAAGTCATTTGTTAATAGCAGCTCATCAAAGACAAATTTTGGGTCAACCTGCCCGGGCGGGCGCGGCGGGAGGGGGCCACCCTTCCTCACAGCGGACGCGTACATCATGTAGGTCGGTATACCGGCGGATATAACCGCTTACTAGCGCAATGAAATTCCGGTCTTCAGTCCGGTCCTAAAAATGCGGTTACCGGTAATAGGTCCCGGTCGGGAAACTCCGGTAAACCAACGCGGTCCGCGCTTTTAGACCGGCGAATTGCGGTATTTCGGTCCGCAGTGGGGAAGGGTCGGCGAATTGCGGTATTTCGGTCCGCAGTGGGGAAGGGTGGCCCCCTCCCGCCGCGCCCGCCCGGGCAGGTTGACCCAAAATTTGTCTTTGATGAGCTGCTATTAACAAATGACTTTTGGCCAAACATTGCCAAGAGCTTAATTCCAGCCACCAGGTATACTGATGGCACATTAAAAATCAAGTTAATGTGGTGAGCACTGAGGTGCATTGGAAAGACATACTATGGTCTGCCTATCATGTAACACTTCGGTGTGGACATCGTGTGTCGGGTCCCTTTCCTGCAGTTACTTGTACTTATGAAATTGTGGTATATGCTTGGACATATGTGTGTGAGTGTGTTCCTGTGTGGTTATGTGTGTAATTATGGTGGTAGGAGTCTACTTGAGATTTTTCCATCAGTGGCCACCTATGTAGATGTAATCATTTGGGTATGATGAGCACCGAGGTTTGTGGCAAAGAAATGAAATATTTCGCACATCCTGTAGCTATTCAGTCTGGACCTATGGTGTTCAGTCCTTTTCCTCCAGTTACGTGTATGTGTGTGGTGATGTATGGTAACTGTGTGTATGCATGGACATGTGATTGTGTGTCTTTCTATGTGGCTGTGTGTCTATCACGATAGGATTATATTCGACTTTGAGATTTCACAATGACTGGCTACCTATGTGTTGATGTAATTAATTGATAATGTGATAAGTACTGAGGTGTATGGCAAAAACATGTCATCCTTTGCACACACTCTAACGTCTGTCTGATGGTTTTTTGGTCAGTTATGTTTGTGTGTGAGGTCTAGTATGAGTATGGGAGTTATGATATTTGTCTGATGACCATGTGACTACTGATACTCGTGGTACGTGGGGCAAATATTACTGAATAGCAGAAAAGGCTTGTGGCGTGGGATAGAGGTGGTGAACAGCTTTGTACATATTACCAACGATACTGAATGGCAGAGAGGTCTGTAGTGTGAGTTAAATGATATGATTTTGATGTGAGGAGTTTGTTACTTGGAACACATGTTAATGATGATTTTTTTTCGTCAGTCTTGAGCCATGGGGGTTCTGTCCCACTTTTTCTTTTCCATGATTGGGCTCGTTGTTGTGTTGAGCTCGCTGTAGGCATGGATATATGTGTCTGTGTGCGTAAGTATGGTGATACGTTCCTTAAACTCATTTATCTGGACGTATGAATTGCTGTTCCTCCCATATGTTTGTGCTTGTGTGGAAACGTATGGGTTTGTGGGTGAGACCTAGTATGAATATGGAGGTTATGATATCTGTCTGATAGACAAGTGTCTATTGTAACTCATGGTACCTGGGTCACATGTTACTAAATGACAGAAAGGGTTGCGGTGTGGGAGAGATGTGGCTGTGATTTCAAACTTCACACATCCTGTAACTCTTCAGTTTTTCCTCCAGTTATGTGTGGTGATGAATGGAATTGTTTGAATGCATTGACATGTTAGTGTGTATGTATGTGTGTCTTTCTATGATTTTTGGCCAGTCATGGGTGTTCTGTTCCACTTTTTCGTTGCCATGATTGGGCTAGTTGTTGAGTCGAGATCGCTGTAGGCCTGGAAATGAACGTGTGTATGCGTCTCTATCTCTGTGTGTTTTTTTCGTAAATGTGGTGATACCTTGCTTGTGTGAGGTGACGTACAGATTTTTGGTTGAGACCTAGTATGAATATGGGAGTTATGATATCTGTCTGATGACCAGATGTCTACTGCTACGCGTGGTACATGTTACTGAATGGCAGAAAAGGCTTAGGTGTGGGATACACGTGGTGGTGCTGATATAAACAGTTTTGTACCTAGCACACATGATACTGGATGATAGTGAGGTCTATAGTGTGAGATAAATGAGATGATGCTGATGTGAAGAGTATGGTACCTGGAACATATGTTACTGATGATTTTTTGGTCAGTTATGAGTCATGGGGGTTCTACCCCACTTTTTCGTCGCCATGATTGGGCTGGTTGTTGTGTCTAGCTTGCTGAAGGCATGGAAATATGCGTCTCTCTCTGTGTCTGTATGCGTAAATATGGTGATACTTTCTATAAACACGTCTGTCTGGACGAATGATTTTGCTGTCCCTCCACTTATGTTTGTTTGTGCTAGTGTATTGAGATGTATGGATTTGTGGGTGCGACCTGATGGTCAAGTGTCTATTGCAACTCATGGTACCTGCGTCACTTTTTTTTACTGAATGGTAGAAATGGTTGCGGTGTGGGAGAGACGTGTTGATGGTAAATGTAATCAACTGGGCGTGATGAACACTATTTATGGTATAAACACTTAGGTTTATTGTGAAAACATGCCATCTTTTGCACACCTTCTATCTCGCCAGGCTGATGATATGTAAGGAGACTTCTGTTTTTCAGCCAGTCATGATGCAAGAGAGTACTACACCACTTTTTTGTTTCCATGATTGGTACCGGTAGTTGTGTTGAACTCTCTGTAGTCTTGGACATGTGTATCTGCGTCTCTCTTTGTGCATGTAAGCGTAAGTATGGTGATACCTCGTCTGTCTGATGATTTTGGTAACGATAGTTCTGTCCAGTTAATCAGTGGTAACGACAATTCTGCCCCCACTTCATCGTTTCCATGATGCTTGCTGTTAGTTCTGTCGACCTCGCTGTATGTATGTACAAGTGTGTGCGTGTGTCTACTTCCTCTGTTAATTTGAGTCTAAAATATATGGTTATATATATTTTTTTTTTGTAACAGTTTAACGTCCCTTTTTAACAACGTGGTCTTTAGAGACGGGAAAGGATGGGGGCAAGGAATGGGAAGGAATTCGGCCATGGCCTTTTGAAGGAAGCATCCCGGCATTCACCTGGAGTGATTTGGGGAAACCATGGAAAACCGAAATCTGGATGCCCGGACGGGGATTCGAACCGCCGTCCTCCCGAATGCGAGGCCAGAACGCTATCCGTTACACCACCACGCTCGGTTATATGGTTATAGAATTATGCTCACCATCAACGTGTGCTTCTAACCATTGCTTCAGGGCTTAGGCAATCTCCCATTTGACTGTACTCTTTACAGTTTACTGCCGGTTGTGTTGGCATACGAATTGTGTTTCTCACGTTTTTCACTACATAAAAATCATTTAACAGAGAGGGTGATGAGGGAATGTACCAGAGAAGCGAAGGACTTGGATACAAACCCACAATCAGACCATTGTTTGTAAATAGTGTAGTATGGAGTCCACATTTTTAGTACATCAAATGCATGGTGCAAAATATGGCAGCTAGATTTATTAGTGGAAAATATTCAACAAGTGCCTTAATAAAGGAACTGGACTGGATGTCATTGGGAGATTGGAAGAGTGTCAGGGGCTGTATGTGGTGTATAATGCTGTTAGAATGGATATTGGAGGAATAATTCTGAGTGGTGTATGGAGCCTAAGTTGGCAATTACCACAATCTGGCATTAGACTTTAGATGATGAGGCCTGAGTGGATAAAATATCCAAACACCCACTTTGATCTAACAATTTACGACAATTCAAGCGTGGGTACTATCTTCGGCGCAATAGAACTAGTGTCTGCACCTATGGATACTTGTCGATGTGTGGGGGTCTTCTATGAAAATGTGGGTTATGATGTCTGTTTGATGACCAAGTTAGCTAAGGGCATTATGTCACTTTTATCGTGGTTAGTTGGATGAAGCATGCAATTATAAACAAATGTCACACTTGGTCCTGAATCCGAAGGTTGGCGTTAGATGGGAACATTTTAAACCGAATGGAGAACTCCCCTGGGTCCTGATTTATTGAAAAATAATTTCCTGGAAAAGGGGAGAATTTTCCTGGAAAACTGCAGTAGAACGACCTTAAATGGACATTTTGGTACCTGGCTACTGATTAGCAGAAGACTCTGCGAATTTTTGGTTTACTTTAATGCACGAAAAAAAGGTAACTGATCAGGGATTGGAGTGGGAATCATTGGAAAACAGAATGAAGTTTGGGGAAGTGTTGTGGGTATGTTGGCGATGAGGCTAGAGGTGGATCTTGGTGAAAGAATTAGGAATAGTGCACTGGATTTCTTCTATAAGGGAGTGTGTAAATCTTCTATATCTCCACCTTGGTCACAGGCGATGGCCTCAGGCATGTTCTGTGCTTAGCGTGACTCGATTTTTTATCACATAGGACTGGCGTACTTAGATTCCACAGGTGGTGTATGGTAAAAACATGCCATCTTTTGCACACCCTCTATCTCGCCAGGCTGATGATATGTAAGGAGAGTTCTGTTTTTCAGCCAGTCATGAGGCAAGAGAGTACTACACCACTTTTTCGTTAAAAAGCTGCAAGTATTGATTTATTTATAATGATTCTCTGAAATTATGATATTTGTCTATGTCTTTCTTTCAACCTCAAATTTACTCTGATGGGACCTAAGTATTTAATTAAAGGGGGGCGGGGGTGTCCTGATTTAATGGTATCTTAAATTTTTTTCAATATTTCATGGCAACGCGACTTAAAAATTATCTTGAATAATTACAACCAGTAAAGTTTTAGTAGATCTTGCATCACTCATACTTAACATATATAAAAAGTATAAAAAAATTTGCTGATACCCAATATACAAAACTTGCCTAGCCAGTTGAAAAAAAAAAAGAAGAAGCAAATGACGCTTTTATTCTGAAACACTTAATGGGTGGGTAAATAGTTGTGGCAATGAGAAAATGACATATAAGTAGATTTACACGGGCGAGAACTTAATGTTTTCTTTTCGCCTAGCACACCCCCTCGGATCGAATTCCCGAGTGCTGAAGTTACTCACATCATTATTATTAAGTATTTGCATGAGAATGAATTTATTCTAGCTAATTAGACACACCAACAGGACGGACATGACATTCACAGACACACAATTTCATTACCCCTAATTTTGAAATTTGTCCTGGTGGAGGAACATCAAAGAGGCACCGGCTGCGGGATGTAATCAGCCATATGCTATATGGAAGGCTCTAAACAGACTAAGAACTGAAGTGTCCCGATGTAAATATAATATTAAAAAATGGGGGTACACTAATGACAACGATCTATGTGAATGTGGTGAGCTTCAGAACCCACAACATCTTCTGATATGCAGGAATCTCCCTGAAACCTGCAATATCGACGACCTTTACAGGGCAAACGAGAAGGCCATCAAGATTGCGGAATTCTGGTCACATTCTATATAATTGTGTTTATAGTTAATATTAATTAATTAATGTTATTTGTTTTTTCAACTTGTTATGTCCTGGACACGAGAAATATAAATAAAAATATAAATACCCCTAATTTAATACATCCTTTAAAATACACGGACTGTAGGTGACACTCGTGAGTTATATTATATTGTTCATAATGAAAAAGTGAGTTTGTTTCCCGTCTCTTCGTCGGTGAATTAATTTTTAATGTCTGCCTGCTTCGATGAACGGAATTTATGTTAACAGCGAGGTCTTTAGAGACGGGAAAGGATGGGAAGGAATTCGGCCATGGCCTTTTGAAGGTAGCATCCCCGGCATTCACTTGGAGTGATTTTGGGAAACCATGGATGCCTGGAACCTCCGTCCTCCCGAATGAGAGGCAAAAACGCTAAATAATTTCATGAAAACAGGTACACATAGAATTCTTAATCGGTTTTATATCTGGAGTTTATGACGCTTTTTTTCCCGTTAAAAGGAAACATTTATGCTTTTCGACTTATTTTTTTAGGCGTGGAAATTACGTAACTTTACGGCTTTTTCACAAAACACTTAAACACCGCGGCCGGACTCGAACCGGCGACCTTCGGCACTCTAGCCCCAACACTGCCGAGGTCGTTTTAATGTGGACTTTTTTTTGTTTTTAGTAAAATTGCAATGGTTTACGCTTAAGTACCGAAGAAATTGGACGCCCTAATTTCTTTGTCCGCCAGCTATGCTTTCACAATGGTGGATGGCCTAGCTGTATCGCTCTGTAATGGAGCCATTTCGTAACCTGTCGGACTCCCGAAATATTTCACGCATATTGGGACACCCGCTCCATCTAGCGGCAAATGTCTACTACCGTGTGCTGACCTCTAGCGAGAGTTATGCAAGTTATCGCGCATGTCGCAACAGGGTCTCGGCGGCCGAGCAAGTGCGTACATGTCGACACCTGTTCAAATACGCCTTAGGGCTGGGTTTTCCCCCGCTGGCTTTCTCTATCCTGGGGGAGTGGAATATCTGCGCCCAAAGATATTAAGCCCTTGGGAGATGGTGCCATCTGTGCGGCTGGTTGAGGAACTAACGTGTGACGTCATACGACCTTGGCCGCCATTGGTCCATTAGAATTTCCCGCCATCCAACTGTGACGTCACGCGGACGAGTGGAGTCTCTTCCGGGGCCGGCTTAAGATCTTTTGTCCCAGGGTCGCCTTAGTATACCTACTGTGTACGTTTTTCTTTTTAAAAATCTTATTTTTTCGAAATGCTGATAGTTTGAAGAAGTATCAGCAGGGATTTATTTATAGTAGCCGAAAAACAATCGGGGAATAAAATAAAGGGCAAGCGACTAGATTTGTATTTTAACCGGTCATTGATCATAGAGCTTTAACATGTCTTTGCATTCAAAGTAGTTTAACAGAGAACTTGTAAGGAAGGAATTCTTTCTTTTGTGACACCGCTAGTGCTGCCACCCAAATCGATACTTAGGGCATCGAATAGCATGGAACAGTTTGTCTGTGCTTCCAGTACAAGCAGAGGCGTGTCTTCTTATCTCGTCGCTTCATAAGAAAACCTCATAGATCTGGGAGATATTACACTCGTCTGTTTCTGTACTGTGATCTAGTTTTTGAATGAGACCGTTTCCTTGCCTTGCTTATGATCAACTAGGCTGCTTTTAAAACTGGTTTTCCCCCTATTTTTATATTTTCACATTCGTAAAACCACATACCGAAGTTCCTGTTGAACGAGGAGTTTTGCGCTTGTTGATCACATACTAAGGATGTACGTTCTTCTGGTAATATCACATAACAAATTTAGCTAGCAAAACGCAGCTTGGACACGATGTATACATTTACGTTGTGATATTCACAAAATTATAGGTTGCAGAGGTTTGCGTTTCACCAAAATTAGTCTCTGTATATTCTAATGCAGAATTTCACGGGCAGGTAAAAATTCGAATAAGCATCGGTACGGCACCTTATTTCTGTAATCTTATCTCTCCTTTAATTGCAACAAAAGTACGTTGCTGACGACGTATTTCATGGCACTAGTAAATTAAAAGGAAAGTTCGCATTTTTAGCGATAGGTTCAAACGATACCAACGTCGTCTGTCTGTTATGCATTCTCAGCCAAATCTGTGTATCAATTCTGTGGCGCTTTCGTAATGATAAGTAGTCACAAATCGAGCGGCTCTTCTCTTTACTACGTCTATGCCGTGAATTAATACGGATCCCAAATGGAACAACAGTAATCCAACTGTGTTCGCCTCTAATGTCCCCAACATAGACGAGCCAGGATTTTTTATATAGAAAAGGATAAAATAAAACCCTTCTTTGTATTTTGAATCGATATTGCGTCTCCTGGTGTGCAAACAGAAAGAAGACCGCCAGACCACTGTCTAAGTTCAGTGTGGGGTAGGAATATTTTTAACTTCTGTATCTTCTGCACTTAACCGAGGAAATATACTCCGTAAGGTCCTTTAAACAGGCGCTGAGATAAATACATCACTCAGCACTAAAGTTGTCTGTACGACTCGGAAACAAAATGCTGTTTTTATTTTTTAATGGAAACAATATTTATCAGGATCACATTATTGCTTAAACTAACGGTCGCCGGCAGACCGATAAATGAAACTAACAATGGTTTATCATGCAAAAATCAGTCGTACCTCAGGTACTTCATCTGCAGAGGTAATGTAAATGAGCCTACATTATCCTGGTAGCCTGCCTAAATTGGGCTTGATCAGTGTATCTGGAAAACAATTACGCCACTAGCATACAGTTAATGACAAGGGCAAAGGTCCTCACTCACCATATGAGAAACTGACTGCCGCGTATGCATAATACGCCGCTTCAATTACGAGCGGCAATTGAGCGATGTATTAAACCGGATAACGCGGCAGGCGGACGCGACAAAATGTTTATAATGCCGCCCCCAACTCGCCGAGCCCACTTAAAAATAAGATAAAAAGAGGCAAACCGCGTTTATTAGCGCTGTTTAAAATGCAAATTCGGTGTGCAACACGCCGCGAGCGCTTAAACGTGTCCATTGCGGCCAAATCTAGCCGGCGCCCGTGCGCATGCGCGTGTTAAAATATTGTCGGGCGCAGCTGCTGGCTGTTTACAAACGAGCGCGCCCTACACGTCAGCAGCCATGTTTTATCGAGAGTCATTTGTCACGCCCGCTCGCCCGCCCGCCCGGCCGGCGCGCGCCGTCGACAGTGCTGCCATCAGTCGGCGGGCGGCGGCAACAATAACGACGCCGAGGGTCAGCTTTGATCTCGTCAGCGAACAGCAGTCGCGACACTGTTAATCAGTTTCAACTTCCTCAAACAGCAGGCTCTTCTATGAACTTTTGCTTTGTATATATTTTATCACGTTATAGTTTTGTTTATTTCGTAATTTAAAAAACAAGGAAGATGAAGAAAACAGACATGAGAAATGGGTACAGAATTTTTTGTTTATTTGTTTATCTACTTTTGTAATTGAGACTAAATGAGAAGTTTTGATGTTGTTGACATTGATAAGCGTTTATTTCATTCTTCATTGCAGTATCAAGTTTAATGATTATCACAAGCAATAACAAATTTCACGGAAAAAATATGTTTTCGAGGATAATATACTTACTTCATACTTAGCCAATAATGATGTACTTAAAAATCATTTAAATGAATTGTCATTTTTAAATTAATGAGGAAACTAGTCAGCTCTTAAAGGCTTCCACATCCAGCACCAAATGTCCATTTTCGATAAGCAGACGAATTCGACGATTATACCAGTTCATATAAGCTCGAATTTCGTTGAAATAGTTGTAGTGAACAGGTCGATATTAAATCAACCGTGTTTTGAGGAGATGGGACTCATAACGCAGAAATTACCAAGAAATACAGATATTTAATACATTACGTAAAAAATGTCTTTTACTGAATGGAATGGATGTCAATACTTAAAAATGTCACAGCCACAATTCTTGCTTGTGTTTGTTGGTTGAAATGAGCAGATCGTTGTAAGAAGATCAAAGGGTGTTAAAGAGGTAAAATTTTAGATATCTGATAGATTCATTAGCGAATTTACTAATAAAAAATGTTTTCCACTCACCCAGAAGTTACTAATGAATACAGCCGCCTTTGAAGGAAACTTCAGTGTAACTGCATGAGCCCACTGTTCGTACTGCAGTAGGAAACACTACGTTTGTTTCTACTTCTACACCGTGCACCTCTTGTGGGGGAAGATGTCGTTACATTTAAAATGGAAACGTTCGAGACAGGATTTTTGCTGTTCTACCAAAAAGAAAACTACTCTTGGTATAGTGAAGGACAAAATTCCAGGTAGATGTCTTAGCTCAGGTATAACACTCCGTTGAAGGACTGGGCTGTACCTTAAGGCACGTTCCCACGATCCCTTGTAACGAAGGTGAGACGGGGCGTGACGGGACGAATACTCAACCACACGCCATGGGAACAGGGCCGCCTCTGCTAGCGGAAACGAGACGCAGCTACCCACTCTGAGTCGGTAAACATCACAGGCGTGTGTAGTGGTGCGCTGTTGCCATCGGTTTGCAGCAGCGGTGCGCACCCCTTCTGTTGCTGTAAAGTGTTCTGTGCCAAACGACACTAGGCAACGTGGTGTGGAGGTGGCGGCGAGGTAAGCTAGGACTAACCTGCGGCCCGTGGTCGTCCCTACACTTCGGCTAATGAGGTCCCGTCCCGTCTCGCCTTCGCTACAAGGGATCGTGGGAACGCGCCTTTAGTGTGCAGAGTTACTGAATACTAACTGGTCAATGGACTTTGAATCCGCATCAAGCGGAGACTTGTTTCCTCTCTAATCTGAACACCCACTCTGTGTGGAATCAAGTGAATGCTGTGGCATCCTCAGAGTATATCACATCCACACTGGTGGAGGGTGAATAACTTCAGTCTCAAACTGTGCACCAAAGATACACCCTACTCGTGATAGTACGCAGTTTTCATATTCGTGTTGGGCTCATTAAGACCATATTACACAGCGACGGAGAAAAACGACTCCTGAAGGAGCCAAATAAATAGCTGACGGCAGAGATACGTGCGTCTCTCCGCTAATTAATCACGCGAGCATCCGTGAGGATGACTTAATCCTAGGTACCCAGAAAATGGTGTGAAATTTCGACACGCTTAATAGGCGTGAGCCTGTAATTTATGATCTATGCCGCTTGCAATTAGCTTGCAAGTCTGCTCTGCACGTTTTAATAAGGCCCACACACCATGATGACAGGGTACCGCTCGCAACTTATAACATCGAACGCAATTACCGGGTAATCACCGACCCAGTTACGGTGTTTCTCATGCGATTGCTGACGACGGAATTTCGAGCGTGCACGGCTACACCCACGCACACTCGTCGCTGTCCTCGGGGAAACCCCCGCGCGAGTGCTGCGGTCACGGGGTGTCAGGGGCACGCTGCGCATATTGTAGTGGAGGCTTCATTATCGAATATGGTATGGTTATCATTCACAAATCTATCGGTAACGAAGGGGATTTAAATTTATGAGTGAATGCAAATATTCATTTTGCAAGAATCTCGATGATATTTGGAATACAGCAAAACGGTCACAGCATGACATATATTTAATATCATTGACAATTACAAATCTGTGTGAATTTAACGTTAATATTAATAAAGAAATCAAAATCACAAAGCAACGGTCAGAGGTACAATTTGCCGCCATGAGCTAGCTAATAATTGTAATTTACTTTAAAATCAAGCTTAAAATTAATGCGCAAGGGCAACACAAATTAAAAATATGTTATTCGAAAACAACTCAAATATTTATGGCAACTTTGCCGCTAGCTCAGTGGAGTTTTCAGATACAATAGAAAATGGATCGGGTGGCGGGCTTTCCATGCTAGGAGCAGCGACCTCCTGTTGTTGACTGCCCACCCCAAGGTTACATGATGTGTTCGCTGGCTAAACCCTTCATCCCCGTACTTTGTTAGCTGGTGACACCCTGTCACCGTGGCTAACGGTTCTATCTCTGAATGCCTCTCCGGAAGGCCACGATTCCTCATGCCAGCACAGCTCAACAAGTGTTTAATATTCGTTGCTCCGAGATAAACTGAATATTATCATGGAGTCACAGTCCTCACATAATATCTTCCGTACCTTAAGGAAATTATCAAAAAATATATAGGTGGTCGCCCAAGCTTTATGAAAAGTAATCTAACATAATGATTTATAAAATAAAAATGTGCCTTAGAATGTGGCAAAAGCATCACATTATAGTAAAGACAATGAGACGGTTTGAAAAGCTATTCTTCATGACCATCCTATCTTTTTTTTTTTATCGCTATCGAATGCCCAACATACAATTCATGCAACACTATCTTCACGTAGGTTGTTTCTTTTTGTGCATGCATTTGAAATATCTTTATTTCTGTAAATTGATTGGATTATAGCATTGAGATTGCGACGTTTCCATAGATGCCAACCACTACTAGATCAAGGGCTTTGCTTAATTTAGAGCCCGAAAAAAATCTCCAGTAATAAATACTCTAAGATACAACCATATGAGATTTAATTTCGTATCATTGCTTCTAGTCATGTTCATATACAAACATTTTGCTACATTTTTTAAGCGACATAACACAATCAGGGTAAAAACTAAAGATTTTAGCTGTGGAAAGCCATTGTTGTTTGTAGCTTCATTAGCTGTAATCATTTGGATGCTGAGTCATGGAGAAATTATTGAATCGTCAGTGCCTCTACCACTGTTCTGATATGGCCGAAGCCGCTGGGGGGGGGGGGGAGTTGGAGGGTTGGAAGCGATATATGATAACAGTGGCAGAAAGAATACGTCAGGTTTTTGGAAAGATTTTAATAACCAAACTGTATACCAGAGGCCAGGGCTAGATATCATCGCTTCTTTTGTAAAACTGCAACATTTGTGTTGCTCCCCTCCTGCTACATGGAGGCGTTCAGGCCTTAGGAAATTCTTTTGATTCAAACTCGTAGTCTCACAGTCATTAACGTTCCCGAGTATTCCTTACTTACAGTATACTAAAATACATGGTTAATATTCCCAGTTCAATCAATCCTATTGATTACTAATGCACTCACCGACAATCAAGTCAGCGGTGCGGTTTTCAGTATAGTTATCTCCACAAACTCTGCAGCAAAACTAGAATTATTGTTCTAGCAACGTTTCATTGTTTCACCGTTGCTTGTCCATTGAGAGGTTTAGAAGTTAACAACCTGAAACATGTCTCTGTTGGCCTGCACGTGAAAACCAAACAGGCGTGCTTTTAGAGTGCATTCGGGGCTTAATGTGAAACGTCGTCTAGCTGTTGCGCTCATAGCGATCACTTCCGTGTTCCGGAGCTTAGCCAGCCTCGTAAACAGTCAAGTGAACTTACAGTCCGTCAGTGCAGTGAAGTGTGAATAAAATTTGAATTGCCTGAAGATATAGGCTTCAGTTCTTAGCATCCACTGAGAGCCTGGGCCGTGCCCTAACATGGAAGAGCCCCCAGACACGGGGCAAATATTCAACGCGGCACTGCAGCCGTGTTATTTTCCAGAAACAGCCTCTTCAGCCCCGACGATGATGCACTTCCAACAAGGAATCCAGCCACAGCCATCTCATCTTCATCCGCTCAACTACCCAGATAACGACGCTGCTTCTGCAAGCTGCCCCTCGATCGCAGTGTTGAACAATGTAAATTCGGAAGAAAGAACTGTTAAATGGTCTCGCATAGAGGGAAACTCTACTGAGCTACCGAACGAGGAAATGTCCACTGTAACGTTAAACAATCCAGTGAGTGTGCCCCAGGAGTTAGCTTCCATGTCATCAGTGGTGTTTTACCCAACTACTTCAGTCGCAGAATTAGATCATCAATATGATAGCCGTGATCCAACCCAAAAAAACATTAAACGAGGGTACGGGCATGGATATCACAAGCATTTCCGTGGATCGTAAAGGAGTTCAAAGTATATTATCGATCAATCGGAACCCTACTAACCAATATAGTATACCCCAGGTGCCAAGCCCCAACTTAAATTCCAATAAAGACAGAAGTAAGAATAACCGATACAGCCGCACAGACACGGGTCCATACTTCGTCTTTGTAGAAAGTGTGGACAAAAATATTGGTAGACTTCACCCCATGTCAATAGGGAAACTTCTTTATACACATAGCCCAGCACATAAGCATAACATCATCAATATCATAGCGGCCGGGAGATATAGGTTAAAAATCGAAACCAATTCAGCAGACTCTGCTAACTTGCTGGTTCAATCTACAGTTTTCAAGGACAGAAACCTAGAAGCATTCATTCCAAAGTTTTTAATAAACAAACAAGGTATTATCAGGGACGTAGACACCTCCCTGTCAGAAGAAGAAATCCTACAGGCGATAGAAAGCCCCTATCCAGTTATCGCAGTTAAACGGTTTACCAAGAAGAACTCATACCAAAATAATGATAGGAGAATACCGATACCAATATGCATGATCACAATCCCTTCCGGACCACATAGCAATCTTTGGAGCACGTTGCCCAGTCGAACCTCATGTCCCACAAATTCGCGTCTGTGATAATTGTTTACGTTTTGGCCATCGTATAACTCAATGCCGTAGCTCTCCCCGTTGCAATAAGTGCGGAGGCCCACATACTATGGAGACGTGTACCAGCACAGCTGATCCACAATGTGTGCATTGTCACGGTCCTCATTTATCCAATGACAGAATATGTCCCGTAATAGTTCAACAACAAAAAGCACGTGAGGCAGCGGCCCATAATAAAGCCTCTCCCACGCCGAACTGGTATCCCACCCATCGTCATACAAATTCGCAGGCAGCCAGCGCCGCTCCGCTGTATTACGACGAAAAGCAATTCCCCCCGCTCTCTCCAATGGCAGTGCAGCCACTCAGTTTAGCCTCAACAAATGCATTCCAAAACTGTCCTATAATCCCTAGCCAACAAAATCAAGAGTCACGTCACCAAAGTAAAGCACTCTCTCCAAACAAACCGAAATATACTACTACTACCGTAGGCCGCAACAAGCAAAGGCCAGCAACCCCAAAAGAACAAAAGTCCCAATACCCTCCTGTTTATCAAAGAATGTATGTACCCCATCATATACCAATAACACCTATCACACAGAATCCCTACCCTCCTCAACCCAAGGATAAGGAAAAGTCCCCCTCATCCGAAAAAGTAGCACTCATAGAGAAGATATTGCAAATGATTATGAAGATGATTCAAGAATTTCCAGTAGCTCCATCTGATACCTCCCAACTCGACCCATTTCGTCACCTTCTGACCAACCTAGCAGGAACAAATTAAAGAACCGAATAATCTCTCTAAAACTAGTTAATTGTAAGGATTTTACTCCTTGTAATGTCGGAAAAAAACAACTATAAGGAACTAACAATAATGTATATTTCACTGTATAATTTGTAATTATGTCTGAGCAAGTTTAATTATACATAATGTGTCAAACCCACTTAGGGGATAAACAAAAATGTTCCTTTCTGATTAATCAGTTTACCTTGTTCTATCCTTTATATTTTATTAATCATGTCAAGTCTTGCTCTCTTACCTATATGTAAAATGTTTATGTATGTATGTATGTACAATTGGATGATGGTTGTATAGTGCTTAGGCGCTTAAAGCCAAATAAATCTAAAAAAAAAAGTGAAACGAGTATCTGGTTAGTGCCTCCTTCCCCGATGAATACAAGTCAATAACATTTGACAAGGTAGTCAACAAACCAAGCAGTAACACAGTTTTAAAATACAGGGCAGTAAAGGAGTGACATCGATCCGTGAGACAGCTATTCGACTCTGCTAGCTGGACGTGGGACCCCATTACGCTGATAGTAGCGGTCTGGTAGTTCAGTGGTTCGAATCCCTGGTTCGGGGGAGGGGGGGGGGAAGCAGGGGTTGTTTCCAAGGCGCTTAACCCGACGTTCACCTCTGGAATAGTTTGCTGTGTAATGTAAAGCTTCCGTGGTTAAGATTCCACGTTAAACTGCAGGTCCCCTGTACCCGGTAGGATTGCCAAGTTAGGTTAATGCGTCTACGGCAGGGGCGGAATGCGCATCCATTAGAAACCACGTCATTGCGATCACACGAAATTATATTATTACGCTCATAGTTTCCTGAGATTGCCTCAAACCAAATGCCACGTTTGAAGTTTTCATATTTGTAAAACACAAACGAACATGGGAGCTCGTGCTTCTAATGTAAGGTTTACAAGTGTGAGCGAAGGCTTTCCCGACGTGCCTCTGAAATGTAATCTCACCGATTCGCTGCCTCACACCTGGAGGTAGAACACGCTCTTCCCATAACACCTTGCGAACCCCGAATATCTGAGTCTAACGATTCCCAATCCAGGCACTGAATTATTTTTTGTTGTGATATTTTAGGGAATTAAAGTTTGCTAGAAGTGTTACAAACACGAAAGAGGTTACAGGAACTCAATGAAGGGAGTAAAATTGATAGAGGCAACAAAGACATACTTATAAGAGAAACAAAACTTAACTTCCAGATTGAAAACAAACTATTTATTTGGCGTTTGATGCAAACACGTCATGGAAATCAACTAACAGAATGACAATGATTTAGCAGCATAGTGTAACTGTATCTAGAGAACTATTAAAAAATACGCAAAGTTGAGTGAAAAATTTACATCAGGATTGAGTCGACTTCCAGTACTGGACATCGAATACAGTGCGAGTTTAAATTTTTGCAAACATGCAGGGCAGCCACGGAGAGGGCAGAGTCACTGTAGGGCGAATCCGCCCAGCACTAGCTGTGGAAGGTATAAACAGGTTACCTTTAACACGGCTAAGTGTTATTCAAAATTCGTGAAATGCATTCGGTGATAATAAGGCCTATTTTCCTAACCAGTTGCCTGATCTGTTAGTAGGAGATGATTTAAATTCACAGCAGTTTTTCAGGCGTATTCTATGAAGCCTTGTATTTCCGTTGATTAGAAGCGTCTCATTGTTCGGCATGCTTGACCAGAGCAAAGTAAGGTACGAAGGGATACCAAAAAAAACGGAATTATTTTCTAAGAGCTATACATTTTAATTTTTTTTAGAAAACAACGTTATCCCCTTCAAAATACTCTCCATTACGACTAATACATTTGTCACACCGGTGCTTCCACTGTTCGAAACATTTTCGTAGCCATCTTTAGAAACAGCTCCTCCATCGTTTTTTTTTTTTTTTTTCTTGACAACTTCAATGTTGGAAAATCGGTGTCCTTTCATGTCCCTTTTCATGAGTGGAAATAAGAAAAAGTCGCACGGAACCAGGTCAGGCAAGTAAGGTGCGTGGGATAGCAGAAGCACGCAATTTTTAGCCAAAAACTGCCTAACAGAGACAGCTGTGTGTGCAGGGGCATTGTCGCGGTGGAAGAACCATTTCCAAATCTTCGGTTAAAATTCACTGAACCGAGTTCCTAGGTCACCCACTAATCTGTGACAGTTGATCAGTAATCTGTCGACGGTCTGAGAGCACAAGCTCTCCAATTTTTTCGTCGATTCTGGACGTCCAGAACGAGGTTTGTCATCAATCGATATCTCGCCATTTTTAAACTAAGCGAACCGCTCGTACACTTGAGTTTTCCCCATAGTGTCATCTTTGTAAGCTGTTTTCAACATTAAAACAGTTTCAGTATCATTTTTACTGAGTAGAAAACAAAATTTCACAGCTGCACGTTGTTCACTTAAACTCGCTATTATCAAAAACGAAACAATAACAAAACAGCGCTAGAAAAAAACAATCACTGCAGATTAGCAGAAGAAGCCAGGTCGACAAGACAGGCGGCACTGAATTTGCAATGAGTTGCTCTATAAACGACTAGCGGCAGACACGTGTACCCTCTCTTACTTTGCTTTCTGGTATGACCATAGCAGATGGTACGTGAGATTTGCCTTAGGGGCTGACCTGGCGCCCGCCATCAGTCACGTGACGCGCGGTATCTGTCATCGCAGGCTAGTGCTTGGCCCTGACAAATGGCGCGCGGCCGCATTTAGTAATGCAGATTATGCGGCCGCATGTTTCACGCTGTCACCCGCACTCCACACAAAGGACTGCGCTAACTCGCTACGCACCTCGTGTTTTGGATTCCTCCTCTCACAGCCCCTGCAGCGCTGTGGCTAGCGCGTTCACGATTCCATTCCTCTCTAGGGAAGTCGTAACTTTTAATTAACCATGGGGTTTGTATAGAGTTGCCCTTTACAGTGTTAATCGTAAACGCCTTGAAACGAATTGAAGGATCGTGTTGATAATATAAAGAAAAAAGACGTGAATTTGACTTAATTGGCCAAATCGGATTTACCTTAATAATACTAAAGAAAATATGAATTTCAGACTAAATCCTGAGTCTTACTTTGTACCTCTTGCTTTCCAGAGTTACACATGGACTACGTCTGATCCAATTTGCTATTTGTTATTTCTGCAAGATTTTGTTTTTAAAGAAATACATATTACCGAGCGTGGTGGGTGAACGGTTAACGCTCTGGCCTCTCATTCGGGAGGACGCCGGTTCGAATCCCCGTCCGGGCACCCAGATTTGAGTTTCCCATGGTTTCCCAAATCACTCCAGGCGAATGGCAGGATGCTTCCTTCTTAAGGCCATCGCCGAATTCCTTCCCGTTCGTTGTCCCCAGTCTCGTCCCGCCTTTAATGACGTCGACGAGGCGTAATGCCATAAGTAAAAAAAAAAAAAAGAATATACATATTAGTTTATAAAGTGTTAGCTTTCTGTATTTCTCTACTTAATGTTTTCCACATTTCAGTATCACTGCATTTTCAACTTGTGAACTTTCTCGAGGAGCCGTGTGTTTTCATATTAGGCCTGTTATTTATATCGATAGTTGATGTCTAACAGTATATATTAGAACTTGAATGGCAGATTCAACACTGGGAATACTACTTGATAATTTGTTGAAATTTCACACCATACTTAATGTGAACTTACGTGCTGGTCTTTCACCAGTGTGAAGTTTCTACTGTAGGTATTATTGGAAATGTTCAGATACATTTTTCAGTTATTATTTGAGAAAAGAAGTGCAAAGACTAGAGAGCTGTGTGGAGACCCGAAGGTGACCAGACCGATCTGTGTGGGTGAGCGATACCGCTGGGGCTTGGCCTCCCGGAGGACGACGGTTCAAGTCCCTCTCCTCGCATTCGGTTTTCTTTGGTTTCTTTCAACCTCTCCAGCCGAGTGCTGGGAGGGTTACTTCAAAAGGCCGTGGTTGAATTCCTTCCCGTTCCTTGCCCACAGTCCACTCCCACATCTGATAATATCTCTGCTGACGAGTCATACGACTCTAAGCAAAAGAAATAAAAAATGGAAACCCAGGCAGCGTACCACTTGCTCAGTAAATTGTGGCCATCGATTTGTATGTGTCGTATAGGCTGTCAGCAGCCACAATCCATCCAAATTAGCTACCTCCGTGTGAACTGGATGTGTAGCCGCGCATACAGCCCGTGGGAGCAATAGACGAAACAATGGAGGCTGTATTCTAGAGTGTGACATTAGAGGCGGGGCAACGTGATCGCTAGGTGAGCCACCCTGCAGGAAGACAGGACTCGGCGGCGGCTAAGTCTTCTTTTTGGTGGCACTTGTGTTCCATGGTGGTGGACGATAGTGTCTGGCAGTTGATCATACGAGCTCGTATGAAAGGCTTAACTACGATTTCCGTAAAATGATGGCTAAACATTTTTAAATGAGACATCACGTTTGCCTACTGAAAGTAGCTCGACGGATGCCGTCTCTTCGAAATGGTAATCGCAAATAAAATAGAATTGATTAAACCCAGTGCCGCTCTAGAGAAATCTCATTGCTCTCGCCGAGTAAAGTAAATGTGTACAAGAACCCTGACAACTTTTAAAAATATATTTTATTTGAAGAGAGTTTGTTTTAATTTGTTTGCGTAGCATTGCTAAGAATAAATGTTGCTTTTGTAACAAATATAAATCTATGTGATAACGTAGGAATAACGGTGTTGATAATTTACAAAGCAATATCCGGATTTATCCCGTGATTAATTTGTCATCATCATCTTCCTCTTCTTCCGTCTCCAGTTTCCTGGTAGTGGTTTAAGAGCGCCCGCCACCTTTGTCTGTTTCCCCTTCTTGGATTCTAGACCATGATGCACCTGTCTCCTGTAGTTTCAGTTTACGAGATCAACCAATCTCCTTCTGGGCCGGCCTATTCGTCTTTTACCCTTCAGTTTTTTTTCCAGCCATATCCTCGCTGTTATTGTTGGGTCCATCTGCTTGATGTGTCCCAACCATCACAATCTTGCTTTGGCAATTTTTTCTTGAAGGGTTTCATTGACTGGGATCTGTTTACGAATCACTTCATTCCTGATCTTGTCTGTTCTGATTTTCTGTACCATTGATCTTAGGAACTTCATCTCGGCCGCCTGGAGTCTATTTTCATCTCTGTTTGTCGTGGTACATACTTCTAGCCTGTACGTTGTAATCGGCAGGAAGTATGAATTATACAGTGGCATTTTGGCTGTAATTGGAATATGCTTGTCCCACAGAAAGTCCCTAACTTGATAATAGAACTGGGCTCCTTTTTGTGCTCTATTGATAATTTCGTTCTGGGATCGACTGTCAGACTTCACTACACTGCCAAGGTACTGAAAATTATTAACCTGATTCAATTTTTCATCCTCCAGTTAAATAACAGGCTTCATATTCTGTCTGTTGACAGCCATTACCATTGTTTTGTGCGGTTTATTTTGAGGCCAAATTCCTTAAAACAGCTTATTGCAGATGTCAAGCTTCTGCTGTACTTCTTCTTCTGTATTATACCAAGTCACAACATCATCTGCAAATGCAAATGTTTTAAACGCTTCAGGGTCGAGATTGGTTAATTTGTATAATTGATAATTTTATTTGTGATAATTTGTCCTGATCAAAGCTTTTTTGCTGTATTGCGAGGGGGCCACTGTCGGTGACAGGACAGCGCAGCTCCGTGCTGACGGGACGGCGCTGCCTGGTGTCAGCTAATTAGCGCCACCAGCTGCCCGCCACTTAGCGCGGCGCACCGCCTTGATTGAGGAGCCACCAGTCACAGAGCACTGGGCAGATGGCTCCACCGGGCAGAGGTACCTCAAGCAGGAAACAGTGGCTATACAGTGTGAACCAAGTTATACGCAATGTCATCTTTGGACTTACAAAACGAAACTCATCAACCTTTCAGACGGTACTCTATGTCTCCATTGTAGACACGTAGAATTTCCAACTTGATGACACCAAAATTGTGCAAGTAGAGGCAAAGGATGACCTCACAGAAAGTCCGGATACCTAGCAACGGCATATAGCTGGAATCTGGAGGCTAGGGCAAGAAACGTCGGTATCGGTTCCCAACCACACAACTGATTCCAATTTGGATGTGAATGGACTGGATACGAGAAATAATCCCCATCGGACAGACAAATCTTACAAAATTGATGATTTTTTTTTTATTATTATTATTAACTTATAGTATATCACTCGTCGATGTGGGGAAAGAGGTAGGGACCAAGGTTTTTTTAAATTTTTTGTTATTATTTTTTCTTACGGCTTTTAGTCTCATTGATGACAAGTTCGTAAAAGACGGCGAAGGAGAACTGGAAACAAGGAACGGGGAGGAATTAAGCCATCCCCGGCATTCGTCTGCACTGATTCGGGAAAACCAAGGAAAGCCCAAATCTTCATAGCTGGACGGAGATTCGAACCCGCGTCCTCCCGAATGCGAGGTCAGAGCGATACCGCTCGACCATCACGCTCGGTGCTGTGTGCAGACAAGTCTGGCAGGCTTAATGAGGCTGCTAGCTGCAGTATGCTCTTTGAGGAAAGCAGGAACTGTGAATTTAAAACAAACACAATATAGTAAATACTCTAGCACGGAATATTTAGACGGTAGCTTAATTATATTTAAAATAAATTTAATGTTATTTAAATGTATTTTTAAGCTAGCGTTGGTGAATTGAGAAACATGTACCTTCAGGTCAGACGGAAAAGATAAGTTATTGACACCGAGCGTGGTGGCTGAGTGGTTAACGCTCTGGTCTCGCATTCGGGAAATGCCGGTTCGAATCCCCGTCCGGACATCCAGATTTGGGTTTTCCATGGTTTACCCAAATCACTCCAGGCGAATGCCGGGATGCTTCCTCCGAAAGGCTATGGTCGAATTCCTTCCCGTTCCTTGTCCTCCAGTCCCATCCCACCTCTAATGACCTCGACGTAGACAAGGCGTAAAGCCATAAGTTAATAGAAATAAATAAAAGTTAGTGATCAAAACATTCTTCGAATCATTCGCGGAAAACTCTCTTCAAGAGATGGTCAAAGAGACTACGCGGTATGACGAAGACACCTAGTACATTTTGTATCTATTTCTTATAAGTAACTCAAATATTATTGATAAAATTTGTATAGAAGAATGTATAAGCGATCACAGGGAGCATGTGGCAATTTTGAGATCTGATGGTGAACGATGATAAACTCATTATTGCTTGAATAAACAATATTTGAACAACGTATGATCTATCACTTCGCTACACATTTTTAAACCTAGAGGTGGGGCTGAGGAACCTTGGAATAATTTCATAGTAATAATATGGAAGTGTCTAAATCAGTTTATTCATAAAAAAATTACTTATAGTAGTAATATCTTTCAGTTTAATCGGGAAGTATAACGTTTGCTCAGAAAGCAAACATGTTCACTTGTAACGGTAAATAAATCTGTGGACCCATCTTGTTAAATTAGTACAGCTACGAATGGAATCTTTGTCATTATATAGAGTGTCTAAAATAAGCAGACAGTTGAATGGCGGGAACATAAAATAATTGTTTAAAAAACATAAAAACCGCCTTCAAAAAATGGTACTAAAAATTTTAAAATAACTTTATACAATGCTTAGAAGAAAGTAAATCTAAATGGACAATAGTTTACATTACTGTTATTGAAATTTTTACATTAATTAGTTATTTTTGGAGTCGGTGCCAGCTGTCAGATCGCGCAGATCGAATTACTGAACTTTATTTGGTGTTCGAGGCGAACCGAGAGTACGAACAAAAATTCCAAATATTTTACAGCATGTCGTGAGGAAGATAGTTTTATTGCGGGAGACAGCTTAGGGAAACAAATTAATGGCATGTTATCTGTGGATCGGCCTCATTAGTCATCCAGGCATATCTCTGGCGCTATAGTGTCAGTTGGTAGGCTGCATCATGCAGTAAATACTTTATAGTTAGTATAATATCGGTGTATCATCTAAATGTTTCAGTTTTGTTGAAAAATGTTTCTAGAATTAATTGTAGGTAAGTAGTAACATGATTTTTTATGTATAATTGTTATTTATTATTGTTTTTATCTTTTTATTTTTCTTGTTTTGGCTGGCACCGACTCCAAAAATAACTAATTAATGTAAAAATTTCAATAACAGTAATGTAAACTATTGTCCATTTAGATTTACTTTCTTCTAAGCATTGTATAAAGTTATTTTAAAATTTTTAGTACCATTTTTTGAAGGCGGTTTTTATGTTTTTTAAACCATTATTTTATTTTTAAATTTTTAGTGGTATTATAGTTAATTTGTATTTAAATATGCCGCAGCAGTTCTCATTTTGTGAACTTCCTGGTAGCTCAGTGGTTAAAGCGAAAGCTTTAAAAAAAAATCTGTCTTTACAACAAATTTCAGAATGGGGAGAATTGGATGCTGTGTTAAGGAATGTTAGTTTACATTTTGATCCAGGCTGTGTTTCGTTCTAATCATAACATCTGCTAAAGCTGCTGCTCGATAATCGAAACATATAACATCTGGACATTAATACATACTACATACACAAATCTGTCTCTGGAATATATCTGTTCGTTCCAGCATCACACAGAAAATATAGATATTTAATTGGTTTTCACAGCGTAAAAGCTGAAATCTGAAGTACATCTTGAGACATTAGGACACATACATTTTATAAATATTCTGCAATGACTTAAAAATAGCTTAATTGATTTTGACGGTACTTAAAACTGTGGATTTTGTAAAGAACATTGGAAATTATAAACGATGGGGGTAAAGGAGAAGAGGGATTGGGCTTTTGTATACCAAATGTAGACTGTCTTTTCTGATTGATTTAAAGTATACATTTGTAAATTTCTATTGATATCACATAAAAGTTTTAGGTGTGTATAAAAAAATAATTAGGGGGTGTGGAGGTGAAGAGTAGTTTGATTTTTGTTAAGGTAGTGTGGACTGCATTTTTCTCTTTGTTTTAAAGTATACATGTGCAAAGTTCCATCGAAACCAGATAAAAACTGTAGCTTTGTGTAAAGAACATTTATAAAAATTAAATGGTGTAAGGGAGTGATCGGTTGGGTTTTGTAAACAGAATGTTTCTCTTTGTTCTTAAGTATACATTTGCAGTGTTCCATCGAAATCTGATAAAAACGGTAGGTATCTATAAAGAACATTGGAAATTAGGAGGGGTGGGGGTAGAAGGGAAGAGGGGTTGGGCTTCTTCAACCTAATTTAAACACAATTGTTATGTATTTTTTAAAGTATACGTGTGCAAATTTTCTTCAGAATCAGATAGAAACTGTGCTTTGTGTAGATAAAGGGGGTGGAAAGGGGGAGAGAGGTTTGGCTTCTCTAAACCAAATGCAGACAGTATTTTTCTGTTTGTTTTGAAGTATACATGTGCATACTTCCTTCAAAATCAGGTAGAAATGGTAGCTTTATATAGTGAACATTAACAGTAATTAAAGGGGTAGAAAGGTGAATAGGGTTTGTGTTTTTGTCAAAGTAATGTGAGTAGTATGTTTCTTTTTCTATTTGCTTTAAAGTATACACATGCTAAGTTACACCGAAATCGGATTAAAATATGGGTTTGTACAAACATTAAGGGATGTAAACCGGGAGCTAGGGTAGTTTATTTCATTTTTGGTCAGAAATCTTCTCCATAAAAAAATACATATATGTGCCAACTCTCATAAAGATCGGTCAAATGGTGTAAACTATAGTTTATCAAAAAGAAAATTGACAAACGTGAAGGGGCGGAAATGGGGGAAGGGGTTCAGTTTTTGCAAACCAAAAGCTGAAATTATGTTTCTCTTTGTTTAAGAGTAAAAGTTTGCTAAGTTCTATCTAAACTGGATAAAAACTGTGGGTTTGTATAAAAATTAAACGGTTTAATGAAGATTGGGGGGTGGTTTTTATATTTTTTGGTCAGAAACCTTCCTCGTGAAAAAATACATATAAGCGCCAACTTTCATGATAATAGGTCAAATGGTGGCGACTTTAGCTTTTTATATATATATATGAAAAAACATTGACAAAAATTAAGGGGTTGGAAGGAAAGAGAGGGGTTGAGCTTTGGCAGACCAAATGTTGACAAGATTTTTCTGTTTGTTTGAAAGTATACATTGACAAAGTTCAATCAAAATCAGATATGAAATATAGGTTTCTATAAAATTAAGGGGTGTAAAGGGGGACATGGGGTGGCTTTTATTTATTTTTTGGTCAGAAATCTTCTCCATGAAATATTACATGTATATGACAACTTTAATGGAGATCAGTTAAATGATGTCGACTATAGTTTTGTATAAAGAACATTGGAAAAAATTAAGGGGTGGATAGGGTGAGAGGGGCTCAGTTTTTTCAAACCAAATGTTGACAGCATTTTTCTCTTTATTTTTAACTATACATGTCTAAAGTTCCATTGAAATCAGATAAAAATGTGGGTTTGTATAATAATTAAGGGGTGTAAAGGGAGAGAGGGGTGTTGTTTTATTTTTTTGGGTCAGAACCTTTTCCATGAAAAATTACATGTACATGCCAACTTTAATGGAGATCAGTTAAATGGTGTCGACTTTAGCTTTGTATAAAGAACATTGGCAAAAATTAAGGGGTGGATAGGGGGAGAGGGGTTCGGTTTTTTTAAACCAAAAGTTGACAGTATTTTTCTGTTTGTTTTTTAATATACATTTCCAAAGTTCCATCAAAATCGGATAAAAAGTGTGGGTTTGTATAAAAGTTAAGGGGTGTAAAGGGGTAGAAGGGGTGGTTTCTCAATGAAATTCATATGGGACCACTTTGGAGGTATACTCTATCCACTATAAAAATTTCATTTAAATCGGTTCAAAATTGGCGAAGATATCGCTGAACATACATCCAAAAAAAATTCAGAAGAATTGAGAACCTCCTCCTTTTTTGAAGTCGGTTAAAAATAGGAGCGTGTTGTTGTGTATTGTGTACCCTATTTTAACTGTGACAGATAAAATGAACGAAATGCTTTGTATCTCAGCTCGGAGACCCCTTCCCGCCCCCTTTTCCCCTCATTGACCAGCTACGTAGTTTGTGGACGCTCATTGAGTAATGGTTCTGAATATGGCTTCCCGTGGCCGTGGGACAAGGCCGCCCGTGCTGGCCTGTGCTGGCCTCTGCTGGCCTGTGATAGCGCGGGACTTGCAGTGTCTGCAGCTTAGTTGCGGATCCTTTCTTCTCCTGCCGTACAGTCCTTTGTGCGGGCGAACGTGTCATTTCATTTTATTTCTGACTGTAGTCTCGTGTTGTTCAATTGTGCCTAACTAATATGGAGTATTTAAATGAAGTCATTTTTTAGTTTAAATTATGCGTAGAATAGATTGAAAAGTAAAAGGATGGTGACATAATGATTAAATAATTAAAGAAGAAGAACAACGACTTAATGACAACATATGAAAGTTACGCAGTAAAATTAAAGAATCTATGAAGGTAGGCAGTGGTTCTGGCGATATTTATAAGCCTGACTGGTCTATATAATTCTAAATTTCAGTGTGTTGGGTGTGAAATATTTTATTTCGCTACTATTCTTGAAATTTGATGATGAAATTTCCGACTGCAGAATTCATGTGTAGTGACGTAAACATGTGATTTTCGTATCAATAAAAACTTCTGAAATTTTACATAATTATTGTACTTGGTCGTAGATGGAACGGGTTGATGATAGTCCATAACTAGATAACAGCACTCCATCATGAGGTAATGCATCGTGGCAATAGTCTATTACTAGTATAAACTGCCAACGAATTGAAGGAATAACTTGAGAGACGAATGAAATATTATCAGTGAATGCATTAACACCTCGAACTGATGTAGAAACGTTCCCGGGGTTTACTGTGGCCTAGCACCAAGCATTTTCAGTTAAATAGTGCGTTTTACTGAGATTGTCGATACTGTACATAAACCACAAAACGACAAACGTCATACGAATTCATGTTGCAAAAAGAAAAATAGCTTTTCGCAAGCAGCGTATCCTCGTCCCCAATAACCAGTTAAAAATAATAGACTCAACGAGAGAGAATCATTGTGATAAATTTTAATATTGTCACTCTTTTGCATACTGGTGACGGTTCATTGCACAAATATTCGACTCGTGTTTGTACGAGACTCAGGCGGTTTTCTTCAGAAAGTGTTAAACTATCCACAAGAACAGAATAATAGCAATAATGTAACTGACGATGAAGTGTGGAACGGAATCCGTGTTGACTGTTATGAATAATGCATCGTGACTGATGATATTCATAAAGAATGAGCCAAGATTATCAGACAGAACGTGTGTGATCCTGTCTCAAAATGGTGCTTCGTTATTTCAGTGTTGCCCATTACGAATTGTTCTTTGAAGGCTGATGCCATTTGTATGAAGCAATCATATAAGCAAGACCAGGACTGTCTCAAAAACACGTTCTGTATATACGACACAAGTTCGATTTCATAGTAATTCCTATGATTTTAGCAAACTGCAGAACTCTGAATTGCCCCTGTTGTTATCTCCAAGAGAAGGTTGCTGGAGCGACGACTTACGAACAAATAACGGCAAATTCGATGAACGATTTGAAGTTGCAACCGAATAAGAGCGTTTCAGATATTTTTCGATGTTTAATAAACCGTGACATTTGTTATATGCAATGAGGTCAACTATATTAGTATTTTGAAAAAATAAATAAAGAAAGCAGTTCAAACCACGTCAGCGGACCTCGGACGCATAATCATAGATATACATCAAAAGATTCATTATATTAAATGAGCTGAACATTTAAACTATATAAGTCAATTACTTCCGTAAATTGTATTACTTTTCATATTTACATTCTATGCGATAAAATAAGAGCAATATCTCCAGCGCTCTCCATGAAGGGTTATCGGAGTGAGAGACCCGTGATTCCTGGGAGGAACAGCTTATAGGGTGTCAGTGAGAGCGAAGATAATTTAATTAACACATCAGTTGTCAGAGAGTTGAGACAAAGAGCCTCCAGTAGTCTGGCCACGCCACGGATCAGCTGCCCAGATAACTCTGTAATTAAAACGGAACATTGATTTAACTAATTAAATACACCAGATAATCGGCCGACCTGCAATTGATAAATCGTATTATTTAATTATCGTGAGCTCGTTTTAAATAATCATACGTGAATGAAAGCTAATACCGAAACAAATACAAGTCAACAAATTAAAAAGCTAATTTCCTTCCCCTAGCAAATTCTGGAAAAGCAGGCACTACGTAAAATTTGGTTTTTTCCAAACTATTTCTGATTTGTCCTAAATCCCTTGATCAACCACGTGTTTTCGTTTGTAAGCTTCAATCTCCAGACAGGCTACTGTTGCAAGATATATCCTCATAACCGTCTGTGCCTATTCACTCCAATGTTTCTCTTCCTCTAAGGTTCTTTCATTCCTAATAGCAAAAGTAGCCATACGTCACGTCAGTCTGTAAAAAAGTTTCATCTTTGGTAGCAAAGAATAAACAGCGTGCAGTAGACCCTAAACCAAGAAGAAGACGGTGACAGAAAGTGAGAAGCATGAATAAGATGGCTTGATGATACATAAACAGCTAGAACAACACTGTCAAAGTTATACAAATTGCTGGACTTTGAATGAACAGGATATTTGTACAAAAGTTACTAGTATGTAAAAGTTCCGTTGAGTAATTTGTAATATTTGAGAAGCATTGGTATACGGTTATTGGTAGATAGAAACGTTGCATCGTGTTGTAGCTTTCTAGTAGAATTTTACAACATATTAATACCATTGGTTTATATATGGCGCTATAATACCATCGAAAAAAATATACAAAAAAACTGACTTACTGTCCAGATCACACGATAGTAGTATCCCCTAAACTTTCTTTCCCACACCGGGTAAACCGGTCTTCCAGAGTTCAAATGGTTTGATTGGTCATCCAACAACAGATTACTGAACTAACCGTATGTAGTCCCTATTTTCTGTACTTTTAAGAAGGCAAATGGTGGGGCTTGTGTAACTCTCACCAAAAGAAACGATAGGATGGTGGGTGACATTGTAAGGCCTATGAGATTTGTTGATTTGTTGGTGGAGGTTCAGTTGAAGAGATGAATAGAAAAGAGCACTATATATATTTTAATAAGACTAGCTCAGCATAGAGCATTGAATGACAGTAGTGGTTAAATTGTAAACTGACTTCATCATTTGCAAGTTCGAAAGAAAACTGTTTAGTCTCAAGCATCCAGGTTTGGGTTTCCATGGTTTCCCCAAATCATTCCAGCCGAATGGCGGAATCCTTCCTTTAAAAGGCCAGGGCCGAATTCCTTCCCGTTCTTTGTCCCCAGTCCCATCCCGCCTCTAATGACCTCGATTTCAACGAGGCGTAAAGTCATAAGTTAAAATAAAAATAAAAAATAATAATCGAAATAGACATTTTCCAGCACTATGACTGATAGCTTTGTTGTGGTAATTTGCTCCGTACATACGAGTTAAATTTCGTAATTTTCAGTCATCACTTAACGTTTGTTAATTTTGAAGACGATTTTTCTAATAGGGGCAAGAAAATTAGCCGTCAAAGCTGGGGATTCTCCTTAAAAGTACGTAAGCTTTACTGTTAAGGAAAACCATCCATCACTTATATCCTGTTTTCCCTGAAAAAAAGTTTAGGCTATGGAATGTTACTTACTTTAAGCCAAAACTACAAAATTTAATGGTTCATAATTGAATTTATTATTTATGCAAGACACCTGACAATTGTGCTCGATTTCATTTAAGGAATTTAAAATTAAAATTTATAAATGGGAAAAGTAAACGGGTGAGGAATTTAAAACTCCAATTACAAAAAATAAAAATAAAAAAAAGATTTAATTAGATGGCGATTGCTCCATCACAATTAAAATTAATAATAATGCTAATAATATAGTTTCAGGGGCGAGTAGATAGTGCTCTAGTGCTCTGTTGGTTCAAAGCTTCGTTCCATGTTTTCTGTCTTTACCAACATGAGCAAAAAGAAGAATGTTTAAAAGATATTGCCACAGCTTTGCTAGCAATTGATTTTGTGTTATTTCGGAGCTATAGACAAAACTACATGTTACATACTACGAATAATGTTTTGGTTTGTTACCCATGGTACAAATGATAAAACTGAAATGTCTTTTTATTTTCGAAACCGCGCTTCAGGGGTAGACTCCCGGCCACGCTGTACAGATTTCGGTATTCCACGACTTCTCGAAATTCCTGCGAGCGAGTTCCGGTGCTGTTCCTTCCGTGGCCGCATTTCTTCCGCGCCTCGTCAACAACCCTGTCACTTGTCTAATAATTTCAACGAGTCATCAAAAAAGTTTAAAAAATAGTATCAATAGCACGTACACAAAACGTGACCATTTATTTTTTTCGTCAGAGGAATTTTGTAAAATATATATATATATATATATATATATATATATATATATATATATCTTACTTTATTAAAAAATATTTAACAATAAAAGGAAAAGCACTTATAATAATTAGAATGAATTACATGTTAGCTGAGTTACTTAGCTTTAGTCTAACGTTTATCTAGGCACTTGTTTTGTATTTATTGGCGGAACAAATCAGTTTGAAAACATCGGGTGTAATTTTCAAGTAGGAAGAGAGCTCGTTATTGTAATCAAAATTGCTTTCAATACCGCGACACTTAACTGTGTTTTGTGACTTGTTCATGTTTTAATTATTAGAGAAAAAAAACTCTTTCGTCCAATGCGTTACTTGCAGGCAGACACACAACATACTCAAAAGTTATGCGAAAGTCCGTGCAGTTCAGAGTGTTAGCGCGGAAGTGTCGAAATATTTCCGCTCATTGGTGTCGGCATCAACATTCTCAGCGTTTTAAATCTGTGACGTAACTGGAAACAAGCGAAAACTCGTCGTACATTAGCATATCTTGGCTGCTGCTAATACATCCTTGCGTGATCAACAGCGGTCGACTCGACCGTCGCATCGTCTGTTTTAGACCTCAACAGACAGATATATTAAATTGTCGTTTTGTTTGCAAAAGCGGAACAATTTACTCTCGCTTGGGACAGCCGGAAAGACAGCCTGAAAGCGGGACTGTCCCGCCCAAAGTGGGACGTATGGTCGCGTTTAGTGTTGCCAAAGGCCGGCCTCGGTAGCGTAGGAGCTAGTGTGTTAGCTCCACGTGCCGAAGGTCGCCGGTTCGAGTCCGGCCGAGGGCATAGGTGTTTAGTGTATGTGTTGTCTCTATGTCATGTCCATCGTGTTGTGTCTAGAACCACTTGGAAAAATAATACACTGTGAAGCAATGAAATACACTGGATGATTCAAAATACACTTGAGTTGGCTGTATGGCCTCGAAGCCAAAAGCCATTTAAAAAAAAAAAGTGTTGCCTACCGTTAAACTAGCTGCCCACCAGATTCGACTACTAAAACCACCAGAAAACCACTAACAAAAACCGGCGCTACTCTCATAACCACTAAATTTTCCACTAAACAAATATTTCGTTATTACGAAAGAAAATAATGGGTATATTTGCGAGGTATCCTCTTTGCACGTCGATAATTTAAGAAATCCTGTTTGGCCTTACCAATCCTTCCAGGTTCTTTTGCAATCTGATCTATAATCGATAGCACGTTCCGGACGATATGTGTGGCCCCAGGATATCGTCTCACACGTTTTTCTGCTATCACCTCACAGATTAAATTTAGTTATACCTACTCTTCTCTATAAAATCAAAGTATTTGTTGTTTTATAACAACTACTATTTATTAACACAACTTAATTAATTCAAATATTTACAGTTCTCGTTGATACAACATAAAATCTTACATATATCCCACATCTGCTTCTCCTTGGCTTTAAAAACAAACAAAAAACACCATTACAGCCTGCCAACTTCAATATAACAAAAAATATTATAAAAACTCTAATTTACCCATTTTCACATACTACTATACTGTACGGCCTTGTATGTAAAATAAATACATTCATATATTCCATAAGTCGTAAAATTATTACTATTAATATTACTATTATTTCTATGTCTGATGAAGTGGGATCTCATATATTGTTAAAACAGTTACCTTTATTATTACATAATACACATTAAATTTCTGTATAATTAATCAGTACATCAACATGCAAGTAGTAATTCAATGAATCATCAACAAATTATTTAATCAATTGCTATTCTATATTAACTCATCTTTAAGGGCGGCATCACTATAAAGCCCACGCTTACCCGACTCAAGCCCCCCCCCCCCCCCAACCAAAATCCTGGATCCGCCACTGTTAAGAGGTATTTCAAAGTCATTGATCGAGTAAAGTATATATATTTATCTATTCAGACCTTTCTATTAATAATTTTCATCGATTAATTTTATTGATTGAAAATAATAAATATTTTCTGCACAAACACCATGTTCAGTAGAACTTGAATGGTTTAATTATTTGTAAAGTTGAATATCACAAAGTCAGTGTTCATTTTTGACTAAAAACAATAAATCGGTGGTCATGAAATTACGGAACAGCGACCATTTTTTAATAAATGAATATTATTAATTAAAATAAAGGAAGAAATCGATTAAATATTCTTAGAAACCTTAATCGATTGTAATTAATTCAATTAGCTGTTATTGTAACCTTTAACGTGAAATGAAGTTAAAACTCAGTCAACTTCAATGTTTCCTACGCGGTAAAAGTAAATACTACTGAAATAAGGTAGAAATATATTTCGAAAAGTGTAAGTGTAAGTGGCTTAGTTTTTGACTTTTCATTAATTGAAACTGAATTCTACTGAACCACTAGAAAAAAAAAAAAACACTAGAAAAAATTACTAGCCACTAAAAGCAATATTTCTCCACTAAAAGGAGGGTCGAAACCACCAGTTTTAGCGGAAAATCCACGAAGTTGGCAACACTAGTCGCGTTACGTATAGTTAACAGCGACCTATTGTTGCCGGTAAAGTTTCAAACACTGAGGTACATATAAAACGATTGACATACTAGGGCAAGATGTGAACGGAAACTTCGAAAAATTTTAATAACTAATTTCTTTTTTTCTCATTGGGCCACGATATTATTTACTTTATTAAAGTAGTGTATCTAGAGAATGTGCACATAATCGATTTTTTCTGCCAGTGAATACATTTCCGTGACGGTTCCTTGGATTGCTGAATACCGCACCGCTGTTGAATTCTCCCAGGTTGTTTCGACTGAGTATGTCGTTTATGGTTTTTGACATTGTGTTCGCATATGGCGGACGGGACTTTTGTCGACTGTGTGGCCCCGGGCGTCCGAAATGGGCGTCGAACGACTTGACAGCCATTCTCGTTGAAGCATTCTATTAGCGTATATGATGTGCCATTCACCATCGGCGGTGGACTCAAATGAAATTGTTTCAGCGGCAAGAAATGGCGACAAGAAAATAAATCACTATGTATTATGCTGTCAACATGCCGTCTGCTCCTTGACGACGGGTAATTTTACGTTATTAAGGTTCCTAAAGCGGTCAGCCACATACCTCGCTGTCACTCTGCTACCAAATACATATCTCCGCATTATGACTTGCAGAAACTAAATTACAGAATAATCTCTATGTCAGTGAATAAAGTGTAATATGAATTTAGCTCAAAGGGCGAGCGGTATGCAGCAGATGCAAAGCAGTGGAAAGTCTGCATGAAGACGGGATAGGTAATTTAAATACTGAATGGAGAAAGTACATTTATCTTCGACTCGAATGCTGAATTTGGAATAATTAGTCATTTAGTCATCGGTAATAAAATTATTTCCTTCGTCGTAAATCAGTCAACAACGTGGAGCCAAGCTCGTACCGAGAACATAGGGAGCGTTCATAAACAACGTGGCCCGTCGGTTGGTAACTACTACGTAAGCTACACAGGTGATAGGTCGCTAGGAAATGTTGCTGACAGAGTGCTCAGGTGCGACTACAACAGTTATTGGCAAACGTCTCATAAAAAGAATAATAGATGAACAAGAAAGCAAAAAGCATATTTTGTAACTAGCTGTTAATACCAAAATGAAACAGCTTCAATTAAACTGTTTTACTCCTTACAGACGGCTGTATGTCCAAATCTGATACGCCGTATAATATTAACAACACAACATACATAAACACTAACTGGAAATGAGTCTCCAGAACTTCAAAGTCGTCAAAAGTCGATGAGAAAGCAATAACCTAGAATTCTCTATATTTTATTTTATTAAATATTCTTCGTTAACCGCTTCCTGCGTGTCAAAAGAGTTTGTTATTAGGCTGTCCTACCAACCGTTCCTTTTGTGTCTTTTACTAGCCCTCTATCCGTATCGTGAACTGAATTTGAAATCTCTTGTTCAATTTTCATCTAAGCTATCCCAAGTGTAAAGTGTTTCCTAGGTTCCTTATTGTTCCATAAGGGCTGCAACTGTGCAATATTCTCTTATGTTCTGAACGGTTGTTGCAAGCCAGCACGCAGCAAAGTGTGAAGCCACGTACATTGATCAACTAAAACATTATGACCACCTACTTACTAGCATATTGGTCAGCCTTTCGAACGCAATACAGCACCGATTCCGCATAGCATTGATTCTACAAGTCCTTGGTAGGCTTCCAAAGGTATCTGACACAAGATTTCTACGCACAGATCACGAAATTCCCTTAAATTATGGGCCAGCGGTTTGTGGGCGAGGCCCCTGGGAACAAGCATCTCGGAAACGGAGAGGCTGGTCGGCTGTTCGCGTGCTACTGTAGTGAGCGTGTATGGAAAGTGTTTGAAGGGCGGTGAAACCACGAGTAGGCGACAATGTGGTGGACACCCACGCCACAACGTGGAGGTCGGAGGCTTCCCCGCTCTGTAAAGCAGGGTAGGGGGGGGGGGGGCAGATCTGACGGAAGAGTACAATTCTGGTACTTCCAGAAGTATTTCAGAGCATGAGAATCGCGATTCTACCCGATCACCCCCTATCCTGCTTTACACAGCGGGCGAATCTCTGACCTTTACAATCTCCGTTTCCAAGATTCTACCGAGCGTGGTGGGTTATCGGTTAACGCTCTGGCCTCGCATTCGGGAGGACGCCGGTTCGAATCCCCGTCCGGGCCTCCAGATTTGAGTTTTCCATGGTTTCCCCAAATCACTCCAGGCGAATGCCGGGATGCTTCCTCAAAATGCCATGGCCGGGTTCCTTCCAGTTCTTAGTCCCCAGTCCCATCCCGCCTCTAATGACCCCGACGTCGACGAGGCGTAAAGCCATAAGTAACAAAAAAAAAATAAGTTTGCGAGATTGTCGTTCTCAGGTGCCACGTTCACAAACCGCTGGCCTGTAATTTGAGGGAATTTCGTACCTGTGAGTAGGTGTCATATATATCTAGAAGCCTACCAAAGACTTGTAGAATCCATGCTACGCCGAATCGCTGCTGTATCGCGTTCGAAAGGTGGACCGATATGAAAGTAAGTAGGTGATCATAATGTTCTGGCTGATCAGCGTATTGTCTCAATTCTATTTTCAAGATAACTTTAAAGTGTACAAAGAATGTACACATACATGTTCTCAAGCAGTTTAAAACGACGATCAACGTATTACGAGCTCCTGTGACAGCCAAGGGAGCGAGACAATCACCAGGTGCTGGAAGTGACCTGTAGAGGCGATTCTATGAACTGGAAGCCGTGTTTGAATATATCAAAGCTGTAGTCTAGCAATAAACTGCTGTGCGGGACTTGTGCCAGCTCGTTTCTTGATTGCCTTCTTCCCCCGTATCTTGTGGTGAGAGCCGCTGGCGGGCTTGTACTTGAAATCCCTGTGCGTGGTAGTGCAGCTCATTGGGGTCGGCCAGTTGACCCGCCGACGTCTTTCAGCGTGTTAAATCCTCTGCGTAACACATTGTGAAAGGCAGGATATTATTTCAATAATTCATATACTAGAGTCTATGCAGGCTGTCTCTTTCGTCGTGTCGTAACATTTCTTGGAAGCTAACTGTGATAAGTTTCTTATGTTGTATTATGATCTAATGTACGAATGCATACAAGGAAATGAAATGGGCGGTTGCCCCTTCGCGAAGTGAGGAAATGATGTGGGAGATGATGTGCCTGACTGTAAGCTTCAGATGAGAAGTTATTACGTTTTACGGAGAGACTGTAAACAAAGCTCCGTCCCCCGTCCTTTACTGGAGTCGACCTGAGAGGTTATTGCGGACGAGACCCCTGGAGCGCAACTTTCCCTCTGTGTCGAAGTGTCCGTTTTTGGCGCGGATCGTTCGCCGACTAAGTTGCGAAGAACACTGGTGCACCCTTTCTCTGAATAGAGAGCTGAGAGCAGCAAAGGCCGTGGGAATCGGGCGTCGGCGGCAGGTGAAAGGCGTCCTGCGACGGGATAAGACCCCGCCATCAGTTCCACAACACCCGCAGCAGCCACTAACGTATTACAGGCTACGTTTCCTTTAAACTCCAATATGTTCTGCTGAATTAGTGAATGAAATAGAAGAGATTTCAAGTGATAATAACCATGACGTTGGGAACATCAAGTGATAATATTTGATGTTACTAATAAGTGATTAAAATGTAATTACTGATTCAAAAGACTATGGACCTCAGCTACACACACACTTCTAGGAATGCACACCTTACGACGTTTAAACTTCAAAACAAGTATCCATCATTTTTGTCACTGTAATGGAAGTTGCGTCATTTTTATTTTCATACCACCATTTACCCTTTGCTTCGCTCACGCCGACAAATGTGTGGAATAATGCATTTACAGTTCGTTTTCTTATTTTCGAATAGCAATTATCATCCCGGACAAGGATAAAAGGCTAATTTTAATGTAAGAAGTTTCGTTTCTTCTAGTTATGTTCCAAATTCCGGTATCCCTCCAGCTATCACAATGTTTTGATAATCGTTTTCTGTATATTTTAACGTAACTTAATTTCGAAAAGATAAGAATATAACGAGTCAAATACTCATAAAGTTAGACATATTAATGCAAACATGAAATATAATAAATACGATCAAGTTTTAATATCGATATTAAGTAGAAACTTTGGACTGAGTGCGGTGGGTGAGTGGTTAACGCTCTGGCCTCGCATTCCGGAGGACGGTGGTTCGAATCCCCATTCGGGCATCCAGATTTGGATTTTTCATAGTTTCCCCAAATCACTCCAGGCAACTGCCGGGATGCTTCCTTCAAAAGGCCATGGCCGAATTCCTTCCCATCCCTTGTCCCCCATCCTTTCCCGCCTCTAAAGACGTTAAGCAATTTAAAAAAAAAATGGTTCTGGCAAACACACTTTTGCGTGTGTGAGTGTTCCGTCGGTATTATTTTGAAATCGAGCGACTGTTATGACACTCCACACACCCAGCAGCCTGCCCGACCACCCCTCGGGTCGAAGGCCGAGAACTTTTCGGACAGGGTGCGAGACCGCTATTGTTCTCGTATTGGAGCATACGGTCCCGGCACCTGCCATTTGATCCTCCATTAGCCGTGGCCACGCGCAACAGAAATGTCATTGCACAAAGTCAATTTAATGCAGCTAGATTAGCGAGCGGGACCCCAGACCGCATTCCGAGCTCGAGTAACCAGGGAACACTTGGCAGCTCGAGAACAGCAAAGTCCACACTGGTCGGGTCGAACGATATCACCGGCCATAGACAATGGATTTCACATGGATGGTACGATGTTCGACGCTTATCTCTTGATTTTCTAGCAAGTTGATTTTGATGTTTTTAAAACCGTTTTCAACCTCATGTCTAAATATCTTGTGCAGGCAACTGCTCTGGCGTAACCAAATTGTTTCCTTCTGCGAACCTCAATTCCACGAATATTTCCAAACGACACCATTCAACGCAAGCGATGAAGCTGGAGACAATCGCCCGTTTTAGGCATGTGATGCTGCTAAACGAAGACATTAGAGGACAGTTCCATTTCTTTTATATGAGTAGATGACTGTAATTGCGTTAAGGTGGGTGTCCTCCATACGTATCTAAGGCGAGTGTACACTTAGACACCTGTGCTGAGCACGCACTAGTTGGCTAAGCCGACCTCCTGGCTCTGCGACCGACGGGGCACATGCATTGTGCTGGCCACTCGTCGACTGTATTAAGTGAAATTTTAAATGGTTATAGTTTTATCTGTTATTATTGCTCCGAAGTTGTCCTCTCGCTAGATTTTCCGTTCGATACAACGTTTCTATCACGAAGGGAAACATTCGCAGGGCGCCTGTGTTGAGATGCTACTCTGTACCGCTTCCTTTAGTAATGTAATTTGTTTCACAACTGCAGCATTCCGTAGCGGATCTTAAATTGACAAAGATAAAGTTAGACGAACACTGCGCATCGGAAACGCTACATAGAGATCGCATATAAAACAATTTGTGTATTCAAGAATAGATAGCTTATTTTTTTTAAATATAAATATATATATATATATATATATATATACATATATATTATTCACACTTGGTCTGTTGGCCATGCAGTCAAGATACGTTATACCTAGTGCTGTATTTATATATATATATGCGCGCACATTTACATATACCCATTGCACATACATACAAGTCACTGTTAATGTTATAATATCACGTCATAGTTATTGAAATATATATAACAGAAATAGTAATTTACATAGCATTAAGGATATAAACATAAACATTAAAACTTAAAACATTACAAAAGCATTAAATCACATACTTCAAAGTAAAATTTTGATAATCCACTGGCTTTTATAGTTAAAAGTGTTATGGAGCGTTTCCATTATAATTTTAAAACAGTAACCATCTGGTGCTGTGTAAACGACAACTGTTTGCAATATTGAGGAATAGAGTGTGTTGTACCCGTTTATGTTTCTATATTGTTTCTTATAATGAAGTGCACCATCCTCTGGCATATTCAGATATTTTCTAGAGCAATGACGTGTCCTATATTAAGTGGATAACTTACGTACAAATCTTTTAGGTCTTCCCATAAACCGTCTGTTTCTTCTTTGTATTTTTTGCATCCGAAGAATAGGTGATTTGTATTGGCCTACGACTCCCCGTCGCACTGATAAAGTTGGGAGTTTGCTAAATTTATTTTTTACAAGTGTCATCCAATAGACTATTTAGATAGCTTTGAAAGATGCATGTACATTCTAGAAATGATATGAAAGGCATAATACATAATACCCAAACATTATACATACTCACAGACTGAAGACCAATTGATACTTTCTATTCCTTTCATTAGAACAGAATCCAATGAAGATTTAGGGAAAAACTAAAGGATGCCATTTGTAGTAAGGAACACGCCGAGACCACCGCACAAGACCCCCTGTCTACCTCTGCCGCGGTCTTTTGTAATCCTACCAGCAGTGAGTATATACAGTTAAGAAGGGACCGGGAGCAAGGAATCAACATACATGAAGGACGCGGACGAGATTCGAAACACGGAAGTTAGGATTTCCAGTGAGACGTGTTACATGGTACTAAGCCGGGGGTTCGGCTCCTTTTGACAGAAGAACAAGCGACGGTCAAGTGAAATCCATTTGTGGCGGGGTCTCGCCTCGTGGTCGCGGAGATGCGCTCTGATTGGAGCAGACGCGTGCGCGTCGCTTTGAGCTGGCCGGCTACACAAGTGGACGTCGGAAGCTTACACGCCATCATGTGTATATAACGAGATCAAAGGCTGCACGTTAAAAGTCTCGGCCGGCCGCTTTAAAAATAGTCGAGGATCACTTGAGAGACCCTTCAAAGCACGCCCGCCGTCTGCTGGTTGGTAATGAGGTATCGCGGCCAGCCAGTCTGCATTGTATCGCACACGTCATAGTGCTACTGTACGACACAACATCACCCGCGGCCCTGGCGGATCACATTTCTTACATTTCTCACGTGCGCTGGCGGGGCCGGCGACTTGTATTCAGTGCACCGAAGTTTCTAGTTGCTATAATAAAAGTAGAGAATCATGAGAGACATCCGTCAGTTAAAAAGGGTGGGACACAAGGCAGTAGTCTGTCCCTGTTAATATTCAACTTGTATGTAGACGAAGCAATAAAGGAAGTAAAAGAACCATTTTCATGTGGCATAAGCGTTCAAGAATATAGAATCAGTATGCTACGATTTCCTGGTGACATTGTCCGGTTAGCAGAACAGGCTGAGGATATTGAGAAGTTACTGAATGGCATGAACAAAATACAATATCAAAAAAAAAAACCGAGCGTGGTGGTGTAACGGATAGCGTTCTGGCCTCGCATTCGGGAGGACGGCGGTTCGAATCCCCGTCCGGGCATCCAGACTTGGGTTTTCCATGGTTTCCCAAATCACTCCAGGCAAATGCCGGGATGCTTCCTTAAAAAGGCCATGGCCGAATTCCTTCCCATTCCTTACCCCCATCCTTTCCCGTCTCTAAAGACCTCGATGTTGAGAGACGTAAAGCAGTAAAAAAAAAAAAAATAACAAAAATTCAAAGCAAGACAAAAGTGACGAAATGTAGCAGAAATGATAGCAATCACAGTAGATTAAATATAAAAATAGGATCGGATGCTATAGGAGAAGAATGTGAATTCTGTTACTTGGGAAGGAAAATTACAAAGGATGGCTGAAGCACGAATGATGTTGAAAGCAGAATAACACTAGTAAAAAGAGCCTTCATGAAAAAGAGAAAACTTTTAGTTTCAAATATTGATCTAGGAATTAGAAAGAACTTTTTAAATCTATTTGTGTAGAGCACAGAACCGTATGGTAGCGTAACTTGGACTTTAAGAATACCGGAAAGAAAGAAAATTGAAGCATTTGAAATGTGGTGCTACAGAAGAATGCTGAAAATTAAGTGGACAGACAAAGTACGAAATGAACGAGTTTTTGAAATGATGGGTGAGGAAAGAAGTTTGTGGAGAAGCTTACGGAAAGAAGAGACAGGCTGGTAGGTCATATTTTGAGACATGCTGGATTGGTTAATTTGTTAGTGGAGGGAACAGTCGAAGGTAAGAACTGTGCAGGAAGACAGAGATTTGAGGATGTGGGTTGTAAGGGGTATGTAGAAATGAAGAGGTTAGCACAGGATAGGAAGGGACGGAGGATTGCATCAAACCAGTCGAAAGACTGACGACAGAAGAAAGAAAAAGGTTTCTAACTGTAAATCTACTCAGCAAGTCACTTATGCATCACTTTTTGAACATATTTAAGCAGCAGAATACATTGTATCTAGAACGAAAATTTACGTTAATTCATGTAAGCTCTATTTGGCTACGTGCCCTGTGTGTACGTAACAAATCAGCTATGAACAAGAATAGAAAATTAGTCACGTCACAAAATTCGGTATGAGACCGTTTAGTTCAAATTGTTATAAATAATTGAGCAAAAATATTAAAGAGCGACGAAGACATCACGGGATGCATTTTATCCTCATTATCGGCTCGTGTCACTAATCCATTTGTTTGAGCAGCTCAGACAGAAGCTAATTACGATCTGCGACTGCCGTTGGTAAAGAGCGGACATTCCAGGTTACTCGCCTTAATGAATCCGGTTCGCTCTATCGTGTGGCGACTAATCATCCGACTCAAGCAGTCGTTTTCTAAACCTCTTTTTCTTTCACTCGTTTGGTTGTATCCGACGATTTCTAATTGCTCACCCAACCTCGGCAACCATCTGCCTGTGTTGCAGCATCTTCCAGAAACCAAAATGCGGTCTGAAGCATTGTCGTTACTAGTCACTGCCCCATTGAGTTGAATTTGCTAACGGATGTGAATGACAAAAACTCTCTATTCATTTCAATAAATCAAATGACATCAATTAGCTCTTAAGTGAGTGGAAAATAATTCTGTTGTAAATGTTGGGAGACTAACCGGATAGATATTCTAGATTAAAACCCATCAAAGCGAAAGAGTGACTTCTAGTTGTTTCTAGTCTGTAACAGAAAGGAGTGGAATCAGAAACTCTAGTGTGCGCGTAAACAGAAGTCTTAATGGGAGTGGAGAACCAACTGGTGGTATAGTGTTAAGAATTCTCATTACCTGAGCGGTTTCTCAAAAGGCGGTAATCAGCTGCTGTCTGTGAGACGGTGAGCTCACAGGGCCTGTTCATCCTCTCCTTAACGACCTCACATTACTGCCGGCAGCAAAACACCGCCATCTGCTGCGCACGAGAAAAAAGGCGCCTCGCGGAATCACTCCGCGCCATTCTGCCATACTGCCGTATCTGCGCTCTCAGCGACTCCTCAGTGAGGCTGTGTAACAAACAACCTGAGACAAAATATAAATCACACATGGCTACACAGGCCACTCAACCAGCTTACCCGGTTGTGAAATTTTTTTGTTGTAAATGAATCACAGTACATTTTTTC
The DNA here is from genome assembly GCA_031002005.1 of Vandiemenella viatica. Classification (NCBI taxonomy): domain Eukaryota; kingdom Metazoa; phylum Arthropoda; class Insecta; order Orthoptera; family Morabidae; genus Vandiemenella; species Vandiemenella viatica. The sequence continues at coordinate 300,324,871 of JARYHS010011408.1, read as the reverse complement.
TCTACAAGTTAGAGACCACATCAGATGAACAAAACGTGCTTTGGATTTTAACCGCGAAGCGCCGCATTTCGTAAGAACCACGCTACCCCACAGCTGCTAGGGCACACCCGTTAGGCCTATTTGTATCTTCCGTATTATTCCTTAATATACTGTGGTGTTAATTTACTTCGGGTTATTTTTACTATAATATTAACCTTGTAAGTCATTAACAAAATGTGTAACAATTATTTCTCAATATGTCACGGTTGTTTCACAGGATAATATCCAATGGAATATGAATATAATATAATAAAAAAAGTCAGCTTATTAGATAAATATCCACACATAATTAATTCACAAGCAAAAAAAAAAAAAAAAAAAAAAAAAAAACTTAGATTAAAGAAACTTGAGCGCTTACAGGAATCTAAAAGAAGCACTTGACTTTAAACTTCAAGTTTCAACCAGATCATAAAATCGCGAGGTAGAACATTGACAGCTGCAGGGGAGTTGCATGCGTGCAGTATTCGCTTCGAGTTCAGAATGTTACCCGGCCTGTTGATGAGACGCCATGACCGTAGAGCACACACAATGCGCTCTAAACGCTCGTGTACAAGTCTGACACTCGTACTAAAAATGTCTCCCGTACTCCACCTATAAAATTGTCTTGTCGTGAAAACCTCGCTTCCGCCACGGCTTAACAACTCTGGATGACTGTTCTGCCAGCTACGCGGAGCAACCCCTCACATCCTGCCTCCCCCCCAGCGACTAGCTCTTCAGCGGACGCCCTCCGTCGCGATGAATTGGTTGTGACTCTAACCTCAGTGAAGCCTTCTCGCTTCCGTGGTCCCCTCTCTCTATCTGGTAATTATCGGGACTCTTTGATTGCAACGCGGTTGGACAACCTTCATCACCAGTTGCCTTGCTCGTATGCACATGCGAGTAACTTTTATTAATTCCATTTTTATCAGTTACTTGATTCAGAGAGTGCCGTTGCATCTGAATACTGCAGTAGGGATCATTTCTGTTCACTCGTTAAATATCAGCATGTGCGAGGAATATTGTTTCTGTGGCTGTGTCGGTATAAAGAGAATGTTCTCCGTACTCTGCTGACCTGGACAGATGAGTCACCTGACGTATGCTGAGGACAGCCGGCGGACTTGGTCCACGCTGTGCCAAGTCACCGCAGTCGATCTCATTTCAGACAGTATCGATACCATGCAGAGGCATCGATTCGCCGTCAATTGCAAGCACTATGAACAAAGGAGTGCTAATAGACGTTAGAGTATTCGTAAAATAAAAAGTTACTTATTTTCATGGCAAGTTACAAACAGAATTGGCTGCAAGTATTTCTAGTGTATATAAAACGGTTGTTATTGTTGAAAAATTTGAAGTTGCTATGTTATAGAGATTTTAGAAACGTTTGTAAGTGCAGTGCATGACAGGGAAAAAGCTCGAATTATTACTAGAAAGATAATTGATAATTTTGTAATGGGAGGAATTTAAGGTCCTTGAAATAGATGACTTGAAAACTATGGAATGTGTGTTCCAGTACCTTTGTCCTTTGTTGGGCTGTGTCTAAGGATCTATATTCCACATGCTTCGGCAACAGTACCGTCTTTTGTTACGATTCTATTTAATTCTATGTAATCCAATAGAATGTAATTGTACCAAATAAGGTACCTTATTGGCTACATTGACCTCTGAAAATTATTCCGTTTAACATCTAGAAACCTCTGAAATGTCAGAGAGATGAAAGTATGGTTCAGCTTTCGCTGGGGAACGGAAATCTAAAAAATATAGAACGGTGTGTGGCCTACATTTGAGCGTGCTCCTTTGGTCTGTGTGGAACAACACGGCGCGATGTGATGGGAGTCGGTCGGCTGTGGTCTTTCAGCTCGTTACGGCGGGCGGTATTTTATCGCAATTAGGGGCAGCGGCAGCGGTAATGCTGGCCGGGATTCCCCGCCGCCATTAGCTCTGCGCTAATTGCTTCCTCGGGGGCGACCACTTCAGTCCGCAGCCAATACACACACCCGATTCAAGTCGCCGCGCCGGTCGCGTAGTCTGTTCCCTGCAATCATCGAGAGGTAACGTCTGTCTCATAAACTACACAGAACACGTTTTGCGTGCAGATGCCAAAACAACACTCCTCCAATGGACTAAATGCTCTGTCACGTGACGGGACGGGCACACGTCCTCCCCCACTCGTGTTCTTACACCGGACGACTGTGTGACGTGGTTTTCCAGGGCCGATAAGAAAGTTACATTATGAAGTTACATTCACTGGTTTATAATCGGGATCTGATGTTATACATAAAACAATCGTAGCCGCGAGCTGTTATTTTGTGAGTTCCTTTTACGGTTGAGACAACTTCCTGTGTTAGCAGAATCTGTCTTCGAACGGTTTTCAGCTCATTACTGGTGATACATCCGTTACGTCCACTATGCAAAATACGAGTAGACGACGAGGAACGAATACATTATAAACACTCCTCAATGATACTCAAATTTAATAGCTGCCCAGTAACTTATTTGACATCAACATAACAACACGCCAGTTTTGTATTTACACTGGTAAAATTCTAAAATAAACTGTTAAACAATGATCGTATGCTAATAGACATCCGAATACCACACGCTTACTGTAGAAACATAAATACATACCTGTGTACAAGAGACTTGCAATTGTAATAATTATTCGATAATGAGTTGGACCTCATGTGGTGATTGTGTTATGTTTTTTTTTTTTCAAATGCTATTTGCAGACCTGTTAAGTAATATCGCAGAATGAAGTGATGGGTGCTGGTCTCCCTTCTTAACAGCTAACTAATTTTGAAGTATTCCGGTTGGCTGGTTTTCGTGATGAGAGCGTCTTAGTGCTGTCGGTATTTTGTCAAGTTTCTGTTAAGTCGTGAGAGATCTTGGCAGGATCACTCAAGACACATTAGTAAACATATATTTTAATAGGTTTCTTGAGCGAAATATTTTGCGTAGCGAGTGATTGCGAGTGCTGTTGAGATGTCGTACTGTACGGGAGGAGTTGGCAGTCTCTCTCTATGCTGCGATGAAGTATAAACAGTTCTTTGCTGATAGTTTTTGCGAAGCCCCGTATCGAGTGTGGCGTAAACAGGAATATCACAGGTGTGTGCTCGGCTAATTACATCCAGCTGTGTGCCAGACTATCGTTCTGTAGGAACACTACTAAGGTAGTAATAAGTCGCAAGCACGCTTTCATAGGTGTGCATGCCAATTACCATACCAATTGCGAAATTTTTTCTTGTAGCCAATTGTAACCACAGACATAGCAGCTTAATACCATAAATCAATAAATTACTTTTTGAGCACGTGACTCCTTCATGGAAGAAAGGTATAACTTTTCTGGAAATGTATCATTCGAACTAATGCAACCAGTTTACGAAATTTCAGTTAAGCATGAGTATTATCTAATTGTTTATAAGTTTCCTATTTCATGTGAAAGTGGTTGAGGTGATCATATCTGGTCTGAATCAACACTGAGCACGTGCTCTTTAGTTATTACTGAAAACAGAACCTAACTGATTTCTAACTGTATTTCTTCGATTTTCAGGTATGTACGTGCGCGACTGTCACTTCGTGTTGAATCTGATTACGTGAGTACTCTTACAGCGAGCTGTATTTTAAGTTAATACCACTTATAGCTGCAGCAGGTACACTTAAAAGTTTAATTCATTCAGCAACATGTAATTAGTCCACTAAGTATCTGTATGTAGTAAAAACCTTACACACGAAGCAAACACACGTATCAGCCCTCTCAGTTTTATTTTGATTTCTCCCTCCTCCTTCTTTACCTTCTTGATCATTTCTCTCAGTCACTCCTTTTTTATTCGTTTCACCCTGTAACGTTCTGACCTCATTACCTGATTTAAAATTATAATTAATTTTATTATTTTATATTTTATCATGAAAGGTAGAACTTGCGTGAATACTTTATACGAGAAATCACAAATTGTTTTATTACAATTAATCACATGACATATATAACAAAATTAGTTAAAATTACTCAGTTGTCCTTTTGCGGGCGCCAGGGTATTTTATATAAAATACACAAAAATTAAACAGTAAACGAAGTCAACATTTTGACTTCACTTCTGAAAGAGAAGATTGCTCCGGGCTATGAGAGTTCTTATCTGCAGGGTCGTAGCTGGGCAATACTATGAACTTGAAAGTCTAGCTAGCACAGTGTCCTTCATTGGCGATGTATAATTACCGAATGTACATGTCTGCCGCCACACATTGGATGACGGTCTTCTCTGCTATGGACCAGTGTAGCACAGTTCCTCAGATGTCGTCCTTTGCCTGAGCTCATCTGCTCAAACAACATAGCGGGTGTCCGGATCCAGGTAGCAGCAACAGTCCCACTCACGAATAGACAGTCCAGAAATCACATCGTCCGAACGTGCTGGCCGGCCGGCATCGAATATCTCTTCCCTCGTTCGTCGTGCCACATGCAAAACAGAAAACTCTCGCCGATCACCCTGTTTGTCTACCTGGCCAGCACAAATCTCCCCTCCATTAGGCACTCACTATTCTCCCCTCGCTAATTCTAGGAACCGGCCTGCTGGCATTCCTCAGATCTGCCGCTCCACACTTGTACAATGTACCCTGCGCCCAAACGCCCACTAAAATATTCCACATTTTAAATAATAAACATATAATTTATTAATGTAACTAGCGGTCACAAGACGCGTTCGTTACAACCCTAAGCTTTTAATTACTTGAGCCGTTCCTGCTCTTTCTGCTTTCATTTCCTTTTTTAAATATTCTTGATTTATGATTCATTTTTTATTTGTGTATAAGCAGCTCTTATTTATTTCACCTTTTTTTCGTCAATACATTCGTTTTTTTTTAGATTTCTTTTTTTCACTTTTTTCTTTCTTGTTTCTTCCTATTTGATATATTGTTGCCATTCTCTCCTTGTTTATTCCCTTTTTTCAGTACACTGTTATACATCTTGTTTTTGTATTACTTTATGGTATTTTCATTTAATGTATATTTTATTTTTCCTTGTTTCTTTCTTTCTTAATGTAGCTCAGCGTGTAATGTTTATATTTGATTGAATCTCTCCCTTGTTCCATTCTGATTATTTTATTCAGCTTTCTTAATGTCAGATGTAACGAAAATTAATAATCACTTATTGATTGAGCGCTATTACAGCTAATCGAAGATCACCTATGAAAATAATTAAAACGGAGATGAAGATGTTCATTCATCTATTTTAAATTAACAATTGTATGTCAACACCAAACTTAATTACAGTAAATATGAGCAATAAACTTCATTTCACGAAATACTTTTATATTCGTGGGATATATTGCAAATTAAATTTTACAAACATTTAGTGCAGCCATTTGAGAGCAGTGACTGGATTTATCGTTTGTGTAAACTGTGGTTATAATATTGAGGCGCGTGAGGTTCTGCAGCTCGAGTGGTGGTCGCCCGTATTGAGACGTGCGGGTAGCCGCCCAGCTAACACCACCAGTCCCACTAACAGACCTCCTTCTTAACAGAAGAAGTCGAAGCGTTAAACTATCGGTTTTCTCTTCTTCCCTTCCATAAAGTTTTACCACAATTATCAAGTATTGGGCTCATTGGTGAGAGTTCTACTAGTTTTAATGCGCACGTGTGTCGTAAGCTGAGAATTTTCCACTCCCATTCCTTCTGGAGCGGAGGTGGCCGCAAGTTTGCTGCCTATTCAGTTACATGAAAGAAATGTTTCCACAAAAAGGTTGAACTGCCGAGGGTACCTGTCCTCGATGACACTAGGAACACACACAAAATTTCTAAACAGTGCTGCAGATCTTGACCGTGGGACCTTTCGAATTGGTTCGTTACACTCTCCAGCCGTTCATACACCTGATTAACACACATTTCCTGTATTAGAAACAGGGCTCCTCTCTCCACAGATCGTTCTTTACGTTGGTTTATAACAAGTGCGCTCTAACTGCTAACTGCCTCCATGCTTTACGCGACGCTATGTTTTATTTTAGCATGTGACTGTGAAGAACAAAGCCTCCTATAATTTGCATTGTATAATTGAATATTTACTGTTACTAAACGAGCTACAGGTTGCAGTTTTCCGACTGTGATAGACATTTAGCAGCTTTAGGTAGCGGTTTAACGTAGCCCTTTGCGCTAATCTATTCCATGGTTTGTTTCCATGTCTAGACCACTACTCCATTCAGCTTCTGAAGGATTGATTACTGAATCCGCTGTCTCCCTCTATCTTCTATCATTTCCTGACTACTTCGTTGACTGGCTCGAGCGGGATGGGTAAGTGGGAGAACACAGGTTCAAAACCCTGTCGGGCCATCCAGATTTGGGTTTTGTATGGCCTTCTCAAATCATTGGAGGCGAATGCCGCACCGGGATGGTTCCTTCAAAAAGCCATGACCGAATTCCTTTCCCTTTCTTTGCATCCAGTCCTTTCCCGTATATAGTGACCTCGATGTCAACGACATGAAAAATAAAAATAAAATACATTAGCTGGCCTTTAATACCTAAGCGTATGCCATATTAACATAAACCTGTCAGTCAAGTTTTGACCCAGACTCGCTTCTCATTAATTCGACTAAGCAGCTACTGATTTATGAAACGATTCAGGCATTTGATCTGCCTTCTACATTACGTATCACAGTGTAGAACCTCTTCCTCTCTAAGTTTTTTTTGCAGTGTTAGAATCACCTCCATACACTTTTAGAAATGGTTCCATGATATTGAAATTTTTCGGTTGTATTTACAACTTCACTTTCAGGCTAAGTTTATGCTACGAAAAGCTACGAAAGTATTCTTATATCTGTAAGATTTTTTCTCTATCGCTTTAGCATATATTATTCCATAATAGTTTATTCAGATTTTTCTCTACTTTATTGATGCTAGTTTTACTGGTTTTGGAAAGATTGGATTCCTTTCGTACCAGTGTAATGGTATAGTTCAGAGAACCGCGTAAGAAGTGAAGGCAGGGATCTTCCAAAACTGTGCCAAATAAGTTTGTATAGTGGATGATGACGATGAATCCCGTTGCACTCCACTGCAGTCCGAGGCGCTCTGCTCTGGGCGTGTTATTCGTGAACAACATGCGAGTGCTCACGGGACGGGGCAGCGAGGCGCGCCTTCCAAAATAAACGCCAGCGGCCGTGGAGCCGCGCCAAGCCGACTGCGCCATCCGTCTCAATAGCCGCCCTAATAATGACGGATCAGCGCGCGCGGCCCGCATTAATAGCGCCGCGACAAACCACTCAAGCAGTCGACACTGGCCCTGCACACGTACCCATACTAAATAAACATTTCCTCACTTTACTTCGCTTCTTTCTCATATACTGAAGAAACGTTGTGTTAATTCATTCCAAGTCATCAATTAAGGGAATTCCCCTGGAACAAACCGTAAAGACTAATGTCCTCTTCACACTGCGCTATTCCGAAGCGACGCGACTGAGACTTGAGTCTCGTCAATTTGAGTTGCCTGCGAGTACGATACAGACAGGTGGCCTAGTACCACACAAAGAGGACACTGTGAGGCGGTACAGTCTCTTCAGTCTGTACTAGCCGTGCTGAGCGTCGCTCTAACAATCATCCCCGCTGCGGCTTCTAAACGAGTTTTTCATGATGTTAAGAGGTGACGATGTTACTGTCGGCTGTCTTAATTACAACTATTATAGAATCCGAAGAATTTGTTGCCATTCTTAAATCATATATACAAGAGAAAAATAATGGAAAAAAAGAGTTGGTAAATGAACAAATTTATTAAAAGATATGGATCACTTATGAAATTTTGAAGCTAATATTAGTGATAAGAAGTAACAAAAAGTAAATAAAGATGCAAAGTATTTAACGTGGTATTAATTAATTAAATTATTCTTGATGTTACTCCACACATGCCGAACGAATGTCAATATTCACTACCAAAGAAAGCATTATTTCACAATACATAATTATGACTTTCTCAATTTATTTATCAAATGATGACTCACAATATATAAATTTAAATTTTATTTTTGCCAAATTCTTATTTGATTCTTTCATATATACATGTGACTAATTACTATACAGATGCTTGCTGTTGATTAATATTACTTGTTCACTAATTAAACTAATCAAACGATGAAGACTGAATGTTCCCTCCACACTTTAAACGGAATAATATTGCGCTACCTCCGACAAGTTACAATCTGGCATTGTTTTACACAACAGTCCATTAGAGCCAAATATTAATTAAAACTCGTTTGAAATAGTTTTAAATGATAAAGAAAATTACTGGATACTAATTAGACGTACTCTTTTCTAAAATCCACCCACAAACTTAACTTGCACGCGTGTTCGTCTGCAATGTTTCACAGGACGCGACTGGCCGGCGACTTCCTTGAGACTGGCAAGATACGCTTCTCTTGGGAGTCGCGCCGTTTGTACATACCCACTACACAACACTGGGTCTGCTGGAAACTCTCAAGATACTTGAGTCTCCGTCGCATCGCGTCGCGTCGCGTCGCCTGAGAATTGCGCACTGTGAAGAGGGCCTAATCAGCTGATGGTGTCAGGTCCAACGAGACTCCAGCAGCGTGCCCGCAATGTTGTGGCAACTTGCATCCCTACACAACTGATGGCTGTGCGCTACCGTCGCGTAGTATTTGTGCTGAGAAGCGATTTGCAGCGTCGAGTTGAAACGTTGTGTTCGTCCTGGCCTGCCATAGCGTCGGCATTCGTATCACACCACACGTTACGCACGGCAAAACTGTTGGCAACCTCTGCTACCAAGCTGTCCAGTTTGTCATCCTGCGTGCGTAGAACTACTCTGTCAGTACTGGCCTCTAGTCGCGTTATTGTTGTTCCTCTTTGTTCCATTAGAGTCTTATGTTGAGCGTAATTGTGCAATGCCTTACGAAAAGTATATTTCATTTATCTTTCCCGAAATAGTACTGTTCTCTCACATCTTGCGATACGCCAGTTGGCTTGTCGAAAGAGACCGAGTCTCATGTTCCACATTATTGTTGTGCTATTTGGGACCCGTTTCGTAAGGGGTTGATGGAAAGTATAGAGAAAGTACAGAGAAGAGCCGCTCGATTCGTGACCGCTGGCTACAGTCCTTATGAAAGCGTCACAGAACTGATTAGTAGACTAGGCTGGGAGTCTCTGGTAGATAGACGACACACGTTTCGTTTAAACTTACTGGTAAACATGCATACTCCCACTTTCACTCACGAGTGTAGTGAAATACTTCGTCCACCAACCTATTTGAGTCGGAAGGACAGGAAAGATAAAATTAGAGAAATACGGTGCCGGACTGATTCTTATATGAATTCTTTTTTCCCTCGTACCATTAGGGATTGGAATGAACAGCAAAGAGATTAGCTTTGGTGCTGAGCACTCTCTGCCACCCACAATTTTGTGAATTGCAGAGTATATATGTAGATGTAGATGTGTAGGAGATCAGTTATCTATGTCGCGTTTCATTAGTGGCGCTTACAGTTGTTAAATACGTAGTTGGTGAGGTAGCATTTGCCTTGTACCTTCCAGTGTCAATATGGCGCGTAACATCCACTGGCAAACTGCAGGTTTCTGGAAGAGTGTAGTGATTGTCAGTTAGTCAAAACAGTTGATTAATTGGTCACGCGGCTGAATGTCATTTGAGATGAAAGTGCGCCGCTTGTTCAGATGTGTACGTGTATTCCATATACGTAGTGTGCCGTCCCCTTAAGCTTAGTTGGTTGTGGCATCGTGGTAGTTTCCTCCGGCCGTGTAGAAAAGGTCTAGTTCGAAACTTGGCCACCAGGGGAGGACGAGCAGTGATGGTGCCAGGTTGCGTTTCAAAACACCTGCACTAAATCCCTAACCAACGCGCAACCTCGTGTGGAGCGAAGGCGGCGACACGGATTTGATGGAATGGCAACGTCACGTCTTTTTGAAGAGTTGGCCTCAATGGATTGGCACCGGTTTTGACTCATCTTCATAAACACTTAACACAGAACAATAACGATGTCTGCACAGTGCTCTGTGTGCCCGATAAATTACTTCTTCACAAATGACACATTTCACATACAAAGCCTACATGTAACATACAGAACACATGTGGAAATTCAGTCTTTCATAGGCTATTGCTTGCATGTAGGTTCCACGTGTGTTCTACCAGGTAAATTCTGATATACTGTGGTTGGTGTCGTATTTTACCAAATAATTCTCTCTAGCATACTACTTCACCTGATGAACACGACGAAGGAAGTTGTGGAGAAGTGGTGTGTAGCAGAATCTATCCGACAGACTACCCATGACAATTATGCATAATGCAGGACACAGATGAATGGGTTCAGAGAGACGAGGCTAAGGTCATTCCAGCAAGAACAGGCTGTGTGGCAGGAGGGAACAGCTGAATGTGGACAAAAGATAGGACATCAGCCGGTAGAAGAAAGAAGCATCAGTATGTGTGTGCTCTTACCTGTATTTATATGAGAATAGTAAGAATCAGATTCCTAAAACTGCCGACATTAATTTAGGCTTCATATACAGTCACAGTTGAATTTTTGCTAAATATATTGAAAGAACAAGTAAACTGTTTGAGAAACACGCAACTGTCACAGTGCCTGGTCTGGATATGTTACTCTCGCAAAGAGAAGCCAGCTGAGACCAATCAGTGACGCGGAATAAAGGAAGAGGCCTCAGCGAGACCTCGCCGGGTAGGGGGCTACACAGACACAAACAAGGACGAGTAATTCAAGAAATGATCTGAAAGTCCCCGAAACAGTTGGTTTTAAGATTTATGTCTGTTCCAACACTACACAGAAACTTGTGTTTCGTATTCACAGTTTGAATCTTAAAATCGGAGATATATTTTATCTCGCTGTCTACAACTGCATTTGAGAAAGAAAATAAAATGTATCCTGACAATCAAACAGTACTCTAAGTACGGTAACAAGTAACGTGTTGCTATTAGAAAGCTCGGTAAACTGAATTTCTTTAAATTCTATTTGCAGTTTCCTCTTAAAGAATTTTGATTGTTTAAGCTTTTACTAAATAAAAGATTGTAAATAATTGAAATTTACCTCAGGCTTTTCGTTGATATATATATATATATATATATATATATATATATATATATATATATATATATATATATAAAATCAATAAATGTTATAACAGACGAATAACTGGAAAATAATAATTGGCATTAAAATGTGCAACTGCATTGGAAGTTAAAACTTGGTATCGAGGAGGGAAGGGGGAGGACGCTGGTTCGAATCCCCGTCCGGGCATCTAGATTTAGCATTTCCATGGTTTCCCCAAATCACTGCAGGCGAATGCCTGAATGCTGCTTTAAAAGGCCATAGCCGAATTCCTTCGCGTTCCTTGTCGCCAGTCAAATCCCACCTCTAATGACCTCGACGTAGACGAGGCGTAAAGCCATCAGTAAAAATAAGGAAATGGTTCCGAGTTTTCCAGTAACAAGTCTACAAACACATGTAAGGTTTATTATAGACTTGAGGGTCATACGTTAACGCCTTCATTGGAATGATTGTTCAAGTAACTATTGTGGTTTTGAACATTTCGTCCACATTTTTAGCTTAGTGAAAAGATATATACTTCTAAACCACCAATAGGCAGTGAGGTATCCGAATGGGAACGGGAGCTCTGAGTGCTATTTGCATCGTTACAGGTAGTGTCAACAAGGAAACGTATTCCCTGCTCTCCACTAAGCAGCAGCATAATCAAGTACAATAGCCGGAACTTGTTTCACACATCTTAGCATAAAGTTGCTTTCCAAACTGAGTTCACTAGTGGGTTGCATTTGATGCGAGATGTACAGTTTATATCGTGGAGTCGTTTGGCTGCGGCCAGATCGCACTTTGTAGTGTTCTGTTGGTATGTCTCACCTACTCTCTGCTGTAAGCGTTGCTTTGCTCACCTTGGTATTTACGCACAGCGGTGGCACATTTTTGGCCAGTGCTGCCCCCGCAGAGTTTTATTCCTGTGGACTGTCCGGCTTTAATGTCGCGGTGTCTCGGGAGGGAGGTCTTTGTATTTCTGCTTGGCGGGACACTTGCAAATTAGCCGAGCGTTGCGTTCCGGGACAGCTAACTCGCAGTTTAGGTGCGGTGAGCCTCCGTCTACTTGCTGCCACCCCTTACACACGTGTCATTAACGCGATAGTGCGTGTGGCGTGTTTTTTTATCCTGCATAGTATATCTTGCATACCTCGCGGTTTTGTTACTAAGATTGCCATTATAATGTCCTACATTCGTTGACCGACATGAATAAATCCATTTTATTCACAATATTGTGTGAACGGTGATCACTAAACGTCGGACTTTAGCTAGCTACCGAACAGGAAGAGGCGCAGTCGGTCAATCTTTGCAAGTTCGCGACTGATGTGGGATATTAGAAGCGCTGCGATAACAGTAAATAAAAATCATGATTCTGCAGAAACTGTGCACATGTTAATGAGATCTCCATGTTTGTTGGATGTAAGAAGAAGCCAAACCCACTGTGATGCGATGCTCGTACAATATTGCAGTATTAAGTGTTCTGATGACATTCTCTTGTTAGCAGAACAGGCTGAAGATACTGAGAAGTTACTGAATGACATGAACAAAATACTAAAGGAAGATTTTGGACTGAATACAAATCAAAGCAAGACAAAAGCGATGAAATGTATCAGAAATGATAGCAACCACAGTAGATTAAATATTAAAAAAGGATCGGATGCAATAGGAGAAGTAAGTGAATTCTGTTACTTGGGAAGCACGAATGATGTTAAAAGCAGAATAGCACTAACAAAACGAGCCTTCATGAACGTCGAACATACTTAATGCTCGGTGAACAATTCCCTACTCTGTACGTGTTTTCGTATGAAATCTTACATAAAGCTCATTTACTACTGTACTCAACACTTTTTCAAATACATCTGTTTTGGTTTTATTTAAAACACAGAGTGCAAGTCACAATTTGATTTCAATGAAATGCGAGGGAATTTATCCGGCAACATGGCCCCTACATGAAATAGAAACTTGCAGTAAAACTACTGCAACGTTATCTAAAATATATTGAGCGCTGTATCTAACTCCAATTCCGATGTCTCCAGTACATAAAATTTTTAATTAAACGCTGTTCTCTATTAAGAAAATCGTATTGTTCTCAGAACTGTAGTGTAGCATTCTGCCGTATCATTTTTTTAAAAAAAAATTGAGCAGGTAGCCTCTTAAAAGAAGTGAATATGTCATGGTTGTTGATCTATTTTGCACAAAGGAGCGAGATTTAATGCGAAGTGTAAAGCTTGTGTGGTCGTAATTACCTGGTGAAAGGGTTTCTATTGGCTGCCATCCCTCCCATATAGTAGCCACCTTAACCTAACCCCGTAATCCTACTAGGTATTGGGAACCTACAGATTAACACGGACACCGAATTACGGAAGTGTTCTGGCGTTCTTCACATTACACAGCAAGCTGTGCCAGAGGTAAGGGCCTTGAAAATCCACGCTGAAACAGAGATTCGAACCGCGGACGGTTGGATCTCCAGTCAGGCGCCTTAACCACTGAGCCACTAGACGACTGTGCAAACCAAGGGAAGATCGATAGTTACAGAAATACTGATTATCCATACTCTGCAATTCACAAACATTGTGGGTGGCAGAGGATGCTAAACTAAACACCAATCTTAATTCTGCGCGTTCCAGTCCCGAATAGCTCGAGGAAAGAATACATAAAAACATCAGTATCGCATCTTATTTCTCTCTTCATGTAATTAAAAATTGGAGAATAGTTTTGGTGGATATTCACATTTTTTTGAATTGCAAAACATATACGTTCAATTCTGATGAGTTCTATGTCATTTATATCAGTTTGTTACTTTATATCGCGTAAGCTTTAATTAGCCTACGTTCTGAAGATAAACAAATTACTCGCAACCGTATTTTTCAGCGATTAACATGCAACACCTCTACTGTTTCATAATGAATGGTCACAGATAAATATTGCTCTCCCAATGGTGCTCATGGTCCAGCATCATGATTTGTTGCTGCCTCACTGCTGGTGACGCCAGAGAGTTCTCGGTAGCAGCAGTTCCTCTGAACTCAGGTGCTGGCGGTATAAACTCGCCCAGCACACCTGCTGAATCACAGCCGGGTCCCGATACACTTCCGTTTTCTCACCTCCAACCCCATTTCTCACTGGCGTGGGCAATTCTGGAGAGCTGCCCAACACCCGTAATCGCTGTGGACAGTTGAGTTCGTAGCCAACCAGGCTAGTGCACTGTGAAGGTGTTGACTGGTTAGAATAGTGTGGGTGAATGCGGAACATCGCAAGTAGTGGAGGAGAGCCGAAGACAGGCATCCTGCGAGCAGTGTGTGGCCATACCACACAGCTGGCGGTGATTCGTCCACTGGAGTGGAACGTAAAGTTGGGTGATGCCCTTCATGTCCTTGAAAAGATGAGGTCTGAAACCTCCGGCGCCGTGTTTCACCCTCTCTCTTGTTTCATCGTAGTGTATACACGATGCGGAACAACATACTCACAACACCGCAACACCTGCGCGAGGACCCAACCTGCTGAGGAGCTGGCGTGTTCGACCGCGTGTGTAGGAGTGATGTGGGTGACGCCAGTAACGCAAACACGTCTGCGTCTGATTCCATTCCTCTGCGGCCACCTGCCGTAAATCCCTTTCCGCACGCAGCCAGTAGTTAACGTCAGGTGCGGCGGCAGACGGGTGAAATACTGCGGTTTCGCCATCTGAGGCGCGATTTATGGCGCCTCACGCGGTGACTCGGCTGTGCTGAGGCACTAACGACTCGCATTCGTTACCTGCGTGCACCTGCCGGCATTTTGATTGGTGCCGACCCACATGTGACTGCGTGCTCAATCAGTCCGGATTAATCACCTGTTCATTGTACTCCTCTGACACTCAGCGTCGATGTAATAATGTTTTACGAATTGCTGACAAGGTTTCAAGTTGTCAGGCGTTCCGCCACTTTAGTAGATTGGTTTACTCCTTGAAAGGTTAAGTGCGTGTCAACCGCGGTTCAAAAAACTACCACAGTTCACTGGCGTTCATAGATCAAGACCATGAGTTACTTGGCATAGATTTGTGGGGTAAAAAAAAAAAGAAAAAATCAGTGTTGGCTGTTTAGCGCAGTGGAAGAATGACAGAAGAGGATGGGGGCTCTTGGGGAGAAATTAAATTCATACTCAGATTTCAGAGGTGAGAATAGAATGATCATCATCGGCGGGGATTTAAATTTACCAGGTGTAAACTGGGAAGGGAATAAGATAAATAACACAAGGGAACAAAGATTTGCAAATATCTTAATAAGGGAAGGAGGGTTTACACAAGTGGTTGAGCAAAACACTAGGGGACAAAATATTTTGGATATATTTCTAATTAAGCCCGATGAAAACCTTTTGAGGTATCAAGTAACTGAAGGAATAAGTGATCATGAAGCAGTTCTGATGGTAGAGGATTCAGTAAACCAGCAGCCAAAATTGAAGGGGGAAATAGCTACAATTATAAAAAGGCACAGGTTTCAAATTTGAGGAGATATTTCAGGGAACAATTCAGCAAATGGAAGGAAGGCTCAGGTACAGTAGAGTCAAGGTGGGAAGAGTTCAAAGTAAAAAATAAAGAGAAGTAGAGAACCTATGTACTATAATAGGGAAGTGAGGAGATTAAAGAGGTTGGTAAGAAAAGAACATAACAGAGTTAAGAGACAGCAGGGTAGTAGGGAATATTTAAAACAACTAAACAAGAACTTAATAACAGCAAAGAAAATGGCTAAAGATGGGTTTATGAAGAGTATTGTCAGTGCAGGGGGACCATTGACTGATGCATCTAAAAAATTCTATGGCTATATCAGGAAACTGAGGGGAAGGGAGGGTGTAGAGACACTTATAGATAAGGATGGAGAAGAAGTTACTGAGGATTTGAAAAAGGCAGAGATTTTAAGTAACTGGTTCAGTGAAAGCATTAGGGACAATGAATCAGAAACAGGAGGGTCTAATTCGGAGAACGAGCTTAACAACACAATTAGAAATGACGATAGTAAAAAATTTGATATCCATCCTGAGGAAATCATGAAGGAAATAAGAAAGCTGAAAAAACATAAAGGGGCTGGTGAAGATAATATTACTACAGATATCTTAAAGATAGCCGGATGTGACATTGTACCTTATCTTGAAATATTATTTAAATTGAGTCTAGACACTTGCTGCTTACCACAGGACTGGAAAAGTGCAATAGTAGTACCGGTACATAAGGGAGGGGTGAGAAATAGAGTTGAGAATTACAGGCCAATCAGTTTGACATCAGTGGTAGGTAAATTAATGGAAAGATTGATATGCAACCACATCAGAAATATATGTGAGGAACGTAATTGGTTTTCAAGCAGGCAACATGGTTTCAGGCAAGGACATTCATGCGAATCTCAGTTGGTGGGATGTATGCAAGATATTTCAGATGAAATGGACAAGGGAGGCCAAATTGATAGTGTAGCACTAGATCTGTCTAAGGCGTTTGACAGAGTAAGCCATAAAATGGTAGTAAATAAGGTAAAAACCATTGGAGTGGATAAGAAAGTCATTTGCTGGGTAGAAGAATTTTTAAAAGGTAGAAAACAGAAAGTTAGGGTAGGAAATGTAGTATCAAAAGAAGTGGAAGTAAAAATGGGAGTGCCACAGGGTAGCGTATTGGGACCATTGCTATTCATTATTCTAATGAATAATTGTGTTGATTGTTTACTATCTGAAATTAGATTGTTTGCAGATGACATAATGCTGTATAAAAGAATCAAAACGATAGAGGATTGTAAACAGTTGCAGGGTGATCTGGACAGGATATCTAATTGGGTTGGTAAACATGGAATGAAGATAAATGCAAAGAAGAGTCAGCTTATTAGATACACAAATAAAAAACAAAAGGTTAATTATGAATATAAGGTGGGGAAAGAATTGCTTGCTGAAGACTTGAAATGCTAAATATTCTGGAATTACTTTTGATAACAAACTTAACTGGGCAGGACACATAGGACAGGTGGTAGGAAAAGGTTTCAAAGTTCTGCACTTGTTGGAGAGAGTGATGAGGGGATGTACGAGAGAAGTCAAGGAATTGGGTTACAAAACTTTGGTCAGACCATTGCTCGAATATGGTAGTGTAGTATGGGACCCTCATTTTACGTATCAAATACAGGAGTTGGAGAGGGTGCAAAGAAGGGCTGCTAGATTTGTTTCTGGAAATTATCGCAGAATGCAATCAGTGACGGATATGATAAAGGAGCTGGAATGGGATTCATTGCAAGACAGGAGGAGGATGAGGAGGGTCATGGGAGTGTACAGGGCATATACTGGCGATGAGGCATGGAAAGATATTGCAATAGGTATGAAAAGTAGTGCATGGAAGGGAAAAGATGACCATGACCACAAGCTGGCACTCGATTTCAGGCACAAGGGTGTGGGAAGATTCTCTTTTTTAGGTAAGGGTGTCAGGGATTGGAATGAGTTACCAAGAGAAATGATGAATAATTTACCGAAAACTTTGAAAGGAATTTAAAGATAAAATTAGTAGAGGGCAAATGTAGGTGGGTGCAGGATAGGGGGAAGATGGGTGTGTAGGGAAATTGCCACCGGAGCCTGTGCTCCATTGCAATTAAATTAAATTAAATAAACAGCTACATCTCGTAGACAAGGCAAAAATTTTTGGATGTGAAGGACAGATTAAGGGAGAGTGAAAGTTCCAGAAGCAAGGCGTCTAACCCTAATTATTTTTCTTGCATCTGTTTGAGATTTCGGGCAGTGCGTACATGCATTCACAACCCGCGTTCGTAGATTGAAATCCTGTAATGTTTGCGTATACGTGGTACGCTCCGTGGCTCGGGTCGTGTCCCTTTGCCTCTTGGCGGTGGATCTGCGATGAACGCCTTTATGTCCTTTGTCGTTATATGCTGGCACTTATCACGGCGTTCACGAATTTAGGCTATAACTTCGTGTTTTGAACCTGTTGTTTGGAATAAAAGAAAATAATTATATAAATTATACATTAGCAGAAAGTATTTTATTTGTTAAGTTAATAATCTTAATAAATATCTTAAGAAGTCAATATTGTTTCTGTATATTGTTCGTCACACTTTTCTTACATATAACTGGGTAGAATAATGAAGTTGGGTTCCTTCATTTTTGATTTTGGTACTCTGTTCATACCAATTTCCTGTATAGCCCCGAACTTTATAAACTGGTCTGAATATATTAAATTGTTGGTAAGTATGTCCATTCCTCTTTGTAACCAGCCGATAGGAACCTTAAATTTTAATCGCTGCCATCGGACCTCGTCACACATTTACTTACTTTGGAACCATGTGACCAATTTCTTGCACTGCTCGTTACTTTCCTCTAGGTTGTCCTAGAAAGTTTTGGAACACATTCGATTTTATACTGTAATGTCACCCCTTCCCCAGTCTCCATAGATAATTCAGACTCAATGCTTGTTCCATAGGCTTCTTTCATATCATTATTTCTTATGTCGTAATTTATTTTGATTGACAGCATATCGTATTTGTTCTGCTTTTTGAAATGAGCCACGGGATACCTTGCAGTATCGTGTGCGACACACTTCACTCACAGAAGTGCAGCAACGCCACATAGCATTGACTCAGAAAGTCGTCAGAAGTCCCTGAAGAAATATTCAGCCCTGATTTCCCTAGACTCACCCAAATTTGCGAAAGTCTTACCGATGCCGATCATTATCCAAGAATCGATCTTTCGATCATGTGCCAGATATGTTGGATCTGATTCATGTCTGTTGGCCAAATCATTCACTGGAATTGTCCAGAAGATTTCTCAAACCAATAGTGAACGATTTTGGCCCGGTGACATGATGCATTGTCGTCCAGCAGAAGTCCATTGTTGTTTGGAAACATGGAGACCGTGCATGGCTGCAAATAGCTCTCCTGTTAGCTGAACATACCCATTTGAAGACAGTGGTCGGTTCGTGCTTGCCGCTCTGACAACCTGTGGAGCCTGCGGCACACTCAGACCTTGCCACCTACTCATACTACCAACTGGAATCGCACGTTCCTTCCGCGACGCTGTATGGATACTGGCTTCGTCCTATCCCATGACTTTTCACACTTTAGGGCATTACTGCTTTGTTTAAACTATTCAATGATCTTTGCAAGACATCACTTCCACTGCTGTAATTGTCCGTTCATCAGAGAAATAACCGTGCCCATACTCGAGGTTCCTATTTAGACATTATACTGTGGTCTTATCTACGTCGTCAATTTTCGAGTAATACATATGGACCAACTTCGCGATGTGATTTAGAAGATCTTCGATTGGATATCACAACGCCACCTGTACATTGTTTAATTCCTAATATATCAACTAGAGTTGTTTATGAAATTATATGCACAGCTTTTTTTAGAACAATTGCCGTCGATGAGATTATTGTTTGTCGTATGTTTAATGAAATTTTATGACTGGTATAATATTTCTTCAAACTGCAGATATAGGGAACACCTTTGTCCTATCTCCGCATTTCTTGATGTAAAAGAATTTTCCCTAGTCGTTGTTTCTGCTATAGATATTTCCTTTCGCTTATATAACGGGAAAAATCAACAGATCAGATATTCGAAATATGATAATCTAAAGTAGATCTATTAAGTAGGAAATAAAGATGCTGTAAAATGGTAAGTAATGAAGAAGTTTCTGAGGAAATTTTACTTAAAATAGAAATCGCATTGTGGAACATGTTTTGAGACCCGGGAGGTTGATTAAGGTACACTTCTCACTGTCATTACAAGTGAGAAACTGAAGAGGCTGACCTCTGATAGGAGACAACAGCTGACTTGGGAGAAGAAGAGGTTAATAAACGGTGTTGCTGATAAGAGAGCCCTTTGTATCGTTTCTGCAGATTGTACGCAGTGTTGAGTGTTTGTTTGTTTGTGTTGGCTGCTGAGTGCGAGGTTGCACTCCAGCAGGTGGCGCCGATCGCGGGTCGACGCACTGGCAACGTAATCTCCGCCCGCCGGCGACGTTCCGTTGGCCCCATTAACAAGGTCGCTAATGAGGCGATTGCTGTCACGCCGGCAGACGTGATGGAAGCGTATCCGGGACGGAAATAATAAGCCCGGTGACAATAATAGATACGGACTGCAAGTATTGTCGAGCGGACAGCCACTTCGTCTTCGTCAACGCGCGCCGAGTCGAATAGATGTGCTGCCGCGTAGCGCAAAAAGAGACCACATCGGGAGAGAGCTCGTAGCTCAAACGGAACTGGTTCGTCGTCAACAACTGCGATTCACTTCGAAACAAAGTACCCCTAATCAGTGCCCACAATTAACAACTGGACTGCTGCTTCTAACTCTTACTGAAAGAAGCTGCGCGTGAAGTACTGAAACATGAAAGCAGGCAATGGGTCTGCGTAGATTATAAATAAATAATTAAAAAACACTGGCTGGTAAAACTCTCTTCACTGCGGTAATTGGGTCAGTTCTCTGTTCTGTAACTTATTAAACAACTCTCGTCGTGGGTGTTGAGTTATCCAAAGCAATTTAAACGGCAGAAAAAGAGAGGCAGTGTTTAACGAGCGTGGTGAGTGAGCGGTCAACGCTCTGGCCTCGCATTCGGTAGAACGTGAGTTCAAATCCCCGTCTGGGCATCCAGATTTAATTTTTCCACGGTTTCCCCAAACCACTCCAACCGAATGCCGGGATGCTTCCATCAAAATGCCATGACCTAATTCCTTCCCGTTCGTTGTCCCCTGTCCTTTCCCGTCTCTCATCATCTCGACGTCGACAAGGCCTGAAGCCAGAAAAGAAACGTCTTAATCGGCAGTCAACAGAATGAATACTCAAGACTTGAATCCTAAACCACTACAAACTAATTGTGTAATGAGAACATAGCGTGATTTATGCGAAAGATGTGGTCGTTATTGGCAATTGCGTATATTAACATCTTACAATGCTTTTCTTTACAAACTGTCTGAGTGCACAATAACAAGCAATTTGGAAAAAAAAGTTTGTTGAAATCTTCTTCATATTACTGGCTAATTACAACACTTATGAGAGTACAATAATTATCCTGCACCTGTTAAAATATGACAGCACACTGATGTATTGCATACTACTGACGAATATCGATTACCTGGATAGAAAAATTGCCGGCACATTGATGTTCGCGAGAGTATGATCGAATTTACTGAATCTCGTCTTACTGTTAATGCGGTAGTAGTAGTGGAATACTTGAACATATGGACTGGCTGGTCTAAATAAAAGCCTTTACCCAATGGCACCAGTTGTGTTTCTGATACCCGTTGAAGCCATTTCATTTTTCCTGGTTTCTGACGTGACGTGTCTATGCGCAGCGTGCTGACGTCATCATGTCCCTTGCCGCCGGCTCATCGTGCCCACACTGCCCGTAGACTCGAGGACAAAGCGATCACACTTAGTGCACATGTGTGGTAGCTAAACGACCACGTCGTTGATTACGGGTTGATCTCAGTGTTATTCGTGTTAAATAAAGGCCAGCCTCACTTAAATCACATCAATTACTGTGGTTTAAAGAGTTATGCTTGGTCCATTGTGTTCATGTCAACGACATAAAACCAGAGTGTAAATGGAATTTATATTGGAATTGTCTTACTATTCATATTTCAATACCTAGCTGCCAAACACAGGGATATTTGGAGCAGTATTAAGCACATGGAAATGGTTCACATGGTGTTGAAAACCTACATACTAAGCATCGTTCCAGTAAAGTAGATTCTAAAATCATCGCTATGGCAGAAACTCACTTAAAATATAAGCAAATCGAAGAATAGCGACCACCAACCAGTTCCTAATCTCACAACATTGGTACAATGGACACAATGGTGATCGAAAGATCCCAATTTTTAGCTGGGGTTTTCAATATCCGTAGCATTGTGATAGAAAAATTATAATGATGACATGTTCGTTTTTTTTTTTTTTTTTTTTTTTTTTTTTTTTTTTTTTTTTTTTTTTTTGTAACTGCTTTACGTCTCTTTTTAACATCGAGGTCTTTAGAGACGGGAAAGGATGGGGGGCAAGGATGGGGGCAAGGAATGGGAAGGAATTCGGCCATGGCCTTTTGAAGGAAGCATCCCGGCATTTGCCTGGAGTGATTTGGGGAAAGAACCTTCTCCATATCTCACAAGTGTACACATATATATATATATATATATATATATATATATAACGGCTTTTATCTGATAATTTTAATGGGAGAGGAGAGAAGCAAGGAGATTGTAGTGGATAGCCTCAGCCCCACCAGAATGGCACTCCCTGATTGACAGTCAACAGGCACTAAAGGGACTCGACCTTCCTCGCAAGACCTGGGCAGCTCTTAACAGAGTTAGGTCTGGTCATGGCAGATCTGCTTCAGCTCTATACACATGGGGAATGACAGATTCACACCGAATTGCGACTGTGGTGAGGAAACACAAACGATGTGACCTTTGATTGCCCACTTCGAGTCTTCAGAGGATCACCAATAGACTCCATTCATATTTCAAATGAAGCTCTAGATTGGCAGCACCATGTTGACTTTCAATTTTAATTATAATTTAATGTTACACTGTATTATTGATTTTGTGCCATGGCCATAAGCTAAATAAATAAATCCTACTGGGTATAAGGACGTAAGTTAAGTTGTGGAAACCGATGCGACTTCACATACATAAAGCCGGATGAAGGGTCTTGAGAACCCCAGCCAGGGCTGGGGCCTTTCAGTCAGCACTGTGTCCATCATGGCAGTTGACTTGCCATAGGTTCTAGGCTTCACTACCGCACTTTCTGGATTTCCTTAATTTCTGTTTAACAGTATGTTTGCGAGTAGAATCAGAATCCTTACGCTTCACGCTTCATCGCTACGTGCCGAGAAGTGGATGGCGTGGCATGTCCACTTTTACCGAGCATGGTGGTTGGTTGGATAACGCTCTGACTAAAAAAAGTATATCTATGGACTAACACAAGTGGTCTTAACAGCGAACCAAAAGTGATGAGGACTGTTCGAAACATTCCTTCCATGCACTTAAATATCTCCATCGATTCAGCATTCCCAATTGGCTGAGCCAAATTTCCGTTTTTCATCGTTCCCTGAATACACTGCAGCCGAATGGCGGATTATATCCTTCATGAAGACTATAATGATCTGTAGCCGAAATGGCAGAATGTAAATACACAAGTTGGACGTGTCCTTCCTTTCTTCCGTCAGAGCCTTGATTGTGATTAAATACCAAACCAAGCCATGGATCACTGAGCACAAGACAAACTCATAGCAAAAACATTTTGTATTGTATATAAAAAAAAACCATCAAAACCCTGTCGTTGTAAAGATATTTAAAAATGCCATCGGCTTTATTTTGCGATTACTTTATTTTTTTGCTAATTTTTTACTCAAATGATTGAAAATTCTAAAATAAAGTGATAATAATGGCTTCAAATTAAAAAATTTTTGAGCTAGACGCGTTTTTTTTCATAATATAGTACTACTGTATAAACAAATAGGATTTTGTATTCTTTGTGACAAATGTTCGGAGAAAGATGCGTTTCAAGCGGCAAGACAAATAATAAATAAGATTTCTTTATGGGCTTTCACACCTAACAGAGGAACGAAAAGCCGAGGAGCGTACCTTTCCCCGATGCGTCTTTTTCTGATTTTTGCAACCCGTTCCTTGCCCAGAATCTGGAGTGACGTCATCTCTAGCGAGTAGTAAGGATCCCTCAAAAAAAAAATTATTCTTACGTCTTTAGCTCTTCAATTCGCGACTCTCCGCGTAAATCAATCTGATGTTCTGCAGGTGTGATGAACTCTGAGCGGTGAAGTATATTTATTGCCATATATGATTCAATGACTAAAATTGAAAAACGTTACCAACTCGTGCATCAGGCCAAACGCCTACAAACTGAGTTCCAGGTCGCCGCCTATTATGCATATGGTAGCTCAGCTTAACGCGAGCGAGCGTTCGTCTGCGCTTGGGGTTTGTCAAAGATTCGACGGTGACTGAGGATAATAACAGCCGCCCAGTGGGCTGTGGAGGTTGCGGCTCAGTGATGGTACTGACACGTATATAGCTGGTGCGAGTCCACGATGGGGAAGACATTGGCTGGAGGCTGGGAGAATGGGAGCAGTAAAATGGATTCGAACCCAGTACCTCTCTATCCCCAGTGACGGACTTCTGCACCGAGAGATCGCCGTCATTATTTAAAAAATCTCTATTATTAACAATTCAGATTTGCTGCTGGCTATTGTCTGATTCGGGATTGTTGCAGTGTATAATATACACTTGTTTTTCAGTAAGGGTGAAGAGGTAATCGTAATAACGAGAACAATGGCTCTTTGCGGGGCTTGATTCATCAGAGGTTGTCAATAAGACAGAGAGCAAGACACTGAATGAGCGCGGGAGAGAGTTCCCCTTCCAGCGGAACAAAGATGGCCATCCGCAGTGATCAGGCGCCGAGATTGGTAACGACGGCGCGCCGGCCGGCCGGCCGTGATTAATGGCGTCGGCAGTCGTACGGAGCCGCCAGAAGGCGTCCCCGTATTGAATTCCGATGGAGACGCTCGCTCGCCGCAAATATTGCCTCCCTGCCCTGCACGCAGGCCGGATGTATAAATCGGCTCCCTCGCACCGTGTCCACATCGCCCTCACCACAAAGAACACGCTGCTCAGCTCGCCGTCCTAACGTGTTCTAACGTTCCCTACGCGAAGGGCAAGGAAGCCCTATCGCTGCTGCTTCTATGTCTGTTCTTCTCTCACAGCCCTCTCGCTCGTAAAGGAAATAGGTTTGGCCATAAAACTGAGTTGGTTCCGTGTTTCTTTGACTCAATAGCAAATGTCGTATGTAAAATTTTGAAAAATTATTTTCATGTTGTTTCTAAATAAATAAATAACAGGAATAAATTTCTTTTTTCCTGACTCATCGTTTACGACGTAGCTTTTGTAACTCCTTAAGCAGACGAGAAAGAAAATGAATGTTAAAATTGTGTATTGGCCACATGTAATAGCTTTCACGATGATTTTATTCGGCATCTGTGTATGTATATTAACTACGACATGATCCACATCCCAGAGGGCTTTCCTCAGTTGGGATGTATGAAACAAGAAGAGTAATTATTCCTAAGAAACGGATTTACATCACTGCGACAAAACAAATGTGGTCTTTTGAATTCAGAAGATGGTGCAACCCGATGGAAGGAATACATGGAGGAACTGTATAACGAAAATGGGCTGAACAACAACGTGGTGGAAAGAAAATACGATATCTACATTTAGGACTTCAGAGATTCTGTTTTAAGACATATCGTTGTAAGATTTCGTAAAAAAAGCAGTAGAAATTTCTAAGAGCCCTGCAGAGCTCCTAAAATGTATAGTAGAGTAAGGGTTCTAAAGATTATTCGAACTGCTTTCAAAAAGTTACGAAACAGGAGAAATTCCAACTTATTTTAATAAACCAATCTTTTTCACACTCCTGAAGGAAGCAGAATCTGGTAAATGTGAAAATTATCGCACCCTAAGTCTAACAGCACAGGCTTCAGAATTATTTACTACCATAATATACAGAATGATAGCAGAAGATGTACTGAGTAAAGATAACTTTGGGTTTAGAAAAAGGCGGTGTGGGAGAGAAACAATTCTGGCTTTAAGATTAATACTAGAAGAATGGATCAAAGAAAATAAATAAATACTTTTAAAACATTTGTGGGCCTAAAAGAGTTTTATAAAGTAAAATTTGGCCAAATTTTTAAAAATTTATTTCTATAATATCGAGATAGAAAAATTAGTTTGAATAGTTTATAATCTCCATAAGAATCTGCTGGTTATTACGAAATCAGAGAATGACTAAAGATGTTGATCATTTTTTTCCTATGGTTTTCTTTCAGCTCTCCTGCTGTTTTCGCGGAGGTAGAGCCCTGTACTTCCGTTTGACCGTGGCGTTAGATGGAGTTTGCATCAAGTTAGTCGACATACTGATCACAGGGGAAAACATTTAGTGAAAAGGTATAACGCCGTATAAAGAACGTTCATATTTAGTTGACACAATCTACCTTTCTTGGCCATCATCAAGTGAAAGAGCGTGTTTTTTATTGGTTCGAAGTGCGTTTATTTTTCCACATAGATCACCTTCACTTCAATGAACTCTGTCTGACCCTCCTCCAACGAATTGTTTCCAAAGTGTGATACTGAACGTCGAAGTGTCTCATATCAAGAAATCTTCGCGATGCTTCGCGCACAACCGCAAATGCAACTACAGCAAATAATTACGATTACTTAGGAATGCGATAGCATAAGTAGGGATCTTTCAGATATTCACAGGGATGCTGTCGCCTCTTCAGTTGACTCAAAATGTTTTACAGCAATAAATTTCGTTATATATGGAAACAGAAATTAGTCAGGGGAGACAAAATTTGGTGACTATAATGGACGTTCCAATAATTTTTATTTCAGATCCCTCCGCTTTCCTATTGCCAAAGTATCGTTGTGGGCAGGTGCATCTTCCTAATGAAAGATAGTGTTTCTGTTACGTAATCCAGGTTTCTTTTCACGAAAGTGTCACCCAGATGGCCCGTTTGCTAGTTATTTATTTATTTAACCTTTTCAAGTTAACAGATGAAGACGATGAGTTTTGCGTTTGATAAAACATTGGCCACGATATTTCTGGCAGGTTCAGATCCGCCGGCCTTCGAGCACATTTTAATTTCCGTTTAATTTTTGGTCAGCAGTGACGAATCCACTTCACGTCCATAGTAAAAAAATCGGTTCACGCCAGTAGTAGGATCCTTTTAATTTGTTTTTCGTCGAATCGAACAAATACAGGAACCATGTTGCACCAACCTGTCTTATATTTAGTTTTTGTTGTAAGTTGTACCTCGCCGTTTCTTCTAATATGTCTTCGCTTCCACTATTTCATTCCCCTTTAATTGCAGTTCGACCAATACTACATTGTGCACACTCTCGTTGCTTCCATGTATGGTTTCTTC
The DNA here is from genome assembly GCA_031002005.1 of Vandiemenella viatica. NCBI lineage: Eukaryota > Metazoa > Arthropoda > Insecta > Orthoptera > Morabidae > Vandiemenella > Vandiemenella viatica. Next base: position 300,297,893 of record JARYHS010011408.1, on the reverse strand, counting down.
TTTTGTTTGTCTTTTAAATGGAGCAGGGTGCAAACAGCTGCTTCAAACAGACAATACATAACCACTACTGAGGCAAACATTACAGCTGCATATGGAGAGGCAGTACCACGACGGGTCTCGATAACTCGACACGTCCGTATTTCGCTGTGTAAATAGACCACTCTGAATTTATCGCTCGCTTGAAGAATGGAAGCTGCTCATTAAAGGGCGAATGCGTTTCGTCCTAAGAGAAACGTGGCTTCATATGTGACCTCCACCACACATCTAGTTTATTTGGCGTCGCAATGGGAAATAAGAGTGTTATTTAGAGCCTTTTTTTACTTATGGATTTACGCCTCGTCGACGTCGCGGTCATTAAAGGCAGAATGGGATCGGGAACAAGGAATGGGAAGGAATTCGGTCAGGGCCTTTTGGAGGATGCATTCTCCTGGGGAAACCATGGAAAACCCAAATCTGGATGGCGTTTTCCCGAATGCGAGGCCAGAGCGTTAACCACTCACCCACCACGCTCGGTGTTACTTAAAAGATAAGGTCCAGTCCCGACGTTCTTGCCGCCGATGTGCGGGTGACTCCGGAACATTACGTAATGGACCAGCCCCATGCAGCCCCTGTGCCACTGTAGACTGTATGCGCCGCACGTCGTGGTTCCCTTCTTGCCTGTTGGTGAGGGACCGGTTAAGCTCTCGCCTTGCTTCTGGAGTTTTCCATGGTTTCCCCAAATCAAGGCGAATGCCGAGATGCTTCCTTTAAACAAGCCGTGGCTGAATTCCTTCCTCTCACTTGCACCCAATCCTTTCCCGTCTCTAATGACCTCGACGTCGACGAGGAGTTAAAAAATACACTTGCCTGTTGCATAATGTAATTGTCATCTGCTGCTGTAGTTGATCATGGTGGACGTCCTGCTCTCCTTCTGGACTATACTCGTCTTTATGCTTCTTTCTTCCAGTTTCCCTATGATTCTTCCCCGTGAGAAGTGATGCGATGAAGAAGTACTTTCATTCATTTCCACGGAGTATTTGATATGTTGCTTTATGTATTTCGTCCTTTTGGTTTGTACACCAGTGTATATACTACAAATTGATTTACGCTGCTTTTTTTTCGCTTTCTGTGTAACAATACCTAGCATATTTACCTGTGGTAAACTCTATTTTTATTTATCAATCTTGTTCCATGGATCCCTGCTAAGGAAGGACCTCTGGGATGTGAAACATGTCATGGTTAATACACATACATACAATATGAGTCAAAATCATAGTGAAAAAATTTTAAATTATGTTACAAAGACAAAAAATAAAGAAAAAATAAATATTAATTTTTACAACTGAGTTTTGCAAAAGAACATATTGAATGCAATTAATAGATAATCTTTCAGTATTTCTTTAAATATATCTTTTATTTGTGAACTGTTTTATACTACTGGGAAGTTTATTAAACACATTTGTCCCAGAACAATTAACTCATCTTTGTACTAATGACAGAGATGTTTGTGTTTTATGCAAGTTATTTCTGTTTCTTGTATTGAATTAGATGAAAATAGGTTAAAATGTTTTATGACAAAGCACATGAGAGAATATATATACTGAGAAATCATTGTAATATAACTGAGATTTTTAAAAAGTTGTCTGCAGGGAAGTTCTTGGTTTTACACTACACAGCATCCTAATAGGTCTTTGTGTACTATGAAAACTTTTTTACTTTGTGAAGTCTTTTCCCAAAAAATTATGCCATATGACATGATTGAATGAAAATATGAGTAGTACACCTTTATTATTTATTTTGTTTTATTCTAAATCTGCTGTTAGAGAAAGTGTTCGTTTTGCAAAGGTGGCACAACTCAACTTCTTCAGTAGTGACGTGATATGTTCGTGCCAACAGAGCTTCTCATATGTTTGAATGCCAAGGAACTTTATACTCCTAAATCACTTCAATACGTTGGCTGCTGACTGTTCGTGTGTTTGTCTTCCTCTGACATTAAAGGCGTGAAGCGTGTTACCTTGTGTTTAATATTCGTAGTGCTGTGTTATGTTTTTCGTTTATGCGTGTACTCGGGCGCTGTGGGGAGGCGTGGCGGGTCAGTGATGTTGGCCAGCCTGGTCGTCTGTCGACGCGCCGAGAGGCCCAGCGGATGAAGGCGGGTCTGTTCAGGTGACGCTGCCCAGAACACGCTGACGGACGGGGCGACGTCCACTCCACTGCGCTAATTCGTTACTCCCACGTCACAAGTAGCCACACATTTTTAATCTGAACCATGAAATTTAAGTTCCCTAGATGTGAGATGACATCTAGTTGCACGATGACTCAATGCGCGATATACAGGCTGATTCCGTGATGATGTTACAAACTTTCAGGGCTGATGGAGGAGGGTAAATGTATCAATTTGACGTAAGGGATCCTCGTCCGCAAACGACCGAGTCGAAATTTATAAACAATAATTAACTCAAGTTCTCCCTTAGCCTCGCGCTGGGTTCAAACTAAGGGCCACAACTTCCGAACCCTGCTCATGACGCACAGAATTACCACTGAGTAATACCCAACACCATCAGATAATGTCCCCTGTTGATGCACTACTAACGGCGCACTCAACTTGATGTCAGAGAGCGAAAATACCAAGTTGTAATGAATTCCATTTACCTGCATAAGTTTCATAATGAAGTCCCACTGCGTCAATGCAGGCATGGCAGCGTTCTGTCGTACTCGTTCTAATATCCACGGTGTCGTTTGAACAGCGAGTATTCCTCTTCAGTTTCGACATGGTCCCACAAGAAGAACTCGAGCAGGGTAAGAACAGATGACCATGATGGCCAAGGAACAGAACGTCATCTGCCTATCCTTATTCCAGGGAATGTCTGATCCAGGTGTCCACGAACCAAAGTGAGGTGTAGCCCATTTTGAACCCACATCTGTTGAAGAATAACAAGTGGCATATGTTCCAATATGTCTCTGATAAACACTATTCCACTGTCGGAGGTATCGTAACGAATTTCCCTCATAACTTTTGAGTCGGTCGTTTACGTACCAGAGCACTTTACCTCAAATCGATACATTTATCGATCTCTATCATCCGTGAAAGTTTGTAGCATCATCGTGGAATCGCCGCCCAGTTGACACAACGCGTGGACATATGACTGTGCTATTGGATACGACAGGCGTCTTGAATCGCTACTGAGCAAAAGTCCAAACACTACAGATCCGGCATTTTCTTAAAGTAAAAACTGGTTTTTTTTTTTTTTCAGGATATCGTCCGGAAATATTGAGTAATTTGTCGTTGGCGATTTGACAAAAGAGAGGGCATGGGAAAAGGGGCATGAATATGGGTTCACAGTTTTCAGTGCTAATTATTTTTTAGTCTTTGGTGTCCAGCAACGTTTCTGATAAATGTTTCATTTGAATAGCGCAGAGAGTGTTTAGAATTGTGATCGGTAACCATCCGTAATTCGGACAATTTTTTGAAGCGAGTCAAGCCACAACGTCACAGTTTTTTCCTAAATATCTGTACGCGTTACTCCGACAACAGGCATTTGACAACCCTTTGGAAAAAAATAGAAAATGATGACGTAGGCACATTATAATGATTTCAAGTATTACTCTGATTCTCTTCGTTTCACTGCTGTGCATGAACCATAGCACGTAATGCATGCCTCTGTGATCTCTCTTAAGTGTCAACTATTATCGACAACAATGACACTGAATAAAAAAAATTTGGATTAAAAATAGATTTTGGGGTCATAACAAATAAATCGGATCCTTATATCGATAACTAGCGCACAGTCTTCCAGTCACTCTTCGGCTTTTCGAGTTAAGCCTTCTCTCCACTATGCCCAGCTATTTACCTCCGTAACGTTGGTGCTGACCATCCTATTGGTTCGTTTCTGTTTTAGTTGGTTCAGTTTTGATATTCTGCTATGGTGTTACCTCGTTACCACTTGAATCTCATGCGCTCATGTTATGCTGCGTTGCTCACCGTGATAGGCTTGTGTTGTTTACTAAAGCTAGGAATTCTGCAGGCGCCCTCTGGCGAGCAACACGTGAACTTCACATGCTATGAACGATCGAATAACCGTTTTTTCAGTTTACTGTAAAATTCTGATATAGCACATACAATAAAAGGTTTTTTTTTTTTGTAACTACGAACTATTTTTCTCACATTCATATTCATCTATTATTTCACCAACGAGAGTATTAACGTTTCCTCACAGCATTTCGTAATGATTTCATAAATTGTGGGAGTACCTAGTTGCCGTATTGATGCCTGATACCCTTAGAGATTTTAAGGAAACAGGCGTGAGAATAGCTTGGTGTGAACCGTTTTTTGTCATGCATATTTTGAGAACTGAAGTGTGGACAACTGTTTGAAGTCATGCAAGTGGTCGGCTTTAGCTTTTGGTCTCGTTTCTTATTGCGTATCCGCCGTAACTAGGATAGTCCTCTGTGCCACTCGAATCAGCCTCGGAATTAAACATGGCCGCCGTGCCAGCCCCAATTGGCGTGTTGAAACATGCACCGTCGGGCTGCGATGCTGTTCATTGTGTGCCCATTGTAGCTAATTCATTAGCCCAGCCATTCACATCTAGTGGTAATTTTAACGAGCCGCTCCATTAAATCGCTGTCATTAGTGAAGTAATTACGGAGCCATTATATTCACTTTGCGAAAGATGCCAGCGCTGGGACCGTCGCATTGCCTTCCGGAGGGTTTGTAATTATTTCGCCCGGCACAAATGGCCCCCGACCAAGTTCAGCCACTTGCCGGCCGAGCGCGCGTGTTCCGGCACACAATTGGAACACTTTACAAAAGGCTTCTTTAGATTTCACGACGGGAAGTCGACTGCTGCTGCTGCTGCTCGAACCGTTTACCAGCACTGTCTGCAGAGATGGCGAAGGATTATCTGTATGTAACACGCACTGTAATAAGGAAAGTTGCATCAACGCTAAAAGTGAACGCGACTAGTCAAAAATTGTAGAGGTTGCATAAAGATTAGAGAATTATATCCTTTGTAACTGCCTTCTCCCTCTTTATCTTACCATTTGTCTCCTTTGTCCTGTGTGTTGTCCTCTCTTTGTAGAACATCCAACTGGGCGTCTTAGCTGCACTTCCCTTCCCAGATAATGCCTCACTATTAGAGAGTCACACGCTGGAACTACTAATAACAATGGAATAATACAAAGTGACAAACGGATCCAGGAATCTCGAATACCAAGACAGAATGTGGAATAACAGTTTGATAGGTATCGGGTTTTCTAATAATGAAATAATTAGTCTAAGATACACTTTCAGATTTAACTTTCTTTTAAGACATCAGACTCCAAAGATATTGGTTTAACTCGTAAACAAAAGCTCCAACGATTACACTCAATATTGCTTTCAAAGACAATACTGCTATACTCTCCCATAGTACTGAACTACAAGACTCCTTGCATACATAAAAACAGTTCCTAAACTCGTCTGCCGATCGCTTATACAGGGTCCGGCAATAAAACCTCCCTCATTTTAATGTGTTGTCACACAAAAACTAAATATGATAGAGAATAATTACTTTTATTTATGAAAAATACATACTTTGCCATTTTTAATTATTTGGTTTTAAAAATTATATCTGCCCTCCATTGTTGACACATTGACAAAGTCTATCCAGCAAGTTCTCCATACATTTTCGCGTCATTTCTCTTGGAATGGCTGCCAATTCTTGGGTAATGGCCTCTTTAAGTGCTTGCAGTGTTGTGGGACGATGTTTGTACACTATAGGCTTTAAGTGTCCCAGAAGATTGATGAATGTTGCATAGACACACTCACACGCGCCAAATTTTCCGGCGTTGTTGCAGTCCGAGGACGGCCTGTAGGTTTTTTATTTTAGTGCTGAACCTGTCTTTCTAGAGTTTGACACCCACAGTTGAATAGTTTTTCTATCCGGGACACGATCATGTTGGCCAAGTTCGAATCGTCTCCGAAAATCTGAGAACAACTGTTACGAATAAATTCGTCCACAACAAACGCACGATGATCACCAAGCCATGACATGGCGCACACCGAAAATGGCAGGTACACCTCTTTAAAACAAAACACATTCCACATCAGTATCCTCACTACAACCCGCACGCCGGCTACGTGAAATGTGGGAGGTTTTATTGCCGGACATTGTATAAGATCCGTAGAAAATCCCAGAATATTACAAAGGCTTCCGACAGATGTTTCTCGACCTCTAACAATACTTAAACAATTAAAAACATATTAAAAACAATCAAAATCAATTACAATCATTACATAATGAAAATTAAAGATATTTACACAAAAAAATATCCACATAAACAATTTAAACTGTCGCAAATGGTCCTTTAAACATCGTACCTCACCTTAATACTAGGAATTACAAACACATAATCAATTTTTCTTGCATAGTTCTGTCCTTGAACATATTGAATAGTATTTACATAGTTTCTTTCCATAAAATAAGGTCCATTTACACCAATTCACAATCAATTGCAAGGAAAACATACAAAATCATATTTACTCAACCCCTAGCTTGCAACAAATAATTCATAAAATACAATTTCATTTAAAGTCTGGGCTTGAGGGCTGTTACAATTTCCAGGGAATAAGAGTCGTTGGACGTAGGAGAAAGAGATGGTAAAACGAGATTGACGACCCTTTTCACAAAATAGGAGAGAAACAGAAAGATGTATGAAGTGAAGAATGTTATCAAGGCAGAAATGGATGGAGGTTACTCGATGTAAAGTATCCCGGACGCTGGAAAAATAGATGACGAAAAATGACAGCGGTATTGATCATAGCAAAATATTTGAACAACTTTAGATGGAAGCAATTCGATTAGAAACAGCATCTAAATCAAAAAACCAAGCTCACACAATAGGCAACGGTTATTGGAGAATATTACACAACAATCACCGGAATGTTCCTGAAAATTTAAACACAAGGGGCCATGATATTCGACCCGTGTAGGCCTACCTCCACCAGAGCAAGGTGTGCTCGTAATCAGCTACAGTGTGTATTTCGTCCTTTTTTTTAACTGCTTTACGTCTCTCAACAGCGAGGTCTTTAGAGACGGGAAAGGATTGGGGCAAGGAATGGGAAGGAATTCGGCCGTGGCCTTTTTAAGGAAGCATCCCGGCATTTGCCTGGAGTGATTTGGGAAACCATGGAAAACCCAAATCTGGATGCCCGGACGGGGATTCGAACCGCCGTCCTCCCGAATGCGAGGCCAGAACGCTATCCGTTACACCACCACGCTCGGTATATTTCGTCCTTGTGGACAAGACAACACGAACCATCAGATTCCTGCTTGTTTCCGATGTATTAGACATTTCACTGTAATAATAGAGGGGATCATTAGTTGACAAAAGCTGCCAGCTAGGGAATAAAACTCCTGAATTCAACCAATATAGATAAGAAATTCCTTCAGAAATATGTTTGTTGCTATGCGCATCCTTCAGTGTGTGGATGGACGTTCGGTGGCTCAGAGGTTAAGGGGATCGGAAGGTGCTGATTCAAGTAGCCATAACCATCCTTCACTTGTGCTTACTTTGACCACAGACGGTCCCCTCTACTCGACGGGATTACCGACTAGTTTCTGTGTTTACGATAGAGGCGCCACTCTTTAGACCTACACGAAATCACTGTTATTAGTGTGTTATTGGTCTGTGCATGATATCAACCACAGGATAATTGAATCAAAGTATGAGCTCAGCGGTACTGTTAACTGTGAAGTCTAGCCAATATCTCGAGACATCTGGTACTCACCTGTATTAGCTGCAGCACTCTTCACGCTACCCAAACTAAAACCACCTCTATAAACTTGCTCTGACCTCGCTTTCGGGAGGACGTGGGTTCGAATCCCCACCCGGCAATCCAAATTTGGGTTTTTCCATGGTTTCCCCAAATCACTCCAGGCGAATGTCGGGATGATTCCTTCAAATGGTTGAATTCCTTCCAGTTCCTTGCCCCCAGTCCTTTCCCGCATCTAATGGCATCGACCAAAAAAAAAAATCTATAAATTTTCCGTGTTAAATACACTGAAACTACCGGAGAAAACTGTTCCGAGCAGCTATGCAGCATTGCAAACGAAGCGTTCCACGGCCGTAGGTAGAGCGACAGCAGTAAGTCATTTCTGAATTGGCGGGAAAAAAATTTCGATCTTAAGATTATTAAATGTTACGTTCAAATTTGGTAAACAACGATTGAAGCTCCGTATTGCACAGCAATTAACTCATGTATACCCTACCGACTGTGTCGAAAAAGACAGATTGCTTGGATGAACCTTTATAATTTTTATGTTTAATCAACATCCTGATTGTTTAAGTATGATGTAGTTAACCTATCAGGAAGAACATTGAAATTAAGAACCAAACTTTTGTCGAAGAGAGAATGTTTCGGAATTTAAACGAAAGCGGTACGGCATTTCTTCATCGTCATGAGAAGGCTGCTGTAAGAACATGTTTGTATGACTAGACTAGAGGCACAACCAGTTCCGTAGCTCAGTAATATTACTCTTTACTACGAAGGAATGCTGTTTTTACGACCATTTATTCACAGTTATGAAGTTGCTTCTAGAAGCGGTAATATGTCGTTGTCACATTCCTCTCACCTTCTGAGTGCAATGTCTTCGAAACCTACCAGTGTACTCGTGTTAATGGTACATCCTGAACATTGCATTGCAGGATTCTACGTGCTTACTGCGATAAAAAATGAACTGATATTTTCGTAATATATCACTTCCCTGACTTCAATTTAAATGTATGCCTGTGGAGAGATTGCAGCCTCGTTTCTTCCTGTCTGTGTATCTCATGATTACCTTCAACTGACGAATCTTGCTGAGTATATGCAATGAACTCTTATCAGAGGCAGGTTTCGTCGCGTAGAGCGATTGAGCGCCCATTTTCGTTTGGAGCGTCGCCTTGCGGCAGCTTTCTTTTTGTTTGAGGTAAAGTGACCGCGGCAGCCCCCCACAAAGCACACACGGGCGCATTCCAGCCACGCCCACATCCCAAAACAGAATCACGCACTTGTCGCTTCCACCACCTTCTAATCAGCTGATCATTACTCTAAAACAACACATTTGTGTTGCTATATGTTCGATTCATAATTAAAATCTTACCTCGTTATTAACTTCCTATCATTTACATGACGTATTATTGTTGTAAATGAATGTTGGAAAGAATTTAATCCTAACGTTTTAGTTAACCAATTATTCAAGGTTTGAGCGCGTTGTATGTTAGGTTTATCGAATGTTACGTCTTTCCGAAGGCGCATATAATAACTATTCCACTGTCTGTTAACTTAAGCTTCTCTCAACCAAGAATAGGTAATTTCTTCAAAGCCCGTATTGTCCTTAACCAGTATTTGCTGAGTGCGTGCTACATATTTTGAATCCATTCTTATATGGTTCCAGTCGTGTTACAGTTTAGAAGATGGAATGCAGTTATCAAAAAAGTGTTCAATCTAAATCCTAAAAACTGAAACAGAGGCAGATACCTCAATCCTTTATATAATCTGTTACGTTATTTATTCAACAAAGAAATTTGATATCAGCAGTTAACTTTTTTGTTGGGATACGTCAGAAAAAAGTATTAGGGCTGATTTCAATCTACAAGGCAGGATTTCACATGTAGTCTCGTCCGAAAAAAGCAAAAAAAAAAAAGCGAAAACATAAATGGAGGCCTGAGAAGACGCCAACTCAGACCCCCGTGTATGAGATGCGAGTCGAGCAGTTCTAGAATAGACAATTTCTAATTACTATTATTACTATTACTAATGAGTCCTTGACTAATCTCTAAGAGGGTCGTTGTTGAAAAAGGTTCTTTTTATATACTTCCGACATTTTTTTTATAACTTTAATTGTATTAATACACTAGCTATCCCCCCGTCTTCGTCACGCGAAATTAGTGCTATTAATTTACAGATAAACTATCAAGAAAAAAAAAAAAATGTTTTAGTAGGCAAAAGTAGAGGAGCAGTCGTCTCTTTTCCGTTTTCTTGTATCTCCTCCTTTAATTCTGATTTTATGTTGTATGCTGTGCCTTAATGACGTTTGAGCGCAACATTTGTTTAACTGTCTCTAATTGCAACGAGATTGTTCCGTCTGTTACCAAGTGCCATAATATTACTGCCATCCTAAAACAAAGACGACTCCGCTGGCTTGGCCGCGTCCATAGAATGGACCCTGAGAGACTACCACGGAAAGTCATGCTCAGTCAGATTGCTCATATCAAGAGACCTGTAGGGCGCCCGATGCTAAGGTTTAAGGACTCCTGCAAACGTGACTTGGAGAGCCTCGGCATGCGCACTTGTGACTGCGAGTCTTGCGCCAGCACGAGACCCTTATGGCGCCATCATACCCCTGGCGCCATGTCCAGACATGACAGAGCATGGTTGGATAAAATAAAGCTGAAGAAACTTCGTAACAGGGAAGAACATCCACCGGATCCCTATTACGCGTGCGATAGATGTGGCAAGATTAATAGCCCCGCCATCGGAGTATTCAGCCACAAAAGAAGATGTGATGCACTCAACACTGGCGATAACTGAGTCACTACAACTATCATCTGTGAAGATTGAGATAGTTAGCTGTTATTTTGGTAGACATTTTGAATGCGGGAAAGCTCCGTCAGACAATAATAAACATAGCCTATATCCAAAAACTCGAAAATTTAAGATTTCGTTCTCTGTATCATGGAAGAAATGTGACCATTATCAGGGTAAAAAGTATGCTGTATGTAACTGATAACATAAGCTATTACTATGCTGAATTTCGTCGAATTTCATTCACTGGTTTTTGCATGAAACGCGCACAGACAGACAAAAATTTGAAAATACACGTTTTCGGCTATGTGACACGGCGAAGGATGTTTTAATCAGGGTAAGAAGTGTCCTGTATCCTCACAGGTGATGTAAGATGTTACTGTGCGAAGCTTCGTTGAGCCACATTCATTACTCTCTGCATGATGCGCGGGCAATCATGTCGGGATGAAATCTATCCTGCTATCTCACCAGCGACACTCGTTAGCTATCGTTGTAAGCAGTTTAGTTCAATCCGACCATTAGTTCCTGCTTGTTGCTTGAGCATACACACAGGCGGACAAAAATTATAAATTTTAAAATTTTGGCATCTCTATAATCCGTAATTTACTGTTTTTGAAATAAATTTAATGTACTGGTACAACATTTCTACAATTTTATGATATTGTGTCAAAGTGTAGATATTTTTCTCCTTTCTTTTTAGTTGTTTTCTCAATTTCAAAAACTTGATGGCTCCATTGAATTATAAATGTTACGTTTGTTATCTTCATATTAAATGGTTGCACGTTCTTTTACTTTCTCGCGCTTTCATGCGTTAGTAGTTTCATGCTGTATGCGTAGTTGTGTGGCATTTATACTGATTTTATTATCTTCTCAAGATAACAATTATTACAAGATTATTTTGATACACGCGAAATTGAACTCTGATAATGTTTGATCGCTCGAACATCCTCTTCGTCTCAATCAAATACAATTGAAATCGTTTTTTCCCGTGTTATCCGTAATTTGTTATTATAAAAATTTTCAGGGGCTGATAAAAAGGCAGTCGTAAAACACGGTAATTCTGTTGTTATAATTGTTTGGTCCTTAGTGTTCTTAGAGGCGGATGTTCTTGCGGATCAGGATGCATGAGAACCAGACTGTTCACTGTGCTGGCTTATGAAGCCTGTATTGCTCGAGTAATATCAGCTGTTAGCTATATGTGACACCGAGCGTACTGGGTGAGTGGTTAACGCTCTGTCCTCGCTTTCGGGAGGACGTCGGTTCGAATCTCCGTCCGGGCATCCTGATTTAGGTTTTACATGGTTTCCCTAAATCACTCCAGACGAATTCCTTGGGAAGGCCATGGTCGAATTCCTTCCCGTTCCTTGTCCCCATTCCCATCCCGCTTCTAATGACCTCGATGTCGACGAGGCGTAAAGCCATATGTTAAATAAAAAAATTATGTCACCAAGGTGTTATAACGGCAACTACTGCCTCTATGTCTGATCGCGGGGGGTGGCTGTTGGACATTATCATTACCGGTAGGTATTTACCAGCTGCAGCAGGGTTCTTAATGAGGGGAGCGTCTTTGATTGGCAGGTGGTAGATCCTGCACATTTCTCCAGCACTTGAAACTGTGTGAGGAGCCACGCAGGTAGATGTTGACTGTGAGGAGCAGTACTGTGGGCCTGTGTTGGCTGCGACACCTGTGCCTCTGGCGCACCTGGGCCGCGTCGTGTTCCCCGAAACACTGTGCGTGACGGCGAGCAGCAAGTAGGGCAGCGCCGCACGTGCCCGCCTCCAACACCTGCGGCGACTCAATCGCTTCCCAACCAGGGGATTAGGCAAACACATTCCACAATAGTAGTACACAGTGAACATTTGACTATCTTCCAGTGAAGAAGTTCTTTCGTAACGTGCACCATAAAGATCCGACAAAGACATCCGTACACTGCAGATTCAGCCTTGCAGGAAAGCGAAAGCCTCTCTGTGAAGCTAATCACTAACTGCAGATAATACTGCTACAGAAGTCTCCGTGGCATCTGGTTTGTCTTATCCCTCGTCTGTTTACAACATTAATATGTCACAGGTTGTAACAGGTAACTTTGCACTTTCGTCTACAACTATGCTATGGTACAATAGAAATAAGACAGAGCAGTTTATTTTGAATTATAATTATTAATTTTTCGATTAATTGTTATTATTTCTCAGCATCGACAATCTTATTAACAGTATTTGAAATGAAAATAAAAATAAACAGAAACCTAGGAATGTGTTCCACTAATTCAATCATCTACCGCAAATCTAAAACCGTATCGAATTATTTTACTGCTTTCAAACTATGTTTAACGGGTCACAACATTAAGCTTTGAACATAAGATTATCTGTTTTGCTTTCGCTAGAGGGTCGTTACGGACACATCTGAGACGTGTTACGTCATCGTGGATGATGATGATGATGACTGGCTATGCTGCTGGTGACAGAGATGGAATAGCTGACTCCGTAATACCACTGCTCCTACCTGATGTTACATGGAGGTGCAGGGAAAAAAAGGGGAGGGGGGGGGTGACGGGTGATGTAGAAAATTGTCTTCGACATGAAACAGAATAAAATGACGTTAGTCATTGGCTCAGAAAAGACGTCAATCTGGATTGAGTTTACCAAGCCAGAGAATTTACTCCACGATTTAAGCAACAAATCACTCTGCTCTTTTTATGGCGGCGTCCTATTTTCCAGCGTTTTAGCTCGAAAGAAACAAAAAGCAGCGCTCACGTTTTACAATAAATCACTTACTTTAACATTCCGACAGTTTTTTTCTCAATCTACGCGCCTTCAAATTTCTAGATACTGTGTATACGTTGTTCAGAAACAAATGTTTCCTCACAATTCCGTTTTAACGAGGCGTCTTATTCTGTTCGTCTTATATTTGTTGTATCGCAAGTGTTGTGCTGTTGTCATCAGAGCGGACCGATTGATTGATGGCTGTCCTGCTAACTGCTACCTCTCTCTCTTAGGCACCATTTACTCGATAGCTTCGTCCGTTTTATTGCATCTTTCGTGTCGAAACCCGTAGCACATATCCTGCCGGACATGATACATTCATTAGTCAGTTGGTTCTAATACCACTGGTGAGAAGGCTGTTGGCTCACGGTTAGGGCGTCTGATAGGCGATCGCAAGGTCCCCGGTTCGAATCCCAGTCCCAGCTGGGATTTTCAAAGGCCTTCACCTCTGGCATAGCTTGCTGTATAAAGTGAAATACGTCAAAACGCTTCCGTGGTTTGGATTTCACGTTAAGCTGTAGGTTCCGTATTATCGGGTTAGGTTAGTGATCACGACAAGGGGTGGATTGTGCGGCGAATCGAAATCCTGACAGCTGAACAATCCTTCAGGATCTCCCGGCCAACATTAACATGCGATGGTTTGCTGTGAGTGCCACTGGCTGTGTAGTGTCTGACTTGAGTGTGTGGGAGGCTGCGTGATTCTCGCTCTCTGTATTGATGAGCCCCCACAGTACATGTGCTACTAGGCCCTCACAGCCGGTATATGCTTCCTCATACAGGGCGAGGAATGAGCCATACGGAGATTTGTTTGGAAACTCGATGCACACGACTCCCGTTAACTGACCGGTCTGTGAGGCTTCCACCGACGGGAATGCGCTTCGCACTGATTATCAGCTCGCGCTGAACTGCGTTTGTGACTAGAGATACAGCATTACTAATCCGGACTACTTTTATAAACGTGTATCCATTTTAATTTCACATACAGTACAATAGGAAAAAGGTAATTTGCTTGAGAAAGAAGGAATAATAGGTAAAACTGATCATGTAGTGTGGGTCGTGCAACTCCAGTAACAATGGATACAGTTGATTATACAATATCAACCATAAAGTTACAGTGAAAATTGATATAATTGATTATGCAATATGATCCATGTAATTGCAGTCATGACAGATATAACTGATCATGGAATATGAGTGTTGAAATTACAATGACGGTGGATATAGCTGATCATGCAGTATGAACTATGCCTTTGCATTAACATTAAATATGCCTACAATCAATCATGCAATACGGACAATGCAACTGCAGTGACAATGGAGATAACTGATCACGCACATGGGAAATGCAACTGCGCTGACAATTGATATAATTTATCGTGTTTTATGGGCCATGCAACGACAGTGAAAATGGATATAACTAATCACACAATATGAACGATGCAGTTCTAGTGACAATGCATAAAAGTGATCATGCGATATGGACGATGCAACTGCAGTGAACGGCCGATACAGTTTCAACTTGCTTCATTTTCGATCATATGCATGCCGTTTGGCCACGTCTCGAAACACACTGCCAAATTTCTTCTATGTAAATATCAAGTTTGTGATTGAATACTTACTACAATGAGGTTAGTTTGCATTTTTAACGATTTTCACGATTCGTCGATATCGACATAATCAGTGACACTGGTGGATTGAGGTTAAGGAATGGAAAGGAATTCGGTCATAGTCTTCCGAAGGCATCATAGTGGCAATCGCATTTAGTAAAACCATGGAAAACCAACCTATGATTCAAAGTCACGACCTTCCGAATACAAGACCCCAGACTCAGTACTTTCAGTCTATAGCGTTGTACTCTACGTTTAAAAGAATAGAACTCTCACTGCACGAAGCAATTCAGAGACACGCGAGATCGAGTTGGCTGCTGGAATAGAATATTGTTACCAGCGGTGTGCCTTGACGTGGGGTGTAGTTGGAGGTGTCTCGACAGAGTGGTGGTCACGGCGCAAGGTGCTATTAGCAGCGAGTTGGGCGGCTCCATCCGTGTTTAATATTGATGAGGCGGCAGATCACGACCCACAATTCACGAGAGGGCGTCCCATCTTTTGTGTCCGCACCTGGACGGGTGGAAATTGGCGACTTATATCACGGTCGAAGATCGTACAGGACGTGTTCTTGCTGGCGTCTCGGTGACTTCCAACGGCTTTTGAATTTCATCGGCGGAAACGCGTATGGAAAAGTATTGTAGCACTGAAAGGGAACGGAGATCTAAGCAGAGCAATATTAATGGGCAGTTGGAAGTACTACGTCTCGTGGTATTCGATACGGAAAGGATTGAAGGAAGGGGACTTTCGGGTTTGAGTCGACGAAAGAAAAAAAGAGCATAAGATAACAAAGGTGAAGAGGAGAATGATCTCTTTATGGATACTTTAGGAAGCTACCCATACGTGCCACCTTGCAAGTTCACCCACCGAATTTCTTGTTCCTGCCATCAAGCACATATTCTGAAATGTTAGAGAATTTTTCAGTACTTACGTTAATCATTCTAATCGAAGATCTTTTAGAAAATATTTTATCCTAAGGAGCAAAATTTAATCTGATAGTGAATAAGCGTCTTAATGATTCACTATCACGTTCTTAGCTAATGGAAAGTTTGCTAAAAAATTTCAGAAGTATGATACTGATGGCTCTGTTGCATGCCGCCGTACAGTGTTGCGACTAGGCACGTCACACCACTTCGATGTGTCAGAGTCCACCTGCACTCGTCGCATTGTAATCGTCAGCCCGATGACGGCACTCTCTGTGGTACTCGTGTATATACAGCACATGGCGACACCTTACGGCCTCATAGCCATTTAGGCGGGATGACTACACGGCCAGGTGGTAATAATATGGAAATAATATTTAGCTCATGACCGTGTCCCATCTAATAAGACCGCAGGGTCAATAGCCAAACACTTAACAGCTCTCAGTTTCATGTTATAGGTTATGTATGGTATCTCGAATTGGTGAACATTTAAATAATGATTTTATCTTGAACAAGAAGCTATAGAGATTATATGAAAACTTTCTTGTATGATTACGTAAATTGTGCCCATAATGGTGAGTAGTTGCTTCACTCAGGCCTAATCACATGTTCCAGTGTCCAGCGTATTCTTTTGCTCCGGGTTTTGTAGGTTCCGCTCATTTAGAGTACGCTGGGTAAACGATGAAAGGGCTTATGGCGTTCCCCTTTGTGTAGTAGGAGGTCAACATTTGTTTCACTGTCATGACAACGTGCAAGCTAAAGCATGACCTTACGCCTGTACGCCCGTACAATGAGCGACGATGTCCCTGTGGCATGCTGTGATCTACCGTCACTTTTCGCACGTCGCGCCATCCTCTCTGAATTCTAACGCTCGCGCACAATTGCTTTATTTGTATTCAAGGTTCTGATAAATTGAGATCTGACCTGCCTTCTAAAGCCCTACTTTCGGAGTTTGGAGTTAGCGCATTGTCATTGAGTCCACATTACGGACATCTGTCTTGAGCCAGCAACACGTGAGAAGAGAAATAAGCAGGACTCCACACATAACTTTTAGGATCTGACACCTATCCGTCTTCAATATCTTTTGTTTTGTTTCGTTCCTGAGCGTCAACGTACCGTTGACCTATTCACTCCGTAGCTGCGCAGTAATTTCTTTCTGTTATTCGAGACAGTTGCTCGATCTACTTAGGACCAAGTTAATATGTTGTTTGGTTATCATTTCATTTCACCTGATGAGATAGCTTTACCCTTTCCTGTTGTCCTTTGTCCTCGACCTTCCCTTCCGTGGTGGATTTTCCGCCTTTTCTCGATTTCTTCTGACATTGTATGTAAAGAGCTCTGGATTCTTAGCAGCAACGAAGTCATTTTTCTTTATATCCTCTGATGCATCGTACTCTCCACTACCAGCGCATTTCAGAAGGATCGATGCGTTTAGTTTTCTTAAATTGGAAATCCTGCAGGCTTTCTTACAAAATTACTCTCACAAGATACTCGTAGACCGATTTTTTGTCATGTACAAAAGCACTAATAATTATCTGATTAACAAATTATTTCAAGGAGGGTCGGAGGTTATAACACCGGTATACCGTTGTTAATAAGATTGTATTTTTAGCTACCCTTGACAAAGAAAAGGTATCAGAATAATACGACATCCTTTTATGTAAAGAAGAAAAATTACCCAGTGCACATATTTGGTTTAAGAGTACATTTTTTACATCAAATAAATGAAAATGCATATAGCTAAATAGGACTTATACCTTAGTTTATTCAGGTTTTTTTAAACGAAAATGTGAAATGCTAAATATTAAACATCACGATAATTATTATCATGTCTGCTTTCCATCAACAGCGTTCAAATGAGTACAAGGGAAGTGAGTTTTATTTGTATGTGAGTGTTTTTAATGCGGTATTGACATGATATCGTATCGTCCTCACTACTGATTGTACGAAATGCAAATGTTATCCCTTACCCTTACTCTCGTGTGTCGTAAAGCATGCTTTTAATACGTAACACTTTGTGGTACCCGTTTGAGATTAGGCATCAGATCTAGTTTCCCACGTCACCATTTTAGGTAGCCTTTGCTGTGTGTCACTAGAACACTCGACTATCAGTACTGTTATTGTCTTAGAACCTCGTGACACACTGCAAAACTTTCTGCTCGATTCGAAGCACAGTATACAGCGATTTCTCTGTACAAACAAAGCTGGTACCACTAAATCATGCTGCATTAGCGCTGGTTCACGGGAATCATTCCTGATCTGGATGACCAGAGGAAAACGAATCCTGTTTAAAAATAATTAGTCTAGGAGGCCGTTAATTGTGGCGCATGGTGAACTCTCGCTGTGGCACCTGCTGTAAAGCGCGCCTTGCCTACCTGTTGCTCTCGTTGGTTATTAAATCCTCGCTGTTATATTGCAGGCTGTGCGGTCGGCAATGTGTCACAATTACAATGCGTGCTCATTTCTATAAAGTTTTTTTTTTTTTGGTACGTATTGCGAGATAGTGACAGCGAGTGTCATTTCACGACCGAAAGACGTAATTCTCTACGTGGCGGATATGTGTAGACACTTTGCAGCTTCACACCGCTGAAGACGAAATCGCATTGGCTGATCGGGCCCGTTAGCTCCCCATCATGACAAAAGTTGAGACGCCACGATTGCAGCTTCTTCAACATACAAAAATATTGTCTACAATTTAGATACGTCACATCCCCAAAAGGGCATTTCTAATAGTTTCTATTTCTACAGACTTTGGTTAATTTTTTGCAACTTCTGTAAAAGGCGAAACCTAGTTCATCGTAACAACCTTGAAACAAAATAAAAAAGAAAGCAAAAATAATAAACGCCTTAAACACAATGTTTTGTTGAAGCCGAGGAAACGGCAGGACAAGAAACCGAAATAGTTCCGTCGGCGGCAAGTCTGTGTCCTGGAATAGACCTAATTGAGTGTCTTCTTAGGATCGTGATGAATCTTCAAGTCTATCTTTAAATATTAAAACAGAGGCTATACCACATTGTTTGCAGATCAGTTATATGCATTGCTGCACAGACATACCCGGCCTCTTTTGTGTTCAGCTCAGACACAGAAATACTTGGAACTGGATTACTAAACTGTCCACGAGTTACGCCAATTTCTCTCTATTTCGAAGTTTACAACTCTTTCATTCAGAATATAAGAATACTTCTTTCGATGCACCTATGAATCGATTGAAAAAACAAACACTAGTATTGATGACTCGTGTGCGTATAGTTAATCGTTAAATGAAGGGGAATAATTAAGAAATAAAATTGATAGATGTATTGACGGTCTTGCCGATCACATTTCTTTTTTTATGTATAGACAAATATTCGTCAAATACAGTGATGAGACTTATGACTACCCCGTCCGTGACGTAATAAGCTCTGCCCAGTGTTACGGGACCAATAAAACCATAACGAAAGCTTTCCAGTTTACTGCAAACCGCTTTACTGTAGGAACAGGTTGCAACTGAAGACTTTATTGAGTTCTCCCATCGGAGGTTTCAAACCAGCGCCATCGTAGGAAGAACAGGAAATTGTGTTATGGAGTCCATTAAACACCGACGTCGCTTTGAAGCAGGAAGTATTTTGTTGGCTGGGGAAAAGCTGCAGGAACCCTCGGGAGCACCTTCCACTGTTTACCAGGAACTAAATATCAGTTAGAATCACTCCTATCGATGGGGTGGTCATTCAGTTGCAATCTAAGTTCCCTCTAAGACGTCTTCAAGTGTCCTCTTGTGAGTGCACCTTGCCACAACACCTTCCCCCACCATCATCTAAAATATCAGAAAACAATTTTGGAATTCGAGCATGCTAACTGTTTAGGTGTGTTCTTCATTCAGTGTTTTGGCAGTGTCTGTGTAGTGGTAGTCCTGCCGCAGAGATGTGATGCTATTGTTGCGGCAGACAGCCGCGACAAACTAGAAAGGCGAACTGAAAATCCGCTGCCACTTAGTGCAGCAGCACTAATCACCTGCTGCAGTACATTAAGCGACCCTGGCGGGTGAGTGATAGTGCTCAGTGCGGCATGTCGGCAGTCGCGGCTCCAAATTCCCATCAATTTCTTCCAGTTCCTTTTTCAAAATCATCTCCCGACTCCAAAAACCTCGGTATCGATGAGCCAAGAGATTTATTAATAAAAGAAACAATACAACCGTGAAAAATTACTGAAGAATGCCACACCAAAGTCATTCATTATCTAAGCCTATATCAATACATCATATTTAACTGATAACTTGAGCCAAGTTGTTAACCTGTTGATTCTGTTAAATTCGGAGTGTCAAATTTAAGATAACAAAACAGCTACTATGACTTCTCGCCACGAGTGTTCGTCAGAACTACTGTACATACCCCCGTTGACTTCTGCCGCCAGTACCAGATCATCTCTCTCCGCCGCTGATCATGCAGGACAATCTCGTGTTTTTCAAAAATACCAATAAACATTATTGCTTTCCGAGCTAACCCATGGCATTCGTCGTACAAATGGAAAAAATTGAAGTCCCAGTTATCACAAACGTTAATTAAACATTTATTTGTCATTCAACGAAACATATTCAGTCACTTTACAGCATTTTTAAAGAGCACAGAATTGGCTGAAGGAATCGGGTCTTCCATGTCCTTCCTGCGAACCGACACGAAAATTCCTATCCTAGCACGCCGGCGATAACTTTCCGGGTTTCTCCGACTTCAATCAGTTTGCGCCGATTATTTAGCAATCTGATGTTTCGGGACCTGACAAGCGGGCAACGGACCTCTCAGTGCTACCCAGCCGGCTGCCTCTTGTTGTCAGCAGCTGTCATTGTTCTCAGAGTGAATCCTGTTATTCTCATCTACTTTGTTTCACACCGTGTGTGGTTACTGATTGCTTATCATCACCGCATCCAGTGATTATTAATACACTAGCCGATACCCGCGACTTCGTACGCGTGGACTTAGAATTTCATTGCCAGAATTGAATATACAGGGTGTCCAGAAATGGACTCCCTGATTTCAAAATTAAATATCTCGAAAACAAAGATCGATAGAGGAATGCAGTAAACGGTATGTTTATTGTGACAGCTGTAAGAAGTGTATACAGCAGTGTGAAATAATAGTTACAAAAGCTACTAACAGATGTACGCTGTACAGCTCATATCATCATACATAAGTGAAATAATCGTATGAAAACAATCTTTGCAAACAATCACATCACAATGTTTTCAAAATGTTCACCATTGGCACTACAGAGGTGGCGCAAACGAAGAATGAAATTCGCCATCACATTTCTTAGTGTCTCGACCGAAATGGATTCACATGCCGCAGAGGTCGCCGATTCCAGCTCGTCCAGCGTGGCGGGATGCTTCGGGTAGACCATGTCTTTCACTGTGCCCCACAAAAAAAAGTCACAGGGAGTCACATCCGGCGAATATGGAGGCCAATCCATGCCTGCACCAGTAAATTTGGGATATCCCAAAGCAATGACTCGATTCCCGAAGTATTCCTCAAACTGCTGTATACACTTCTTACAGCTGTCACGATAAACATACCGTTTACTGCATTCCTCTATCGATCTTTGTTTTCGAGATATTTAATTTTAAAATCAGGGAGTCCTTTTCTGCACACCCTGTAGAAAGCTATTAATAACTTATGATTAGTCGCAAACAACACCAAGTCGGCATATTATGACAGGAAAACCATCACTATATCATTCTATCGTCGAACCTGTCTCATAAAGACAATCAGTTTCCAACATATTTACAAACAGAAAAACAAAAGAAGGTGCGGGGAAGTGGAAAAAGGAAAGGGGGGGGGGGCGTTGGTTTAACTAACATAACATACGTCTGTGCAATTTGGTAATATCTGTGGCCGGCGTCGTGAGTGAATGTTATATTGTCTTTGTATGGAGTAGTCGTCAAGTGAAGTTCAGAGGAGTGAACATTTTGGTTTTAATCGTAGAAATGATGTGAAAAAATTCGGGGAAGTGGATAATATAAACTAGTAACATGTTAAATTCACTGTTTTGAATGGAGTGCTCTGATTGCAAGTGACTGTGGACGTGTTAGGAGGACGATAGAGAGCGTGGGAGTTTTTGTAGTTCAATTTCTCTTATCCCA
This sequence comes from Vandiemenella viatica, assembly GCA_031002005.1. Classification (NCBI taxonomy): domain Eukaryota; kingdom Metazoa; phylum Arthropoda; class Insecta; order Orthoptera; family Morabidae; genus Vandiemenella; species Vandiemenella viatica. The sequence goes on along the minus strand of JARYHS010011408.1, from coordinate 300,275,968 downwards.
CGAGTCTGATCTCTTGTTTAAATATAATTTTGGTGGTGGTACTTTCCGTCGGTGTGAATGCATAAGCGTAATAAGCTTATGAACTTGAATAAAGTTTTTGGGTAGATGTTCATTCTGAACAGTGTGAATTTATTATTTAATAACCCCGACGAATAGTAGTACCTAAACCTGGAGACCGCGGCTTAAAGAACCTTTATTTAATTAGTAACTATTTATGTTCAGTAAGTTACTTTTAATCAAAAATTGATAAACGTGGACCGCTTTCAACAGCTTTATTTCAGATTGGTCTTTTCATCTTCAAGATGAACGTCAGATCCTTTGATTTTATAATAACTTTAGCTGCTCGTTCTCTGCTAGAGCAACCACCTAGGCCAGGTTTACGCCCGCAAGGCGTGTCAAAAAAAAAGACAAAATAAACTGGTGCCAGAAACATTTACGCAGACCCAAAGTATGGTGCAGAGCAAATCGACATTTATACGTTTTGCCTCTGAACGAAATTTAGTAACAAATCATACACTAACAGACTGCGCGAGAAGCACAGCTTGATCAACACATGCATCCGTCCGTGTGTCACCATTCGATAAGTTCTCAAAACATCGTGACTAAAACTATTATTCATGTCGTGTGTCTTTCCTACAGATTTGAAGTATTTCTTTGTCATATTCCATCAATATCAGTACAGCCATTTAGACCACACACACACACACACACACACACACACACACACACACACACACACACACACACACACACACACACACACACACCTACAGCATTGTTAAACCACGTACGATTTGCCAAGCATTTCACCCCTAAATTGTTGATATCTACAGTTTAATATGGAATATGAAAAACTGACCGTCCAGGCATTATTCATACAATCAAAAACAATTCTTAAAAATATTTGCCTACATCGGGATTTAAACCGGTAACTACGGTCCAAGCATTCGTAAGCCAGCGCGTTAACCACTGAGCTACCAGGCAGCGGTACTGTACGGTACTACAGAGTTTTACACATCCTTAGCGTCGGTCTATGTTCGTTTCGGTAATTTTTCGAAATTACTTGACAATGTGTATTATTTATACAGAAAAAGTATCCTGTGTCCATCCTAATGCCAAATCGCATCTCCTTGTCAAATTTCATCACGATGGGATTAGCCGTTTAGCCCAAGAAACGTAACAAACAGACAGAGTTACTTTGGCATTTATAATATAAGTATAAATTATTTGCTTCCTTTTTATAATCGTATCTGTATTCAACAACTGGAACAGGAAGGAGTTTTAAAAGTATAGAGGGATATGCCAAAGTGTCTGAGAAGATCGTTGAAGAAAGAATACGTGACAGGGTGGAAAAAGAGCAGTATGGCTTCAGATCAGGGAAAACATTGTGAGTATGGGAAGGATTTATTGCTGATATTTCTCGGTATTGAGAAAGCATATGATTGTCCATACAGGAGTAAGATATGGAAGGCCTTGGAGAACAGAGGAGTTCCCAAAGAAACTATTAGGCGAGTGACAGAACTGTACCAAGGAAGTGTGAGCTATGTGGAAATAGGAGAAGGAAGAACAGATTGGCTGGAACAAAGGAATGGACTAAAACAAGGAAGTGCCCTATCACCACTGCTCCTTATTGTAATCATGGATGAAATAATGCAGAAGGTGGCAGTGAGGATGGGAGAGGAAAACATGAAGGTGATGGCTTTTGCGGACGACCTGACGATCCGGGGAGGTGATGAAGAGGAAGTGCAGCGGCAGTTGGATGTATAGATAGACAGTGTGGAGGAATATGGCCTGAAATTTAATGTAAAGAAATGTGAGTACATGGTAACAACCAGAAAGAAGAGTAGGATAACCCGGGGTATTGTGATAGCAGGGGAACAACTAAAGAAGGTAAGCGGGTTCAAGTACTTGGGGAGTGTATTAGAGGAATGTGGAGGAAATGATGGCGAGATAAGTGAAAGAGGAAGACAAACAGAGGCGTTCCTAAGGAGCATTAGAAGCCTGATATGGAATAAAGAGGTGCCACAGAGAAGCAAGAGAGTAATCTATCATACGTATTATGTGCCTATCTTGACTTATGCTGCTGAAATGTGGGCAGTGAAAAAGCGGGACATCAGCAGAGTACAAGCAAGTGAAATGAAGTTCTTAGGAGGTCGAATGGGATTTACTTTAATGGACAGGATAAAGAATGAAACTATTAGATACACATAAAAGAGGAGACCCTTCAGGAAATGACAGAGAGGACCAGACTGAGATGGTATGGACATGTAAAGAGAATGGAGGTTCAGAGAATCCCAAGGAAAATACACGAAATTAAGATGCATGGTAAACGATCTAAAGGAAGACCAAGAGATGGATAGCTGAAAGGAGTGGAGGAGTGTTTACGGAAGAGAGGAAAGGACTGGAACTAGGTGGTGACAGAGAGGTGGCGGAAAGAAAGAATGAAATGGAGAGGCTTGAGCACGAAGCAGACCCGGCCAGAGGCTGGAAACTGTCGAGGATGATGATGATGATCACGTCTCTTAATATAGTACCCGGTTCACCAAATGCGTATCACACCCGGATAAGGCAGTTGTGCACTGCCCCGTGTAGTGCGGTGTGCTCGCGGCTGGCTGACATGCCTGGCCGCACGTTCCGAGGCGAGAGCACGCGCCAGGCAGGAATGGCATGTGGCGACCTGCGCAGCACTCCAGCCCTCTCCCCGTCTACCGCTGGTCTGTTTATGAAATGTAATACGTAGGCATTACATTTCCTTCCAAAGTAAACAAAGAAAAAGGCGCCACCGAAGTGAGACAGGGCTGCTGAGCACACGAAAATCTCGACTTCTGAGAATGAACACAAGGAAGTGTTGAACAGTTATAAACATGTAGACTATTAGAATAGGAATAGAATGGCCGGCCCTGGCAGTGTAGGGGCTAGCACGCTGGCCTCGCATTGAAAGGGCCGCCGGTTCGAGTCCGGCCGTGGGCATGCGTGGTTTTAATTGAGTGTTGTGTTCATCTTGTGCTGTCCTTACTGTAGTGTCTACAATATCCTGATTAATGCTTGATACAACAGTTGGTACAAAAATAAATTCGAGCTGGCTAAATGGTCGCAAAGACCGAAGGCCATATATATAAACGAATAGAATGGGAGACACTTACGCATAGTTGCGAAGTTAATTATGAAAGAAAGTTCTACTGTAGAAGACATGAAAAAGAAAATTAAGAGATTAAGAAGATAATCCTTGACAGATGTCTGGAATAGTAGCATAGGGAATGCGCTATGCATTACTGATGCTATACTGCAGAATGGTGTAGATCCGCCACCAGCAACTGAGTACATCCCATTGCACATACACCGTAAAAATAGACATCCAATAGTAAGTACATATCGTTAGGTTCAGCGGTAATAATTCTGGTATAAATTTTTTTGAAAATGTTGCGGTAATAATTTATTGGACCTTTACTGTAGCTTCAACCATAATTTTTATAATATGTCGTCATATTGAAGTTCTTTCACTAATCTTTGATGGATTCCTTTCACATCAAGTCTTGAAATTCACGATATAACCCAAATACATTTACTTCAATAAAATACATATTGTGACATTTGCACTTATTGCGGCTACAGAAGCATACAAGTTTACTTCATTCATTTCAGAGAACTACGATGAAAAATTTTATGTAGTGTAATAAACCTGATAAAATATCTGTGATAAAATAAATATGATATCATGTTTTTAAAAAGATGTTTGACATAGATCTTTTACAGTGTAATGCCAACCTAACTGTTGCCGTCCTTCCTTTAATTCCAGTTTCAGTCATCTCTCTTGGCACTCTCCATCCGCCGCATCTATACCGCATTACTGTCTTTTGCGCTCTTTTCCGTAATGATCTAAACGAATGCTGCGACACTGCCTATATTACGCTCTGTAAAGTAAAAAGATCACTAGCCAGTGGTGGCACTTACGCCACCCTCCGTAAATCTTGGAAAAGTGAGAAATGCTATCTAAAAGTTGGGAGAAAAAAATAGAAATAATTTATCAGATTGTATCATTAAAGCTCCCTGAACTGAATTTTATGACGCCTTTTTGAACACTATTTAATATGAAAGATAGCATAATAACATGCACTAAATCATCCCATTTTTCCTTACTGTTGAATTTTCACCTTTCGGAGAGACTTACCATATTTCTGACGTTACAAATTAAAAATTTTGTGCTGGCTTGGCCATTTCGGAACAAGTTGGTAATGGTAACAGGTAGATCGACAATGCTGCCGCCGCAGACATTCATTTCACCCGACTGGGTGGAAAAAAATATATCTAATTTTACTTTCCTGCAATCTATTCAGTTTTGCCGAATGTCATATTTTATAGCAGTTGGAATCGGCAGAGCTTGACAAAATATTCCTCAGCAATTTGATATGGATAAAATGCTGTGACGACGAACAGCTTTGCTATACGAGTCATAACACACTGCTACACTAGTCCGTGTGTGACCTAACAAGTATTTTGGACGTTAGTTGTTTCGTTTTAGTTTCTAAGATTCTACACCCCACGGACAACAGATCTGATTACTGACGTTGTCACTAGCCTCTAGTGGTTATTCAAACTTGCATTCAGTATGTGTTCAACCGATCCAGAACGGATTATCGACTTTGAAGTTTTTTGAAATTATGTTCTGGGTGGTTTCGTAGAGAGGTTGATACTGAATGATTTCTTTATACCTCAGCGTGCCAGTTACTACGAGACATTTGCTAGAGCTCGTGAAGTGTAGAGTTGAGTTACCGTCAGAGTTTCCTGTATTAGACCATTATTGTTACCAGGTCTGCTCAAAGACGTCGTTATGTACGAACTTTTGTTCCCAGTATTGACGATATCTTATAGTTTCTAGGTTGCGTGGAAAACGAGCAAAAGTTTTAGTTTTGATGTTACTTTGCCACATATCACTACCGTTCTACTGGACGTGCTACGTGGGGAAGGGTTGGTAGCCCTGGAGCGGAATTCGGTATATGGAAACGTGTCAAGCGCATCAACCGACAACCTTCTACCCACGACGTACCAGGTATACATTAAGGTCGTTAGAGTGAACCTCGGTTCGTATCTGCCACACTATTAAATTTCGTATTGCCTGCAACCCAACTGATATGTTAACGATCCTCCATATTATTTCGTGCTGTTACCGTCGCGTATTGAACATAATGTGAATTTTAAAACACTGAACCGGTTACTTAAATGTTTATTTTATTTTTTATTTCACACGACGTGCATATTACCCAATCATTACATTTGTCATTCTTAGAGCAGTGGAGTAAGTTCCAGATTTTTCTTAACACTCTGACGAATTCAGAATTCCCTGTGTATTATCAGCCGGCAAGGTAATCGTTTATGAAAACAAGCGGTACAAGCAGACTTGTTTAAGGGACTCCTGATTCGTAATTTTCAGTGTGGAAGTTTCAGTGTGAAGTATTTCAACAGCCTGTTTAACAAATTACATATCTTGTCAAAATCGGTTACCATATTGTGTGTTTTTTTTTCTTTTTTAAAAAAAAAATCTGCTTAACGTCTCTCTAACAGCGAGGTCTTTTAGAGACGGGAAAGGATGGCGGGCAGGGGCGTAGCTACTATGGGGCTAGGCAGTGCAGTGCACTGGGGCCCCTACGCTCAGGGGGCCCCCAAGCATACCTCAACTGGCCCCTAAGCGCACCTCTAGGGGCCCTCAAGCGCAGTTTAGAGGGCCCACGAGCCTTCACGACTTTTTTTCTTAGCTCTACCGTCGTCTAAGGGGCCCCTAAGAACACAGCAGCCCCTCACCAAGGGCCCTCGCTGCTCAGGGGGGCCCCAACCACACAAAGCAAAAAAAAGGTCTCCCGTCTGGCCTGAGGGCCCAAAATAAATGTTTTGCACCGGGGCCCTTGTTGACCTAGCTACGCTACTGACGGGGGCAAGGGATGGGAAGGAATTCGGCCATGGCCTCTTGAAGGAAGCATCCCGGCATTTGCCTGGAGTGATTTGGGAAACCATGGAAAACCCAAATCTGGATGCCCGGACGGGGATTCGAACCGTCCTCCCGAATGCGTTGTGTTTGGTAATGTTGTCAGTTCGAATCAGTCTCTACGATGCTTGAGATGGTTATATCTAGGAAATCTAGTCGAAACATGAACAGCAGATAAGGGCGTCGCGTCGTTAGGAAACCTGATTACGATTCACAGGCCGAATTCAATGAGCACAGACAGTAGCTAATAAATCGTGTGAATGCGCTTACGACTGCGGTCTGTCTGAGGGAGAGGGGATGAGGTTCCGTGCTGAGGTTGTAAGCACTGTTCGTTCCCTAGCGACCTGAGCGATTGAAATGCACAGAGCAGACAACAGGTCTGGTGAAGATTATAATCCGCTCCCCAGATGGCGCACAGCACCTGTAATGTTCACTCCCAGTCAGCTGGTGCGACGCACTCCGAGTGCTACTTGTCGTCGTCGCTCGCTTGTGGCTATAGAGACGTCCTTCATTGTAATGCGCCAGCGTCCTGCTGGAGCCGACCTCCTTCGTCAGACTACCGATTAGCCGCATTGTATTTCATCTTCACCGTAAAAAGGCCCAACCGGCCGTGATTTATCGCGCGGCGCGCCGTCAGACATAATTGATACGCATTGTGGGCCGCAGCCGAGTGTCCGCTTTTAGTGGCGATCACTCCCGCCCGACGGCACCTTTCATCTCTCTGTGCGCGCTGTTAATTAATTATTGTTGTCTTGGGCGTGGTGGTCGCTCCTCCCGGGGAGTAACTCTTTTTATTAATGTCCTTTCATTCCCACAGACCAGTGGGTGGTGCGGCCAATGGGAATTACACGTCGTAAGCTACTCGTGAAACAAGTGACTAGCGCGTCGTTAGTTTTCACAACAGTCTACCTCCAGCTCACGTTATTTCCAGTACCTTAAAATTAACCCGAGGAAAGGAAAAAAAATCTATTTTCAACGCTTTCCCGTTTAGGAACTTTGCACACTGTCCGTTTGTTATCGAACATCTTTCGTTTCTCCGTTCAAATTGTAAAACTTGCTTTCCAGTCTATCACAATTTCTAGATGGTTTGAACGTTTTGTTGTAAATATAATAATAATACCTTCTTCCATCCTTGCATCAGTTTGTATTTCACTCCATCTGTCGGACAAATACTATGTTACCACGTCCTAGTTGCTGAAATACTGAAATAGAATTGTGCTTCTAAACTCCATTATGTAATCGCCACCATTATGACTGTTGAATAATCCTTATAAAATGTACATTTGAAATGACAAACATCCTTGTTTTGAGTGAGGAGAGTGTGGAGTAGGCAGCTCGTATATTTAGTGCGTGATTGAAAGTTTTAATGAGCCGTGAGCAGGGGCAGGTGAGGCTAAACATAGAGTGCGCCTCGGTCGCCAACCAAAACACCGCTAAGAGCTTCCACTCTCAAGTGCTGGCGAGGAAACTCCAGTGCTACCCAAAACTTTGACCGATTTTCGAGTTTTAGAGCCATAAAAAGCTGGAAGGGCTATCTTTATTGACGCGGCCGTACGTTTTGTAGATGAATCAGCATTTTCTCTCTCTCTCTGAGAGCTCCTAAACGGCATTCGTTCTTTCGGCACGACATGGTGTATCCAGATTTAATAGCAACATCCATTCTGACTTGAGCTTTTTCGACATATGACGCGATATTCTGGTTCTCATTACTGTCTACAAAGAAATCTTAATTGTTTATTTCTCCACTGGATCTCACTTTATATTCAGAACAGAGAATGAACAACATGTGCTAACGCTTGCTTCGCGACCATCGCATTGGAAGTCCGTTGAGGTAAACAAGTTACACAAAATTGCTGAGCTTTGAAATGTGCGATCTAGATACGTGGAGGGGAAGACACGTGGAATTTCTTAATATTGCCGCGTATATTGCCATGTGCACTGTACACCCAAGCACTTAATTACGCCTAGTAAATAGGTTTCAGAGTGTTTCCTGGGTGACGTAATCCTACGCTTTATGACGACTCGTTAGCGTAAACTCGTAATAGAGTTAAGGAAGCAAAACTTATTTAGCAAGTACGGTAAAACTATGACACTGCCATAACATTCCTGAGTTGGCTACGTTGCGAAACCTTCGTTTTCTCTCCTCCAGTCTTTATGACTACTCAGCTGCAAAGCCATTAGACAGGAGAGACATCAATAAATCAGCATTTGTCCCGAATCATAACCTTCCCAGTTCAGTTTCACTTCAACAACAGATATTCCTTTACTTAATTTTGTTGACGATCCATTACTTCGCAAACATGAGATTCTTTTTGTCGCTGCCGTTGAGAAATTCTGTACGTATTTCGAATTTTTAAATAGCTTCTATTTTAGTGTAGCTATATTTAGCAAGAGAAATATTCCATCGGTGGAAGTGTTTTCCCGATATTCATTGGGAGGACTTATGGACGTAAATTAAAAGCAAAATTTTTTAAACATAATAGAAAATGCTTATTCTTTTTGCTGTATTCACTCATTTTACTTAGCAAAAAAATGAATGAATCATAGCTTTACTCTTCATTGCGTTGTACCACATTAAGTTTCTTGCTTCATAGCTTTCTTAAACAGTAATAACGCTGTTTCCTCGGGTACTCTAGCAGTCATGAAGAAACTTTTAATATTTCAAAGTATACGCTGAAAAGTGAGTCGAAAATATTAAACAGTATAATGCTGGGCAGTAATTTGAGTTTTTAATCAAAAGAGAGGGCACCCCCTTACCCTTGGTGTTGGAATCTCACCCTAAAGGCGTGTTAATCAGAAATAATCAACAGCATGGGAATGCAGAAGGCAACAGAAAGTCACTGTATTAAAGAATCAAAGGGTGTCCGGTGGACTTGTAATCCTCTCAAATTACACACAGAATGATGGCTTTTTCCTTAGTAGAGTATTCTGGAGGTAAAATATTTCCCCAATCAGATCTCCGTGTGGGAAGTGCTCAGGGAAGAGTCATCAGAATGAACAGACACATTCTATGAGCCGGAGCGTGGAATGTTAGAAGTATGAATGGAACAGGAAGATTAGTAAAGTTAAAAATGGAGTTGGAACTACTTACTGTAAGTTCGATGTCGTTGCGATCAGTCAGATTAACAGGAAGGAAGCACAGGATTTCTGGTCCAAGGAACAGAGAATAATTAACGAAAACAATATGAGCAGAGTTACTGGGGTGAGCTTTACAAAGAACAAGCGAGAAGCGAAAAGGGCGAGTTGTTATAAACAGTCAAAGACAGGAAAATGTTGATAAGGGTAGAAACTAAGCCTCCAACCACTTTAGTAGAAGTGTGTATGCCAATGTCACAGGAAGATGATGAAGAAACAGAAAAAAACTATAATGAAATTGAAGACTGTGTGTGTGTGTGTTTGAGTGTGTTAATTCTTTCTCTAATACCAATATTCATATTGAAATGACATATAATTAGTTTATTCACTAGTATTAAATTAATTAGAGTTAACAGTACATCACTTATTTGTTTCTGAGAAAAAATAGTATTTTCTGTGACGAAAGTTAAATTATTATGATAGAAACGTTACAGTCGTGATGCAGAATCTTCCCCTATCATATTGTTCATAAGTCAAGATTGTCTCAGGGTAGTTAGTTGGGTGGTGTCGCGTGGCAGGACACACCCGTACTTGCTTGGGGATCGTGTTTTCTTCTACAATGGTGTGCATCGCTAGAAGTCACGGACCCTGCCTCAGTCGACGTTTCTTTCCGACTTGGAGAACTAATCAGAGTGCAGCAAGCTAGTGGCGTCCTCGAGCCAGGAGATGACGTCTTCCTCGACTCCGAGGCTAAAGCACTGTCTCGATTGTCCACCCCTTGTTTCTTCACCTGTGGACCAAGAGTCGTCTCTCCTGTCCCACTCCTTGCAATAAAAGTCGAATTACGAATCGAACGAGTGGTCGTTGTGTCAGCCCATCAGTGCTGGCGGCCCTTGTGATGTTCTCGGCCTTCTGGAGTCGCCGTCTATGCCGCCACGTCGGTGACCGGAATTGACTGTCGCTGACGTGGAAGAGGTATGCTCAGTTCACACTATGCAGGCATCTTTTCTTTCTAAGTGTTGGTGAAGGATAGTAATCGTCTTTCGGTACAGGAATATACCCATCCAACAACTTGATACTTAAGAAATTTCCGGCAGTCATCCAAGTTTCTGTCCACTGTTATATATAAGGAACGTTCAAAAAGAATCTAGCCGGAGTCTGGAATGTTCAAACAGGTGACAGAATGTTAATATCGTTGCGTCAGTAACAAAGAGGGTTTCCGACAAGAGCACGGAAGTCCACATGCCCGCCGCTAGAGGGTCACTAGTGCAAGTCACGTGACTACAAAGATAGCTGAAGCATGCGTCAGTTGTCCAGCGCTCATTCGTGCTGAAAGCATGGAAAAGTAGACGCAAAAGAAGAGAAAAAAGTGGTGGTGTTCGTTTTCTGACAGCGGGAGGAGTAAGGGGAAAGTATATTCATCGAAGAATGTCACAAGTGTATGTGAACACTGCATGTCCCTTGCAAGGGTCAAGGCATGGCATAAGCGCTTCAGGGAAGGACGGGTGTCGTTAGCCGATGATCCACGGTCTGGAACAGCACACCGCATTACCGATGACGTCGTCCAGCTGGTTGATGGACTCGTTACCCAGGATCGCCGCGTTACAGTGAAAGCCGTAACCACCGAGGTCGGATTGAGCGTTGGAAGTTTTCACACCATCATGAAGGAAAGACTGAACTGGCGCAAGGTGTGCGCCCAGTGGGTGCCCCACAGTCTTCAACCACTACAGGAAGCATGTCGAATGGTCCACTATCTTGATCGTCTGCAGTGCTATGCCAGGGATGAGTCTTGCTGTCATCACTTCGAAGCAGAATCGAAACGACAAAGTCTCCAGTGGAAGCATCGACGGTCACCACCACCAACACAATCCAAGGCCATGCACACAAGTGCAGGAAAGGTTACGCTGACGTTCTTCTTTGATCAAGACCACCCCTTCTCACAGTCTTCCTGCAGTTAATACCCAGCGTTACTGGCAAACCTTGACCACCCTTAGCCAAGCGATCAAAACTACGAGGAAAGCTCACCCGCGGGGTCATTCTGCTCCAGGACAATGTAAGGCCTCACGCAGCCAACACAGTCACGACACTTGTGCAGAAATTCAAGTGGGATGTTCAAGGTCACCCTCCATACAGTCCAGACCTCTCTCCCTGCGATTACGCCATTTTTGGTCCCCTAAAAAAGGCCCTGGGGGGAAAAGATTCACCAGGGACGACGACGTCAAGCAGTACGTACGGAACTTGTTGACATCGCAGCCCCAAGAATTTTACGAGACAGCCATCCACCGCCTTGTGTTACAGTGGGACAAATGCCTCAACAAGTGTCTCAACAGCCAGGGCCAATAGTTCTGAAATACTGGTACTGGTTTCTGTTCCTACGCCTCCGGCTCGATATAGAAATGCTTAACAAATGGCTGGCCTGTTGAGACAATGCGACTTGCACTAGTACTTGCCATTGTGTTTTTCACTGGCGGTACGTAGTAAGAACGGCAATCGGCAAACTTCTGACTAGAATTTGAGTTGCGTCACGGAGTGTGAGCGATGCCTCGGTGATGCGCCATTAAGTAGTGTCTCGGCCACTTGCCGTCTTATTTCGTCGGCCGGGCATGCTTGGCGCTTGTCCAGACGTATTGTCCTCTGCTCTTTGATGTGGTGCGCCTCTTCATTAGGTCGGATGGCAGATTGCGTGAAGCACGTCAACCGGAAGGCGGCACTCGCCGACCCTGTTAAATGCCTCGGCGCCAGGTGTTCCATTCTACCTGCCCCAGTCACTCTGTTTCTCTGTTCTCTACGCACTTCTCCGTTTTGAGGAGAAACCGAATACAACAATTAATTACTACTGTGATTATTATTCCGCGATTCACTAAAAGTGTGTGGCGGAGGACGCGTTGCACCTATCCTAATGTGAAATTGTTTTATGCGTCGGAAGGGGTAAACGGGATATTCCAGGGAGCGGCCATGGGCTAGATTGAGGAACCATCCCGGATTCTCGAGAGCTGCTCCTGTCAGAATCTAAGTTTTCTCGCTCGAGAAATCCAAATGGATCGGTTCTGGCCCTCACTTCTCTTATCTTCTCGCTCATTCCTATATATGAATTATGATGATGGTAGTAGATAATATCTATTTGATGTCATCCTGAAATAGGTCTGTCGTGAATTTTTCAATTAGCTTCTGCCGAGAGCAATGCGTTCCGTGTTCCAGATCTCCCGACCTTACTCCATCAACATCGCACTAACACTTTCCCTCCAGCTAAATGTCACGAATCGAGGGACCTACTCCAATACCTCCATTAGTCGCTTTTGAAGGAGACCCCGTACACACACACACACACAAATTATTATTATAAGTGAGGTCGCACCATTGCACACTGTTCTAAATTACGACCTAGAAATCGAAGCATATGGTTTGCTTTCCAAATTACCTTGTCAATATGTTCATTCCACAGCAAAATATTAAAAATTATCACCCCTACTATTTAACTGATACAGCGGGTCTATAAAAACTGCCATTAATTGTATACTCAGAGCTAACTGGTGTTATGTTTTTACTTGTATGCATGACTTCGCATTATTTAGTGTTTAACTCAGCTGTCAGTCTTCGCACCAGGCGATTATTTTCATAATATCGTCTTGTAACAAAGCGCGGTTGCCCTGGGTTTTTATTTCACGATAAATAGCAGCACCATCGGTGAATAATCTTTTCTTCCACCTTATTACATCACACAAATCATTGACGTATATGATAAATGACGGGGACCCCCTCACACTTCGCTGGGGAACTCCGGACCTCACTTCGGCCATGATGAGCACTCAACGTCGAGAACTACACACTGTGTTCTACCGTTTAGATAGTCTGCAACCCAGTCGCATATTTGTCGAGGTATGCCGTAGGTATGAAGCTTTGTAAGTAACCCAATATGAGGCAGAGAGTCGGAAGATTTTTTAAAATATAATACAACTAAATCAACCTGAGAACACTCGTCTATCATACGGCAGAAATCGTGAACTAAAACTGCAAGTTGTGTTTAGCAGCATCGGCCTTTTCTTAATCCATGTTAGTTCACCTTAATAAAAAAAAATTCATGACGTTTGAATAGATGGTATGTTCTAAAATTCTGCAAAATATTTAAGTTAACTAGATCGGCCTATAATCTTGAGGATCATTAACATTCCCACCCAAACACTGGACTTACGATGGAGGTATTCCAATCATCTGGTACCTGTTCAAAGATACCACTAACTTTTATTCGGGAAGAATTTAAAAGTTTTTCTTTCTAATGTCAGTGTAGAGTAGAAAGGGAAACTTGAGGTTAGTAAAAAGCGAGAAATCGCAAAAAGTTTCTTTCAAGACTATATCTGCTTTCAACTAACAAGAAATTTTGTAGATTGACTTGAGCGTTATCAGAGCGTCTTGATTTCAGGCGAGACGGAGTGTCTCTTAGCCCAGCACTAAACGCCAGACAAATTCGACGCTAATTCGTGTGACTTGGCTAATAGACCGCGCTCTCTCTATAAATACGCCCCGCAATTAAAATACCTAGCAATGAAGTGGACGGCACCGAAATATTATTGGCCGTTTCTCATGGCGGAGGCGCTGAGTGAGATATAGGGCGTCCACGTTATCATAACGCCACGTCTCGCCAGTATATTCCTCCTTCTAATTGGCACATTAACGTCACATTGTGGTCGTGACGGCAGGCAGAATACTTATATTTACCTTTCGAAAATAGCTGTTGGCGCCGGGCCCATTATGGAACCGTTTAAGTAATGGCTTCGGTGGAACGACCGTCTGGCTGTCGTCATTGGTATTCTGGTATTCCTGGTACCACCTGAGGAAATCGACAAGTGACGCGGAGGCTTCCTGTCGCCACAAACTCAGACGCTTACAGCAACAGCAGAAACTGGCTCTCCAACCTCCCAGGTCTTTTAACCTAAGTCACCACCCTTTCAAAATAATTTATTTGCAAACCCGAGAGGGAAAAATTACTACCAGATTACTAGCTGCTTACTGTTCATGAAATACATAAAACAAAAGTAACTAGCAGCGGTATTACTTCTGTACCAAAGTTCACCAGTAGCAAAATTCATTTACAGTGTACAAAATACTCGTGGAATTGGTGACCAGCAATGAATTAATTACAGGTGATTGCTGAAATCGAGTCTAGCGAATATTCCAGCCTGTCAGTCGGCTTTATCCCCATTCTTTCTATGATCTACTCAAATCACTCAAACGAATCCATACTTCAGAAAGAGGCCGGTTGTAGTCTTGGGTAGACTACGCGAACTATTTCCCAGATCCCTCGTTCCCTAGCTCGTTAGTTCGTTCAATCCTTTCCGAATACCGACTTTGTTTTAGGTTATTTATTAATAAGTCATCTAAAAGCAAACATTGTTCCCTGTGGACACATTTCCCTGAAGACACAGACATGAAAAACCTGTTCAACATTGCGGAAGGGTCAAACAGAAATTTAACGAGGCATGTGAAAACAAAACTCGCTTTGATCCCATTAAAAATTAAAAGACAACCACCGATAACCACAACAACCATAACAAACAAAAGTGTGCTTGCAATAGCGATGGCAAAGCGAACGAACGACCAGTATTTCAGGAATTCGAGATAGGAGCGACCTAGTTTCCTAAGGATCTGCGAACTAACCTGAAGGCTCCCAGTCGCCGCAAGGGATACCAACATTTTTTCGGTTGATTGTAGTATTTTTTTTTTTAGATTAATCTATAAAATACAGTACACTACAAAAATATTTTATGAAAGAGTATGAAAGGACAAAAGGTACGTATTTTACTATTTTAATTTTTAAAACTTTTTTTTTACTTCTTGAAACTTTTAACAATTTTTAGTCTACAGTAAAACTATCACTTACTTTTTCCGCATTCAAATGTTAAATCAATGTAGATCAAATGCTCAATTTTTATTAATGATATACTTCTCTTATTTTTTCTGGATTTCATGTTCTATTGTTATTTCAGAGTAAAGTTCGTTCACTTTGATACTCATTTTTTCTCTTAAATTTAGAACTTCTAATGTTGTCTCACAGTCATCAAATGTAACCTCGTGTTTCAAATTCAATTTTTGGATTTTGCATAGCCAATTGGTTTCATTAAAATATAACTATTTAATAAGATATTCCAGACATTTATCAACGAATACTAGAAAATTCTTTTTAATAATATCTATCATCTTCTGTGGAGAATTTGGCTTCTAAATACTTTTTTGTTTTGTTTTCTTAACATTTTCTTTTACATTTTTCCTGGGCTGATTATGAAGATACGTAATTATATACTTCAGTTTATCGTCCCATTAATATAGGAAAAACATTAGCCAGGTAGTTAAATAATCGTCTATTTTCAAGCAAAAACGCTCTAAGAACCTAAAAACTATAGTGTTAAAAAACGTTGTTTTAGGTGAAAATACTTTATCACAATATTTTTACGTACACACCCGAACGATTAATATAAAAATTATTCCTGGCCCGTTGTCCTTAATAATCCAAGCATTGGCAACACTGATCATTATATATATTTAAAAAAAAAAAAAAAAACCACCATAACAAACAAAATAGCACACGCAGTAGCGGTTGCAAAGCGACCGAATGATCTGTTTCCCTGGTATTCGATATGGGAACTAACGACCTAGTTCGCGAGGGAGCTGCGACCTAAACTGAGCGCTCCCAGTCGCCAACTATTATGCGCAAGACTAGCTGGTTGGTTTCCTCGTCACACATTGAGCGCACTTCTCTCCCGCCTCTAAGCATCTGTGCCTGAGAAGTGCCAGTTATATTTTAACAAAAAGATTACAGAATAGTAGCACAAGTTCAATAAAATTTGTTAACAATCAGAAATAGCTCTGCCGTAATAAAACATTCCTGTAGGTAATACAACGTGGTTTACTTACAAACAGTTGTCAGTGTTCCGGAATAAAGTGTGTCCTTCTGAACGGGAATGTTATTAGTTTAATCTTTGACTCAGAACTCGGAAAAACATTTTTGTATATTTCTCGTTTTTTGATTCGCAGCACTTAATAGAAGTGAAACTCTAACTATGGGAAAACCGACAAGAAGAAGAATTACAACTTTGAATTTAGATTCAGCAGTGTGTACGTTTAGGATATGATGGGACATAAACAGAATCTGTGGAATAGTTGTAGTACTGTATACGCTGGATAGTGGCTAACATTTAGGCTGGTATGCGATTAATTAATTCCGCGGCAACATTAAACAACAATAAACCACAAAAGAAAAAACAACTTGGAATAATTGAAACAGCGATTGTAACTCAAGATACTAGCATATGAGAGGAAGCGGTGGAAAACGAGTATTAAATAAAGGAGGGCAAGATAGTGATGAAGGCATTAATAAAAAGAATACCCTTCTCAGAAACAATTGACCAATAAGCGATTTTGGGAATTCATTATATCAGTCCAGAAAACAAAACAGAACCACTACAATTCGAGCTAAAATGTGCCACATGTCTGCACGACTGCAACTAAAGTGGAACTTGAAGATCATTTATTATTACAGAAACTGCTTTCGAAATAACCCCTTCTTTGTGCCAACGCAGTCGCTGTGCCAAGCCTGTGATAATGTTACATGGACTGTAGCAGCGAGTTTCTAAAGCGTGGAACACATTTTACTATCGCACTCTTAGTTGTCCGGCAGAAGGTCAGTGTGGAATTTTGGCGAAGTTGACAAGGTTTTTTTTCCCGTTGTTGTGGACAGCATGCGTGCACAAAATTACGACACCGAGCAGTGTATCTAGTGGTGTAAGTCGTTACTGTGCTGTGCTTATAGTGCTATGGGAAGTCTTTGCAAGTAACGGTGTTTGGGTGTAACTTAAAATGACAGCTCTTTGTGACGTCGTTTAGTGGACGGGCAAATACGACAGTAAACATACATAAAATATTGGTATAATTTCATTTGTAGCGTTGAAACCTAAAAATTTCAGTATTTTAATAGATTTGATTTTCATGTTTGTTTTATTGCAATTTTCTGGTAGATTACACCGAGCAACTGGTTCTTTCTGGGGTGCCTGCTGTGAAAACTAGAAGTCCTCAGCCCAGTTTTGACATGTTCTTAACATGACCTTGTCTATGTATGGAATTACGCTGTAGATGGGTTTCCATGTCTCACATACTAGCTGGTGAGCCAGCATCCAGACAGCCCTCCAGTTCTGATAGGTTTTCGTAGTAGTCAGATGAAGGAAACTCTGTTAGATTTCAATTAGTGTTATAAAGATCAACAACAAAACAAAGCATTGTTCAAATAAAAGTAAATAATTCCTTTAAAAAATGGGAGTGATTATTCGGATTTTCTAGATATGTATGTATTTAATTATATCACTTTACAGCGTTCTATTTTTCATCCAACTACTTTGAATGCCGCCATATAAAATATCAAAACCCATGTGCGAGTGCATAGCTGACTTGTTGAATGAGCTATAACAAGATCGTATTTTAGCTTTAACAACAGCTGTTCCATATTGCCTCTTGTAACATTTATTGATGAAAAATTGTATATGGAGAAAATAAGTGGTCGTGACGAGTAAGCCTACCTGTCAGTGTCGATAAGAGGCAGTGGTGTCTGGAAAGGAAACTCTTGGAGTCCCGGAGTGTCATGAAAAATGAGGGAACTATACGCTACAATCTCCGTGTGAAGCGACGCGGTACAGACTCAATACAGAATCAAAAACAGACCTTGTCAATCAACGCAATGGTCCCATTCAGCGTTATAAATATTAATAGCGCTTTTTGACATATGTAAACCTCGAAGTTGAATAAAAACATGTTTCTCGGGAAGTGCAGTATCCGCCCCCCCCCCCCTCCCTTAACGGAAATGGCGACCGGTCTGAACCACTCGCCAATCTGGTTTCGGTGCGAGATAATAAATTCTTATTTTCTGTTACATGTGACCCAAATCGAGAAGCCAGTTTTTCCATGCAGTCGCGGAGTTAATCTAGCTCTATCCGAGATGTTACATGTCGGAGGAGATTCAAGATTGTTGCGTGTCTGAGTTCGCGGATACCTGGATGAGATAGCTGATCACTGCTTGGCATCTTGCTACCCTCACAGCGAGGGAAGGGCCTTCGCTCAACGCAGCTACGTGACTAACAGTTTCCACCGTTTTGTAAACCGACTTCCATGCTTCTCCAAACAACCACCCTGCAAGCGATTCCGCAATTTAAAGATAGTGATTTCTTTGTTAATGTTTAATTGCATTTCAATTAGTAAAATCATTTGCTTATATGATTTAAATAAATAGTAAAAATCCCTCAGATATACTATAATAACACGGATGTTTATTCATGTATAATCTCAGTACAATCGCTTTAATTATAAAATCTTTCGTGCAAATAATCGCCACGGTTCATATCAATTTATACATATTAAATTATCATAAATGCAATTCACAAAGCTCATCAACTATACGTTTTAAGCATTTGATAATTAATTGCTGATGCAGTAACATATCTAAATATCTTAAAGACATAATCCTGAGTAGGTGACTTATCACGTCTTCAGTTTTAGACACTATACATTTTTATGAAGCAAAGTAACACTAACAAAGGAGTTTTCCAAATTCGACTTGGAAGCTTGAAAAAAGGAATTACAATAATTTTAATATACGGTCTTAGCAGTGGCCGGGTGCTACCGGGACTTCTTCATCTTGCACGACATAAACACTTTGACTATTAGAAGCAACTTTTTTTTTTTTTTTTTTTTTTTTACTTATAGCTATACGCCTCATCGACGTCGAGGTCATTAGAGGCGGGAAGGGATTGGGAACTAAGAGCGGGAAAGAATTCGGCCATGGCCTTTTGTAGGAAGCATCCCGGCATTCATCTGGAGTGATTTTGAGAAACCATGGAAAACCCAAATCTGGATGCCCGGACCCGGATTCGATCCTGCGTCCTCCCGAATGCGAGGCCAGAGCGTTAACCACTCACCCACCACGCTCGATAGGGCAGTTCAAACACTGTGCAACCCTGACGTGAAATGAGGTGTTTCGTCTCCATTAAACATCAGTCTGCTGATAAATGAAGAAATTCATATTTGTTGGTCTGTTTGTTTGTTTCACTGGTCAGATTTTGATGGTGTTTAGAACACTCTGTAACCCTCGGTCCGACAGTGATATGCTCTAGTGCGAGAAATTAAGAAAAATCTGGTGGTAAATTAGCAACAATTTTAGGTTCAAAGCGACTAACGCATAAACTATTGATCGAATTTTGATGTTGTTTCATCAACGTGCAGCTATATTCCATTTTGGTATGACGATAATAAACCAAGGTAAAAGTGTCTGCAAAGTAATATCCAGTTACTCACCTCAGTGGAAGTGTTTACCTGGATATGTAGCGACGGACCTGATATCCACCACTGACAGCTCCGTGGTTTGGACTCCACATTGAATCGCAGGACTCCGTTACCTGGTCCCATTATTAGAGCGGGCGGAATTATTATTATTTACTTATGGTTTTATTAAAAAGCTATTACCCCCGCGTACAGAGGCTTATCAACGCTTCTTACCGACGTTTTCATATGGTTCTTTATTTTTTTTTTTTTTACTGCGACTGCAATTCATCGTGAGTAGTTGAACTTGTTTTTGAGTTCCGCGACCCTACTGGATTTATCTGCGGCATGCTATTGACTGACAACTCTTGTTGAACAAAATGAAAGTGGCAGCTAGTTTAAAATAATTGCATAAAAATACTTGAAACTTTTTCGTTTTTTATATTTGGCTTGGGACCGATTAAGTAAAATACACGTATCACAGGATTCCTTAAATTCAGAGGCAAGAAATTTGCCATTAATACTTTTATAGAGCTGCGAAAAGAATGTGTTTCGTTTGTTTTCTTCGTGATAGCGTTTTAAGATTCGTCGACATTGGCGTCATTATTGGCACGAGAGAAGGACAGAAAGTTGACGGCAAGGAATGCGTCAAATACGTAACTCGCGCCGAAGCATACGGTTACGCACATTACTCACTTTCCGTTAATAGACGTCTCGAGCTGCCAGTGACGTCAGAATTCGGTATGGCCGTCACCTTATACATTGAAAATCCACGGTACACCATAGAATATTAATCGCAATTCTGGTCCAGACTGCCCCCTCCGCCAAAAATCCTCCTTGAAAATCAGCAAGTACGCGTGTACCACATTCACGCTGTGATGGCTGCTACACATCGGCTAATACCGCACGTAATTCGACGATTTGCATTGTATTACTTCTGTTCGACCTGTTTTATCGGCTACGCGTACTCTTTTTCTTGAATAGTAATGTCTAAGGACTGCGTTAATCACATTTTCATCCCAAAACAACAGTTTTTTCTACTGGCCGCACTCTACACAGCAGCGTGTCTATGATGTTCTGATTAAACCACCCCGGAGTGATTTTAGTAAGCCGAGGTCTGGACGGGCGGAGGTAGGATGGACCCTGCATCCCCACGAGACTCGACCAGGGCGTCGATGATCGCCGCGAGCAGAGCGCTGGTTGGCTATGAGTGGCCGTGGCGACGTGATTAATGAGGCTCCTTTGAGCGTCGCGACGGAGCCAGCCCCGGCGCCATTACGTCGGCGCCCAGTCGCCAGGGAGAGATTGCTCCGCTGGGAGCTCGTCGGTCCTGCCTCGCTGGCGTGCCACACAGCCATGATTCTCTTGTGTTTTTACAGAGCTTTACAGTATCAGAAAAGAAACCACCAAGATGTCTGGCTCACCGATTGGCTGCAGCTGACGAGTGCCGTTTTGAGCGCAGCGCATGTAGTCTGTGTTTGGCAACCGTGGTATACAGATACTGTGCCAATAATGGACTAAATTAGCACTTCAGTACTAGGCAGTACTTAACTAAAACGCTTATACAACGGTTGACAAACAATTGGAAGGAATTGTCAACGACCTTTCTTGAAGTACAGGGGAATGATTTTAGCAAACCACGAAAATCGAAGTCTGAATGGTCAGATAGGAAAACCAACTCAAGAACAGGAGAATTCCATGCAAATTCAACTGACACAGATGCACTAGGTTAATGTTAATAATTCGTAAGATTAACGTAAACTATGTCGCCTCTTGTTAGGTCTCAGAACGATGTTGCAGTGAGAAGAGTTTTATTGAGTATTGTAAAATCTTACCATTGAAAAATTAAAGCTTAAATATTAATTAGAAAGACAAAAATAGTTTAACGCTGGTGTTTAAGGCCTTAATGTTATTTTAGACTGTTACAATTTCGTTGGTGGGATAATTTATCTCAGTTGATATAACCGTTGACTATTGTGACGGTCCAACCACCTGTAGGTTTTGTAATAGCAAAATAACCTTATAATTTAATATTTTGTTTTACGTGAATGTCAAAACTTCTTACACTGATATATATAAGCATTGTAATCTTTGCAGGGAATGGGTCAGATTTGCTCTGAACAAAAGATTTAGATATATAATAAAACATTTATTTACACACAACCACAATAAAAAGAATTGTCAGTCACTTTCTTTTAATATAAGGATAGAATATACTAAAACACTAGATTTTTTGTGGACGTCACCCTACATGAGACTATTTATATGCTTACTTGCCGTTGCAAACAAACACTCTTAAATTTTTACTATCAATTATATGTGTCTTGACTAGCTCAATTTGAAAACATTAGATCTTATCTGGCGAATCGCCACTTGTCAACCCCCGCCGTTCCAATTGCAACATCGAAAAGAAAACACATCTTTACATTTCTGTCCATACGTGGCATGAGCTGTCACTCTCTTCAGTCAAACTACCCACTGAAACTTTGATGCTGCCATCTTCGTGCTTACTTCAGGATTAATAAAAAAGAATATGGAGTGACACTGTTCATTAAACTATGAAGTTGGGTGATAATTATATAAATGTCGACCAATCCTAGATTTTTTTCTGGAACGGTTTCCAATACATCTTCCGCCGTTGTGCGACCACGCCACTGCCCGTCTAGTGCCGACATCTCAAGTATATTAGTCCAGTCGTGCGCTAACAGTTTGAACCATTTGGAAATACATTGTGGACATCACTTCCATCTTCTGCGTAGTGTCTTCTTTAAAGATCTACATGTAAAGAATACAGCTGTACCTCAGTTTTTTCCGATAACCATGTTTCGAAATGCGGTTTCGTAGAGTAAATTCGTTCGTTTGGGTCTTTGGAACATTGCTCCATTCACGACTTCGGCGTAGCATTGGAAGTTTTTCTTTCCCAGCCTTTGTATCGCTGACCCGACGAAACTGTTTAACAGTAGAAAACAATGCGGATTAGTTATGAGTATAACGGATATAAATTATTTTTTACTTGATATTGACTAAAGACCTTTTAATCCCACGAAGGCTTAGTAAATATGAATTACTTTGGACTCTTCAAGAGAAGGTAGGATTTACTAAGTTGTGTTACTGGTTTCGACTATGACGCGACTGCGCCCTAATGGGTACATATAGACCCAAAAATTAAAAAGGAGACTCAATCACAGAGTAGAAGTTCAAGTTAGTCACGGAAAGAGAATGGTGTTTGAAAAGTTTTACGTCAGTTAGTCGCCAGAGAACTCTCTACTGCCAAATTTTTATGTTAAACACGACATTAATGACTGCCGCAGTGAGAATTTATACTGAGGCGATATCAACAACGCACGAAGTGGTTACGAGGAGTCAAAATATCATACGTTGAAAAGCTGTTTATGTTAGTAATGTGCTGATTAGGAAGGAGATAAAGACGAATTTAGAGGATCGAGGTAAAGTGTATCAATCGTGACTTCTAAGAAGGGTGACTTGTAAGTTTAGGGGTGGCGTGGAAGATAATTCAGACAAATTAAGACGAGTTACTGCAAGCTATGGTGAGACAATATATAGGGGGCTTCTTTTCTAAGTTCACTGCAGTTTTTTTGAATATTTTTTTACAAACCATGTTTTCCGGTCGCGTTTTGTTGAAAATGACAATTACTAAATAGCAAACAACTATTATTATTCTAAGCACTAGTTCATGTACAACTGAGCAGCGAGGTAGGCTGCGCAACAAATTGCAAACGTGTTAAAACATTTTCATCTAGTTTCTGACTAACAGCAACCACGTTGAATTAATCTTTCCTTATAAAGGACGCGAAACTGTTGGCCCCAAATGTTAGTTTACAACATTCTCTATTATTCTCTAAAAAGCTGCATCAATTGAAAATATGCACCAGATTGTTAAGTGCTGAAGTGAAGTTTTCGAGAACAATTGTACAAGTACACAGAACGGGATAGAATCAGAAGTCACAGGTTATGGCAATCATCTTTGATAAAAGAATTGAAAGATTAAGGTTAAAACGTTTCGGTCATTTCCAAAGAATATCTTCTGACAGAATAGTTGTGAGAAAGAAATGGCGGTATGATTGAAGCAGAGTGCGGATTGGGTGCGAGCTAGAGAGGGCGACATAGGTTGGAGGAGACTGACAAACCGTCAACCTGCTCACCGGAGACGAACATCATGAATATAACACGGTTATCATTAAGTCCCTTAGCTTAGATGTGTCGCTAATTTAATAACACTGCAGTACTACCATTCATTTTTTCGTACATTTTTCGCATTTATATACATTGAAAA
This sequence comes from Vandiemenella viatica, assembly GCA_031002005.1. Lineage (NCBI taxonomy): Eukaryota > Metazoa > Arthropoda > Insecta > Orthoptera > Morabidae > Vandiemenella > Vandiemenella viatica. Next base: position 300,252,329 of record JARYHS010011408.1, on the reverse strand, counting down.
TTAGTGGAAACATCGATGCTACAATTTTCCAATACGAAAGTCTCTTCTTCAAAGCAGTCGATAAACGTGTCGTTACTTCGTATAGACACGCATGTGTGGTGTGTGCTAGAAGTGAAGTGATGGTTACGTTAGCACCGACGGAGGTGTGGAGTACTGCCATCCCAAAACGAAAACAATGGACAATACGCACGCCCTGTGCGCCGGTGTCGGCTCCCATTAATCTGCTACATTGTGCCCTTGTGCCGGCCGTCTCCATTGTCTGCTGACAGCCTCCTTAAATCTCCGCGTTTGCTGTGGACCCAGTGACCGCTGGCAGCCCAGGGCCTTCCTTAAACAGCGTCGACGGAGTCCAGCTCCAGAGCAGGCTACAACAACAGTTTTGTTTTTTCTCTGCCTCAACGGTAATCTGTTATGTTCCGCAGCTTTCGGCTTCTCTACACCACTGGATGAGGTAAGTTTTGAGGACACTATTTATTTATTTTTTTCCGCTTCGTGTAGACATGCTTGCGGGCACCTTGTAAATACGTGCAAGTACTGGAAGCCTGCGTAAAACAGGCCTTACTGTAACATAATTTTTTTAAATTAAATTTTCTTGATTTGGTCATTTTATTTTTACTAGTATTTATTTATTCTGTGTGTGAGGTTTCACATAGAATTTTCTAATATTACTAATGACACTTTGTATGTATCCTATGGATGTGTTTTTGTTGTCCTCAAATTATCTAATCTTGGTTCTATTTGTTTTTAGAAATCGATTTTGCAGTCTCTGTAGGTGTAACATACTTGTTACATACTGTCCCTCACCTCTGATAGGCACACAGAAAGTACGGCAGTACGACCATCTTATATATTCGTATCTTTCTTTTCACTGTTAACTTTGCGCTGAGGATATCTGATAACCCCGGTTCTCGTCTTCACCTGATCAGGATGTGATCTCGTAAATCAATTTTCTGTCGTCATTTCCAGGTACTGATAGTTGAATATCTTAGGGATAGCTTGCCCCCTAAATATTATATGCTGGTTAATAATGGGTCTTTTCAGGTAAAACGTATTGCTGCACATTTGTTAGCATTTATTTGATTTTTTTTCCTTAGTTTCTTTATTTCGGCTAATGCTGTCTCTGATCGCTCTATGTTTGTGTCATGGTGTATATCGCGGATTCATCTGTAAATTGAGCAAGAAGAACTGAAGTTGGCACCGATATATCGTTGAAATAGGCGTTTAAACTTCATAGCTAACAAAGAGCTGAATTCCTGTATCTATTTGGTATGATCCTAACTTTTGACCATCTGAATTTTCTGTTTCTCGGGTAGCTTCCTATTAACGTTGTTTCAGATTTGTCTGTTTCTTCAACTTTAAGATGAGTTTTGAGTGCCACACCTAATCGTAGGCCTTTTCTACGTCCAGTAAAGCAGCTAATGTGGAAATGGATCTGTTGAAACCCCTAGTGGAGTCTTTAGCGAGACTGCAGACACTGTACTGGTAAACACAAACTGGTTCTTTCAGAGCCCAAAGTGGCGTTTATTCACTTTGCATCGAGCTCAGTTCCACTATATGTGAGCATTGTCCAAAAATTTATGCAGCAGACCACATCGTAGTCGAGCTTGCCAAGATAGTGTTACGGGCTCAATACGGGGTCGGCTGCTTCGACTCCCGCGATACCTCGTCCACAGATAGCGTACCTGGATAACCCCTGGGTATACGACAGGTGGAAACTGGTCCGTCGGAAGAGGACGCAAAACTAAGAGTCTCCACCTGCTTTACTCCCGAAGAGTAAAGTGCCAAACTGGGCTTCATCCTATCAATTCTTCCATCATCATATCTAACAACACTGTAGAACACACTCATCACAGTTATCCACACACATTAAAACACTAAACAAACAGATAAAATGTACTGCCTCCCCAACACTCCGCTCAAGATGTAACCTCGTTTCATTTGGACGGTATCCGCTTTTAACTGTAACAGGTGTAGCTGCAGTACAGTTCTTTTTTTTTTTTTTTTTTTTGTTCAACCTAAAATCTTTTCTTGAGAGTCATTGTTTCGAGGCCACTAGCAGATCTGTCCCATTAAGAACCATTCCAGAAATGATGTTTCCTTTCTGAATTAAGTGAAGAGAATATGACATCAGGATACTGGTCAGTGGGGAAAAAAAATGTTTTATTTCCTCATATTTTAAACGATAACGGGAAGAAGAGTTTATGGTATATGCGTCTGACATCTGTCACATTATAATAGTATTAGTTTCCTGATTTGCCTGTTGATACATTTCAAAAGATCTTATTAATTAACTATTTGACTAGCCTTTACCTTCTATGTTCAAAACAATTGAAACAAACACAAGTATTCATTACGACTAGTAATTATTCACGGCCTTTGTCTGCGTCTATTAATTTACTTCTGTCTTTTAGATAATTAGTTGTTTCAATCAAAATCCGTGCTGAAATCAGAATTAATATATGCGATACACCCGGTCACTAATTTCAATGTTCCGTACGCATTATTAATTAGATCAGCGAACTCAGTATAGCTTGTACCTGTTGCAGAATTACCAGAAATATACCTTTTCTTATTGTAATAAAAAGGTTAATCGTAATAAACATTGCAGCATGGAATTTGCAAAGTGACTTTTCCCGGGATCTGTTTATCTTTCTCGAGGCACTATACATAGCCACTTGTATTAATCTAATCAGCAGTCTTCCCATTACTGACGTTTTAAGTGTCCTTTCCATGATATTTATTTAGTCGCAACTTCTGCGTTTATTAGATGAATAATTATCGATTTCTTCATCGATTGGTTAGTAATATGAGTTGTTAAGGGGCCATCCATAAATTACGCGAGGTGTTTTTCCGGAGTTCTGGACCCCCCCCCTCCCCCCTGGTGAGATTTCATGAGATCTGGCCGGACCCCCCCCCCCTCTGGTGAGATCTGGTCCGTGAGAACCCCCCCCTAGAAATCGCCCTGGAAACTTTTTTTTTAGGTCACACCCTAACTTTTTTGACGAAATACCCTCCTAAAATCGACTTTGCCGCAAATTTGAGACTTTTTTTTTGCTCTACTGTCCCCAATTTTTTCGCAAAATCTCACGTGAGATTTCCGTAGACCCCCCCCCCCTCCCCCTTGGTGAGATCTGGTGAGATTTCGCCGGACCCCCCCCCCTCCCCTATTTCACCTCACGTAATTTATGGATGCCCCCTAAGTGAAACAAAGTAAGCCAAAACTTATCAACTTAAAAAAAAAAATTGTCGAAATAATGTTTAAAATACACCAAATGTAACACCTCAACAGCAAAATTTGTTGAAAAAACGGTAACCGAACATAAAAAATTATCTCAAGAACAGAAATTCTAGAAATGAATTAAACATAGATTTAACAAGGAAAAAAAACTCGAAAGGGGTGTAAAGAAAAAATTCGTTGATTAGAACATAGTAATTACACATGCCAGTTTTTAACGGTTAAAACAGAATACAACAGTAAAACAAAGCGATTCATACAACTAAAATAGGATTTAACAATCCAGTACCAATCTGAACTAAAGAAATCACTGAAGAATAGTAACCCTGAAACTCACAGAGAAACAGAAGCAACACATCGCCTTACAAAGCCTTCGGTTCCAACAGTGAAAAGCTAGCCATACATCCCCAACCTATTATTAAGCCACACACAAACAGCTTTCTCAGTCAACACTACACATTAAATGAAAGAAGAAGCATAAAAAACTCAACAACTCACTAAGGACATACACATTTCAAACACAGCAACACTAGTATCATTATCAGTGAATGCATGAAATGTAACATTACCCTTGAAGAAGCCATTGAAATAATCCACACAAACCGTAAGAGAAACAAAACCTTATCCAGTAGCATAAAAGACTAAACTTAAGACATGCTATTTTTACTGACTTCACAAAACCATTTCAGTTTTAGTAAAAAATATTAACTGCCTCCTGAAGGACGTCTTATGGGAACTCAAGTTTCAGGGACATTGGCCAATAGTATATCAATAGACAATTTAGAAAATGAAATACTAAAGAAACTAACCTCTCATAATCTTAATAATATTACAAATATGAAAGCTTGGATGGATAGATGTTTGGAATATTTTGCTGATTCATGCCTCAATTGGTACGCAGTTAGTGCAATGTATTGATGTAACATAGGATGTTGTTACCTCCAAAAAACGAGTAATTACTTTGGGAATTGTCATTGTCAATTCGTATACTGTCAAGTGCCATAGAATATCCTACTTCGTATCCTGTACTGGCACCTTTCCTCTTTGCTTCTTACGGATATCGCATACAATGCTTTTAAGAGACAAAGCAAGGAAGTTACGACATATTCAATGGTTTGTTCGGTTGAAAACCCTGAAAATAGACTCAGCCGATAAACTAATGGTTCACGAAGAGCCGTTTTCAGTTTTGGAGACGGAAATAGCATGGTATTTATGGAATCTCACCGTAATATCGTTCGCAATATATGGGTCGTAATTTATAAAAACTCGAATTAAAAAAAAATGAAAATAGCTAATTAGGCTAGCAAGTCATTAAATTCATTTAATTAACAGCGGCAAAATGTTCAAGCGCGTAGATTCTCGCATTTCGGCAAAGAAGGCTGCCGGTTCGATTCCTGCCTGAAGAGATATTTCTTTTTTTTCTGTGTTGGTTCTTTTTTGTTAATATTCACTTAAGCAGCATTAAGATTTTATTTTTGCTATAATACCCATTTTTTTCTTCACAGACTGGGACCATTTTAATTTACACATCGTATCTACTTGTTTTGGTAAGTTCGCAAGGAGAGTGCTTCAGCTACGCGCATGGGAATAGTATGACACTCCATGTCTCACCGTGATTCCGTTCGTAGTATGTGGGACATAATTTATGGGAAACCGAAGTCTGATATTAATTTTTATAAAAAAAACACCGAAATTCATATTCACTTTTCTTCGAATGCAGAAACAACTTAGATGAAACTTAGTACAAATGTTTGCAATTGGGTGTCTGAATATACCGTAGTGGTTAATCAAACGTGGTTTATTACCTCCTGGGTAGGGTGAGTGTTCATCACCGCTTAGTTATCTTCCAAGAACAGCTTACGTGGTTTCAAAAAAGACTTGGTCTACCATGTTTGTAACTGGTTAGCTATTTCTTTTTAAAATCAACCCCAATCTAACCAAGTATAGTAACCGGCCACAGACTCTCAAATGGAACCTAAAATAATCGGTGGCAGTATTATCAAATATCATAATGAAGAAACAGTCAATTCGTAGATTAACATGTAAATTAATTGCTCGAATCACCATATAGTCAAAACAATGTCCAAAGTGAAAATAATTTTTTTATTGTAGAGGTTAAGTATTTATGTAATTGTGTTTTTGATGTCATAATGGATTACTTATCGCTATTATTATTACTATACAATAACACACTTCCAAACGGACGAATAATATTTAATTGCAATATTCAATTAAAATTGCAACAGAGCGCACGCTCCGGTGGCAATTTCCATACAAACCCATCTTCCCCCTTTCCTGCACCCACCTACATTTGTCCACTACAAATTTTAACTTTAAATTCTTTCAACGTTTTCGGTAAATTATTCATCATTTCTCTTGGTAACCTATCCTAATCCCTGACAACCCTTAACTAAAAACGGAATCTTCCTTTACCCCTGTGCCTGAAATCGAGTGCCAGCTTGTGGTCATGGTCATCTTTTCCATTGCATGCATTACTTTTCTTTCTTACACCAATATCTTTCCATGACTCATCGCCAGTATACGCCCCGTACACTCCCATAACCCTCCTCATCCTCCTCCTGTCTTGCAATGAATCCCATTCCAGCTCTTTTATCATATCTGTCACTGATTGCATTTTGCGATAATTTCCAGAAACAAATCTAGCAGCCCTTTTTTGCACCCTCCCCAACTCTTGTATATGTATGTATACATACTACCATATTCGAGCAATGGTCTCACCAAAATTTTGTATCCCAATTCCTTTACTTCTCTCGTACATCCCCTCATCACTCTCTCCAACAAATAAAGAATTTTGAAACCTTTTCCTACCACCTGCCTTACCCAGTTAAGCTTGTTATAAATGTAATGCCAACATATTTGCATTTCAAGTCTTTAACAAGCACTTCTTTCGCCACATTATAACCATAATCAACCTTTAGTTTTTTTTTTTTTATTTGTGCATCTTATAACCTGACTCTTCTGTGAATTTATCTTCATCCCATGCTTACCAACCCAACTAGATATCCTGTCCAGATCACCCTGCAGCTGTTTACAGTCCTCTACCGTTTTGATCCTTTTATATAGCATTATATTATCTGCAAACAATCTAATTTTTGATAGTAAACAATCAACAAAATTATTCATTAGAATAGTGAATATCAATGGTCCCAATACGCTACCCTGCGGCACTCCCATTTTTACTTCCACTTCTTTTTATACCGCATTTCCTACCCTAACTTTCTGTTTTCTACCTTTCAAAAATTATTCTATCCAGGAAATCACTTTCTGATCCCCTCCAATAGATTTTACCTTATTTACTACCATTTTATGGCTCACTCTGTCAAAATCTTTTGAAAGATCTTGTGCTACACTATCAATTTGATATCCCTTGTCCATTTAATTCGAAATATCTTGCATATATCCCACCAACTGAGATTCGCATGTATATCCTTGCCCAAAGCCATGTTGCCTACTTGAAAACCATTACGCTCCTCACATAGAAAAGGAGGACAAACTAAATTTCTAGGCTCTCATTGATACAGATAAATATGCATTTCAGAAATAGGTCTACAGAAGACTTACAGCAAGATACCAGATAATAAACTCGACATCAAACCAAGAACATTATTGAAAACCATATGCAATAAATCAGATTAAACAGGACCCTACTAATACACAAAAACTACCTAATAGAACTTTACACAACAAAGGTAATAGCAATAAAAATTGTATAAAACACAAATAGTTGACACAAAAATCATTAATTAAATGAAAAAGGAAAAGGCAAAAATAACACAGCCAAACCTCAGCCACACAGAACCTATCAAGCAAACACATTCCCAACACAAAGTATTTTAATAAATGTAAGACTCAATAAAATTTTCAAACAAATGCACGTACCGAATCACTAACATTTTTATGAAACAAGCATGAATATTGTTATTCGGACAGAGCACAAACAATTAAAAACTTGCTCAAACACAAATAACTATCATAACTAACATAGCCTACATATCAAAAACTTTACGCATTGTACATAGGACATACAGAAAGACAGTTCGAAATAGAGAATATAAAGTACATTTACGAATCCACATTCACAGAACACATCGAAGAAAATGAGCTTTCACTAAGAGGCGTGAACACATCTACGTAAACCCACACAATAAACAATACAGGCACAACGCCCTCACTCTGCAAGAAAATGGCACACAAGTTCTTAACAACTACTTACACCCAACAAACCAAACCTTATTCCAGATACACATAATAACCCGAAAAAAACACGAAAATACAATAAACACATTTACAAAATCCACTAAACCGACACAAGCACCACATAGAAATTGAAAAAATATTAGGAAAAACATTATCCATACACTCTTTCAAACTCGCACTGTCAACAGAACCGCGATAGCAACGAAACAAGATGGCCACAGCGGACAAATGAGTAGCCAGAAGGCGCAGTGTACTACATGTACAACTGACAACCCTAACAAATATAAATAATAATTAATAAACAAACTGCAAATTGTACAATTTAGATTTTGATCAAACATGATTTAATAAGTTGAAAAATTAAGCGTATTTTCAATTCAGATTCGTCGCTAACTCAAAGTAGGTATACAGGTAGTAGAAGTGAATTTGATACGGAGCTCCAAAGTGCAATTCACTTGGGAAAAAAGTGTCAAAAACCTGACATTACGCAGTGTTGGAACCCGTATCCTACTCATCCTCCCACTGTGGGTCCCAAAGGCAACAAACGTTCACCTGTTTTAAAATCAACTGAAAAACTAACTCCTGAACACTCATGCCAACAATAGAAGCAATTAATACTGCGGGATATAACTGAAGGAAGATATTCAAGGGTAGATTCGAGGGTGAGGGCAAGGGGAGGGGGAGGGGGGGGACGAGGAAATAGATGGAGTTGTGTTGTGTGCGAGGAAGGTGTATTAGGCCGAGTTAGATTCATACTGGGCGATAGCCTTGCGCGTGCCGCCTGATATTTGTGTGTGTTCTCACCTGCGCTTTCACTTCGTGCGTTGCCATATTGAGACTGGTGCGGGGGCGATGTTATCTGTTAATTCGTTGCACTTTGTCCCACTTGTCTGACACCATCTAACTGTGTGCACTCAGCGGAAACCCTTCAAGCAATTCGCTAGCCTGTCTACAAACACTGAACAGATTTGGTTCCAGGCACATTACTAATAATGTAGGACAGAATGGGGAACGTTATTACCAAAGTCCGTTCGTTGGATGGGGACTTCTAACCTGTAGGCTCCCTTACGAAAGAGCTAGCTCACACCATCTTTTATCCTCTCCCTTCTCTCCTCCTCATAGGTAATGAGTGCAATACACTCTCATTTACCATAACACGAGACAAATGGAAGAAAGGAGCTTAGCACCTTGTGTCTGTATCAGTGTAGTTTAGTCTGAGTCAGCATAATTTAATGCACAACCGGAAGGTAGGCGTACAAAGCCAGGATGTAAGAGGTAGCACGGCAAGTTCCAGCATCTATCGAAACCTCGGAGGGTCCAGGCTACTACAAACGAACAAATTCCTGGCCGCACTGGGAATTGAAGCAAGGACTCTGAACTTTGAAGGCGAGCAGTCTGTCTGCTAGGCTGAGATTAGACCATCCCGCTAGGTACATACAATTACGTTACTTTTTTGATCGTGCTTTTTCTTTTCGTCTTCTTAATTTGTGTTTTATGCCATTGATTTACAGTTATTTCAGAATCTGTCCCAGTTATTTATGATTCTCCAATAGCAACACGTTATCGTCTACAATTGCAAACTTTATACTACTCGCCCGAAATAATATAACAAAAGGGATCGAGTCGACTAAACTACTCGACTAAATTTTCGATGTTCAGACACGTTTAGACAATTAATTACTCGGTACTCGACTAATTACTAGCCTTGTGCGAACCGGCGTTAAGGCTGTCTCGCTAGCGACTGAGTTGTGTTGCTGATCTCGACTGGCTTGTCGTCTGGGTGTGTCCTTGCCCTTCCAGGGCGTTGACATAAATAACCAGCCTGAGACAGCACCGTCCACATCAACAGCGATGATTTTTTGTATTATTGGCTTCAGAAGATCTGTTCGCACAGCAATGTCAGATTTATTTCTTTGTCGTCAGTCTATCGACTGTATTGGTAATACCCTTCGTCCCCTCGTAGTCTGTTCATCTCAGCAGACCGAAGAATGACCGAAGCCCTCATATATCTGTTCAATACGTTCTGACAATTGTGTTTCATTACAATCCTTCCCTGTAACTTTATTAAACCGGCCCAACACTTTGCTTCTTCTCTCTTTTGATTTTTGTAGGAGATCCTTCTCACACTTATCATTTAGAAAATGCTTCAATTTATTGCTCTATCAGTGTTTTTAATTTTTAACATCCATCTGCAAGAGCGCATTTAAGATATTTATTTTTTTCAAATTACTAAAACCTGGTCCTCACAAAGCGATGTGTTCCATGCAAAGAATTTAGCAAACTCTTAGGTTGATGACTGTAATAACTTTCGGTTTTTGAAGAAGTACTTGTGGTTTGTTTTACTCTGGTTCCAGTAAAGTCTGAGAAGATTCGCAGATCTTCTACTATGTCTGATAGTTTTTTTCCCTTGTATAATTAAAATGTGCAGCTAATAGAATTTGAATAGGACACATGTTAGTGTTTAATTAAATTACAGATATCAAGAATTGAGTGGGATCATTAAATGAAAACGTTTTATTTTGATTCAAAAACAGAAGTATTATTACGTTTAAATTGAGCTAGGAACCTAGAAAAATTTCTTAAAGCTGGTTTTATGTGATTTAACGTTGGATACTGCGATAACTAGAAGGTGTAGAAACAGAAATATATAAGACATTGTGTTTAAAAAGGTTCTGGAAATTGACTGAAGAATAAAACATGAAATCTTGACGATATAAAAATGATGGATTGTAAAATAATTACCTTGTGACTAAAAGAGGCACATTTTGATTTATAATCAGAGACTGAAGGAAGAACTTGATTGGAGATAAAGCAGTGCGTGAATGGAAGCATGTATCGGCTGCAGGAAAGGTGGGCCGCGGCGAGTGAAGTCAACACCGGGCGGCAGAAGCGGATATTTTGTGCGTTCTGTGGAAAGCAGCAGATAAGAGAGCCATCCGCTGCCACCTATCCGGTGAGGATGTTTCGAAATGAAGAAGGCGCTTCCTCCAGGCGTGCGCCTGTTCCTCGGCACGGACTCCAGCTTTTACATTTACGCGTCTGGACATTATCCAAGGAGGAGGTGAGGTATTGGTGTTCTAGGTAGTCGCCTCACCCCCGCAAAGTAAGCGTTTCTTATACCCCATTGTAATTCCTAGACTCCTGTACAATACTACATTCAGTTTGACTATGTTTGCAGGTAGCATTTAACGAGGCATACACGGTCTCGTGATATTCGTGGTCGAAACCAACGTTTCACTTAATATCTGATGAAGTGAAGCGTTGTACAGCGCAACAGCTTGCTTGTGGCCACTCGCGTCTCATCCCAGCGACCGTGTGTTGTGCGCCAAGTGTCTTAACTCTGCTCGAGACTGCGCTTAAAAGTAATGTAATATTTCTAAAACTCGATATAAATGTAAATCATACAACATATATTTTGTCTTTTTCCATTTTGCTAAAGAAACGTACTTTCTAAGCAGCCCTTATATTAATGCGATATGACTTTTATAAAATAATGGCTACCGTTCAACTCCACAGTTCAATATTTATTACCCTTTTTGTTTTTTCAGGCGAGGAGTGATATCACCCTAGAAAATACAGTGAAGAATATAAAATAAATTATTCATGTAGTCTCTAAATTTCATAGTTATCAGAAAGAAAAATCCAAGTTTGCGTTATAAGGAGGGACAATACGAAATTGTAAGGTTTTCGTTTTTCATTATCACTGCAGAACCTCAAAGAAGCCTTCAAACACGACTGCTGGTTGTGAGAGTGAACTTGCTGGCAGTGACTAGTTGGTTCGCTAATCTGTGTTACTGAGGGTGACACAAACCCTTGCAGTACGTCCTTGCTCGTACACACTCCTTCGTCCTGTCTCAGCCCCCGTGTTTTACCCTTATAATTCGCTCATACTTATTATAATGTGAGTCCTTGGAAAGCAACAAATTGATGGTAGAGACGGCAATATGGCGGTTCAGTTTTACGGTGACTGATAGACAAATGAAAGGTTACCCGTTTTTTTACATTATTATTTATTTATTTTATTCTATTTACGCGGGTCTTATCGTCAGGTACAGGAAAACGTCTTCCTTTATCGACAAAATACTTACTGTTTTTATTACTATTATCACTATTATCGATATTACTACGATAATAGTTGAACAGTAAGAAGGGAAAAAAGTGCTGCTTAGTGTGCAACAGAAGGAATGAGAGAAGATGTTAATCGACTGTGGAGTAAGACAGGCTGTTGCATGTCAGCAGCGTTCGCCAAAAAATGCTGAAAACTAGATGAAAATCCCTAGGAAAACATATAGTGCTGGACAAAAAGTATAAATAATCAATTACGCAAGTGGCGGAGTGAGAGCAAGGACAGTAGGTAGAATGAAAATAACCACGGGCATGACTATAGTGGCGGAGGGACACGCAGTGGAATCGGCAAAATTGTTCAAGAACGTGGAACTGTATACAAAAAGTAGTGGGCAGAATGTCTACGGGAAACTAAAGTAGTTGCTAGAAGTCAGAAAGATTGCTATGAGAACGACATTTGACAAAATGTTTATTGTGTATTAGAGACGAGGACAATTAAAAAGGAGGAAGAGAAACGTGGTAAGGGAGAAAAATGTAAGAAGTGAAATGACAAACTGAATGAAGAGCGAAAAGTTCTTGATGAGGGTAGGAAGGGACGGGAATCTCATCATAAAAAAGATGAAATATTCGTTTTTGTACTAAACACTACGGGAAAACAGACAACAGGGGAAGAGGAAGGAAAGAAATGAAGGGGAAGAAGTTAGAGATTGTTAACTTCAGAAATTAGAAGCTATTAACGAGAAAGAAAATTCTCAGCGAGAGGACGAACTATTATCAAATGTCAACTCGCTACTAAACATGAAATTTCCGATACTCCTGTACATGTAATGTAAATTATAAAAATGGACTGAATTCAATAAAACACGTGATATAGCGCCGCATCTCGGTGGAAATAATGGTGGAAGCTCCGTAGTGTCCTTCTCGACCACATTTTTCTACTGCTTTATCTTCATTACATTAAGTCTTCTTTCTTGACGTGCAAAAGGAGCTTTCTACTAGTTGAGATTAGGTCTTTTAATGTTTTTGCTAACTTAAGGCGTTAATTATTTTCTATAGCTTTGAGGAAATGTTTATTCTAATTTTATGTTTCTCATTACACTTGTTGCAAGGATTAGGCCTGCAGTATCTCATCTTCCAGTATGCAACGGTTTATTACAGAATCTTTTTCAGCTAATTGTTTCAAAACGTATTTTTTTTTTTTTTTTTTTTTTTTTTTTTTGAATTTGTATCTCATTCTTTTTCTGACTATGGAGAAAATATTTTGGTCTTCTCTGGAGAATTAGGATTAATCTATCGTAGTATCTGCGTCCTTTAGACTGTGTGGTACGCGAACCCCTAGGGGTCCGCCAGGTGATGGTAGGGGGTTCACGACGTAATGGCGGCTGACTGGCTGTATCAAGACTGTAACGCGCACAGTGCTGAACTGAGACTGAACACTAGCAAAATGCTCCTAAACTCTGCTCAACCAATTACATTAATTGATAAAATATTGCTTCTTGTGACTGTATTATTTTTGTAAAATAAAAATCCTTATTTAAAAAAAAAATTTAAAAAAAATTAGGGGATGTCACCGTTGCCTAGAAAATTTTAGACTGCTACGTGGAATTATAAGTTTGAGACCCTGCTTTATACGATGTGCAGGATAGCACATAATGCGTAAGGGGGCGTCCATTAACTACGTGAGGTGTTTTTTCTCCGGAATTCCCCCCCTCCCCCCCTCTGGTGAGATCTGGTCCCCCCCCCCCCCTAAGATGACGTGAAAGTTTGACGGGTCACCCTCCCCCCTCCTTGTTAATGGACCTCGAAGCTTGTTGGGACCTTTTTTATGCCTACCCTAAGGTCGGTTACTAGACCTTGTAACCCCCATAAAGTCGATATCCGCATTGTTTGTGTACCTTTTTTTAATAGTGAGATTTGGTGAGATTTCGTGGACCCCGTCTCCTATTTCACGTGTGTCTCTGATGTAACATCTGAATAGTCTACATTCTATTCGACGCTGCGCATTTGTAAACATTATTAGTAATCGTTCATATCATCACTATCAAATAAATGATTTTTTTACGTAGTTGTTGTTGAATCTGACTTGATCCCGTTATTTGTGGCCCCACTGTTTCGACCGGTAGACAGTTTTCGTGTGATTGCCGATGTTGAGGCTACAGCTCGTGTTGCAAGTGCTGCCGCGGATGTTTTTGCTGACCACAGACATGATATCTGTCACGGCCAGTATTTTTATTATTCGGTGGTTTGAGGAATACCTTGTAGCAAGCGACGGTCATTGGCCTATAAGGATACAACCAGTAACCAGGCGTAGCGCCGAGTTAGGAGGCGGGAAAATCTGCCCTCCTACCTAACATTCGGGAGGACGGGGGTCAAATCCCGTCCGGCCATACTGACTGGGGATTTCCGTGGTTTTCCTCGATCACTCAAGGAGAATACCGGGATGGTTCCCTACAAAGCCACGGACGACTTCCATCTCCCTTCCCTCCAAAATAGGTTAATCAGATGAAAAGTGTCCCCGAGATCCTCCAGCACCCTGCCTCTCAGGTTTTTATCTGGGAGGAATGGAATTTGTAAATATATAAATATAAATCCTGGCTTAGGCGTCCTCTTTGAGACAATTCCCCGTCCATATAAAAGTTCCGGCAAGATGACAGTGTTCGCGAATGCATGACGTGGTGGATTACGAATTATGGATGAGAGATGAAAGAAGGGAAACACTGAAACTCGCTGCCGGCCCAATCAGGCCTACTCTTTCGAAAGACGCCGTTGGATTCGCCGACTCTTACGTACCCACCCAATGAACAAATCAGCATCACCAGTATCGTTTACCGTCACTCCATACGTACTGCAGAGATGTTTGCGATTTTACCCAGGAATTTGGTACAAAATCTAATGGTTATAAATGGTGTAGCAACATATCTATCTGGTATACCAAGTCCCGATGGTAAAAACTTCTGCTGCCTGCAGGATTCAAACCAGTTAACAGCATGTCAGGTATTGAACAACATCAAGATGCCGTATCCACCTGAATCAAAGGGGCGGGCTATCCATGATGGTGCAATAATATATTCAGTTTTCATGTTACGACCGACGACCTGGTGAGATTAGGAAACCGTTTATTTTTTATTCTATACTAATCTTTTTGTTAAATTCGTGAAGTTATATGAAACATAGTGTGAAAATTTCTTAATTATGAAATAGAATGATATTTGGACTTACGTGACATCACGCCATTATTTAAAATGAGTAGACCTGTCTGAAGGGTTTGCCAACATTTTAAATAGAACTATTTTTCCATTTAGCTTGCAGCACTTGATCGTTGACTGCGGAATAAATCACGATAGCCAGCAACAGCGGAGCTCCTCTGCCACGAAAAACAACATCTGTGCGAAGATACTCATCCAATTCTCTCAGAGCTGTCAATATATGCAGTCCGGAGCCTGCGTAGTGTTCGGTTCGATTCCTGCGCTCTGCGTTGATTATCAAAGTCCGTAGACCATTCTTCACTTGCTGCAATGCTTATTTTTTATTTATTTATTTATTTATTTTTTTATTTTTTTTTTTTACCTTTCGTAAGCCTGAATGCTGCAGTGGCTGGGATTCTGCATAAAACTGCAGGTCCCTTTTACAGGTAGGTGAATTGCGCAGCCAGTAAAAGCTCTGTCGGTAGATGTCATTGTACAGGAGAAAATTTGAATCAGAAGAAAAATCATGTTCATTATCCAACTAGCGATAGAGAGACGTAATGTTGTTGAACAGATCACTCTGTCCTCATGAGTATGGTGGAAAGGGAGAATATCGCCGAACGTTAAGGCGTACCTGCAGACAGCTTAGTGGATCTGATGCTCACATATACTCGCATTTTGGCGGCCGTTGTTATGTGCCCTAATGTAGCGTGTGTTCGTTTTACGGATGTGCGGCATTCCCTCCTGCGGCCGATGCTAATGTAATGGGCCTGACGCAAAGGCCGGCTCACAAGAGGGGGGGACCTGAGCGTTCTCTTTTTGTGCGCCTGGCGGGCGCATCAAATTAAGAGCGGCGCCCACTTAGCAGTGTGACCCTGCCTTCACCACAGGCTGCGCCACTAACAACCGTGCACAGTCGGATCTTTGTCAGTAACTTCAGAGGTGAGCCCAGTTAGGGATTGGTGAGACAACACGAAGCAGTGGTGGAACACACCATAGGGATCTCTAGCTTCTTTATTATACTTATGATAATACAAGCTCGAGCTCTCATAACAACGCACAGATCTACGTCCGAATTTCCCAGTGCGTGTAGTGGTGATAAGTCTCGAATGAAGTTGAACAACACGTTATAACGGTCCTCACATCCAGACCTTAAGAAAATTGGATTTGAGAGTTATTTGTAGCAAGCTGGGAGTTGAGTAAATATGCCTTTGTATATTTTCCTTGCAATTAATTGTGAATTTGTGTAAATGGACATTGTTTTATGGAATGAAACTATGTAAATACTATTTAATATGTTCAAGGACAGTACCATGCGTGAAACATTGATTGAAAGTTTAAAATTCCAAGTATTAATGTCAGCTAAGATGTTTGGGAGAATTTACCACACTTTGGACTACTTTATATGGCTAATTTTGAGTGTAAATAACTTTTATTTTCATTTCTGTGCGTTTCATAATGATTTTGTATTAATTCTGATTGTTTTAATGTGATTTTAATTGTTTAAGTATTGTTAGAATTAGAGAAACGTCGGGCTGACGTCTTTGAATTATTCTGGAATTTTCTGTGACGCCTATATAAACGATTGGCAGAGCCGAGTTGGTTGAGATTTCGTTTTGAAAAGTTTAGACTGAAGGTGTTGCAAGTTATAATCGCTGAAGCATTTGTTTACATTAGTACGTAGTATCTTTGTATGAAGTCCGATGTCTTAGGGGAAAAAAAAACAAACTTGAAAGTGATTCTCCTTGGACTAATTATTTCATTTTAAACGAGATACCTGTCGCGTGTTGATAAACACGTGGAGCATTCGTACAAAACAATAAGTCACGAACTGAACACATCAACCCACAACTAAAGTCAGTTTATACTGAAAGGTATGCTTTTAACCACTCTTTTTTATTTTCAGTGTCTTCAGTATCTTACCTACTTATTAAACTAATATTTTTGCACGAAAACGAAAGCTTTTGTCGCAACAGCGATCAGAGAATATGATGAAATCATCAACATTAAACGAATATAAATAAACAAAAGGCAACTAATAAACAAAACAACAATTAAAAATACTGGTGCGCGTTTCACTGTTTAATAATCGTCGTCACGTGATTTTCAACGTTCTACGCCTGCGCGCTGGGCCAACACTGTTCTCTCCACCGCGGCCAAAGAAGTTCGTTCCCCTCTTTATTTCCGAGCCTCCTGATTCAAAGTGCTCTCAGAACTAACAGCAATAATATACCGGTCTGTCTCGAGTTCCACGAAATAATTAAATGAATAAATTTAGCAAAATTGGCAGTCTACTTCTGCAGATATTGTTTTTACACAAAAATTATATTTATCATTTGGTATAGAATTTTCTGACTAAACTAAAATATTCCATTTTATTTTTTAAAAGATATTTTTTTCATTTGAATTTTTATTTGGGCTTGTCTTTGAACTGGTATATATAAATTGTTTTCGCAAAACGTTCAATTCTACAATCTGTACACAGGATCCTCAGCCTTTGTGAAGAACTCACACTTCACCAATTTCTATTTATGAATTGTATTTTTCTTCTTCTCTCTTTCATTGGGACTTTGCCGTCCGTCGACGGCAAAGTAATTACAGCCAGAAACAATGGAGGAACCGGTCGATTGCTCCGAATTCCAGGGGTGGAGGGTGGCCTCGATGCTGCTCATAGGAATAGAGGCGAGTAATTGCTAAATGAGTCTCCTGTAGTGTTTTGCGGGGGCTGTGTGATGTTGTTGACGACTCGTTAATGGCCGGCGCGAGTTTAGTTTGTAAACACTCTCAACGCGTGCGCCAGCGTAAATCAAAGTCCGCACGCTATGGGCCGCGTCAGAGCGACTCCATCAGTCTAGAGCTCTCACGTGTGGCTTCAACTGCATACGGACGGCACTGCTGGTGAAGTACACCTTATCGATTTGCATCTCATATCTCTCGCCCCGTAGGCACCCTGATGATGGCACGGGGTTTCCTGGAAGAAATGTTCAACAGCACGACTTGGACGCCACGGTAGAAGAGGCTTTTTTTTTTTTTTTTTATTTTTATTGTATTTACGTCTCTCAACATCTAGGTCTTTAGAGACGGGAAAGGATGGGGGGCAAGGATGGGGGCAAGGAATGGGAAGGAATTCGGCCATGGCCTTTTGAAGGAAGCATCCCGGCATTTGCCTGGAGTGATTTGGGAAACCATGGAAAACCCAAATCTGGATGCCCGGACGGGGATCGAACCGCCGTCCTCCCGAATGCGAGGCGAGAACGCTATCCGTTACACCGCCACGCTCGGTGGTAGAAGAGGCGGGGTGCTCGTTTCCAGAGTCCTCGATTAAATCCCAAACCTCTCCGCAGTCGTATGGAGATGAGGCATGCGGCACTGGGGTGGTGATCAGTCCGTTGGTGGGGACGTTAAGCTGGGCGAACCCTGGTCTCTCCGGAAGAGTAGGCCTGGGCTCAGGGTTCACCATATCATTCACAAAGACCACTGCCAGTCCGACTGCTGAAGGAACTCAAGTAAACCTTGTTCTCAGTTGCCACACGTTTTTCCTGGACAACCTCCAGCGTGTAGACCGTCGCATTACAATTTAAAAGTAGTCAGCTGGCTTCCAAACTGGAATAATAAACGAGCTGCTGTACACTCAATCGCGCTCTCGGTCGGAAAGCTCTGAATACATTACATCGCACACGGAATAGCTTTAGTTCTTATCACGTCGTCTTAAAATTTTGAAAATTTTGTTTTTATGATGCAAACCAGCACATGTGTAATTCGTAACCAGTGTTCGAAACAAACTTATCGTTAAAAATTGAATGGGGTTGAACGTATTAAAAGTAATGCAAGCAGTAGTGTTAATAATTCCGTCACGCACACAAAATTAATATCGAAGACAGGTTGCAGTGATGACTGTCTTAAAGAAAATGACTGCAGCTACAAAATCAAACCAAACAGTTATAAGAAATCAGAGAAGGCTAACACTAAAAACGCAAGTCACATTCGGAAACTGTGTTACATAAAGAATTTCGCCTACTTTTGAAATTACTAGATTGAGGTAAAAACAACGCGTGTGGTCTTGTTTCGAGAGAGAAGACACTAAAAGCGCTTCGTAGATCTGACAAACGGAACGCCTTATGACCATTGTTGTGTTTCCTCTCAGGAACTCCGAGGGTCCGAAAGGAGAATCGTGCAGAAATCGAATCTCATTGTTACAAAATTCGTCGAACAATAAACAATATTGGAAGCACTAGTGAAGTCTTACATTGCAGCCAGGTGTACGAGCGGAGGGGCTGGAGAGGGAACCCTTAAACTGACTCCATTACATCACCATTCAAGTTGCAATTATTATTATTAAATTACGGTGGAGGTGATGCCCCGGTGGCAAACTCCGTGCGTATGTATTGCTTTAAATGTCTTGCACTGTTCATCACGTCCCTTAATTCCAGTCGCTGATTCTCCTACCCACTTCACTACGCCTGGAATCAGGTGCTAGTCTGCGGTCATGGTATGCTGCTACTCCCAATTCTTCTACTGATATCCCGCAAGACCTCATTGCCAATACCTACTCTGTCTACACTCCCAGGGCTCTGTCCATTCTCCAACGACTCCCGACTCAGTTCGTTTGTCATATCAGTCGGGGCCTGTGTTTGGTAATTTTCACCGAGGACTTTATTTAACATCAATACTGTGAGTCACCATACTAACCCGTCATCCTCAAGCCAAATTCAAAACCTTCCTTGTGGATCCAAATTCCTTCAT
This sequence comes from Vandiemenella viatica, assembly GCA_031002005.1. Taxonomy (NCBI): domain Eukaryota; kingdom Metazoa; phylum Arthropoda; class Insecta; order Orthoptera; family Morabidae; genus Vandiemenella; species Vandiemenella viatica. Next base: position 300,232,883 of record JARYHS010011408.1, on the reverse strand, counting down.
AGTGATGAACTTTCATAAGCTATCTAGTTTCACAGCCGCTACTGATATTCTTATCCGCTGGCGTGTGAGTCGAGCTGAATGCGGGAGTTAACACGTCGTGGCAGTCCGCACTAATTGCAGCCGCTGGACACAGCTGTTTGCGTTGGCTCTGGCCCAGCCCGGGATCGTCGGCCCCGGGGAACGCCGTAATTAATATTAAGATGGCGTCCGCGGCCCAGCTAATGGACCAAGCTTCCTTTCTCGGAGGCCTCATCTCCGACGAGTATACATCACATCAGGAGCTTGTTTATAGCGCCCGCCTGCGGTGGCTTCTGTCACTATGCTCAGATACCTGAATTAATCGACTCGAAGCCTCGTCTCTGAAATGACTTCACCATCGAGTAGTCTGTGTGACTTCCAGGAAATCCAGGACGCTGCGCATGTGCTGCTTATGCCAGACTCAAGATTTCAAAACCATTTCTCCTCGTTGGTTACAAAGATTTCTAGACCTTGTCTAATGCAATATTCCGCTGTACAACCATTACGCCACAAATGGTTTTATTGCTTTTATTTTTCCACTATCCAGGTTGCAGATATGTTTATCCACGTTGATTCGGCTACAGAGCTAAACTTCCTTTACGTTTACTTTCAGAGTTGTTTAGCCGACGTCCATATAATCATTCTAAATTTTCTTGTGGAATTTACCACTTAATTACTCACATTTCCGTCGTACGCAGGCTCGGTATATGAAATTGGAAACTGGGTCCGTTGCTATTTTTTTTCTTTTAATTATAGTTTTGATCAAATTCGTGATTTCCCCTAAAAAGCCTAAATTTTAGTTTTTGTTTTTAATATTTCTCTCCTGTACTCTTCGACAGTACATTAGATAAACGATTATCTCCTATCAGTCCGTTTGCTGCTTGAAATGTATTAACATTTTATAATACATTTAAGTTGCTTCCCTTTGAATGTTTGGACCACGTTTGGCAAATGTAACTTACAGGATAAGAGCTTTCTAGCATTCGATGTTTTACGTAAATCTGTTTTGTGATCTATTCATTGCATGTTAGGTGCAGCCGTTTTTCGATACAGTTTTTTGGTGTATCACGTGTTCTGGAAACCCTTACTTTTTAAAATGAACCTTCATTGTCACAATCCTGTCCATAGTGTTTATGAAAATCTTCAAGAAGCAATGTCTGATGGCTCCCCAGTAAGATCTTGAATGAGGAAAGAATTCTTTGCAAAATTCATTTTGCTGTGGTTACATCAGAATTTACACGAATGATTTTTTTTTAGAAATAGGTTTGGTAATGATCGATATTGAAAGGACATTATTGAAGAATGTTACAAAAAAAAAAAAGTGGTCATATTTTGATTTAATTACTATGTTGGTGGAATGTAGAGGTAAAGGGAAGGAAAATAAAATAGTTTATGCGAAGAAGCTGACGAAGTAGCCAGTGATGATTAAGTGAATATTAATCAGACAAGAAGTAGCGAATACCTCCTTTTTAAGTGTAATGAAGAAACCAAAAATATGTTGGCAGTATTGCAAAAAGACAGAGAAGTTCGTAGAATACCTCTCAGATGTCGTCCCTGTGTGAAGGAGAGTCCATTTCTGTCCTTGGGTACATCGAACCCAGTGTTGCGATATCTGTTCGCTGCTCGAAGAACGACGACGACTAGATAAAGAAAAATGACTCGATCCTGTCTTCAAGCCTGACCTCCATTCGCATTATTAACTACGATTTACGTCGGCGAAATAATGAACAGGAGTGAAGCAATGGCAGCAGCCATCACTCGTAACGAGGTTCGTAAATCAGACGCCACTGTGCGGAGCAGGGTGAAGACGTCCGGTAACAATAGTCCATACATAAAGCAGTGCAGGCGCGTCACCAGTGAGACTTGGACGAATCACACGCCATCATCCACTTTGTTAGTCAGAGACAAGTGTTACAGGCGGCAGGGCTATGATTCACATTCCGGCCGAGGCAGTAGCCGGCTGATTGTGCGCCCACCGTGCTAGTCGCCACAACACGGAACGAGTTCCAGATCACTGCCAAATGTGGACTCGTTCCGTGCTACACGTTTTCGTCGCACACCTGGTTAAAACAGATGTCTTCCGAGGTTGTTTTAAAGTGGAAAAACCTTAATACGGGCCATTAGTAATTTATTTCTGGAAAAATTAGCAACCCTCCAACAGTAATCCCAGCTTACCTAATAAAAACATGAAATTAATTTGATTCTAAATTTTAACCTTGTTGGAACGGCACTGCAAATGATCTACATTCGTGATGTGCGCAAAACGCAATCTTATTTATCCAAGACATTATATATAGTTTTCGAGGACTGACATAAAAAATGTGAAATATTAAAGGTAAATAAATAATCTCGTTTCATCTAAATTTCACGGTGACAACTTCAATTCATTCAGTTTTCTGGCTGAACCCAACTCGACAATCCTATCTGGTAAGGGGTGCCTCACTTTTAAAGCGCTTTCCGAAAGACAGACCGCCCGAATATTTAAGTTCAAATGGCCGTAAAAATCTAAAGCTCGAGTTACACATCCTAGACACTAGATTGATCTCGAAATCGTCTTCTGATTTCCTCTTTCCTGATGATTCAGACATCATAACTCTTAACTTTAAGATAGTTCATACATGTCCTAAAATCTATTAAGTTCTCGGAGACCGAAAAATCGTAAAAGCAATTATCATCAGTAGTATAAATAGAAAAGGCCATTAGCGACAGATTGATATGAAGAAATGAAAGACTGTTCTATCATTTGAAACTTTTAGCACATTAAACAAATCTTTGGTCTTAGAGAATAAAAGACAGTTTTCTCGATAGGGTAGTTAAAAATACGTGCCTTTAGGAAATTAAATTATCTTATTTTTAAACACAGTAGTGGATCCAGGAACAAATCTGCTTTCCTCACTGCAAAAATGAAGGAAGTACAAGAACATTTAATCTAGACACCAGATTGGCTTCAGTTTATGTTAGAAAATCTTTGTAAATTTGTGAGTGGAAATGCATTCCGATGAAGTGTGTAATGAATTAAAAGGTACAGTGCCATTAGGCACTAAGTGATCCCACGGTATGTGTGAATATTGCCGATGCGTCGTGTCAACGAACAGAAACGTGACGGAACTAAAGCGTCCGGATTTACACGCACCTTGGGGGGTGCTGACAAGGTCCCACTCAACTTGGACATTAAGCGGATTTATAACCCCCATAAATAACTGAGACCCGCTTTCTATTTTCGCACGTTTCGGAAAGTTCCCGCCGAAATGGCGCGGACTAGCAAAAATAAACCTTAGTGACGTTTCCTAGTAAATGAGTGCTTTATGAGAGTAGGGGAAGACGATCCAGCCAATAGAGAAGCCGCCTCAATTTATTGCCGTGTAGGTGTTTTTTCTTGTCTGTTCTGGGCCAATGTGATGCTGGTACTTTGGCGCGGATTGCGGTGATTCGCCAAGAGCCGGACCCGACATCGCGTTACGAGAAGTACAGAGTCTTGCTCGGAGGAGAAGGACGGACGACGAGACACTCTGGTTCTGATCTTCATCGAGTACAGCCGTTCAACGACGCCGAAGCTGGGGACACTGCATTCACGCGGTGCGGTCGAGGAAGCTGGACGACCTCATGTGGTGCGGGTCTTACCTGGTCGCTGACCTGGGCTGTGAACAATGGTAAAAGCTACGGCCCGGACGGAAGCTCATGCAATCGTTCCACCCAGTAATGACCCTGAGATTTTGCAATGACCCTGAGATTTTGCTCTAGCTGTTTGATATTCAATGATATGTAATTGTTAACCTCAGAATAAAAACAAACTTCATGTTTGACTAATTTCACAATAATAAATTGTACACCCAATTTTCAGTTTTCCTATTCATTACAATAATATTTCATGTGATGAGCTGAAGATTAAGTATGACTTTTGATATTCCAAATTGATAATTTTGCTAATGATAAAACAGTACGACCCAAAAGTAAACGTCCCCAAGGTAGACGTTACAAGTGGTAGTGGTGGCTTTTATGTGCGTTCTTCAAAGTAAGTTTCACGCTAAATATTGACTTTACCATATCTATCTAATTAGGGAAAGGAAGCAGATGTACCCTTCCATCTACTTCTTTAAAAATAAAATAAAAAAATACGAGTTTCACACGTAAAGTAACGGAGTAGACATATTCGTTGTACAGGAATCGCAGTTTGCATAAAGATACGTAGCTATGGAGCAGATATAAAGCCGCCAATACAGTGGTCACTCGTTTCCTACTATTCATCTACAACCGTGAACTGAATTTCTCGCTCCTCTAACCCCTTGTTGTAACATTTTCCGGTAGATAAGATTGTTTCCCAACATGTACTCTTATTCCTGATGGTTGAGGCGATTAATGCTCTACTACTTCTGAGTCAGCATTCATGAAGACTTCTTGCAACATTGGAAGATCAAAATGAATAATTTACAATCTAAAAACCATCCATTTCCAACATTACCACAAAAACTTAAGGAATCTGTAAAAGTATTATGTATAAGACTGAGCCAAGCAGCATGTCAGTTATCAGCGGTATCAACAGAAGTAGTTCTGGTAATTTTGCTTCTGCATAGCGCTACAGCAATATATCCAGAATTTCGGCTCTGTGTTTACTTTTAATGCATTGAATTTCTAAAGTATTTAAAACATTAGAATGAAATTAACTACGATATGACAGGCTTGAATAGAATTGAACCCATATTGACATTATTTTCGTTTTGGTAACCTACTTGGAAACCTGAACGGAATTTATCATTTATTGAAATTCACGAAAACATGAACATTATTATCTCCAAAGTCTCATGTAGCAGACGCGTTGAATTCCGTTGACATGTGTATTTGAATTGCGAGTTGATTTCATTGGCAATGTGTGTTGATCAAAGCAGCAGGTAGGTATGGGTGAACCAGTGTTGGCCAATTCAGGTATCTTGGCAGTACTCTGAGGAAAGACAACGCCAATGAATGTGAGATTACAAACACAATCTATAAAGCAGCTGTATTTTATAACCAAAGCAGTACTGTATTGTGGGACAATGCCCACAAAGTAAAAACAAACACTATTCAAAATCTATTACTTCCACTAGAAACATATGCTCTATCCAGAAGAAATAATAGTAGACTTCAAGCCTCTAAAATGAAGTTTGTGCGTACCACTTCATAGGACAGGAGTGTACAAAGTAAGAATGAAATCAATCGTGCAGAGAAGCTGTTATAAACATCACTGTGGCAAAATCCTTACAGCGTTCTCGCTTGAGCTGGTATGGACACATCCAAAGTATGGAGGAAGAAAGACAAACAAAGGCTTACCTTTAAGTCAACATCAAGGGGAAAAGACGTGTGAAAAAAAAGCAGATAGATCAACGAAGAAGGACGTGGATGGCATAGGACTGGATTGGACTGTTGCTACGTATGGACAGGAAGAAGTGGAGAGAGTTTGCGACCAGCCCCCAGTTTGTCGCAGGCAGCTTTGCTCTTCAGGGTACCTTGCCTGGAGGTCAGTTCTCCCTCCGCCTACACCCGTAGGCCAATCTGGAACGATATAACTGAAAAACGTTATTTTATTCGTGGGCCGTGAATTCCAAGGTGTGTCCAGCCGGAATAATAGGACGAAAAGCGGACCTCCACTGTCAACCATTTATCTATTACGAAGACGACCACGCGTAGTGAATCGAAGCAAGAATTCCTAAACATGTAGTTGCAGAACCTTCGTCAAGTTGCTGAAATTAAACGGTTTTTCAGTTCGTCACGGAGTATCAGTTGCCAAAATATTCAGAACTGTCTGTCACATTGACGTCAATCTGTCCTTTGATTTCTGTCACGAGAAGCAGTGAATTATTTGTGTTAAAATGAAGGTTGGAGGTTTTTTTCCGTCGAATGTAAGACAAGTCTCAAAGTTCATTCTTAAAACAAATGAAAATAAAGGACTAATAAATCATCACATTTTTAAAAGCAAATACACTTAAAATACGTCTTGATAATATGAAGGGTAGTGCGTCTGAAACGTCAAACATTGCACATGACAGGTAATGCACGAACTAAAACCTCTGCGTGTGATATAAGATTCTGGAAAGTGTTTTTGGAAGTAAGGTAGCTTTTATTATGGGTAAGGTAGATAATATTGTGATGCGCGAAGCAAATCTTATCACATCACGACTCCTTTGAGGTAAGCATCTTTATAACTACGTATCTTTTACCCAATTTATTGTTAGCAATTCTTCTCTGTTCGAAATGGATTCAAGTGTACAATATTCGATACAGGCATACAATAGATAGAATAACCAGCAAAATACTCAATCTGGATAGAGTAACGAATTATGCAGGACATATGTTTAAGCATGTAAAAAAAAAGTCAACAGCTGCTAATTTAGTCCAGTGTGCTCTCATACGTGATTGTCGAATGTTGCATAAAAACGAAATTAAGAACGGATTGGAATGATTCTATGACACGAGGTATTGCGAACTAGGAAAGCTAATGAAAATTATTACCATAAAATGGCCTGAGGATAATATAGATTCTTATGCGTAATTATTTCCAGTCAGCCACTAATTACTCGTATTTCCGTGGGGGAAAAAAAGCATACAGAAATTTCAGTTATATCCTAATCTTGCCTGTTTGTCGTTTGATCGCTGCAGTATGTAAATGTTGGTTCCATACAAATGTGCGTAAAACGTCTCTACAATTACTTTGCACAGATTTATCCCAGATGTGAGATGAGCTACGGATGTGGTGTGGTTACCTGTTGTCAGCTGAAAGCACCATTTGCCGTGACTCTCGCTGATACAAAGTCAGCTATGGTGGCAACTGGCTGCTTCTCGTTTTCAGCCACAAAGAGTGAGTAGCTCCGACAGTGGACGAGGCTGCAAATGGAGCAGCCGGCGACAGATCGCTAAACATTCCATTACAACATTCATTTAACTTTGTGCTCGCGGAACAAAGGGGCGCGCCTGATTAAATACGCCATCGGCCGGCTGGCGGGCGGGCGGCAGGGCGCTGTGACAGCTTCTAATATCTGCCGCCTGCAGCGCCACCGCTCGCTCGCTCTAATAGAGACAGCTACCTAGAACCCACTGCTAATTTTTCACCTCCTCCGCCGCCCGCACGTAGCTCTCTCTCGCTCCCCTCCCCTCGTCCCGCCGCCACCCCCACTCCTTGCTGCCTCCCCTCCCCTCCCAGGCCTGTGATGACGTCCCCACCACAGCCACCTCCCCGCCAGTGTTAATTCCCTGTAAAAGCGGAACAGTGCAGCCGTTTCCGCGCCACACCGCGAGCTCGCCTTATTAGCCGTGATGAATAGCGCCGTCCACTCGCGAGCGTGACGAACAACGCGCGCGTGTGCACGCCGCACCCCAGGCCTTACGCGGTTTACATCCAAAAACCGCCTTGTAGGATTCTCACTCCCGAATGAACTGTTGTTACCTATTGTTAGCGCTAACTATTTCGCTAAAAAAAAAAAAAAAAGTGTTCCATTGTATATAGGAATGACTGAACGTTTGGGCGGAGCGTAGATCACGAATCAGGGACAAAAGTACAAACAGTGAAACGTGGGAGAGGTTGCGAAGGGTAAGTAGGGGACATAACAGCGTTGTGTTTTAACGGGCACACAAACCCTTACTACTTTGCCTGACTATGTTCAGATAGCGTGAGGACCACATTACTGTTATCAAGTACAGCAGTTGCAGAAAGCACAGAAGAAGTTAGATTTCTTTGTAAATTCGAGTAGGTTCGATAGGTAAACGATTTAGTGGTATATGCTCCATCCCAACTAAATAAATAATAATTTTGCTGATCTGAAGTGATTGTCCTCTGGCTCACTTTGCTGTGGCAAAGCTGTCGAGTCTGGCGACCGCTCCACTTCGTTCGACGTGTATCGTCTTGTGACATTGTTCGGTTGCAGTAGTGAAACATGCAGCACGTCTGACCGTTGATTCCTGACTCCGTTACTTCGGTAAGTTCCCATACTCATTGCAGCTCTCTGACGTATCAGGAGAACAAAAACGAACGACAGCGAAACCCAAGAAAGGGAGAAAGGCACTAATTAGTGCAACAAAGATGCGGAAAGAGAAATATGAGAACGGAGAGTAAGAAAGAATTCACGATAAAGAAACCGAGCGTGGTGGGTGAGCGGTTAACGCTCTTACCTCGCATTCGGGAGGACGCCGGTTCGAATCTTCGTCCGGGCATCCAGATTTGGGTTTTCCATGGTTTCCCCAAATCAGTCCAGCCGAATGCCGGGACGCTTCCTTCCAAAGGCCATGGCCAAATTCCTTCCCGTTCCTTGTCTCCAGTCCAATACCGCCTCTAATGACCTCGACGTCGACAAGGCGTAAAGCCATAAATAATTAAAAAAGAACCAATAAAGTTTTATGTAGTTTCTAAATACAATCGAAACCTTTAGCAACGCTGAGTTCGATTACCTGGTGATAGATATTGGACCGTTTTCCACAATCATAGCTCTTTACATATCAAAACAGACGTTTCGCTAGCGGAATACCTCACGAAACTCTGTTACCATCCTGTATGATTATGAGGCTCAGTTAGGTTAGTCATCACCGGTAATCCAAAAATGTTGTGCACTTTGAGATGTTTGTTGCGGATCACTTGTATGTAGTGTGTAGCTCTGGATCTTCGTAGAGGCGGCGGTACAGGCAGCTGGCTTCACAACTGATCTCGCACGGGCCCGCTATTGAGCTCAGGCGCTGCCGTTGCACTTGTCGTCACTCCTGAGGTGCCACGTGTCCACTCACTCCGCTTGTCCTCGCTAGAGCAACAGTCCTCACGTGTAGTGGCTCTCCGTACGTGCACACCAGTAGTAACATTGGTATTGCTTATCACCGACTTTCAAACTATTCGCACGGAGTATTTTTTATTTTGTTATATCAGACTTATTAATTTTCAAACTTCGAATTAATTTTCCTACTAACATTCATAACTCTCAGCCAGTATAAATGACATACTTTGGTATCAATTACGATCAATGAAAATGGGTTTGCAATTAAATGAATTTGTACATTATGAATCGATCTTTGTTCATTCAACAATCTTAAATTATCTTTCAAACATCTGAATTTATAAACATTTAAATGAATTCATATCCAAATCAGTTAAGGCAGTTGAAGTTACCTGCGTGAACGCAGGCATTTTGACCGTAATAGTTCAGTCGAGGCAGCACTACTCGCCGATATTGAAAGGAGTAGCGTGGTCGCCGGATTCCACCTCTGCTGTGTCCTGACAGAAGGGCGCTGTCATGAGCACACTCCCAGTGGAGCGGCACAATAGTAAACCAAAGTCTTCGAAAGGTGTGTTCCCACGGCGCGTGGTTTTACAGGTCGCGCCACAGCAGCCGCAGTGTACGGATCAGCACGCGCCACAGGCTAGCCCTCGCCACCTCCCTACTCGGGCCTTTCATCTCTAGACGCGTGCCACCCCTACAAGCACAGGCGGGGCCCTTCCCATGGCCCGCTTCTTGATAACTGGATCGGCGAGGCAAGCAAATGCGCGGTCGTGTGAACCCACCTGATGAGTGCTAGTGAGGGTGACATGTGCACGCTACATCGCTCATGTCGACTCGCGACATTCTTATCTGCTCTCGTTAACTACACGCCGAACAAGTTTATACAAAGAAATGTTTTCATAAAATACTCCAATTTGCCGGGCTGTCTCCTTCCAATTATGTGACAACCCAACTACCAGAAAGCAAAACTTACAGCCGGGATCACGCCAATGTCTTGCGGTAACTTGTCACCAGGTGGCTTGAGATTAAATAAACAGTTGTATCAAGTCCAACAGTTCATTTCTTTAAAAGTGCTGGCGGCTAGCTTGCTGGCCGCATTGTCTAGCGCACTCTTCATTCGCCGTGTAGTGTGTTCCAGATACGCACTCTACATTAAAAATCATTATACTCTACCTCGTACGCTCTGTCAAGTACGTATGACGTTTTTGCTTTGGCTATAAAGATAATCCCTCCAGCTCATAGTTCTGGGAAACCAGAATCAACTTCGGAACTTCCCTCGCCTATGCGTATAACAAACCAGATTTTTCCATCCAGTTTAATACGTTCGCAAAACAACAGTGCGAACAAATTCACTGTCATTGAAATTTATGTCTCCAGTCGCTATCGTCTTCCTTTGGATAGCCTTGAGAGAGCCTCGTCGTTATCATTGTTCGCTGAGAGCCACCTTTCACTGTAGACGGCTAAAAGCGCACAGAGAAATAAGCGCACAGGGAGGAAAGCGTGCAGTTACGGTCTCTGAAGGGTATATAATCCCCTACCTTTCAGTCAGGTTTGTGACGCCAGTCAAGACCCGGAACAAGGCGCGCACAGTCGGGACATTATTATACAGTCACGCAAATGAAACAACCTTCTTTTAGATAGGTAAAAAATGTCACTAACTAAAAATATGGAAACAGACCCAACCGTTACGAATGTCGCAAATAATAATAGGTTGTATTAACACGAATTCATCCCCTTGCGTCTGCTGGTAAGAAGTCATGTCTGACAATGAATCTGTTGATAATTTATATTAGAAAGTTTTGGATACAGAAAAACTTATTTCAGAAGTTGAAAAATGGCCAATCTGCCACGTAAGTATGGAAGAACTGATATTATCGACAGTCACAAGTCGTTCAACAATATCTACTGGATCAGATGTCCAAGTACTGATGTTCATGCAATGTTCTTACCTACTGTATCTTCTGTCGGCCATTCACGCGCCGTGTCCAAATTTCTCTGGAGGGCCAATCAGTGCTGGTTATCGCGAGTCAAAATTCACTTCTCTACTTTCTATTGTGAAGAGCATTCCTCTCCTAATGTTATCATCATAATGACATGTATTTGCGCAAATATTTAATGTAAAAACGAAATGATTTCTTCTCCATTCCAACTTAAATGTATGTCTCATCTGCTTCCATACCTGTAACAGTGGAAAGGATTAAAACGTTGCTTACAGTTTTCGATGGATGTACGATTGTGATTTTCTGTTGAAGCTACGATCTTCTGGGATGACGGTCTCATAAGAAAAGTAAATGTTATATTTTCGCACAGACTACGGAGTTGGTTTTGGTCTGTGTGCGTTGTGGGTTGCTAAGTAAGACGGAATCACATTCTGTGGGTACTTTACAAGAAGTCTGGTGTCTGGTTGCGGGCTAGTGGCCGATGGAACTCTGTTCGGGCGCGGTGGCTCGGTTTAATTACTGCATGTTGTCGCGCCAGCACGGGGGACCAATAATTGAATTCCCCCGCCTCCGCCCCGTCAACCCCGCTGTCCACAAAACAGTCGGCAAACACCGCCCGCAGGCCTGCCAATCGGCCGAATTTTTAGTCGCGTCGGAAGGACAATTTCCTTTGTTTGGGTGACCGCATTTAGCAGAGGACATACTTTTATATTAAGTAAATAAACTCTTTTAAATATACTTAGGCCCTTCTCGTACGGCGCTACTGGAAAGAAACCAGTTACTAACTCGAATCACCAATCAGTTTCTGTCCAGTCACTGCACTAGGCTCACACACGGGGTGACCTGTTAGTAACCAGTCCGTAACGCGTCCGTGATTAGTGACGCTGAGTGCCGGTTGCCGCGCTGATAGTTACTAACTAGTCTCACAACAAAAATGGCGGATGAGAGAATGAATTTAAAGCTTGTTGCTGAAATCGAGAAACAGTCGTGTTTATGTAACTACTAGCTGAGTGAATATTCACGAAAAGATGGCACAGAAAAAGCATGGAATTTCTGTTCAACGGAAACTTAATGTATCAGTTATGAAAACGTATTTCTTAATAAATAATAATGAAAAATATTTTATGTAAACAGTTCAGATTTATTTTCTTAAATTAAATTACACAATATAATTCGACTGCCAAGGAAGTGCTCCTTGTGGAGTTATCGAGTAATTGTGAAATAATTTCTGGTGTCATATGCAGATGAACGAGAACTTATTTTAAGTTGTGACAGTGGTATTATGTGTGGTGTTGAAGTTACATTATTTTCTGATTTACTCGAACTTTATGGGACTCCTTCCCGACTCCTGACATAATTATGCAACATGCAAGATGATTTTACTATAATAATCACTTTTTGTTGGACATTATATCGTATAGGACTGTTAAACACGAATTTCTTCCGCCATCATGCCAAATATACATTTTATAGTCTTTCTTCCTCTACTAAGTCTATAAATAAATATTCTTTTGTGTTATAAAGAGTTCATTCTGGATATGGTCTCATTAAATATCGCTTGAGAGGGAATGCTTCAACGGCTACCAAACAAAACGGGAAATCGTTGGCATTTTCATCAGTTGGTAGCCTTGCAGCCAAAGGCTTTAATTTCCCATTCCTTCTTTAAATAATATGTAAGATAATATCCTCATCTGAATGGGAATAATTTGTCACCTCCCTCAAATAAAACGAGTCTCTGAAGTTCCAGAGATTTGAGTAGCGTCTTGTGCGGACATTGGTCAGTAACTAGTTAGTAATTTCAGTCCGTGCTCAGTTCCGTTTCCTTTGAGGATTTCTATTTGATGAGGAAAATAAATATGACCGTGTTCCAATTAGAGACGACACATGGTGCTATGATTTCCTCACGTCTTTCCATAACAAATTATTCTGTTGCCTTAATAGACCTGACTGATTGTCCCGTTAGAGAACGCCAGCCCTTCTTGTGGTAACTTATTACTTGGACTGCTTCCTCAAGGTTTCCCGACTTGCCTGACTTTCTGATAACTTTTTCTCTATTAGGCGGAATGTTTCCGCTTGAAGTGTGCGGGGTCCTGCGTTCCATCCTCTCTTGTATGCTATGCCACACCGAAGGGAAATTCATTACTCTGCGGCCATACAGCAATCGACTTCGTGGTTGTCGAAGTGGAATTGGTTGGCATGTCCTCCAAACAAATCTCAGAATTGAACAGCGGTACACCATGGCTGAAATGAAAAACAAAGCCGCCATTGAACATTGTACTTCATTATATGACTAAATTTCAGTTTTTTATATATAATTCCTCTAACACTTAATCCTAGCTAAGTTAAAGATACAAATACTATATGCTAAAATCGATGAGATGGATCGAAGTGAATTTCCTTTCCGTTTCCTGCCAATAATCGTCCAAGCGCCCAATATAATCGCACTTATTATGGTTCGTGTCTGCGTGTTGACGCCTCCAGACACGTTTTTTTTCATAACTACTAAATCTCAAACTTGTTAGGCATTTATCGTTTAATATGACTATTTTACAGCTTATACTAAGAACTTATCATAATTTTTAAATCTACTATATTTTTTTGGTTCAGTAGGGAAAAAATGATGAAAATACTGGCAACATGACTGAAGTTTTCTTTTATGAACGGGGACTTCCCGAAGAGGCGAGAAGGAATCCCGAATCCCCGTTGTTTGGGTTGATAATCGCTATTCTATTCGAACCAGTGCTGCCAGCCCTATGAATTTATCTGTAGACTTACGGATCTTTTTTTAAAAAAATTAGGAATTTTAAATTTATCTACGGATTTTTGCCTCTTTTTATTAGTTATTGTGCTTTCCTTATATTCGTATACTTGTTAAACTCTCAGCGTATAGTGATACTGAGTCATTAAATAGTCAGTAATTATGAATCGTTTCCTTGCAACCGTTAGCGTAAACCAACGATTGAAAAGAAATAAAGCTCCTAGGTTGTATGATAATAGATTTAAATTCAAACTTAAAAGACCGTAATACAGAACTATCGGCGCAGTCTTTATGCACAGTGTTTACTTTGGTAATAATTTAAAATTGCAATCTCAAAATCTTTTGCATACAATGCAAGAACAACCAGTAAAAGGAAATGTAACTACTTCTGAAGTTATGGATCTAGAGGAGACAGAAGTAGAAACAGAAAATTCCGACACCGACCGCACTAGTGTTGGTAGTACTGATACTAGTGAATGTGGTACTGACATGAGGATGAATAAAATTATGTTTCCTATATAGATACATTTATGAATCATTATGTGAGACATTATATGATTCAGTAAGCTGAAAAACACACATGTAAAATGTAAGTTCCGTAAATAAAACTATAATTTATCAAATATATTGTTTTCTAAAAAAAAAAAAATTAGAAAAAAAACAAGGGTTTTAGGTTTTTTTCATGTTTTATTTCACAAAGCTGAAAAAAACCATTTGAACGACATATTGATTGACTTAGTGAGTACGAACATACACAATACACGAACATACAAATAGAATATTGCTACTACCAACATCCAATCCAAAGCACCAACAACCATACTTCTTTAAAGAGATTTTTCCTCTAGTGAAGTATCTCCTTCCCTACTACCTTCCTTGTTTGCGTGAATCTATATGGATAGCTCAGAGGGTCCACATCTCTAGTCCACGCGACAGCATGGTTACTGTAGAGGATAGATATATTTAGCATTTAGATAAAACTTATGTGTCCCAGAAGAATTTTTTTTTTTTCTCTCTTCTTCTACTTATGGCTCTTCGCCTCGTCGACTTCGAGGTCGTTAGAGGCGGGATGGGACTGGGGACAAGGAACTGGAAGGAATTCGGCCATGACCGTTTTGGAGGAAGCATCCCGGCATTCGCCTGGAGTGATTTGGGGAAACCATGGAAAACCCAAATCTGGATGCCCGGACGGGGATTCGAACCGGCGTCCTCCCGAATGCGAGGCCAGAGCGTTAACCACTCACCCACCACGCTCGGTAGAAATGTCTTCCTTACCGGAAAATTTGTTTTTATTTTGTATCCTGTTGGTTGTTTGTTTTCGGATTCTTTTAACTTACGGAGTATTTAAACTGTTCCGCTGGGTACTTTCCAGTACATCATTGATAGCTGTCTTATTCCCCTTGTCATTCATATACTAATTTTAAGACGAAGTCAGCAAACTCCTCATCCAGCTACGTGTTACATCATACGTCGTATGGGAGTGGTATGAACAGTGCATTGCTTTTGTGTGAAAGAAGCGATTGACCACATGCGGCGGGCGACCTGGCTGCGAGGTGGCGCCTGGTAATTACGTAATGGAGCCCGGCGCACAGTGTTTGCAGAGCCGTCCAATAGCGGGCGGGCCGGCTAGCGCACTAATGATCGCCTCCGCTGCCAGAGGTCACCACGTGCTCAAATTACAAACACTTTTCAGGTCTACTGGACTAGGAAACTACTGATTTAACTTTTAATACAGACCAGCCGGTTGTCAGTAAGCAACAGCCACTTAATTAGCCCGCATCTTGGCCGACGTCGCTAACACGCTATTACGTTGTCTGGGCGCTCGGCACTGGGTGACGTTGTTTGAGTTCAGGGACTTGAGGTGGAGCAATGAACCGCTAGTCAGCAGATTATATGTCACCAAAGCCTTGAGCTACATTCCAAAGCTCTCCGCAGAGCGTATGAAGTCAACGACTGCTGTTATGTTGATTCGCCGCTTCTACGCGGATATTAAAGTTGAGAACCGGTTGACGCCTTTCAGGAGAGTAAGCCCTAACTGACGTTTTAAAGGACGCTTAAAGTGACCTTAATACTGGCGTTCAATGTCTTGTGAGCTACAACGGGACAGCCCGTGGCTTGATATGGTTGGAAGGCTTCACCACAAACGACTGTCACAACAGGTGAAGTCGCGATGGAGAGGAGGCGAATCAGAGGCTGCGGGTACTCTACAGAGCTTATAAGCTAATTTTGTAACACAATCGTCCGCGCTGAACAACCGAGCAGACAAGATGACACCTGTTGTTTGAAGTTTTTTCTTTTCTCGTTGGTTCTAAGCAATAAATTACTTCTATACTTCAGGTTTCGCTTTACGAGTGTTTTACACGCTGCTGTACTCCAATCTCTTAAAATTTGTCGCATCAAGCACACTTCGACATTTCCTTTCCCTTCTATTTTGATCCCGTATCGTGTTATCATTTGTAGTTTCTTTTTTTTTTTTAACTGCTTTACGTCTCTCAACAGCGAGGTCTTTAGAGACGGAAAAGGATGGAGGGCAAGGATGGGAAGGAATTTGGCCATGGCCTTTTGAAGGAAGCATCCCGGCATTTGCCTGGAGTGATTTGGGAAACCATGGAAAACCCAAATCTGGATGCCCGGACGGGGTTTCGAACCGCCGTCCTCCCGAATGAGAGGCGAGAACGCTAACCGTTACACCGCCACGCTCGGTTTGTAGTTTCTCCCATTTACTTTTCAAAATATTCGATAGATTCTTTGTTACCCACACGCTACTGGGTTTTCTATGTTTATCGATTGGCTCATAAAGAGTAGATTTTAGTTTTCCTTGTTTCCGGAAATCACTCCAGCCTGATGCCGTTCCTTGCTCCGAATTCTCTCCCAGCTCTAATAATCTCGACGTTGACGAGTCACAAGACGAAGTCTCATGTTACTTTCCACTGTGCAGCTGCATTAACAATGAGTCGTTGAGGAGATACAGAAACCACAATTACCGCACGGGAAAAGTTTTCATAGTGGTCGTTCTTATTTACAGCTCATAACAGAGGCCCTCACATTGTCTTTAAAATAAATCTAGCCGCTTAGGGAAAGAAGAAAATCCGCCTATCCTAGTTGTTTTGTAAGTATTATTGCGAAACTGTCGACATCCACATGGATTATCTGTAGTGACCTTCCAAGATAAATTTGAGGACAACGTCGAGGGGACTTGATTTTACTGAATAACAGTTCAAGTGTGTAATCGCGTTTTTACGAATTTTAATTGAGGGAACATGTAGCGAGGATATCTACCGCGGGCTCTTTCATGAGTTTAACCAACTTACTGTACCAAAGACTACCAAGCAATGGTACGGCCAAGAAATTTTTTCCCCTCCAATGGAACTCATTCCTCCTTCGTGGTAGACACTACCGGATCTACAGTGGGGGGGGGGGAGGGTCAAACAGGGCGCTTGCCCCTGGCGGCGAAGTCAGAGGGAGCAGCAAACTCGTGTTAAAAGGAGCGGTAAACGGCAAATTCGTGTGGCGGGGACCTTCTGCTTAGTACGACTGCCCCTAACGACAACGATCAGGCAGGCGGCTAATTCTTGTTTAAAGGGATGGCAATCTCAAATTTTTGCCCCTGCTCGGAAAATTCATAGATCAGCCACTGGTGGTAGAGGCCTTAATTACGTTAATTCAATCGCAAATCCTCTCCTATTAAATGTATTGGCACTCTGCCTTTCGGTGTCTGAAATATAACACAAGCAGAGGTGTTTTCTTTTTAAATATTTACTTTTGGTCATGTCAGCCATACAGCCAGCTTGAAGTAAATGTGCACTTTATCATCGTCATTTTATTTACAGTATAGACAGTATAGACAACACAGGACAGACACCCTGACTCGAACCGGCGACCCTTGCATCGTGAAGGCAGCGCGCTAGCCCCTACGCTACAAGGACCGGTAAGCAGAGTAAACAATTGAGTGGTTTCAAGAACAGGAAGCTTTAGTGGTGCCTCAGCATACAGCCCATACCTAGAGGAGTGCTCCTACAAGCTCGTTCCAGGGTCAGGACCAGTGGAAAATGACGCCGAATAATTGGGCCACCAGATACCTTAGGGTGCATCCGTTAATGACGTGAGGTGAAATATGGGGGGACGGGGGGGGGGGGGTCCGGCGAAATCTCACGTGAGGACCCGCGAGTATAGCACGTAATGTCTCAAAGGACGCAACTTAGAATAACAGTGGTTCGCGCTGTGTGCGAGACAGTAGGTTCTGTGTACGGAGCGTTGGTGCGTTTAGCCGTGTGCTGTGGCGGCCGCCGACGGCGACATCTATAGAGCGGCGGCGCTGCCAACGACCGCGCAAAAAGCCTTTTAGGGGGCGCCACTGACTGATTACGCCAGACACCGAATCGATGGTTTTTGTGCCGGCGTGAATGCCGTCACGCCATTTTAACACTCCTCGCAGCTCCGATTGGATGGGGACAGCCGGCTTAATGAAATCTTTCCCGACGTCCTATCGAGCGACTGGAGTCTGCAAGGCAGGAAGGGATTCGTGAGGAGGACACCTCGTCGGCACTTACAGCTAGCACGCAGACACCAGAGGTGAGGCACTCGCAGTTGCAAACACAAACGAAACAAGATAGATTAATGAAATGACTCGTTTACAAACACTACTGCTCAAATAACACGGCATTAAAGAGTCAAAACAAGGTCTGCGTACTCAATACTGACGAGTCAGTATTGCGTTACTGTTTCTTAGGACGACATTGATGTAGGATTGTGTAAGATAACAGTGATAGAATTTTTCAGCGGCGGCCAAGAATAATGAAAGTGTGTACGTATAGTTTGTGGTTGACTGCCCCACAGTGATCCAACCAGTTTGCGCAACAAGTTGTTTCTTGTGGAGATTTTCATTTTGCATTTCGTACATTGAGCGTCACTCCCATGTATGTTGAGGTGTCGCACATTACTTTCAACTTGCTCTGAGCTTTCCAGTGTTTTAGATGAAATTCGCTGACTTCAATTTTTGCTTGATAGGGTATTTAAGGCTAGTAGACAAATTTCTTTCCACCGCTGCAAGTTTTGTGTTTTATGTGGCCAGGGCAAATTCGTCATCGTACAAGAAACTCGTAGTAGTTAAATGATGTAATGGCTTATCGTTTGTAAGTATGTTCAAAAGAATTGGGGCCAATACACCATGTTCCTGAACCCTCCATGGACGAAAAAACCTACAGTTCTGGAGAAGAGTAGCGATTTGCTTGGCTAACGGGCTAACGAGATGGCCTTTGCCAAGGAGTGTAGTTTATGATTGACAGTGTAGATGATAAATTTAATTACTGTAAAAACATAGCACAAGAAAACTTTTGCATTCATAAAGGTAAAAATGAATGAATGACCGGTTTGAGTGGATAGATACTTCCATTAAAGGAGACGCTATTCACGGCATTAAAACGAAATTAAATATCCGACTTTACACGTAAACACTCCTTCCGTACAATTACAACATCGAGGATCCCTTCAGATAACACGAAGAAAATAGTTTTCAGACACATAGAAATACAACTTGAATAAACATTAACACTTTAAAAGCTAAAGAACATTTTGGTGCACGGCAACAATCTATTAAAAACAAAATTCTATTCGGCAAATGTAACAACTGGTACATAATGTAGGAATGTGATAATTAGCACAACGAATAGAAAATTGGCATGGATGTGGAATATGTTATCAAGAAAACCTATCTAAGTAAATTAAAATGTTATTGATATAAGTGTGAACATCGGTAAGACACTGGAAAGGAAGAAACAGGTGTCTAAGCTAGATCACAGAACAAACACAGTATTATTGTATTATCTGGAGAATGTATGCTAAATCATTTGATCCTAAGCATTGATTATGTTCAGAGAAGAAGAAATGCCTGCACAATAAGCCACGTATTGTTTCAATTGGATCGGACGGAAGACCGAAGATCAATTAACTTGTTTCTCCCTTTGATATTGGCATTCTCTGGACTGACAACTTGCTTGCAGAATAACAAAATTCGCTAGCATGTTGGGGTACATTTGTTATTGCTTTTTTTTTTTTTGAGGCCACGCCATAGTTAGAAACATATTCGTTACATATGCTAAGTGTGGAATGTTCGGGGTGCCATCTGGCAGTGAAACGTGTAGCTTGTGTTCTCTAAATTAAGTATACTTTTCCTTGTGAAATATGTAGTCCACGAGGGGAAGGTTGACCTATGTGATTGGGGAACCTGCCAGGACCAGGACGGGTTCAGGACTCTAATCTGGACCATTGCACCTTCCCAAGCCAGCGTCGTCGCGCCTTAAAGCGTGGAGCCACACTGGCAATTTAAATGTTGATATTTACTCTGTTAGTTGTTTTTAACTCATCTGCACTTCATTTGTTTTTATTTTAAATTCATATTCCACTCTCATTATTTCATTTAATAATTTGTCAAATTAATCCTTCAGTTAGTTTCTAAAACAATGTTTTCAGCAAATCATAGCATAATCATTCATTGTCACTAATGTTTCCCTACCATTAACTTCTCTACAGTTTACGAGTGGGTGACAAAACGGGTTAGGGGATCCTGATTGGTAGTGACAGGTTACGAGCTAACATGGACTTCACCATTGGAAGCTCTTCGGATTACAGCTTGTGATAGTCCACATTTAACCCGTTCCTTTAGTGTTAATAAAGTGGCAGCAAACATTTATTGAATCGTAGATGGAAGGTGGAAAACATTATTTTCAGTCTAATGTGATTAAGAAAATGCACAGTTGATCGAACAAATTATTAAAATGGGAAAGAATGTTTACAAATATCCTGGATTTGCCTCGGTAGGCTTTACGTGAGAACCATCTTTGGGTAAAAAAACCGTTAGAAGCGATGGCGAATCCACGCGATCGCCGGGGGTGAGGGTGCAATCTCGCTTAGGTACTGCTACCACCCCGAAACGTAGTCAGTTAATGACGACAACCCAAAAACATCAAAGCGACTGGCTGCCAGGGGCTGGAAAACAGAGACGACGGGCAAAGCAAGGAAGGCCGACACGGCAACGATTCTGACATTTTGGTTGCAATCTTGAGAGCGTACGGAGCAAACTTGGATCTCTGGGTGGGAAAGTAGCCAGAGAGATTTTCTGATGCTAATCTTGTTTGTGGAGAAAGCGAGGTTGTATACTTATGAGGGGGATTGGTAACAGTTTTATCCGATTACCAATTATTCGTCGTCGAGTAAAGAAAATACATCTGATGCACCAACAGCAAGAACGGCTTATTATGTTACTTATATTCAATTACCGCAAAAAACGATTGTATGCATTAACGATACGTGGAACCACTCTGTGTCGAGCTGCATTACATCGACGAGGCCTGGGCTTTCTGGAGAGGTGAAAGATCCGAAATGGCCCGGTTACATCACTACATCGCCGTGATGTCAACAGACTACTCAGCGCCCACATAACTTTCTCACTGCTGCGGCTGGCGATTCCTTCCGAAAAAGATCGATTCTTGAATCAATTCGAATCGATATCGGATAAAACGATTCACAAAATAGTCGAGATCTAAAAGATCGATTTTCTAAAAATCTATCTTTTTTCGATTTGCTTTTGGAGTTAGTACTTTGAATATAAATCCAATCATGGAAAACAAAAAGGACATATAATAATTGATTTTCTATCATTTTTAAACAAATTAAAGTTTTTTTTACAACTAAATCAATTTGTTTAACAAATTTATTGGTTACATAAAACAGTTTTGAAATGATATAGTTTACAGTTCCCAGTGCTTAGTGTCCAAGCTTTTCAGGAACAACAGTCGGTCCACTCTACTAGGATCCAAGCGGTTCTGCTCGTCACTTGCGATGTTGCCGGCAATGGAAAAGGAAGACGCGCGCAAGATACTGATGGCCCCACGATACACATATACTTCATGGCTGTTGAGTAAACGTGATGATAAATTGTTTTTTTTTTTTTTTTTTGCCAGTAAAGTATCGGATAGTACTTCAGGTGCACAACTGCTTGCGATATGTACAAGTAGTATTTAAATTTTTCGTTTAAACCTGACTTTAATGTGCAAGTGCATTACATGTAGAAAGTTGCTTCTTCACAAGTAACCTATGGAAATTCCAAATTCCTCTTTCTGTATCATTACCTTCTGCTTCTTCCTCTTCGTGGATTTTTTGGTTGATAGAATAGAAATGAGTTTGGATGACATAATCAAGTCACCGAAAATGTCATCTAGAGGGGGGGGGCCGTCGAGGAAGAGGTGGCGAATCTCGATTTTCAAGGGTGAAATATCGATTCACTGGATCAGTACTATATATCGATTTAAAAATCGATTTTTTTGTCCAAAAAAATCGATTCTTCTATTAATGGTTCGCCATGCCTACTCACCGCTCAAATTTAAATCCGAGACACAACGCGTGTATAAATGTTTATTAAACGCTTGCTTTTTTTTCGATTCGCCCAACAAGGTCCACGTGGACACTGGGGATCATGAGGAGGGAGGGAGGAGCAGAATCCCCGCCAGCGTACCTCACATCTAGTGGAGGAATTTTTTTTTTTAACTGCTTAATGTCTCTCTAACAGCGAGGTCTTTAGAGACGGGAAAGGATGGAGGGCAAGGAATGGGGAGGAATTCGGCCATGGCCTTTTGAAGGAAGCATCCCGGCCTTTGCCTGGAGTGATTTGGGAAACCATGGAAAACCCAAATCTGGATGCCCGGACGGGGATTCGAACCGCCGTCCTCCCGAATGCGAGGCCAGAGCGCTAGCCGTTACACCACCACGCTCGGTATAGTGGAGGAAAGGTTTGTGTTGGCATCCGTCCGAGAAACGACTAACTTTGTGTTTTCTTAATGTATGGGTGATTGCGGAAAACCGTGTAAAATCCGCAATCGCGTCCATCGGCCTCGGGGCTTCGTCACGTGCCAGGTCTCGTTGCATCTCCCCCATCAGCGTGTTGAGCCTCACTGGCTGGTTTGCCAGCCGGTAATATATTAGTCCGTAACCTTTCCTGCATTATTGTAGGTTGTAAAACGGATTGACTGCATAAGTTATGTATTTTATTATATATATATATTGTCGTGTTTTAAATTGCTATCGTACTTGGCATATATGTATATGGGAGCAATAACTGTTTTATATAAGCATATGTGCGAAATAAATAACCCATACTAGGAAATGGACAGGCTCGTGGTTTCGTAAAGATTAATAATAACTATTCAAAAGGTCAAATTAAAATGTAATTAGTGTTGAATCTGCATACCCCACATTCCATGTGAAGATTAAGTGAAGTTAGCAGTTTAAAAAATCTAATTTCAAAATTCCACATATCTAGTAACTAATTATTATTCTTGAATTTTAAATTATTAACGAAAATTATTGAATTAATTAATAATTTATACATGGTGATCAGCTTAATTAAGGATCTTATTGCCTTAATATTTGAGCGTTAAACTCTTGATCCCTTCACATGGCATGTTGTTACGTTAGGGTAGAGTAGCAGATTTAGAGGCTGAAAACGCAGCGAATTGAAATTCTGTTACTTAAATGGTCCAGCTTGGGCTAAAAGATGCTGAAATCCTTCATTTAAAAAATATTATGCAGTGTAGAGAGAAGAGAGAAAAGTTAATGACCCAGTTATAAACTGTTGAATTGGTCTACTTACCTTACAAGGCAATGAGGCTGATTCATATTGTATCTGCGACCACTTGAGACATCTGTGTGTAAGTGAGATGACCAGAATCGGTGGGAAAGGAGTAGTGGCACATTCCTACCAGCAGGAGAAACAAACAAAAAACTGGATGGATGAGATGTCTATAAAAGGCAGTGGTTAATAATTTGAAATTTGAGTAACGCTAACGACTGATTAGTGTAGTGCTGTGAAACCAGATGCTCTCGTTAAAGTAACAATCTCACGGCTCACAGCTGAACCAACCGGATTCCCGGCGATACAAAAAAAATAATCAATCTGGCGTGTGTAGAATGTAATGAGAACGGAGTCTCAAGTTTTCGCTCATGGCTGGAAGTGTTGCGAAACTGGATGATCCTGCGATAGCGCTCGAGTCTGGAATTCGAGATTTTTTTTGTAACTGCTTTACGTCTCTTTTTAACATCGAGGTCTTTAGAGACGGGAAAGGATGTGGGGCAAGGATGGGGGCAAGGAAAGGGAAGGAATTCGGCCATGGCCTTTTGAAGGAAGCATCCCGGCATTTGCCTGGAGTGATTTGGGGAAACCATGGAAAACCCAAATCTGGATGCCCGGACGGGGATTCGAACCGCCGTCCTCCCGAATGCGAGGCGAGAACGCTAACCGTTACACCGCCCCGCTCGGTGGAATTCGAGAAGGCTCGTCTTCGATATCAGGACTTCGGATTTCCCTAACTAAATCCCAGCGAATGCCGACATGTTTCTTCGCTTGAGATTTCGACATCGATAAGGCGTAGAGTCTTTCGAGACAGTTGACCAATTATGCAATCGATTGAGCGTCATACTTTACCTACAGCAGTGTACTTTAGGTTGAGGATCTTTCAATATTCCAACGCACACCGACCTGCAGAGGGAATCTCTTGATCGGCTGTCAGAACACCACTTGTTTCGTCAAGGTCATTAGAGGCCGGGTGGGTGTTCGGTGGCGGCCTTTTGAAGGAACCATGCGGTACGGGTGCTGTGCCGAGTGTTGAGACAGCGCGCGTCCCTCGTTACCGCGCGCGCTAATGAGCCAGCCCTCGCGGCGCTATTTTAATAGGCGTCCGTCCGCTCTCGGAACACTTGCCAATTGCCGCGCCCGGCTCCCCAATTGATGCAGAGACGTCTTCTTAATTGGTCCTCGCTCTGTGGCACGCCGGCGGTATTTTCGGCGATTTATTATGTCGCTAAATTGGCCCGAGAGCGCTCGCTTGACAACCTGGCCTCGTTCACGCAATATAAACAGCGCATTTGTATCAACACGAAACCAACGACGCAGCCTGCCAGCCGATTCCTCATTAGTCCGCTTACCCCCACCACCTGCTCCCGGCAAACAGTACTCAGATTCTAATTCCGCCAACGAATTTTACCTTTGTTGACATTCCTAGAACTGATCCGTGGTATTGCTAGATCTCTTGTTTGTTGTTGTTGTTGTTCGTTTTTAGTAATTACTTTTCCTGTTTCTTAACGCCTTTTAATTCCCCCGGAGATTGCACAATGAATTCACTTCAAATAGGCAGCACTAGAAATACGGTTACCTTGTCCAAGTATTGCAGCATACGTGTCAGAGCTTCACTCTTTTAAAATGCACGTAGCTGATGTTGCTTGGACGGGTAATAACCTGAGGATTAGCTTACGACAAAACACATTACGCTTTAATAAGTAATAGAGCGAAGTTGTGAATAAACTATGTCAAATGGTGAAAGAATTTAAGGGAAAATGCACGTAATGGAACCTGGGCATAACCTGACTTCCAATTATATTATTTATTTTTTTGTGTGTGTTAGAAACATACATTGTTACACAATTACAAACATCAAACGGTATTAGACCAAACCTTGGCCGCTTCCCGTGGATTTTTCGAGTACTCATCCTCCAAGCAGGATGCTGGACACAGGCGACACTGGAGCATGTGCTGGACAGTCTGGTCTTCTCCTCCGAGCACTCGATGTTATCGACCTCAGCTCAGCCCCATCCTGCTAGGTTCACTTCAGATACTTCCATATCAGCCATCCCTTGTCATAGCCAGGAGGTGCTATTCCTGCGAGGCGGTGGAACCATTCGACTGGAGTGGATTTTAAACAGCCTGTTATGATTCTGCAGGTATCATTGCGAACAATGTCCACCTATTTGGTTGTACCATACAGGACGGGTATACTCTGCAGCCGAATAACATAGTGCTAAGACAGAAGTTCGGATGGCTGCTGTGATTCATCCAGTTTTCTGTGGATATTTATCCTAGTGGAAGCTTTCAGCTTGGAATTCATGCAATGTTTCCTGAATGTAAGAGATCTCTCAGTGGTCGCTCCTAGATATTTTGGAGTGTCGCAGAGTTTCACTCCGACCCCAGACCACATTAGATTTAGCCAACAAGTGGCTTCTCAATTCCTAAATGGAAAGCACGTACTTGTGTCTTCCCAGCATTTGGTTTAAGCTGGGTTGTTGTACCGTATAGAATCTTGACCAACCTTCAAGAGCGTTAGTGATTTATATTAGGATGTGAAACTATTTTACAGTATTTTCACACTGCTCGATGAAATACAAAATAAGACCAGACTCGCCCAATGCGCGTTCCGTCACACAATACTTTGATCTTTTTATAAGATAGTGTTACGGAGTTGTTCGTTTAGTGCTAAACTCAACGAAAATATTATAATGACGTTTTAATTACATAATTTAATAGCTGGTGATATCCCATTGACAGTAGCTACGTTCATCCTGGTTTCCATTCACCTGCTACACTTTTGCGGTGACTGTGGTAACGTAAACCTTACTCTGAATGATAACGACAAAAAGTGTTAATGATTCAGGAAAATAAATCACTGTTCACTGTAACATCGGCTCAGGCGAGTAGCCGAAGTGCATAAACATTATTTGAATTTGGCGCATGATAATACAGTTGGTATACGTATCTGCTTGACAAGCGCCGGGGAGTGCGCTTGCCCCACTGTACCTCCATGAGGTAGTGTGCGGCGGGCGCTTCGTCAAATGCCGTCAGGTTGAGGAACTGACGAGAATAGAGGCGGCTACACACGAGCCAATTTAGGTCCCAATCTGCAGTGGCGATCAGCAGGGCAATCACACTCCACACAATTTTGCTCCCAATTTTAGTTTATATTTTGATCGCATGACTGCTAGTTACAAGAGCTTGACAATGGCTTCTTTTATTTCAAAGCAACGAAAAGTAGACATCGTTTTAACAATAAAATGTACTGAGAGAAAAAGAAGATATTCGGTAAAGAAATGGATTTTGTTAAGAAAAAGGTTATCTTACATGACCATTTTTGAAAAGTTTAGACCCAGAAGATTGAAAAAAATTTCTGATAGTAGATTCTAAAATTTTTGCAGAGATGCTCCACTTAGTGTGACACCTTATATATAAAAATACCCTAATGCGTGAAAGCCCAATTGTCTCAATCGTTGCAATCACAATAAGCACGAATCAATTTACTGCTTGTTTGCAGGGACAATCTGTAAATTATTTGTCGGGCTCTGCCAATGTCCCTATGTCGGGAGTACGAGACCCAATTTACATGGCAATCGGCAGTGCCCCTGCCGGATTGCCCCTGTAGATTGGGACAAAAATTGGGTCGTTTGTGGCCCCCTAAGCCGTTAATTGCAGAAACGTGGTCCCAATGTATTGAAATGGAAAGAGAATGAGTTGAGATACACTAGTGTATAAATTTCTAGCTACATGTTAGTGTCTCAATAGATTATTTCTCAGCATTATCAGTATCACTAGTTTTTGAGCAGAATAAGCCAGACTTTTTCACAGGTTTATCGTTTTGCGCAAAATCCAACCGAAAGAATTTGTTCGAAACACTATTATCTGATCGATGCTACAATGTAACAAAATTCTTCTCTGTACACTTATACCTGTTTACTTGCAAAGATAGGGTCGAGACGTTGAAGGCAATTAGGTGTCATGCAAACAATTATTTTTCATTCCTACGGTAAAAGAACCTATCAAATCAGAACCGGGGTGTTTATAGTGGTGCACCATGACCATATGTGCGAACTGAAAATTTATTACTGTGATAAAAAAAATTAACAGATCCAAATATTATTGGAAACACGTACATGAAATTAAAATTTTGTGATCAGTATCTAGTAAAAAATAAATATGTTGTGATTGTAAAATTACCAGTAGCGGTTCGGTGTCTCAGTATTAGAATCTACACAGCATTTTGTGTGTGAGTGAAAGATTGGTTCACATAAACTTTATATAAATTCCTGCATGTTCTGCGCATGAACGTCTTTACTGAGACAGATTATCTTTGAAAACTGAACAGCTGCCACACTTTGCGCGTTACAGATTTTTTGTGTGAAGAACTATAAGAAAATTCCTTTGGTCCTTAATTTTGTATATAAACATTGCAAATGAAGTGAACCCTGATATTTGTCTCAATGTTTTTTGTTCAAATATTTGAAACGTTTAATCATAGTAGTGTGTCATAAAATGTATTTTCTTTTAAAGAGGAATAAATTTTACTTTTTTTTTTCAAGTTGGAATTTTTATACGCTATTATTCTGGCCTTGATACCTGTCAACGCTTTTTTTGTGTTGATGAACTTGTTTATAAATATCCAGCTTTCGGATTTCACAATAACAAAGTAGGTTACGTTGTGGCGAAGTAGTTTTATGACCTGTGGTTAAGGCGAGAATTTTTCAGAGTACCCTTGCTTAAGCCATAGCAAATACAATGGTTCAATTAGTTTGCCTGTTGTTGTTCTACCATCCCTCCGTTTAGGGTTCAGACTCGCGGAGCGGTTCCAAGCCCGATGGAAACAGATTCGGGCATTGACTAATTAATTACCTGGTTCACTGGGCAGCGTAATTGGTAGCGTTTATTGGCTGTGAATAATTTATCAGTAAATCGCTAATTTTGGTTAATTTATTATTCGGGCAGTAAGCAAAGAGACTGAGGCGATAACTGAAGGTGGAACCTGCAGCTGACAGATACGCGGGCGCTGCCCTGGGCTGAGGTGTGTCATATATGCAGTCACCTAACACTACGAACTGTCCAGTATTTGTCCTCTTCGTAATAATCGCTACGTTCTCCTTTCAAAACAGTCGAGAACTTTTTCTGATGGAGTCGTCATGAGGCACCTCATTAACTTCTCCTTAACATTATTTCAACTTAGCGTCCACAATCCGTTATGATGTAATGAATATGTTGGCTTACAGTTCCTACCATCCTCGTTAACCTCTCGTATGTGACGAGATATATGTCACAATACCAACCCTTCTTCTCCCTTCACAGATCGAGTTGTTTTTGTACTGTAAGGATCCTTTAAAATTCAATATCATTCTATGGCCCCCACATTCCGAATATTGTAGACCTTCATCCTTTCTGCAACGTGATTTTCAAAGTCTGACTTGCGTAAATTCCTATGTTCCACGCCTGCAGTTTTCAATAACTCTAGATTAATAGCTGATGCTCAAGAGATTTCTATCTTAATAACATTTTTTTTTGCTAATAATAATTTGTTCTGGTATCACTTTTTCGGCCATCGCTTGAGAATTTACTTGTCAAACGCTTGCGAAATTCTGTTTAAACTGTTGAGCAATTCTGTATTGTGTTGTGATCTATCCCTGTACGGAGTGTACAGTATATTTATATATATATACATATATTACATGTTTTGGAGAGCTCAAAATTTGTTTTGACTTTCACAACTTTATATCGAAATATAAATATAGTTATTACGTCATTTCTGTACATATGGTACAGATTTCAGTTCGTCTGAAGATTCTACACATCCATTGCTTCGGAGCGTTATTTTGCCTTATTAGCTGAAAGCGGAGAGAATGGTTAGAGAAGCAGGCATCTGATGTAGGCTAACCAGAGTCCTCCAAAGAACTGTGGTCTGCCAGCCGTTTTCGCCTCCCCTTTGCATTTCTCGCGGCTTTAATTTTCGTGAAGATTTCTTCTCTTTCCTTTTCACTTTTCTGGGAGTCTCCTTTCTTCATCTTCTGTCGTGTCGTGCAGGTGCCATTCCCATATTTTCCCGAATCATTTTGAAGTCAGTAATACTCTGCATACCGTTACCTCTCGCGGTGCACATATTTTACTGTAGTTTAGCTTTTAAGACGTTTCAGTGATTGTGCCTAAAATATATTTTTCTTTCTGTGTTTTATTTTGTCTTTGATAACGTATTCACAAAGCTGAACGTGTAGTAAATATATCGAGATGGCGTTTGTCCAGCAATCAAATTTTCTGGTTTTCCGAATTATTTCTACGAGATTTCCAGTATAGATTTCTAATTTAACTAATACAACAATCGACGACTGCTCATAAGTGATTGTGGAATAAAAATTTAACGTTTTTGCTAATTCAGCCGGAACGTTATTATCTGACTTCAAGTAATCGTTATTTTCAGTTGCACTAGTAGTATTAGATTTGTAGTGAAACCAACGGAAACAGATGTTAGTTTTGAATTTTTATTTGTAGGGGGAGTTGTGTTTGCTGTCCGGATATATTAACATCTCGTAAAATATTTTTACAAACGTGTTGGAAATTACTTCGTTCGGCTATAAAAGTAGGAGATAAGCTTTTCAACGTAAGGGTTGAAAGAACTGTGCTGCTAAAAAAGTAACATGAAGAATAATAGGGCCGATGAATTACGTAGTAACAAAGTTGTTGAATTTGTAGAGGAAGAAAGTAGATTATGGGTCTCGTTTTGAAACATGCGGGAGTGGTTGATTGTTAATGGAAGGCGCGTGTGATTGCAGCGCAGTACGACCGCGCTGCCAACGTGACGCCGGCGGCCACTTGGCGCCGTGTTGGCAGCCCTGTTTCGCCGACAGTAACGGATGGGCCGGGCCGGGCCGACTTAGCGCGGATGATAAATGAACGCGCCTGCTAGGCTCCTAATTGTGCCGGCTGTGCCTCCGGCAGTCCCCCCCCCCCCCCGGCCCTCCACACCCCCGCATCGATCGACTCACCCCCAGCACTCGGCGCTGACAGTCACCCTCCAGGCCTGCCAACCGTATCGAGCTGATAGCGTCCATTCTTCCTCGGAGTCCGCCTATTATTCCACTTGCACATCAACACCATTTTTTGTCTTTTCAGTTCCTTTCCATCTCATAATTTCTGAAGGGTAAAAAGTGACTATTTGCAAACCTATTCACGAGTAACGTCTTATTTGGTTTTGTTACTGGTACATTGGCGAGAGGAAGCAGGCCGATTATAGTTCATTAATTTTCTCCCATGTCATTCAGTGTTCCCACTGGAATAAGGGGCTATGCTGCCATTATATTTTATGTCTAACAGTAAGTAGTAACGGATATGTTTGTATCGTTAAAAATATCCTCGGTACCTGATCTGCTGCAGGGGACCATGTGAGAGCACTTCGAAGTAGATAGTAAATTCTTATAGCAAATTGTTTATATTAATTTGTTTGATCTGTTTCTAATCTTGGCACTTACACATTTGTCGTGAACGTCCCAACCAATGCCTTGAGACAAGCCTGATGACTCGTCAAGCCGTAGGCAATTTGCTAAGTGAGAAGAGGTTTCTACCACATCTACTCCTCAGCGGTAAAGTAGAATCGTGGTGGAGTTAATCAGGAGCAACAACGGGTTGGCCTTAGCGCTCTTAGGGAAAATTTAGTAGCACTAGAGATGAAACAGGATTGTATAACAAGGGATATGTTCAAAGAGTTGTGCTGTGCTATGCAAGTACTTGATACTTTTTTTTTTTTTTTTTTTTTTTTTTTTTTTTTTAACCGTCGTCAGTCTTTCGACTTGTTTGATGCAATCCTCCATCCCTTCCTATCCTGTGCTAACCTCTTCATTTCTACATAACCCTTACAGCCCACGTCCTCAATTATCTGCTTCATATATTCTAATATCTGTCTTCCTCTACAGTTCTTACCTTCGACTGTTCCCTCCACTAACAAATTAACCAATCCCGCATGTCTCAAAATATGACCTACTAACCTATCTCTTCTTTCTGTAAGCTTTTTCCACAAACTTCTTTTCTCACCCATCATTTCCAAAACTCTTTCATTTCTTACTTTATCTGTCCACTTAATTTTCAGCATTCTTCTGTAGCACCACATTTCAAATGCTTCAATTTTCTTTCTTTCTGGTATTCCTAAAGTCCATGTTTCACTACCATAAAGTGCTGTGCTCGACACAAAGAGTTTTAAAAACTTCTTTCCAATTCCTAGTTCAATATCTGAAATTAAAAGATTTCTCTTTTTCATAAAGGCACTTATTGCTAGTGCTATTCTGCTTTACAATTATTTTAATATTGTTACTTTCTATAAATGGAGAGACAACTTTAAAAATTATAAAACGCATGAATAGAATGAGAATGATTTGGAAAGATATAAGGAAATTAAGGAAAGAGAAACCTTTAGAAAGGAGGTATTAAGTTTGGAAGGATTCCAAGGCAAAAGAGGAAAGAAATCTGCTCCGAAGTGGTCTGAGGAGAGGAGGAAGAAAGGTATTGAAATGATGAAGGACTATTGGATTAAACGGAGGAAAAAACAAAAACAAAGGATGAAGAATTGAAATTGGAACGTGGTGCCAGAAGGCCTTGCCGGAAAGAAGAACAAGAAAAGCTGCAAGCACTTGTCGGCGTCGTTTCTTCGATCTCGCTGTTTGGTTTAGACGACTATCAGCTTATTGCTAAATTAACAATTATTCCATTGGATGTTTCATTCATCGGCTCTCCTCATACATTCAGTTTCCACCGTGTTCATTCGCCTCTACCGCACCACGTGAGCGTTCGTAGGAATGCCATCGCCTCACATGTTCCCCACACTCTTGTTGTTCCCACAGGAATAATTCCTCTCGTCGGCTAGGTGATGGACACTGCCAGTCTTCCTCTAGTGTGCCAACTCACTTGAACTCGGGAACCTGCATTCGTCACTGCAGGTGAGGTTAATTCCCTCACTCCACTACTCAGAAGATCGAATCCTGGTTGGACGTGAGGCCGAACACACAGACTGCAACACTCGGCCAGATGTGGTCGTGCCTCTGGAGTCCTGTATCCTGGACGGCCAGATAGTCGGGCGCCGATGGTTCAGGAAATATGAACACTGCCCACAGTTCGTTTAACTTGATAACTTCGTATTCAGTGGCAGCTTATTCACTATGTGTATATATTATAGCTCCAAACTTACCGCAAATAACAAAGCAACTGTAGTACAGGTAGCAGTAGCCAAATTAGAAAAGTAGGTAAAGTTTGCGCATGCGTATAGACTAGCGTCTATTACTGATTTCCACCATTGGTGCAGAACTAATTCCGCCAGAAGCATTTCTTTATTGAAATGAAATATATTTTGAGGTGTTAATTGGTATTAAGGGTAAGGTAAACGTCACAGGATTCTGAAGGCTCCTGCCGCATCCCGTAGGATTCACGGAGGTAGAGCTGCGTACTCCCTGGCGCTGGAATGTATGTGACGGTACTCGCTGGATGGTGAGCTGACTGGTGGACGTTCAGCTTCGAGGAAGCATCCTCTGCTTCGTCTGGGATCGAACCCCGGTCTTCCTGGCCGCAGTGAGACGCCCTACGACTGAGCTACACGGCCGCCGCTATTAAGGGCACAGGGGGCAAACAATGTAATCATTAAAGTTGTTGACAAAGGAATCTGATCTTCCCTGTTATTGTTAAATAACCATCTCCGTGGAACTGACAACTGTCAATATGCGGAAATAAGTGCACAGATTAGATAAGGGATAAACAAGTTAGGTTTCAGAGGCCTGCAGGTCTTTCTGCATATTAAAAAATAAATAAAACTTTTTTAAATTAATTTTTTTACTTGAGCTATGAAATTACTGACATTCTTATTATTTGTTGTGTCGTTTTGGGTAATTGGGTTTACCGGAATTTACCATTTTTCAAAAATGGCATTGTTCTAAATTAATGCGAATGGTTAGAATAGTAAATGAATATATGCGAACAGGAATTAAAAACATAGCTTACACATTTATTTATTCTTTGAATGTCAATAATATTTTTTTTTTTCCTTTCATTCGCCCAGCTGAGGGCCAGGGGCGAAAATGTTTATTAAGACAAAATGAATTTTAACATTTCACGAAATTGAATTTATAGAGCATGAGTGTGTATCTAGATTACTCGGGATGTGGCTGTTCATTCTTTGTTGTGGACATGTGGACATATGCGGTGTTTACCAACTCGAAAATAACGGCCAGCAGTCAGTCAGGTATACCGGGCGGCAGGAGACGAACAGCCGACACTCAAAGGTCTTCCAGCCGCTGCCAGCGAGTCTGCCAACAACAGAGACCACTGCGGCAAGTCCAGCGATCATCTACTGTGTGGTCTTGGCCGTCTCACATGTTATGAACTAGCGGGATGTAGTGCTCAACAGAGGACCGCTGCGGCAAGTGCGCGTTCTCCAGACCAAATCGTGTTTAGTCCACACGAAACATAAAGTCAACTTCTAGGCAAGGTGCACGCAGCTTCGGTATGTGAGTGGCCCATAACATTTTGCGAACAGTTCGTGGTTTCTTGGACTCGTAAAAAAATACCGTGAACTGTGCCGCTTTGTCCCTTTCTCTGTTTATCGCTTCAATTTTCTGTTTCCTTGGATGCTTGTCAAAATACACCGCACCAAAACTACACGAAACATTGTGAAAATTTCTGTTTTCTGTCTTTGATTGTACTCATATAAATAAATACTTGTTATTTAAAATTCTGTTTGTGTCAAGATAATTATTACTACACTACTTTTCGGTTAACGTCACAACTTTGTGCAATTGGCTTTAGTAGTTTCATTATTTCTTTATCTTTTATCAAGATTTATCGGTTAATTGACGCAATGGTGGTTATAATCGTAAAGGAGTGATTTTTTGGGAAAGAAAGAAATGGGTTGTATCTGAAATTAACGATCTGTTTCTCATTATGAAGTGATTTCAGGAGAGAGTTGATACCTGTACAGGAAGTTTTGTTGTGTCTTGTTGTCATCTATTTCCCATTTCATGTCTCTGGTTACAGGAGATGTATTTCTATTTTGTACTTGTTGTATACTATCACACGTGGTTCGAGCGATCCAATGGCTTAACTTTTACCGGAGATATGAGCAGCTTAACGTAGACTCCGAGTCATGCTGCAACAGCAGGTCTGAGTCCACAGAAGATCTCTATTTCATAGAATAAGTTTCAATTTGTTCTCTTGTACTCATAAAAGATGTCCCAGCCTAGAAATATTGTTTTTGTCAGAAATGTGTCATCTACGGGCGAGACCAAGAATTTATCAGCTAACGTTCATAAACAGAGAGGCGATAACGTGAGAATTCATGTATTGCGTACAATAATTTCAGCACTGAGATTTCTCAGCTTTAATAATCCGCTGACAACGTTCCTCTGTTCACTCCAGTGGAGAGGTCGAGAAACGGAAACAGCATCTCAAGCCCAGTCGTAGTCCAGCTTTCCTTCCTAATGTGTTTGTTTAGGTCGGAAACATTTTCAGACTTCGAAATTTATTGTGGAAATTCCTTCTGTCCCGAATCAGGTACCAACGAACGTCTGCGCGCCTTTCCGTGGCTGAAATCCACTCCACGACTGACGGCGAGCATTCACAGCCCCTGTCAGAAATGCAATTAGCCCGTGATATGGAAATCTATGCGAGAGTCGGCGAGCTGTCTCTTTTTCCCTCGGCGATAGTTTATCTGCCGGTCCGGGGCACGGATTAATTTGTAAGAGGGGTGGAGCGAGGCTCGAGGCAGCGATAAACTTGTGTCGAGATAACTTAAAAAAGAAGTGAGTGGGATCAGAGAACTCCCTCGCCGCTGCTCTTCAACAGATCGATTCCTCTCGGCAAGAAGTTAATCGACTGTGAATTCAGTCGCCGGAGTTTTATAAAGGCAGCTGCCCGCCCGCTACAGGAGAAAGTTTCCGCGCCGATATTCGTGATCACAACCCACCCGTAGTATCAAGATAAACACGACGCACGAAATATTTGGGCCCGCTGCGAAGTGGATCTTAATGAAGAGCATCTTTCAAGATGGCTGATATAGGTGATTTAGTCGAATAGCGACCACAAGAATACGAGTCATGGGTTTCAGGACTAAAACAAATCTCAAAATTTGCTTCAAATGCATTGTGTAATATTGTCTCTGTTGTGTACCAAAACGAATAGAGGGAGACGACAGAGCTGCTACATATCTATTGTTTCAATTAAATATTAATATTAAAGCACAATTAGTTAGTTACTTTTGCACGAGCGTTCATCATGTTCCTTAACCAATGTTCAATATATTTCGAGTATTGTCTTGTTCTTCCTCCTATCCAGTGTTAAGCCTGTTCCGGTATCAATCCACCTTCTTGATGGTCTCCTACCTTTGGGTTGGCAATTGAGATTGGTATTTGGTCCTTCTTCATCCTCAGTACATGGTCTGTCTAATATGTTCTGTAGATTTGCACAGTTTGCAGAACTGGTTTGACTTTGAGTTCTTTAAGGATTTCAGTAAGATCTCTTTCTGTCTCGTAACCTTGTATAGTGGGTAACCTGATTGTTTTTCTGACATCGACGTAGTCGTAAAGGCCGCATCCAATGCCTCGATATTTTTTTTTTTTTTTTTTTTGGGGGGGGGGTTATAGTCTAAGAGTATCAGCCCAAATATTACACAATAGACAATGAAGTGGTTTTTGGCCCAGACGAAGATCCGATGCACCAAGAAAGAAACATCACGGCCCATGCAACCAATCACAATGCTCGTACTCCGACAGCCTGCGATTGGTTGATATTCTCTCCCTTCTTGTTCCTTCCATTCTTCGTTTCACCCACCTTTGTAGATTTAAGAACGAAGCTACCTCATTTGCTATTCAATTTCCGCAATTCTGTATTCTTTAGTCGACGATGTCGTTTTAAATTTATTTATTCCAGCAAAAAAAATATTCTGCTGTCTGATCCAAAAAACAAGAGTTCCAGAAATCTGTAATTTCATAATAAAAAAAAAATCCTGAAGTTTTTAATTTGAATCTGATAAAATGAGGTATTTTCTGGATGATTGAGTTTTGAAGGTTAACAGAAGTTCCGGACAGTTAATGTTTGTGGAACACAGTGAAGGCTGTGCTCTATGACTCGAAGTACTGTATTGGTTTCGTCCGAGTCGCGGGGGAGGGGGGGGGGAGGGGGGGGGGGGACAGCTGGATCCGTAGGTTTTTATGCAGAGGGAAGTATGTAAAGTCGGAGACAGATTCGAAGCTATCGTAGGAAACATTAGTTAAGTCATAATGAAGTAAGCAAATGTCTTGCGAAATTTTATCCCGTTCACACATCTCAAATTATTTTTATTTGTGTTTTTCCCAGACTGCCTGTACGCAATGCACGCCGTTGTAATTCCTACAGACACTGCAGACTAGACTACGGTTGATTTCAATCATTTGTTTTACGCCGTCTGATATTCTCGTTTAATCACCTCCCTCTCAGCTCCACCATAATTAACCAACTCAAACTATTTTTTTGTTCACTAGCTTCTGCAGTGTTCAGAACTAAGACGTAGTTGAGGCCGTTAGTGACGGGACATTGTCGGGATCAAGGAACGGGAGAAATTCAACCATGGCTTGTCGAAGGAACAATCCCGGCATTCGCTAGGAGCGATTTCGGGAAACAATGGCAAAACTGAAATCTGGAAGAGGCTTATTCTGTATGGCAAATATGGATGTCGAGATTTAAAGATATATATATATATATATATATATATATATATATATATATATATATATATATATATATATAATCCATCTATTTATAGCATAAGTCCCCTCATCACAGTTTATAATCTTTTTATTTTTATATATATAAGACCGTCTGATGTAGGTCATTCCGAGCAATTTAGTATCATGTGTTGATTGTCGAACCGTCTGGAAAAACAAGATTTCTATCGATGCTAGACATAATGACGTTTTTTTAATATAAAATTCTTGTACTATTTTTGTGATCTTTTGTAATACACACAGTTACCGGATGGAAGATTGTTGGTCTCAAACGTGTTGCTAGCTGTCTATTGAAAACTATGTGCCATGGAGAACAATATTGGGTGGTGGAACCAGGGCTTAGATAACTGGCTCACCACTTAAATTCTTGATAGCGAGCTTTCTTATTTTCCTTTTTGCAAATTCAAAAGTGCCCGCGCTGACTCTGCCACTTTTGTTTTGTTTTATTAGGCGATTTCTCGAGCAAATCAGCAATGTTTGAGAGCTGTTTATAGTTTAGGGAGTGATAGAGGTCTCCTGCTAGTGAGTCTGTTAAGGCTGCAGGTTTGTTTGTTCAACAAGCGGCGTTAGGTTTTCGGCGGTAGCAGCAGAAGCGCTCGCCTCGGGTTCTCGAGAGTTGTTGTCGCCTTTGTGCTGGTGTATCGTCTCTGGCCAGACGGTGGAGCCCCCTTATCGCTGGCTCCAGGCCTCGTCCCCCATCAATCACGACCCCCCACACCAATTTGCGGCCCCCACTCTGCGCTTCCGGCAACCACCTACTCTCTGCGCACCGTCGCAAAACCAGGAGACTGACTACACCATGTGCTCATCCCGTCACACACGCACGACCAGTACAACCTACAAACATCAAACACATTTCATCTAGTCAGTTAGATGTACATACTATATTATGAAGCACAAGTTTTCATTAGGTTGCCGTATATTGCAACAATTAGAATATTGATGGCATAAAATAGCGATCAATACTTTTTTTGCTGAGCACAAGAAATACTTTATACAATAATTACACAAGTTCAACACGAGTTAAAAATGACCGAGTTTCTAAGGAAAGGGTTATTTCAAAAACGTATAACGATTTAATAAACTTCATTGTTTCCTATCTTAAACTTCATTGTTGCCTATCTACTTTTTTATATATATATATATATAAAAACAGCTACAAAGGATATAAAGTGAATTACCTCCTGCATCTAATCATCATCGTATAAAAAGAAACGAAAAAACAACATGAAGATTTAATGTAAACACAGACCTGTGCTAATGATCGGTTTGCGATTTTCATTTAAAGATAAAACATATTAAATCGTCTCACAAATATAAATAGGTAACGTTCATTCTTAGTTTGGTATAACAACAAGGTCTAAGGACAGACAGACGGGCGTCTACGGCTGTGTGATATTTTTCAGTAATTAATTATGTGCTTGTTGGAATGTTTCCGCGCCGTTTAAAACTGCCCTTCCCCTCTGCCGAGATAGCTTCGCTTATGACTGGTACTGTTTTTAGATGTGAGTCCCTTTTACGCAGTATGATTACAAAACTGGTTGCAAAACAGAACTTCGGCTGAATGCAGAGTCAACTGAAATTATATGATTCGGTGATTAAGGCTGCACGAAAATAATTTATCGTTTATCATTCATTATTGCTGCAATCGCTTTTGTTGATTTTATTATCATATTAGATAGATAGGATTATGGTTCCACTTTCCGAATATCGAAGGTTCGAGAATTAAAACCGGTTTATGTTTTAATTGTTTCTTATTTTATGTGCCTGTGTGGTAAAATAAACAATAATCAGAAGAAAGAAAGAAAGCAGAACAGCAGTTTTCTGTGAGGCCGAATGCCAACGTTGTGCACCTCAAACCGGCTGCCGAGTTAACAGAGAAAGCGACACGGGAACTGGATCTGAAGTTGGCAAACATGGCGAGGAGAACGGAGCGGGATTAAACGCTGACAAAAACAAATAGCGTGCGGGCGGAAAGAGCACACGTTCCTCGCCGTCTTTTGCGACCGAGAGGCATCGCAAAACAAAGGCACCTCACTTAATGCCATTACGCAGCAATTTCGCCTGGCGGGAGTCTTCCCTTTTTAATTCCGGTCGCTCCACCAGAATTACTCTTGCATCCCTGGCAGGCGGCGTTTTATTTCGGCGGCGCATATTATGTTCATCCCCCCCGCCGCGGCCGGGATCAATCCCTCAATTTGTTTCTCTCTTTGTCCGCCCCGCTCCCCGACCATCCCCTCC
Source organism: Vandiemenella viatica (assembly GCA_031002005.1). NCBI lineage: Eukaryota > Metazoa > Arthropoda > Insecta > Orthoptera > Morabidae > Vandiemenella > Vandiemenella viatica. The sequence goes on along the minus strand of JARYHS010011408.1, from coordinate 300,193,839 downwards.
AGCCGGAAAGCAATTCCGAGAGGCAACAGTGGTGGTGGCAGTGGAGAGAGAGAGAGAGAGAGAGAGATAGAGAGAGAGAGAAGGGCAGGGGAGTGGAGTAACCTCCGCTTGCTTCCTCCAATTTCAGCGTCGGCGGAGCTGGGGCATCTGCGCGCGAATCATCCCTGCAGGATTACAACGCAGCGGCCGAGCTGCAAGTGGCGCGCGAGGAGAAGGCGAAACGTCGACCAGCTAATTGCTCCAACTCAGCTAACGATCACTACACGCGACGGTCTCTTAACACATTCACCAGATTAGCCACTTACAAAAGGAGGGATTGATTTATTATTCTGGATTTACTTACTGCTTTTTAACTGTTGTAAAAACTCATACCGTAATACCATGAACCTTCATAGCATTGGTAGGGATAGTTCAATACCAGAGGAAAAAATTTAACTGAAAGGGTTGCTACAAATAATGATAATAATTTTACTCTGAACAATCTTTTTAGAGACAGTGGATACTAAAACGAATCGAGCAAATATCTGTTTGGCTCAAGGAAAAGCAGGGAACATAAAATTTGCTATCGGCTCTTAGGCCAATTTTATATAATGAACTAATTAATTCCGCCAAGTGATAGAACTACTTCATAACTAAGTGCTATTAAAATATTTTGTTTATTTAAATAACTCATCACTGTTCACATATCTGCGATTACTCTCATGTGGGTATTCTGTTGTATTTTAAATAAAGAGGTGAAGTACCTAAATATGACCACTTGGTTGTCTTTTTATAGAGTTAACAGGTGTTCTGAAAAGAGGCAGCATTGAGCTTTGTTCATCACGGCCCAATACACTTTAAAGTAAGTGTTTACACATTCTTAAGTCCATGGATAAACGATAGAAAACAAACTTTTCGTTCGCCATATTTCTTTCGGAGTTAGCTGGTGACTGGAAGGCATTTAATTCGCTGTTGCAGTAAATGTGAAGATTCGATGGCATTGTCTGATCGCTGTGTCTGACTAAGCCAGTAGGGTGTCCCCACGACGTCTGTGTATATCGATCTGTCTGTGGGGTGTGTGCTGCAGATACCGTGCGCGCGCCTGTACCTCGGGCTAATATGAGACGAGGGGACTGACAGGAGGGTAAGGGAGAGAGAGCCACGTGTCATCCAAGTCGGTTTAATTAGCAGGCGGCAGCACAACTCAGCCACTATAATCACTAATACGAACTTGGAATTTTTTAAATTAATTGGTCTGACGTCCTTGTGCAACGCGCAGAACTATTAAATTTACCTCGCGAACACTTAACAAAAACACATACACATTTGTGTTTGTTCAATTTACCTTCGCCACAAGCCGTATGCAATGTTTAACGAATTCGAAATTTCTGAGCGGGTGTTTAAGAAAATATTTCAAGTGGGTGCAGCCGGAATGGAAATGGATACAAGTATCCGTAGAATTCTACTGTCGCCGGTGGCCATAATTGATTTTGGGAATCGATTCAAAACCGATAATCTATCCAACTCATCCATCGTGCTGTGTAGCTAGTGACAAACAGTGTCAAGTTCCTCGCGAAGAAGTCAACAACGTATAAAGGACAGACACAACCAAAACTTAAGTAATAAAACAGAAATACAAAAGTAGCCTTAAACCGAAATTGATAGAATTTTTAATTCATAATCCGTTTTACTTTGTGAAAAAATTTCTTCTTGAAATTTGGTAACTAGAATTGACTGAGAAAACAATATACGTCTTGAGTAGGTATGGGGAAGATCTTTTTTTCTGAAATTGTTTACAAATGTGGAAATTTTAGAGTATGATTTTTCTGAGCGACTGCAGTTTGCTTTCAGACATAGTAACTGACACACAACCTTATGTTTGTAAACAGTACTGTGTGTTGTACCACATCATAACTTTGCAATGGTACAAAATAAAATATCTTTATATATAAAAAAATCTCGTGTCACGATGTTCGTCCGGGATGAACTCCGAAACTACATAACCGATTTAGATGAAATTTGGCTTAATGTGTGTGATTTAGTCCAACTTAAAAGATAGGATAGTTTTTATCTGATTTATAGACCTCAATATTTATTATTTGCGAAATAAATGTTCATTATATGTTTGTCATAGGACAATGGTTTGTAATTATTTGTAAGCCATCTAGGCTAAGCGGTCTGCTGGCTAAGTGGTTAGGGTGTCTGACTGGAGATGGAAAGGTCCCCGGTTCGAGTCCCTGTCTCGGCGAGGATTTTTATAGACACTTAACCTGGCATTAACCCCCGGCGCAGCATGCTGTATGAGGTGAAATACGCCAGGACCGTACTGTGGTTCGGATTCGATGTTAAAATGTAGGTCCCCTGTACCAGGCAGGATGGGTGGGCTAGGTAAAGGCGGCTACGACAGGGGCAGAATGCCCAGCCAGTAGAAACAATGTCACCAGGTCATTACGACGACACGTAATTATTATTATAGTTCCATAAGTTTCTAACAGATGGCGATGTGTTAACTTATCTATACAACACTTGGTTAGCTAGGTTGGGTATTCAGCCAGTAGATCACGTTCTGTTTCAATTTATTTATGCTACAGTTTATTCCTAACAGATGGCGGTGTGTTAATTTATCAAACCATTCAGTAGATGGCGTTGTATTTCGATTTATTTATGCTACGGTCTATTCCACGCCATATGTGTGAGTTTCTTCAATTTTAATTGTGTTATAATTATACTGTATTGTTGTTCATCGTTTGTGTGTCTTTACACCTAACGACAAAGTAATTGCACACATGAATATAACATTGAAGAAAAAGTTACGATAAATTCGAATCGTGTAAGCATTTCTCGCTAACTTATCATTTTTCTTCTTTTTTTGTTATGGTCAGCTAGACTCCACGTGTCAATTTCAATTCCTCTCCTGCTGTTTTTTCTTTCTTCCTCCCCAGTACTCCTTCATTACTGCACTCCTCTCTACCTTTGAATCCTGCCTTATTCAAAGTCTGCTATCGAAAAAAATTTCATTCCATGCGGTTCACTGGTATTATTTCGTTTCAAATCTTTCTAAACCTCTTGAAAGCCTGGTGTCATCCATGCTATAAATGTATCAAACAAATATCATTCTTCTTTTTCTGTTATTTTTTTCAATGTTATTTTATATTTCCTCATTAGTTCTTAACTTCCATTTTACTGTATTTTTCAATGGACCCAAAAATTCCGGTTTCACCACTGTATTATAGTGTCTTATTTTAAGGCTTTCAGAAAGGCACTTTTTGTTGTAATTCAAATATTTTTCAGTGAAATGTCGCCAAAGAATCTAAGCTCGACAATGCGTGTAGCAGAGAGGCAAGACGCACCACTGTGCATTCAGTACGCCGTGGATATGTACGCCAAGGTTGAAAACAAGCATTTGCGATTTATTCGATACAACCAGGTTGAATTACGATCGGAGGAATACATCCTCTCACGAGATACTGTTATCGGCAATATTTATGAAATTTTAAACGCCAATGATATCGGTAATGCATTTATATTACCTTCAAGCTACATCGGCAGTTCACGGAACATGCAGGAATATATACAAGATGCGATGACTTACGTACGTCATTATGGTCGTCCAGATTTGTTTATTCCATTTACATGTAATCCAAATTGGGAGGAAATACAAACTTTGCTATTACCAGGCCATCAATCAATGCATCGTCATGATGTCACGGCACGTGTGTTCAAACAAAAATTAAAATCATTGATTGATTTAATCGTAAAACATTCAGTTTTAGGTAACACACGTTGCTATCTGTATTTGATTGAGTGGCAAAAGCGAGGTTTGCCTCATTCTCACATTTTGATTTGGCTTGAAGTTAAAATCCGTCCAGAAGAATTTGATCAAATAATTTCAGCCGAAATTCCAGACCCATTAATTGATCAAGACTTGTTTGATATTGTTACCAGTCACTCGATCCACGGACCGTGCGGTGCTTTAACATGACATCGCCATGCATGGAAGGTGGAAAATGTAAGAAGCGTTTTCCAAAGGAATATACGAATGATACTATTACGTATATCGATGGTTATCCGTTGTATCGCCGCAGAAACACTGGGAATGGTGGCCAAACATTTACAATGCGAATGTCAAATTCTAGAAACCAAGTTGAAATTAACAATCAGTGAGTCGTACCATACTCACCATTGCTTTCAAAAACGTATAAGGCTCATATTAACGTCGAGTTTTGCAGTTCTGTAAAATCCATTAAGTACGTTTGCAAATATGTTAATAAAGGCAGTGATTTGGCCGTATTTGAAGTTCAAAATGTAAATAAAAATGACGAAATAACACGATACCAAATAGGTAGATACATCAGCAGTAACGAAGCTATGTGGCATATTTTTAGTTTTCGCATCCATGAAAGAGACCCTTCCATTCAGCATCTTGCAATACATCTTGAAAACTGTCAACGTGTATATTTCACCGAAGAAAATATTTTCCCAAGAATACTTGAGCCACCAAAAACGACAAACCACAAACTGAATTTTTCACATTGTGTCAAAAATCTTATGTGTTCCGCCAATTCGCAAAAACATTATTATACGTATACCGATGTTCCAAGCTATTTTTCATGGAGCAAATTAGGTAAAAAATGGTAGCCACGTAAACAAGGAGAACCACATCCTTCGATCGCAGGCCTATTCAAAGCAAAGAATTTACACAGTGCCTCCAAAACAACGTGAATGTTTCTTTCAGCGTTTGTTATTGGTGAATGTTCCCGGACCAGCTTCTTTCGAATGTTTACGAACAGTTAATGGTCGAGTGTTCAATACATGTCGAGTGTTTAATACATGTCAAGATGCATGTCGCGAGTTGCAGCTGCTGGTGGACGACAATTATTGGGACCCGACACTTGCTGATGCAGCGTTGACAGCCACGCCGAATAGTATTCGTCAAACTGTTTGCAATTATTTTGACAACATGTTATCCAGCACAATCTTCGAGTTTGTGGGAAAAATATAAAAACAGTATGATTGAAGATATAACTGAAATTTCAGTTTATATAAATAAATAAAAAATAATGTATTTATTTATTTTATAAATATCAATTTTTATATAATTTCAATTAATTAATTTGTAATGAAATGTAAATTAAAAAATTTTATGATGATTTGTCTTTAATTTAAACTCTCCGTAACCCTTTACCAATTAAATTTGAATGTCCAAATCGACTACAATGTTTTTGTCTTTATTAGTGAATATTAATTTGACTACTTGAGGAATTTTAGAATAACATTAATCCAATGTACTATAATTAGTAAGTCACAGCAAAGCGTGACCGGGTCAGCTAGTTCATTTATAAATATTATTATTGACAATTCGTTTGCCTGTCTAATTATCAGTTATAATGTTGGGAGCCATGGAAAATAATTCATAATTAAAATAAATTTTGATATATAAATCATTGAAAATTAATAAGCTGCAAAGGATAGGTGCCGTAATGTTGATTCCACAAAAATTATGGACCAAATGAAGATAACAAATTCACAAACAATTTATTAACTTGCAAAATTGTCCTTAAAAATTTAATGATCATGTTATTAATTAAACAGATTAACATAAGAGTCGTCACACTTTTACTGGACTCGCAGTTGAATTGATAATCAAACAAAACAACTTGTAGATTACAAAATGGTATTAGCTTACTGAAGCAATAAGCAGAATCGGACGGCTATATGTTCAGATTGAAACTGCGGTGGTCTTTGATATTAGCATATCGATGTCTCTATAGTCAGCATGAAGCAACACGAATGATCTCCATGCATGGCACATCACTGGGCGCTAATGTATTTCATATAGTGTTTCCGTGATGCGTGCTTACAGCGATACTATATCGTCCAACACAACACTTGACAACCTATTGTCGTATGACCTAAGTTAGCTAATAACTTGCAGACACGCTTGTCCAGCACAAAATCTAAATTATTCTCGCCGGGTGCATCGACCAGTCCCCCGCCGTCGTTTCTTCTTCTTTCCAAGAAAACTATGGAATCTCCTTCTGCTCTTTGATACGTGTTTTGCACCAATCCCGGCAGTCGAGAAACACGATGGTTAGACAGTAAAGTGAACAAAGTCTAACATTAAATAAAGGCAATCGTTATATCTGTATTCCAACCCACTACAAATTTTCACCCACCCTCGTTTGCATTGGCTCATAAACACACACGTGACTATGCAGTTCTTACAAAATAACCCTGACTTTTCCACAGCGAAATGTTTAAATTTGTTATTTTTCTGCCCGCAACACTTAATGGTCACACATCAAAGTTAATACCATGAACCTTACGCGAAACACTGCTTCTTTATCTTCCCTGTTCTGTGATCTGAAAGAAAGAGAAGCTTAAGCGAGTGTCTGGGAGTTTGGTCACAGGCGGGAAGGAAGCTCCGCGCTGCGCAGGTTGCACAACTCACCGGCCGCAGGGGAACCTAACCTGCCTCCACGGCGACGCTCAATACAGCAAAAACACCAACCCGTGTCATTTTTATTGTATTTATAATATTTCTTTTTATTTAGAGCTGGCATGTAGTAGCAATTATTTTATTGTCAGTAGAAGATTAGGTGATTCATTGATTGATGCTAATGGAATGTAGACAGCTCTATGGAATGGTATGACTAACGGAAATGATTTTTCTTGGAACGCTGCAGATGTTAGCAAAATTAATGGGATATGTAACAGAATTATCCTGTCTTTTCTACTGGTTCCTCAGTTTATCTTTTCTCAATCATCCTTATTTGAAGACATTTATAAATTCATATTTAGTGAACGCTGCTATTGCTGAGAACCATTGAATTAAGATTCTTTCTGGGCGCAGACCATTATGTACATAAAACTTGAAATTCGCAACATACATTGTGTTGTGACAATAAACATCATTTAACAATGGGGTCGAATATAAACCGTAATAACTTGATGATAATTATTGACGATAAAACTATCTTATCATCCGTCAGATCTGATTTTGATTTCACTATCGAAACTGATCTGAAACAAGGATAAATTTTATCTCTGGTCATTCCATTAACGATAAAACAGAAAGTAAATTTTGAGAAAAAAGTATATGTAAAATTTAGAGATATAAAATGTTGATATTACTATCAATGACGAGATTTTAAAATCACTCGGGTAAAGAGAGTCTAATATATACCTGGAACCTAGTAAAATTACCAATCTATGAATTTCTTGATCATTAGACAAAATTGAGGAGAATACAGGAAAAGGAAATTCCTGTCAGAATCGTCGGAAGGTTTTTTCTGTATGGAGCCGAAACGTTAATACTAAAGCAAGGACTCGCGGATTACAAGCAGCAGCAGAAGTACGGCAAACTGAGAAACAAACAAACAAAAATACGAATGCAGGGAAAGATTTAACTACGAAACAGAAGAACTTGGGTCGAGGCGATATGATGAGACTTGAATAAAATATTATCAAGCAGGAATACGGTAATAGCACAACTGAAAGAAAGGGGGACAAGAAAAACCTTCAGTGCCAAAAATGTTTGCTAGATGGAGAAATTTTGAGGCAAACGCCGTTTAGAGCGAGAACGGACTAGTTTGTATAGGGATATAAAACGCGGAACAGTTTATATTTTTGGCATTGTCGCCAATATTACATTGGAGCTGAGAGCAACAGCTGTTAGTTCATTTCTACTCTCTCTTTTAAAGTTTAGATTTTAGAATCATCCAGCAGCCTGTTAAATTATGAGGTGAGCGCTTATACCGTAGTGAACACGAGCAGGTAGCGGCTGGTCGTCTTGCGTGGTTGAGTGCTCGCCGTATACACAGGTGAGTTGGCGGCGGGTGGGTTGTAAATGGAGTGTTTAGGCGCAATAAAACGAGCCGCCCGCCCGTCCCGCCCCGCCCCGCCGGCAAACAGGTTGCTAGTATTTTAAAGGCAGGCCGTGGCGGGGGCGGGGGAGCGTTGCCATGGCGACCCCGCCGGCCGCCCGGCAAGTGTTTGTTTCTCGGATTTGCTCGCTCGCTCTCTGCGGATCGTTAAATTTGCTTTAGCGCATAGCGCCGGGCGGGGGAGCTTCCTCTGCGGCAATCAATTGACCCTCCCGACTGCTGCAAATAAAAGGCACAACTAATTGGGACCGATATCCCGCCCGCTTCCTTTCTCTAACCTGCTCCAATTGAATCGTAAAACAACTTGAATTATTCACACTGTACATTGCAGCACTCTGTGCAGCTTATCAGTGGCGATTTAATCGTAGTTGCAACTGAATGTGAACAGTTTTTGCTATTTGTGTAAATACTTCTCCCTTCCGTACGACCACCATTATACAGGCATCCAATGCTGATAACTGATGTACTCTAGAACCTCGTTGATTCTACTTTATATCAGCCTCGAATTCCAACCACGTAGCTGCTGTAGACTTTTTCTTCTAAAAACTGCTATAAGCCTTCATCCAGTGGTTAAGCTCTGTATCTTGCAGACAATGGACGCAGTGTAGACAGATAGCGCTACCCACACTGATGACAACAATCCCCTCCCACAGGGGAGCGTCCATAAACTACGTGACTTAGGGGGAAGGGTAGGGGCTCGCTGCAAGGCTACGCTGCGCATTTGGGGGGGGGGGGTTATGAGACAGGTCACGTAGCTTTCCGTTCATATCATTCATCACAACTAAAATGAGGTACAGAATGTGAATATTTATTTCCTTCATTTAATTATCTCCGTATGTAATTTACAATAGTCTGACACGAGAAAACAGTATAAAATGTCTTCTGCAATCAAAAGGCAAAAAAGCTACGTCGGACTACCAGAAGGGGGAGGGAGGGGGGGGGTTCACAGGAGGCCAAAATGGAGCTCCGTGGTTTATGGACGCTTTCCAAGTAGGTTACACTGTCCTTAATGATACAACTTAAAACGTTTCGTCAGAAACGTTGCTTTCTGCGCAAGAATATAGCTTAAAAAAACATTGAATAACACGAGACTGATTGCTTTTGCAAATGGCTAAAAAATAAAATAAAAACTATTACACATTTCCCAAAAATTCTCGTAGGTAGACAAACATTTCTGGGCTGTTTTCACGTTTCAGTGTTCATGTGTCTTTTATAGGACCACTCAACAAAACTCATGCTTCCACTTAACTAACGTTAGGTTTTACTCAGTCTTGCGTTTTTTAAATCAGGGGTTTCCTGGACACAGGACTCTGGTGAAAGTTGACACTTAATGAATTAATAACTCCTTAACAGGTAATGCATTTCAAAAGCAAATGTTGTTTTCCATACGTGTAGGATTCGCTGACACATGCGCTGACTACCATGTCAACGATGGGTCGGCTCAAGACATATCTATTTCCGTTTCTCGAGGATATTGCGTCTCTCACGCGATCGACCGGGGAAGGTTGTTGGCAGATGAGGGCTCATATCATGCTTATGTACAACAGTGCACCAATTTATAGCAGTGTACTTATACGAGGTGGAATAATGTCATATATCACTATCTATATCTACGGCGTTTCGAAGAAACAGTTTATCGATGCTAAATTTTGAAACGGGGATTTGCAGATGTAGCACAGTACTTGAGAGAACCCTGGTTCGATTCCCCCTCCAACCATTCAGATTTATCAAATTTTCCCAAATTCTTTTCTTCGTAAGGGCCGTAGTGTTGTCCCCTCTTGGTATGCTCATTCATTTATTATTTTATTTAATTGGTCATATTGACTTTATAGTCTGTGGTGATAGGGATATTTTTTGCACATTACTTAAAACAATTATCATGAACATTAAATTTATTTACAGACAAAAAGAAATCCATAGCAACAAAAAGACATCACGATTATTACTTCAGTAGCCTACATAATGGCACCTTGTTAGTATAAGAGGTGAAGTAAGACGCGAAATTTTCCGTCGCATCAAGTTGGGATGGCAAGCATTTTAGAGGCATAATATTATCCTGGAATATAAAATGCCCACAAACGTATGACCAGTGCGTTCTTCCTATGCTGACATACGACTGCGAGACCTGGACTCTAAATGAACTTACAAAATGTAAACTACGGACTACACAAAGAGCTACGGAGAGGTCAATGCTAGGCTTAACTAGAAAAGAGACATTAGGTCAGTTACAAAGTTCACAGACATCTTAGAGAAGACAGCATCCCTGAAGTGGCAATGTGTCGGCCGTATTACGCGCAGAAAACACCAAACATGGACGAAAACGGTGTTAGAGTGGTGCCCAAGAGATCACCACAGACCAGAGGAAGTCCACCAGACGAATGGGAAAAAGGACACACGCAGGATTGTCGGAGTTAACTGGCAGAGAATCGCCCAAGATCGTGCGACCTGGAGGAAACTGCGTAAGTTTTACCTGAAATCATGACCTTAAGAAGCCACATCAAAAAGATTGAACTGGCTGATAATGATAATCAGATAATGACAAACAAATGATCATTAACTTTTTCAAGGAATATGTGACGTGGTCGCTCCACTCGTATGCATTTCCCGTTTACCAGATTCCGCCATCCTGGTGGTTAGTTGTTTTTTCAAAGTCGCCAACGTTTCAGTATTTTCCACGCTGTCGCGATCTGCCCCTGTCTTGGCCATCCAGCCGCTTGGACATTCCTTCCGCCTGAGATTCTTTACAATGTAGAATAGTATGCTTACCTTCTGTGCCCAAATCCTCGTCAAAAATTATTAGAGCTTATTTAAAATTTTCATCTTCGATCAATTAAAGTTGGCTAGCGCTGCGGGTCTATATCGTGCTGCCATTTATATTGATTAGGCATAGATGATTCTAAGGAAATATATTCCACTCCACATCTAAAAACTTCCCCTGTCAAATTCTCTGTGGACCTCGTGTCTTCAGTGCGGTGAATTCGCTGTTCTGTGGCTGAGATATTAAACAAGAGTGGATACCCCCGAGACCGTCTGTTTGGTACCACGTACAGCGCTTAAATTACAGTATATGTCAATGTCTATATTATCCATTATTTTTTTTGTATAACATTTCTCCGTCTTTAGTGTTAAACTAATAAATATAGTTAACATGCGTATAGATATTTCATCTTATAAGTTGCCTTCAGTTAATAAATAACGAACAGTATGGAATTAGAATTTGAATGTGTTTCTCATGTAAACAGTTTATGTCTATCAGATTACGTTCTTACTATTACCCAGCTTTCTTGTCTCGCAACAACAAATTATTATGTTTATTTTACCTCGATTCGATTAGTTACGCTTGACTCACTAAGAATTTAACTCATCTTTCCTTCACACACACTACAGACACAAGCTGAAACATTGCTCGTATGAGGAGTTTACAAACTCTTGATCTTTGTTCGCTGTGGAGAATGTTGTACGCGGTCTTGTTCATACGTGAGTCACATTCTTCCCGTGTTTCGGTGACACTGTTATTTAAGAGCTTTTTTTCCAGATTCGAAGGAAGATACCCTGCCCCGGCTTTGGGAAGCAGTAGGTGTATTGGCTAGGCTGCAACAAATTTCATTTCGGGATTTTTGAGTTTCTAGCTACATATAGTGAGCTTAATGTGCGGCAAGATGGAAAATTCTCTTCCGAATCTCTCTGAATAAGTAAGTAAGCAAGTTTTTGAGGTATTGCGACTCGTTAAAGAGTTTCTATTTGCGGCGAATTCTGTGTTTGTCGTCGCTGAAACTGCAGAATCGCGAATCTCAGATGGTGACTCCATGGGAACCTGGATCCAGAGCCAGCGCGTTAAGCACAACGACCCTCTGTGCGGTCTCTTATCATCTTCAGTATTTCCAACAGCAAAGTCAAGGAATTCGGAATATTTATAAAGAAAATGTTTTACTAAGAGTGATAATTCTAATTAGTGTTGTTTTCTTTTTTTTTGCAGGTACGGAACACATTTCCTGGCCAGTGCTGTTACTGTAAGTACATGTTTCACTGGTAGCATTACTTATATCTGCACACTGCGCAGAGAAACTGTAAGGACACGCATAAATTTCATTTCGCTACTTAAAAACGTTGTCTGTGCCAGAGGCGCCCAGCTGTGTGGGGAGTCGAATAGAACTACATCGCAGGGCCCACAGTGAAGCCATTCAGCAGTTAACAGCAGTGAGTGAATCTGCAAAGTAATTAGATCTAGGCAGCAGAGGAGCCTGAGACATTTAAACGAAGAGCTATAACGTAAATCAAGCAAGTTATAAGTAGTCGCCCAATCCTAATACTACGCGTGAGAGCACAGAAAAGAAATCCTACAACACCAACCAACATACCTAAGAAATCTGTTACTGACTATCTGTGACATAACATCAACAACACAACAGATCTGACACAAGTTTTCTTTTAAGTAAGTTTTTCCCAACCGAGGATCCGCGGACCTATCCTAATGGGTCTGCGGACAAAACAAAAATAAAATTAATAATTACGAAAACATAACAGGAGGCGTGAGAGCGCGCGGACTCTGTCCACAAAGAGTAAAATGCGAGTCGAGCTATCAAATGGCAGCTCTAGAGCAGACAAGTGCTAATTAGTATTATTATTATTACTGTTATTAAGGGATCCGTGGCTAGTCTGCAACGGGTCCGCCGTTGAAAAAGGGTGACTAAGCAATGCTATGATTAGATAATTACAGTCAGTGAAATACAATCATAAATTAATTCTTGATAAACGCTATATCAACATTTACCTGATTTTCATGTCTCGTTTTAAGATTCCTTTTAAAAATTCTTTGCGAAACTTCACTAATGTGAGGAATATTTTCGTACGAAATTGTAATCAATAATCGGTAACATAAAGCGACAAATTAACTATCGTATTTGTTAATTAATATATTAAGATGGTGACAGAGTTTCCGATCGCCGAGATATCGTGTGAAAACACTCTGTTTACTCGGCTAGTCACCGAGAAGACTGTATTAACTCTCAACGCTGAGGGAACCTTCCATCTTGCGTGTCGTATCTGTACTTCAGCTTCTGTTTTCGGGCACTCTCATCCCGGGTTTTCATGGTTTCACTCCGGGCGTTGGCCTTGGCCGAATTTCTTCCCGTTCCTTCCCTCAACCTCTCGCGGCTCTTATTACCTCGATGTCGACAAGCCGTGGAAAACGAGTAGACACTCGAGCCCACCCTCCTCTGCTTATAACTCTAACGTTCTCTATTTACAACTTACTCTGCAGTCTTTTTCTTATCCGATGCTTTGGACACATTACTCAACGTAAACGACAGACTGCTGCGGTTTCGTGCGAGACAATAGCATAGGGTTACGGTGTAAAACGGTTTTTTACTAAACATAAACAATAACGCGGATAAAATGCTGCAAAGATATTGAAATAAAAATCAAAACTGGAATAATTACAGTGCAAATAAACACTATATAACAAAATTGTGCACAAGTTGACTATGTACAAAAATTTATTTCGAAAAGAGTGAATGTAATGTGTATTACAAATCATAGAGATACCAAATCCATAAAATTAGCAATTTTTTCTCTATTTTCACGCTAAACTAATGGAAAGATATTAGCGAAACTCCACATTTTGATAGGTTATGTCATTGGATAATTTATATCCCGATAAGCTAATTTTTTCTTATCACTTTACGCCTGGTTGTCATTTAGGTCATTACAGGCGGGAAAGGGCTGGGGACAAGGATCAGAAAGGTCTTCGGTCAGGACGCAATCGCCTCGACAACTTTCGGAACACCATAGCTGACAGAAATCCTGGACAGCTGGACGCAGAATTGAATTCGCGTCCTTCGGAATGCCTCGCCCGAGCGTCGCCGCTCATTCATCAGGCTAGAACAGACAAAAAGTTCCCGATGACGCGGTGGCCAAAAACGAAAATTATGAAAACTTCGTCTGTTTGTGCGCAAATATCGCGAAAATTAATAAAAGCATTTCATGAAAGTTAACAGAATGATAACTAATGTCATCAGGTAGCATGTAGGATAGTTTTTATACTGATTAGAACCACATTTAGTCAATGATACAGAGGTGAAAACAGGTAATGTTACATCTGTTTGCACGGAAAAAAAGCAACAAGAAAAGTCTCAACGAAACCATACACAGCGATAGCCTCTGTGCTGCCAGTGATAGCTAACGTCACGTTTCAATGTTACAGCGACATACTGAGAAATAAATAAAAAATAAACCAACACCTTTAATGGCTTCGGAGTAAGGCCTTCTCAGAGTCGAAATGTATACCACGTGCCAGATTGCACAGAAGCTGCGTAAACAATACTGACGTAGGAGGAGATCCAAGAAAGAGGAAAATAATTGGTCCGCTCCCCTGCTTTTAACTTCCCAGCAACACTTCTTTCATAGTTTAATAAACGGCACAAATTTCAAATTCCACGAGAACACAGCAAGTAAGTAAACAGTTCAACTGCATATACACTAAAGTTAACAGAAGCGGATAAATAGATCTGCTACTATCAAACATATGACCTATAACAAAATTTAAAACTGCATCTACTGAATTCACAATTTAGTCTTTTTTTTAAAGTATAAACTGGAAAGAACAGTAGAAATTATAGCAATTGGAGTGCGGTGTCGAAAATGTTTTATCCCTCAAGCAATAAAAAATGAAGACATTTTGGAAATGAAATTTAAGGCAGAAAATTTATGGAAGAAATTTACATTAAGAGAAAAATGGGACAATGAATAGCGGTTTCCAATAAAGGGACGAAATTTATCTGAAGACGATAAATATTAAGAATAATTAGCTGAACTAGATAACTTAAGAAGCAAGTAGGAATAGATTTCTGAGGACCGATTATCAACTCACGATATGCTGGAAGTCTGCTCCAAACTAACCGAGAGAGAGACAGCAATAGATTGACGGAAACAAGAGTGATTAACATGTCCCAGGCGCAGTGACGAATGCTACTTCTGTTCCGTGTATACCGGGCGTTTCTGGACTTCCTTCTTGGTATTGTGGTCCTTTAAAAAATTATTTCTAATTGCTTATGGTGTATTATATATATCCTCTGAATAGTCTTCACATGATTTCAAGGCGATAATGCACTGCACCGCACACACTAGACATTTTCTGACAGTGGAGTTGTATTTTTTATGAACTTATTCGCTGCCATAGCTGCCGCGAGTTTCTATTAGATATTTGAATACATGTCTTTTGAGTCTACATTACCCACGTTATCTTGGATATGATACCACCTCTCCCTTGTACTGCTGTTTTTCGAATGTTTCTCTCGTGTCTACCTTTCACTGTTAAAGTAGGTTATTGTAGGCA
Organism: Vandiemenella viatica; assembly: GCA_031002005.1. Classification (NCBI taxonomy): domain Eukaryota; kingdom Metazoa; phylum Arthropoda; class Insecta; order Orthoptera; family Morabidae; genus Vandiemenella; species Vandiemenella viatica. Next base: position 300,178,641 of record JARYHS010011408.1, on the reverse strand, counting down.
TAACAGAAACATGCACCAAATTATATCTTTAGCTTACAAATTAATCTGATGTACATTAGTTTCCGGTATTTAGTTAACCTGAACGATGAATCACGTATTATATATTAGTACCTGGGTGACCGATCTTCTCTCGGTATCTTTAGATTTCTGTTTAATATCCAAGATTTCGAGTTTGATTAAAGTAAAAGGCTTCCTAGGCGTTTTGAGGTGCACAGTTAACCAAAGAGAAGCTTAATTGATATCAGTAGGCTTACTGGTACCTGAAACTTCTACGTAAAGAGGTTAGAGCCGTTTTCGAGAAACCAAATACAAAAATTGCTCTTTTAAAAAAAAAATAAAAAAAAAAAAAAAAAAAAATTGCGAGACTGCCTCATAAATTGCTTTCAAAGAAAAATGCTGTTATTATGTTAAACAGAAATCTTAATGCCAGTCAGGGATTAATTAATGTTGCGAGATTTGTGTTAATTCAGGACAGTCTACGAAAACCCTCGATGATGGATTCTTATGTAACTCGACGAGAAAAATTGAAAGTACAAAATATTTTTTGTATGTATATATCTCGCTTAGTTCTCGAGATATCATATTGCAAAATTGACATGGTTGGTTGAAATCCGACCTGAAGCAGAAGATAAATTTCGCCACAGCCAAGTTTGATGATGAATTCGTATGAAACTCGTCGAGACAAATCGAAAATAAAGAATTTATTTTTCTGATACCTCAAGTGAAGACGTTAGGATTAGATCCGGCCTGGACCAGAAAAAGAATCCACCAAAAGCAGTATGTCTATATGGTGGAAATGTACTTTCAATGCTTTATTTTGTTCCTAATGGTTGTTGTTAGGTTGAAATACAGCTTGGACCAGAAGAAACGTCGCCAAAAGCACAAGGAACTATACCTATTACTGATTTTTGACATGCTATATCTCGTAAACCAAGTGAGATATCAAGAACATTTATTCTTTATTTTCGATATGTTTCGTCGAGTTCTATAAGAATTCATCATCAGATTGTGACGTCACGGTAATGATAGAACATCATCAGTGCTTAATTCATTCACTCCGATAAAACTATGCTCATACCTCGCGTGGTAGTATTTAATGACAAACTAACAACCACTTTTTACGATCAAAAAGTAAACGGTGATTACTTTATAACTGGTACCGGTAATATTATTTTCAAAGAAGTTTATCACCTCTGACAAAACCAATCATAAATTTTTAATTATCTTCCCTTTTAAATGTTTTACAATTAAACTTGCAATGTTACTATTTCCACGCGTCAGCCAGTATACAAGAACTGTTTGTTTAAATATTCTTTGAAATCAGAGAGAATCTATTTGTAGTCTTTCTGGTACCTGAATTGTGTACGAGATGGCGCTAGTGCCGTTTTCGAGACATCAAGTGAAAAAATTGTTCGTATTATGGAAACTCGCTTTTTTGTAGGGAAGACAACTATTTAGGTAATCTTAAAAGTCAAAACATTATCTAAATATCAAATTTCATCCAAATCGTCATAGCCGTTTCCGAGATCCGAAATATATATATATATATACAAGAATTGCTCGTTTAAAGATATAAGATATAAGATTTCTAAAAGTGGTTTTTGTCACAAGTCATTATCTCCTTTCACACCTAACCGAAATCAATAAACGAGGAACCATTTTAAAGATTAAGATATCCGCTTTGACCATATCATATTTTAATAAAGTAATATTTCTAATTCGACCCTTAAAAGGCAATAATGTCAATAATTCTAAAATGCTGATTTTTGTGTCACAAGCCATTTATCTCTCTGGATACCTAAATTAAATCATTAAATGCAGTATCATTTTAAACATTAAGATCCCCCTTTGGTGACATCATATATTAATACAGGAATGTTTCGCAATTTGACACTTAAAGGGCAAGAATATCAAAATTTCTGCAACTCGTTTTTGTGTCACGAGCCATTTATCTCCCTTGACATCTAACCGATAAAGATAAATGAGGTATCATTTTAATGATTAAGATCTCCGACGTGGTCACATCATATTTTAATGAAGGAATTTTTCGGAATTCGACCCATAAAGGGCTAAACTATCATTATTTCCATAACGTATTTTTGTGTCACGAGATATTTATCTTCCTTCATATCAAACCGAAATCGAGAAATGAGGTACTATTTTAGGGAGTAAGGTTTCCGCTTTGATCAAGTCATATTTTAAGAAAGGAATTTTCCGAATTTCGTCGCTTAAAGGACAAAATTATTACTATTTCTGCTTTTTTTATCATGAGCCATTTATATTCCTTGATATGTAACCGAAATAGATTAATGAGCTATCATATTAAAGATTAAGGTCTGTGCTTTGGTCACATCATATCTTAAGAAAGTAATTTTTTGGAAATCGATTATTCAAGGGCGAAGGTATCATTATTTCCATAACGTGCTTTTTTTTTTTTTGCAAGCCATTTATCTTCATTGATACCTAACATAAATCGATAAACGAGGTATCATTTAAAAGATTAAGGTCTGCACTCGGAATTTGTCGGTTAAAGGGCAAAAGTTATAACTGTGAATGTCGCGCGCATGAGACAGTTCAGAGCCAAGCCACTAGATAGCAGTAGCACAGAGATATTAATAAACTGCTTCACTGGTGTAGACTTTTGTTACGTACCTATTAAACCAAACAAATAAACAATTGAAAACAAATTAGGCGGTTCTTCTTTTATCCCATTACAAACCCCTCAACCTTCCTGTTAATTGTTTTCGCATGGGTCATCTAGTATAGAATAATTGCAACAGTTTTCAAATGAGTGGTTCAAGTGTTTATGTGGACTGTTGTCCTAACTTTCATTTTAACGCTTGTTACGGAATGCTAGTGATTCAGCGCTGTGGCGAGTGTAATGAAGCACACTCTGGCGGCCAGCGGGGCAGTTAACGCGCTGAGCACTCATTTGTTTCGCCCGTGGCGAGATCTTGCGGCGGATTCGCTCGTTACCTTCGCCTACTTAAGTAATTGAAATGTACGCTTTTCCCTAATAAGCTCGTCCTTGTTAAGTAATTGAAATATACCTCTGGGATATCACGCAGCTCGCCCCCGTGGCTGCAATTCTTCTACCCGCCTCCCCTCTCCGCTTCCACCCCCGTGCTTTAATATTCGTCTTTAGAAGGAAGAAAAGAGGGCGAAAGAAAGAAATTTGACAGAGGAACAATTTGTCTTAAGCTTCCGCAACTTAAACGAGCAAAAAAGATGATTCTTGCTGGCGCGGATTTGAATAGCCAAGTCTCAGTTTTTCAAGAGGAGTATAAAGCGCGCACACATCAGCTGCAGTGATATCTGGCGTCGAGTCGGTGGGAAAGACATCGTGTTCTCGTTACTGTTCCATGTGGAGTTTAATTCTGCTGCTACCCAATAACGTGTGTTCCTTTACAATAATTATTAATTACTTCTTCGATTCATATGACCTCCCCTTTGTAATTGATAAATTAAAACAATATGACGATTATTTAAATCACTAGAATCTTTGTGAAATTGTTTACAAGGGCGGAATAGCAGCAGTAGATGTAAGGAAATGATACTTTAACGATATCCATACTGTGAGAATTAAGTTTCTCCCGGCGTATGGCTGACAAGACCGACTGTCGGGGCTGTGTCGTCGCAGTGGTAGCTTCGCCATGACATCTCACTGATGAAGGAAGCGGAGGTTGCTGCCGAAACGTTGTGGACGGAAGAACTTATACGGCAGAATACCCGAGAACGATTCTTGATATCCGTACTGGTAGTTACGACGAATGTGTGGAATATGAATCGAGTCTGTAAGGGAGCGGTGACACTCTGGTCTCGTATTCGGGAGGACGCGGATACAAATCCTTGTTCGACTATACGAGGGTGGTCTGGAAAGTTTCCGATCTAACAAATATACAAAACATTTTTTCTATTTTTTCTAAATTTTTTTTTTTTTTTTTTTTTTCCAACCTAGTCTCCTTGTAACTCTACACACTTCTCCCAGCGATGCTCCCATCTCTGTAACCCGTCCAAATAGTACTCGACGTTTTTCTCTGCGAAATAATTGTTTGACGAAAATATCTGTCCTCCTAGCGCAATTTTTAGATGAGGTTACAAAAAGAAGTCGCTTGGGGCTAGATCTGGTGAGTAAGGCGGATGGTCAAGCAGTTCAAACCGTAATTCGTGAATTTTCGCCATGGCAACCGCTGAGGTGTGAGACGGTGCGTTGTCTTGGTGAAACAGGATTTTCTTTTTCTGCAAATGTGGCCGTTTTCCTTCAGCTTGTCAAGTAATGATGCGTAGTATGCTCCTGTAATGGTTTTTCCTTTCTGAAGGTAATCGATTAAAATAATTCCATGACTATACCAAAAAACAGTCGCCAACACTTTCCTAGCGGAAAAAAACAGTTTTTGCTTTTTTTTTTGAGCCGGTTCCCCTTTGCAGTCCACTGTTTGGACTGTATTTTTGTTTCGGGCGTATAATGGTGTTTCCAAGTTTCATCTACAGTAATTAATCGGCGCCAAAACTCGGATTTATTCATTCGAACACGCTTTTGGTCTAATGTGAGCAAACGCGGCACCCAATGCGCGGACAGCTTTCTCATACCTAAATGTTTATTTAATATGTAACAAACACGTTCTTTTGAAATGTTCATAACCTCTGCTATCTCTCTCACTTTAATTCGGCGGTCGTCTAGCACCAATTGGTGAACTTTGGGGATGTTTTCGTCGGTAGTTGCAGTTTTTTGACGTCCCGAACGTTCATCGTCTCCCAAGCTCTCACGGCCACGTTTAAATTCAGCTGCCCAAAATTTCACTGTGGTAAGTGATGGTGCAGAGTCCCCATACACAGAATCCAACTCATCTTTGATTTGCGTAGGCGTATTGCCTTTCAAAAACAAATATTTAATGACAGCACGATACTCGATTTTGTCCATTTTGACAAAAACACTCACATCAACTCACTCAAACGATTGTTACATAACAACTGCGCGTCCAAAATGGCTGAAACTTTGGTGAGTAACTGTCAACAGATAAACTACGAAATTCACTAGCTTTTATTTACGAGTGCTGCCATCTTCACGTTGAGGTTGGAAACTTTTCAGACCACCCTGGTACAGATTTCGGTTTTTCCTTGGTTTCCCTAATCACTCCAGGCGAATGGTGAGATGGTTCCTTCAAAAATGATACGACTGAATTCCTTCATGCCTTGCCCTCGCCCTTTTTCGCCTTGAATGACATCGACGGGCGTAAAAGCCATAAGAAAAATAAAATGGATTGCGTGTGGGACAGGCATCTTGAAGTGGGGTGTATTCAAGTGGGGCTATGCTTAACGCATTATGTAACTTTACGAATGATTCAAACAGCTCATAAATAAGGGTTACATGGTGGGTAACACAAATGGATTTTTTTTTCTAATCTTGCTAAATTGTCTAACGTAAGATTCATGTTTTGAAGCGTACATAAGATTTCGGAATAAATTTGTATTAATCATGTAAAGACACTCACTGCACGAGAGATTAAAACAGCTTCATAGTCAACGAATTTACAGTTGTACTGTTCGTGAATCATGTTTGTTTTATGCTTTAAGTAGAGGATTGTGGCGCGACTGTGGGAAGCTTTGTCTGTGAGTGTGACCCCACAGAGAACTGCACGATGTTACGGTAACCGATACGAAGTTGGTGGATACCATGCAGCCGTCGTAAGCTGACCATCACAACGTGTTGTAATGATTCCTCGCTCTCCCTCTAGTTCTAATTTCACTTTATACAACATGCTCTGCTCTAGGTGTTCAAGTTACATCTGTGTATTTATATCCCAATGTATTCCTTCGCATGTGTCAAGGGTTGTCGCCATATACTGCAATGGCAAACTCTGACTTAATCCCGCGTTAGCGGTTTGATGCAACTTTGATTAGTGTTTCCAGATCGCATTAATAGTTCCGATGCGGAAATTTGATAGATCTTGGATCTTTTTGCTTTATCTCACAAGCGGAGGACTCGAACTGTAAAATTCAGATTAGATTCACATTGTGTGTAATAAAAGCTCATGGCGAGAGGTGTAGTGTGTTTAAGACATGCACTTCTTTGCCGTTGTCGAGAAAATCTGCATTGAAATATTCCGTTGCGTACAAATGGTTAGGAAACGGTGAAGGGGCTCATAGAGCAACGAGCAACCTCTCCGCCTGCCAAGCCCATCGTCGCTGTTATTTATGATTAAATGTTTCTCTACGATAGAAAGTTAGCAACGTGCACTATGAACGTCATTCCTGCAAAATGCATCCTCTCGTCCAGCCTTGAGGCGCGTACTTATACCGACAGGTAAAAAATCTAATCAAGCGCCTTGAAAATTGTGCATATTTAATCCAGCAAACAAGAGCGTGAGATCAGTTCCAGAGAAGATTTTACAAAAATCGTCTACCACCATTTGTCATCTCCGACTTTCTCCGATATTATAAGACACGTTTAGTTTCTATCACACCTGAAGGACAATAGAACTTTTTTTTTTTTTTTTTTTTTTTTTTGAGTGCAGATCAAATCATCAAATGTGTTTCCCAGTAGATACTTTAAAAGACAATTGTTCTTGTGAAAACGCATCGTTTATCAGTCGTGCGAGATGTCGTGCTATTTTTGTTTTCGATGTTTTTATCACAGCTATCTCTCTGGTTCGTACGACACTGCGCTACTTCACCTCACTAATTGTAAATTATCTGCAAGTATACAGGAAACATTTCAATATATTGTACCACTTGAATGTTATTTGTAATATCGTGTTTTTTTTTGTAATGCTATTTGCATGAAACAACTTTAAAATATAACTTTGTTTCGCAAACAACATAATGAAGTTTGAAAGTGTAGTTTTTACCACAAAAAAATGGTATTTAAAAAACTTGTTATATGCAAAATCGTTGTAACTTATGCCTTGAATTATATTTATATGCATTTGAATAAATAAATAAAAAAGTTTCTAGCAGTGATATTTGATCGGGCGATAACGTGCTTACGAAGCAGAGTGCGCCACTCTCCCGCAATGCAAAGTTTCAAAGCAGATTTTCTCGTCAGTGGCGCTTTACACCTGTGGCCTTGAGCGACCGCCCCTTCTCAGTGACAGACGCAGAGTTCAGATTAAATCAGCCCGCGGCCGCGTCTTACTCGATGATTTCGTGATGACGAGCTGGGTGGGTGGGTGTTGGTAATAACGGCACGCCGCATGTCAGACATAGCGCGCGGCGACATGTGCATACAGGGGGCGCGCGGAACGCGCATTCCTGGCGCCTGCTCACCCCTGCCCGCCGCCTCATATTTGAAATTCGAATTGCGACCCCTGCTGCCGTTGTTAATAGGCAGCCCCTTCGCCCAGCGGCCACTTTTTCCTCTCCCCCGACGAGGTGATCGTTGTTTCTCCTCCTCCGTCTGAGCAGGTTTCCTCACCTCAGGCTATCCACTCTCCCTTCCGATATCTTCCACGACGCTGCTTTAATGGCGGCGAGCATTCCACCTGCCCTCTGCCGACAACTTCACAACAGACCCTACGGTGAGTGGGGCGAAGCACTTTTCATTTCCTCAGTGCTGTTGTACCTGCCGATTGTGATGGATCTGTATTCCAGCGGGACCACAAGTTCCACGGTATTACATCCGGGAACATACAGTCTTCCCTGGTTAAAATTACTGCCTTGAAATAACAAACGTATACTTTTACATGAATCGCACAAACAAATTAATACCTTTGTTTCAGAATATAGCTTATTATATTCATTCCCCACAGCAACGCTTCAAGGATTGCTTGCGAAAGCGCAAGTGGAATTTGAGTCTAGCGGTGAGCAGTTGCTTTATGCTTCGTTCTGCCTGAGTATTTCATCTGTGCTTACGGCGATTCCCGGGGAGAGCCTAGCTTTTTATTCCTTCGTCAAGAACCCCAAATATAAAATTCACTCTGATCTGCTGGTTCTGAACATGTAATTAATGAAACCTCGTTACACAAGTTGCTTAGAAACCTACAATCGTTTCACAAATGTGTCTTTCCCTGAAACAAGTTCTGTGATGATTACAACGATTCTCAAGAGCACTTCCTCCAAGTTTAGAAGAGTGCTGACTAGTTTCTGAAAACTTGTATTTTAATATTTTGTAAAGTTTCGGGATATATTTACAGCTGTCACCTAGCTGGTCTATTCTCAAAATACAAATTGGAATCATTAAATATGGTAGGTAATCTAGGAATACATACAGACTTAAAAGTTTTCTGTTAATCCTACGATTCATCTTAGTTTTTGCCTCTCTTCATCAATAACACATCACAGAAACACTGTGTTGATCTTGGCTTTGACCAACCAGTGAAAAACTAGTATAAATTTGATTAGAAGAAGTAATAGTAGAAGCATTTGTGCCTCATTAAGTTAGGTGCCCTGCAATCCGCCCGTAAAGAAGACAAGCCATTGCTGTCTTACTCCTTACAACGCAACGTTTACAACGTAGTGTCTGCGTCTGATTGAACAGGAAAGCAATTTACAAGAGTCCCTGTAGTGTAATTCAATGCTCGTGCGCAAAACACGGTTCCAGATTCTCGGCATAACGGCAAAGGGCCGTAAAAACGAGCGCAGCGCAGCGCATTGTGGGTAATGCACTCGCTAATGAAGCCGGGAGGCTACCCAATTGGTCGGGTGAGTCACCGCGCCAGCCAGACACCTGTTAGTGAACGCTGAATCGATGTGCTGACTCATAGCGCTCGCTTTACATAGCGCCCAGCCGGCAATTTATATTGCTTTATGGGGCCGGAAAGAAGGTCGTTAAGAGCTCCTCCCACGCTGCCCATTAGGCCGACGGCGCTTAAAGACCGCGAGGGGAAATGGGCTTTGTTGACATCTCCTAGTCGAGAGAAAGCCAGGGGCCGTCACGTGACAGTATACGTCAGGATCGTGATTCTCTTATGAAGGAAACATACCACTATGCGCCTCAGATCATAAAATGAGGAAATAATGGAAAATCGATATCAGAATAGTGAAACCGGAAATCAAAACCGCTTCCTCCCGATCTCCAGAATCGAAATTCACCAAACCAGTTCGTTGCTAGCATGGCAGAATCACCTCACGTATAGACGGCAAAAGATACGCAAGAACATTTGCAAAGATCGCCTATTATTCAAACAGCAAACAGTATTTATTTTGGCTGTAACAAATCAGTGATGAATTTGTTTGCCTGATAGTCACTTGGGTCGTGGTCTAAGATGCCGGACTGTTATCTACTGGGCGTGGCATTCGGGTTCGATCATCTAGATTTCGATTTTCCATTGTTTCCTGGAAACACACTAGACAACTGATGATACCTTTAAAAGGCTTTCACAGTCCTCCCTCTTCTTTAATGACCACGAGTTTTATGAGTTGTACAGCCCCACTAAAGTAAATTATGAAGATTTTGAACTTATCCGCGTTAAACCATGAGGTTGGGCTTCTTCACATGTATTGTTGTGACTTTGGGGCGTCCATCCGCGTTTGTCCGACCCGGGCTGTCATCATCAAAGGAGAAGTCCCCCGACAAATGATCAATAGCGTCGAATCGAATGCCAAGAGACGGCACGTTAAGGTTTTTGGTCCATCACAGTGCTGGACGTGATTGCATTCCTCCTTGAGTCACATCTGCGAATGTCCTGACCCGTTCGCGAGGACCGCTGATGGTTCGGAAACGAGATTCGCGGTGCAGACATCTGGTACTCCATTGAAGATAAGCGTTACGTTCGCGCCTACCTATCACAAAGTGGCAGAACTTTGCAGTGAGATGGACTTGTTAAACGTTTAGTATATAGATGAAAAAAAAAACATCAAGTTTTTTCAACGTACGTCTGTGACTTGAGAAAGGCGACAGAGGTATCTGTTGCTGTAATGCCGTATTATGCCATCATTTTTATTCGGTTCAAATCTCGGGAACACTTCTTGCATGTTCAGCGTCAACGAAGTACTGGCGCTGAGACAGCTGTTGATTCTGCAACTACCAGCTGTCAAGCAGTTTAATGATTAGTGCTACGTCTGGGAACCTGAAGCACTTCTCTTCGTACCCCGTTCAGAGTGTTTTTGGTGAGCAGTAACACTTTACACTCGCAATCGGTAGGACGAGACTTTGAATCCCCGTCCGAACATCCAGATCTCGGATAGTTTACCTAAATAGCTCCAGGTAAATCCCGGAATGATTCGTACAATACGCCATGGCCGAATTCCTGCACATCCTGTGCCCCCAGTCTTTACAGCTCCTGATGACCTGGATGTTGATGAGGCGTAAAACCATAAAAAGGAAAACAAGTCGAATTACGCTGTAAGGAGACTTTTTAGTGTCTATTAACCTGAGTTTCACCTTTGCAGAGCTTGTTTCGTGTGTATGGAACATGGTGAAATTCTTTTGGGATTCACGTTAGCCATGAATGGTGGTTCCTTACGCCGAAATGGAACATGCGAAGATTTCGCATCAGTTCAGCTCTCTATGGCCTGTATCAATACCTTGTCGTTGTGTTTCCGATGGTTTTTAGCTTCTTCGACGAAACATATTTGAATAACAATCACACGAAAGATAACGTGCTCGTTGAGGCTGTATGTGTACTTCTTATTTCTTAGTTCGTGCCATTAGGAAATAAAATTAATAGAGGAGAGATTAGTTTTGATTCAGAGCACTAGACTTTTGTGAACTGAAAGTAATGATGATTTTTTTTTTTTTTTTTTTTTTTTTTGTAAGTGCTTTACGTCTCTTTTTAACATCGAGGTCTTTAGAGACGGGAAAGGATGGGGGGCAAGGATGGGGAAGGAATCGGAAGGAATTCGGCCATGGCCTTTTGAATGAAGCATCCCGGCATTTGCCTGGAGTGATTTGGGGAAACCATGGAAAACCCAAATCTGGATGCCCGGACGGGGATTCGAACCGCCGTCCTCCCGAATGCGAGGCGAGAACGCTAACCGTTACACCGCCCCGCTCGGTGAAAAGTAATGATGAGGAGTGCTGGAGAATAGGTGCTGGACACCGAAATTGAAACGTGAACGCATCTTCGTTTGAGGTGTTACTGGTTTCCGAGGGAGAAGTTGTGCTTTGGTTAGACGGTGTGGAGACATCGGGAACGACATAAAGAATCAGCGTCATGGAAGTCAAAGAATCCATGGAAGTGGATAATAACGCTGACTGAAAGTACTCGTTACTGAAAAGCAAGAAACGGCCAAATATGCAAAGACCTTGCTTGGACGATGGTGGTGAAAACATCGTGACGTTCACAAACTTTATGGAATATAGGCAAATAAGAATTGTATAAATGATGAGTAGAATATTACATAAAACGTTAGTTGTTACAAATCGATAGCGTCCACCATCAATGTAGCCGATACTGCATGCGCCCGAGGCGGCTACCTGAGTGGCGGCTGCGGTCGCAGGCTCAGAAGAAAGAGGCGCAGTGCGCACCAGGCGGAACTGCTGCTAACACTGTACTCGTGCAGTCAGCGGCGCCGCACAGCAAAAAGCGGCCGCCTCTGATGGAACCGTCCAAGCCGTGGTCATCATCGCCAAGCCGCTGCGGAAATCGACGTGACTGCGAAAAAACTGTCGGCAGCACGCTGCGAATGGCCGATCAGTTGAGAGGGCGTGGGAATCCTGCAGGTTAGTGCTCCCGAGCGACCTCAACTGCTGCTTCATCAGACGTCCCACCAGGAGACTACTCGACCTCAGGGTATGGCGTCTCTAGGAAACATTTAAGAGATGCATTACAAAGGTCTGACCCAATAAACACGGCCTTTCCCACCGTATTTCATCTTCAAATGAAGAGGTTTATGGCGCGCTCTAGGGCTCAGGTTATCAGTTCACTTCAAGGTGACGACGGAGTTTTGATCGCCGAAAACACCGTTGATATCCAACGCCGGGAAATTTATAACTTGTTATTATTTTTTTTTCTTTTAGTATTGTATGACCCCTCATGAACTTTGTTCCATAAACCTTCTTGCAACCTATGTCAGCACTAACCTGGCACCGATTGTTCCTCTGCCATAGCGTTCACCCGATCTATTTGCAGCGTAGATCTTCTTCTTTCCCAAACTAAGGTGTGCTCTCAAACCCGATTGTTTTGGATTCTGTTACTCAGTTAAGCAAAATCCATCAGAGGAGCAGTACAGCATGCCGAATCAGTGTTTCAAGAATGTTACCTCCAGTTGCAGAAATTATTGATTTGCTGTGGTCATCGCTATTTTTCATTACAAATTCATACCAATTGCGGTCGGTAAAAGAGTATTTGCCTACAACTTCTTTCTTGATCACATGAAACGATCTAGTAAAAACTGCTCGAATTCAGAAAATACTAGAATAGTATGCTTTGTCCTATGTCGAGTATCCTTCTTAACACAGAAAAAAGAAAAAAATGCTGAGGACAGATTAAAACAATTTAAAATCAGCGCCGGATTCGAAGTTACATAACAGTAGGAACAGCTGTCGCGTTTAGAGTCGGAGAACAGGCCAAAAGAATAATATTTGATAAATTTGAAAGATAATGTTACGTATTGCCTTTGTAGGTTGTTTTCTTTTTCAGCACAACTGAAGAGTCATTTTCCAATAACGGATTTTATATTCTATACGTTGAAAAACAGAACAGCGCATGCAGTAGGCCCAGAAACGCCGGTTTTCCATACAATTAAGACAAATTTAAATAACTGTAAAAAATAATAGCTCCGTTCTAATTGCGCTAAGCGTTGCTTATTAATTTCCGCTTTGAAGTGCTCTCGTGGTTGTTGTTATTAAAAATAGATTTACAGGAAGAGAAAACGGCGATATTATCCACTTAGTATTCTTCGCATTTGAATTCACAAACAGATTTGTCAATGACGCACCTATTGTTCGAGCAATGAAACATGTATGGCAACTGATAACCGTTTCACCTCGCACGTCCTCAACTGAACAATGACCAGACAAATTCTTGGTCGTGAATTATTCCGATAGCCGTCAATTTTTATATTTTCTTTCCTTTCAGAGCAATACGAATGATAGTTGCCTGACTAATTTGCTTCATTTATGAATTCGTGCAATAGTCGACCTAATGAAAATTCCACTCTTCAGTGAACAACACATTTTAAATGTTTCCAACATGGATAATATTTCACCCTTTAACTAAGGTTTTATCGAAGACTTTGAAGTTTCGCCTTTTACCTTCTGTTAACGTAGAAGAATATGGCAATCATATTCCCTTTGTAACTAGATACTTTTTAAATTTTTCATGCGGTAATCGGTTTCTTTCAGTGAATACAGAAAATATTGTTTCGATTCGGTCTTCAAAACGAGGAACCCCTATCAGTGGAACTCAGCAGAGACACTGCACAGCATGGTCAAATCTGTTATCTATCAAATTCTAGAGTATTTTTCTAGAAATTTACATTTTATAAGCAACAAGTTTTCAACTGATAGAAAAAAGTTATCGCTCTTTTCCATTACAAATTCATACCAATTGAGGCCGGAAAAGAGTATTTACCTGCAACTTAAATCTTCAGTGCATCAAAAGATGTAGTAAAACCGACTCGAATTCAGAAAATACGAGACTGCTCTGTCCTTTGTCGGCTGTCGTACTTAAGACAGCCAAAATATGTTGAGAGGCTGAGGATAGATTAATATTGATACTAGTTTTATTCAGAATGTTGGAACCTGAGGAGTTGGCCGCGGCAATATGCATTTTAAACAATCTCAATAAAAATGAAAAGGAAAAGAAGGATGTGGGTTCATCCAATTTGTGCTAAGAGATTAGAAAGTCGAGCATTTTATATGTTATTTAACGAAGTTTTGGCGGATGATAGAAAGTTCTTCAATTATTTCCGGATGTCATAGTCGACATTTCAGGAACTACATGAAAAAATAAAGTTTGTACTAAATTACCAGGACACCAATATGCGAAAATGTATCGCAGGGATTGAGAGATTGGCTGTAACAATTAAGTAATAAAAAATTGTTTTTGTATTCATAGAATTTATTATACTGTCAAAAATTTAAAATAAACGTGCATTATATGTAACGTTAACACATTACATTTCAAGAAGGTTCATTGCTTATAAGTGAGAGCAGACTCGAATCATCAGATGGAACTGGAGAATGCTTGTTGGTAGTCTCTGCACCGTTGTGTTGGGCTCGGGAACAGAGTGATGGTTAAGGTGGTGCATGTTTCTTTGGTAATATTCATTTTGCAGATATGGCGGATAATGGATACGAGCAGTAGCAGTGGAAGGAATCAGATATCTGTTATAATTGTCAGAACCATATGGCAGCGGATCATTATATTTTGTTAAAACCTGAATAATGTCTGCTTTTGCAAGTAACTTTTTATTTTCAGGAATGGTTTTTAAATGTGCCTGTAGGGACAGTAAAAATAACTTGTCATCATCGTTATCAGCTCTACCAGAATGCAACCTTATTGACTCTCTGTGTTACATTAAGTCCCTTTAATGCAGTGATGTCAAAGATACGGCCCGTGGGCCGCATCCGTCCCCTTAGCCCTATCAATACGGCCCGCGATCGCAATGTGACACAGAAAGAAGAATCATGTTTTTTGGAGCTTTTAGACTTCACTCGATTCTTCTACGGAAGTTTTAAAATGCGCACACTACATAGCGCACAGGGCAAATGTAGGTAGGTGCAGGATAGGGGGAAGATGGGTGTGTAGGGAAATTGCCAACGTAGCCTATGCTCCATTGAAATTAAATTAAATTAAAATCTCTACTACAAAAAGAGTATTTAATTATCGCTTAAGTCGAGCCCGGAGGTATATTGAGTGCACGTTTGGAATATTATCCAACAAATGGCAAACTTTTCACAGGCCACCTATCGTAGTAATAGAATTTTCTGAAGATGTAATTAAAGAATGCGTTATTTTACACAACTCTGTGCGTTCAAGAGATGATTTCATGTTTGACGATACCCTCTCATGCGAAGCCAATAACGTAAACGCAAAACAACCAACGGAAATCAGAGATTCATATACAGATTTTTTTGGAGGGGAAGGCAATATTCCATGGCAGTAGAATATAGATTATTTTTGCAGTATCAATAAGTTGCAATTAGTTATTAAAATGTTTTGTAGAAATAGTAAAACTTTAAATTTACAATGAAAAAATAAATAGTAAATTTAAATAAAAAAATTTCCTTTTTTAAAAAAATCTGGCAGTTCCTTGAAATCGGCACCGTGAAACAAAATATTTCATGCCAACACTTTTGTTTTTCTATTTTATTTGAATACGCCACTGCTTGAACATCCCATAGAGCCGGTCTTCCTGGACTGGGCTCCACTAGAAGCCCCTGTCTCCTCTTTTCCCACAGACCGTGGGAAGCTGTTAACTGGGCCCGTGCCCTCGTCGACCAGTCGTCGAATGTTCTCTGCGTGGTTTGTGTTGTATTCCGCGCAGCACGGAGGCACAGCCACATCACAACGTACGACACACACCTTGCGAGACTCCGTCAGCTGCAGCCGCTCGCGGAGCCTGTGCTTCGAAATACTCCCTTTCATATGTGCTTCTGCGTCTGTTGTGAAATTGTTTGCATCAGCACGTTGTCCTGGCATACGGTATTTGACAGCCTTTATAGACGACCTCCATAAGCCTTTT
This sequence comes from Vandiemenella viatica, assembly GCA_031002005.1. Taxonomy (NCBI): domain Eukaryota; kingdom Metazoa; phylum Arthropoda; class Insecta; order Orthoptera; family Morabidae; genus Vandiemenella; species Vandiemenella viatica. Next base: position 300,163,071 of record JARYHS010011408.1, on the reverse strand, counting down.
TTCTATACTGTAAATTGCAATATGGTCTCAAAAGGCTCAACTGCTGGAATTCAGATACTCGAGTCAACAAATTTAAAAAAAAATGAAATAAAAAATATTAAAATAGGGACTGTAGTAATTATACAGCATTCTGCTACAACAACTCCACGAATATTTCCTATGCTGGTAGAAGCTCTGGACGCGAAATTTTGTTACTACTGTTTGGAAGGCTACTGAATCTTTTTCCCTCTTGATGAGGGGAAAGAAAAACTTTCAGGCCGGTGTGGTGAGACATTCAATAGCAATAACAAAAATTTTCAGGCGGGATTTCGGATCCTGCTCTGGTCGCACGTGTTCTTTGTTCCTTCCGTTCTGTTATCCTGAAAGTTACTTTAAAAAGCATTGATTTCCGTCCCATATTATCTTATGAACGGACTTAAGCCAAATAATGTGTGAATATTTTTTTCTTGCTTTACCCTTCGTTGACGTCAGTATCATTAGAGACGGGAAGGATTACGGTTATCGTCTTTTAACCATACCGGCAATTGCCTTGAAATTTAGTGGGAACCCCCCAAAAAAAAAAAAAAAAATCTGGATGGCCGACCGGAGATTCGAACCCACGTCCTCGCAAATGCGAAGCTACAGCGTTACCCCCACCATCCACGCTCGATATGTGAGAAATGATTCTTTAATGATAATGAAGTAACTTTGCAAAAAAAAAAAAAAAATCGGTTACGAAAAATGTTCCTGCACCCATATATATATTTCATTCAATGAATTTGGTGGAGGAAATTTCCTCTGCTTCCCATTGTTGTTGTTTTTACCCTGCGCAGTGTGGAAGTCAAGTTAGAGTGTGAGTGAACGAGAAGGAGAGACTGGGAGGGATACAAATATTATTGCACTCATTTCAATTTTAATGAGGCATTGTATTCAATAAATTTACATTAACTTTAAAAAATCTATTTGTCAGTTCCTAATTCCAACAGTTCCTAATTCCAACAGTTCCTAACACAAATCATTTCCGTTAATATACATTACCCCAAATATGTGCAAAATATGATTCATGGAAAAAGAAAGTTCAGTCGGACGAACTCCGAACCTGTGGATCTCCAGATCCGACTCGCTACCATCAGACATTGTAAGACGCTGGACCGTACTGGAACATAAGCCTAGGCTAAAAATCACGCTTTCTCTTACGACTAAAATAATTAGCTTGTGGAATATATATATATATATATATATATATATATATATATATATATATATTATAATTACTCGGTTTTAGATTACGTTTCGATTCACCCAAGTCTGAAAGTGATATGGTGCCATAACTCCCGATTTCAATTTTTCGGAGAGCTGTTGAGCTGAAAGTCTTTACAGTGCTCGCTTGTGGGAGGCTCCTCTATGGCTTCACCTCAGCGTATAAACACTAAACACTCTCAGCAAGACAACCAGCTAGAGTTTGGTAGAGAGCTCTACTTGTCTCTGAAAATTCCGAACAATGAAAAGAGAAAAGTCACAAATTATAAGTAAATGAGTCCCAGTCTACGACAGAATCACTGACTAGTACAGAGCGGGTTTGGCTTAGCAGCCCAAGAAAATTCTCCAAGAGAAAATTAACCTGTTGATAAAGATCAGAATTAGACTACTGCTAACGACCAGCGGTGTAAGTCAAACAACGACATTTAAGAACGTTAAAAGAAATATTTGTCAATATATTTGTTTTTTTGCCTTCTTAAGTCTCTCAACTAGTTTCATGGTATCCTCCATTCCTTCGTATCGTGCGCTAGCCGTTTCATCTCAACATACCCCTTGCAGCCCACGTCCTCAGTTATCTGCTTCATATATTTTAATCTCTTCCTCTGCAGTTCTTACTTTCGATTGTTCCCACCACTAAAAAATTAACCAATCCTGCGTGTCTCAAAATATGACCTACCAGCCTGTCTCTTCTTTCTGTAAGCTTCTTCCACAAACTTATTTCCTCACCCTTCATTTCCAAAACTCGTTCATTTCGTACTTTATCCGTCTAATTAATTTTTAGCATCCCTCAATAGCAACACATTCCAAATGCTTCAATGTTTATTATGTCTGGTTTTTCTAAAGTCCAAGCTTCGCTGCCATAAACTGCGGTACTCTACACGTAGAGTTTTAAAAAGTTCTTTCTGAGTCCTAGATCAATATTTGAAACAAATTCTATTTTTCGTGAAGGCTCTTTTGACTGCTGCTATTCTGCTTGTAACATCATCAATATTTAGAATGTTAAAATAAAGAAGGGGAAAAATTACATGTACAATTTCTGAATTTGCATCAATATAAATAATGAAAGATCTTGAAAAGCAAAGTAGTATCCGAGAATCGTATACACGAACGTAACAACCACTATAGGTCGACTACTGCCTATACAGTTTTTTTCTCACCGCGACACTATGGGACTCTGAATGTGAAGCGAGGCTAGTGTATAGGTCACCCACTCAACCCTGTCCAGCAGCCATACCCACGTATGAAGTACCTTACCGCCACCCAGCATACTGACAGACAGAACCCAGCCTCTGTCGACAGCTTCAGCTCTATAGACAGCGAATTAAAGCAAGAAGCTCTGCAACGTGGTGCAACATGGGAACCTGTAACAGTGAAACTGTGACTACACAGTGGTGAACATCCATTACATCTAAGTCATGTGAAGTCGGTGACTAGCGGCCGAGGTAGCAGGAAGCCAAGGGGTGGGAGGTGCTGCACCGATAGAAACGAGAAGTATGGCTGAATCTGTGCGGGACGCAGTATGGTGGTATAGTGTTTTTAATGTAGTTCAGAACAGTGAAAGTTCGCGGTGCTAGCAAGAGAAGACAGCACAATGAATGTTGCTTAGCACGTCGAACTTTGCCATTACAGTGTAAACACGTGAGATGCACTCAAGATATCGCAAGAGAATTTTCAACCAAAAATGTGATACCACTTATTTGCCTATTTCTGTATTGACTTTTTTGTTTCCAAAACTGAAATCCGCCTGAATGCATTCGGTTAGAGGAACCGCTTGCAGTGTAGTCTTTCTCGACCCCAAGTATGGATTCGGTTTTGGGAACGAGGGGTATCTATGTTGGACAGCTCTACAGTTAATGCCATAAGCATTGCATTTAAAAAAAATACTATTCTCCTGGTAAATAGTGTTTGAGTTAAGTTTCGTATTAGTTATACAATCGCAACCTAATTTTCTCTTTGCTTGAAAAGAGGAAGTTTATAGCGGACTTAATGTCAGATATAACTGTCCATTATGTTGTGAGTTGGTATTTTCTTCTTCTTTACCATCATTTCCAAGAATGTGTTTGTGTTTTTTAGTTTGTACGTACGTTTTATTTTGAGTAGCATTCTGTAATATCATATTGCACACTTCCCGTATTTCTGAAGCCTCCCTTTGTTCCAGTTTGTTTTACGTAAATTTTTGTCCTGGATGTGTGTTTGATGTCAGTGGTTTTTCCTTTGAAGAAACATCTTCTGTCCAGTGCTGGTGCTAATCTGGAAGAAGGAAAATATGTCGGTGAAGAGAGTCTGCAAACCGACCTGGAGGCGGAGATCAAAGGGTGCCGATTTCTCACCTGCGGCGGGCGGTACCTGTAATTAGCGGGCAGGTAATCTGCTCGTTAGTCGAGCAGTGTTAATTGCTACGCATCACGCGTGTGTGCGTACCGCACGCTCCTTACGGACTCGGGCTAATTACAGGGATCCCGTCGGTGTCGAGATGATGCAGGAAAGCGCTCTAATCGCAAACAAATTACATTTTGTTGTTCCCAGGAACCTTCAGAACTGTCAACTTTCCATTGGAATCGAGTTCGTCAGTGCGTTTGTTCTGTGTGTACCTGTTACGATCTCCTGTTGAGGGGTTTCTTGAAGGATTATGCCTAAGCTGTGACCGTTACTAATACAGTTTATACTACTTGAATCGGATCCGCGAGTTGCTAGGTTTATTTAAATCGGCCGTCAACCTTTTAATTGAACCTGTAACAGCTAACAGGTGAGAGGTTCTGCAGTCGAATATAAAGGGCAGTTCAATGAGGACTATATATTCTGAAATATTTTGTAGCCTAACTGGTATAAGTAAGGCATCTGACCTCACATCCGTTGTCTAAGATAGCAGGTAGATTCAACTCGCTCACACAACTTCGATAAAGCTTCCACCACTCTCCCACCGTTGGTGAAAACATAAGAAAATCCCTTGAGTTCATGATAATATTTGTAGTAGTTCACTATTGGACACCAAATGTTAAGACGATGTCGTTGCCTAGTATGTAAATTTTCCGCAGATGATAATAGCGATGTTCTTATGGAGACATGGCACTTTCGTCCTATACCAACCAAGTACTGTTGGAAACTGTCTCCCCAAAGGGGACGCTGGATGGCTTTTTATAGCCTTGACTGATCTATAGCTGACTCGTTATAGCACAATGATGTACTCCCGCGGGAAAATACTATTCTTTGGTGTACTAATTTTCCATAGATTTTCCCGAAATTTTAATATACTTTAGTATAAGTATTTAGAATCTTTTAAGAAATGACACATTTTCTCATACATTTACTCATTTTAGAGTTAATAATTTTTAAATGTCGCACATGGTGATGACATCACGTTGTGATACTATTACCCGTTTTTCTCCCTTTAAATGTGGAATTACTACTAAACTGTTATATTATTAATATCAATTGAATTTCGCTCTCTCATTTAAGCCTAGTTTTATCTTTCTAGCACTTTTATTTCAAAATTTTAAATTCTTTGTTTTTGAAGTATCTCCTTAAATCGAATTTTAAGAGCAAAAAGGAAAATACTATTCTTTGGTGTACTAATTTTCCATAGATTTTCCCGAAATTTTAATATACTTTAGTATAAGTATTTAGAATCTTTTAAGAAATGACACATTTTCTCATACATTTACTCATTTTAGAGTTAATAATTTTTAAATGTCGCACATGGTGATGACATCACGTTGTGATACTATTACCCGTTTTTCTCCCTTTAAATGTGGAATTACTACTAAACTGTTATATTATTAATATCAATTGAATTTCGCTCTCTCATTTAAGCCTAGTTTTATCTTTCTAGCACTTTTATTTCAAAATTTTAAATTCTTTGTTTTTGAAGTATCTCCTTAAATCGAATTTTAAGAGAAAAAAAAAAAAAAAAAAAAAAAAAAAAAAAAAAAAAAAAAAAAAAAAAAAAAAAAAAAAAACACCTTAAAATGATCGTCATTCTCTAGTTTCTTAGTGGAAATGAATGCAAGAAATTCTTTATGCCTGAAAAACAACATTATTTGAATTTTATGTCTTTTACGAAAATGGTTTAGAATCAATTTTAAAAGCGTTTTACTGTTTAGAAAATGGTTATAGAAGTTCTTTACTATACAACTTCATGAGATTGGCTCCCTTCTAAGCAAGATAATGGATGAATAACAAGGTTATGTTGTGAGCTGAAAAGTACTATTGAAAAATGATCATAAAAGTTATTTGTTATATGCATTATGAGTAATAGGCCTCCTGCTGAACGATTTAGGTCAGATAATAGATATATGACATACTGTACGTACCTCCTGTGCCGTGAATTGAGGTTACTGTAGATCAGTGTTTCCCAACGTGGGGCCCACGCCCCACAGGGGGGCAATTTGATTTTTTTAGGGGGGCAATTTAGAAATTGACTTGATACGACTTTTTGTTTCTTTTTTTAGCCCATAAAAAAATGATTGGACCAAGCAAGAAAAAAAACCGTCAATATTCAGAGGAATATTTAAAATTAGGATTCATACCCGCTGTTCATGATGGGCGGATGCCGTTTTGTCTTCTGTGTCAGCAGTGCTTGAGTAATGAATCATTGAAACGTCGTCGTCTTGAGGCGCATTTAAAGGCGAAACATAGTGCTCATATAAATTAAGATTTGAGTTACTTTAAAGCTTTAAAGGATAATTTTGAAAAAAAGGACAACTATAAAATCTCTATTGACAGCTCGAACTCTAACAAATAATCGTCATCTTGAGGCTAGCTATCAGATTTCCTTGCTCATCGCTAAAACTGGAAAAAGTCATACTATAGGAAAGAATCTAATAAAACCAAGTACATCTGCATTTCTTCAAACTGTTCTGGACAAAGATGACTCATGTAAAAGCTATGCCTCTTAGTAATAATACAGTTAGCAGAAGAATAGATGAAATGAGTGAGGATATACAAAAACAACTTGTCGAGAAGTTGAAAACAAGAAAATTCTCAGTGCAAGTGGATGAATCGACATTAAGAGACAGTGAGTCAGTATTTATGATTTATGTGAGATATGTTGATAAAGGTCTTTTTGCTGAAGAAATGTTATTTTGTAAAAGATTAGAAAGCACCACCACCTCTAAGGATATATACAATAAGTTAAAAAAACTACTTAGACGCCAATTGTATACCTTTTACCAATATATCATCTTGTGCTGCGGTTGGCACCCCTAATATGATGGGCAAGAAAAATGGCTGTTTGAAGTTAATGAAAGATGCGAATCCAGAAATTATTGTCGTACATTGTGTGATTCATAGAGAAAATCTAGTAGCAAAAAATATTTCAGCCGTTTTAAATGAAGCACTACATGCTGTAGTAAGGTGTATTAATTCAATCAAATCTAGTGCCAAATGCGAGCGCCTCTTTAAGTTATTTTGTGAAGAACAAAATGAATACTATTTGAGACTTTTACTTCATACTGAAGTTAGATGGCTGTCCAAAGGAAACTGTTTAAAAAGATTTATGGAACTGTTTGATAGTCTCAGTAATTTTTTAAGAGACAAACCCGAAATGAAGTATCTGTTTACAATCGATGGTAAAGCTTTTGTGAGTTATTTAGCAGATATCTTTGAAAAGTTGAATACATTAAATAAGCAACTACGAGGAAATAATAAAACACTTGTCGATGCAAAGGCAAAGATATTTGGTTTCATTACCAATGTAGAGTTATATCGAAAAAACCTTAACAACAAAAAATTTGAACAGTACTTTTGGCTCAAAAAATGTGAAGTTACTGATAAAGCCTTACTTATAGTTGTCAATCATTTGAACATTCTATCCAATGATTTAAAAGAAAGATTTTCTGATTTAAAACAAATTGATTTCCCAATATGGATGATGCAGCCAACATTAGTGGATTTGTCAGATATATATCAGATGTTCAGTATCAAAAATAACTTGCAGAATTGCAAAATGACGAGCCAGTTAAAACTTTATTTAATATAAAAGGTGCAATGGCATGGCTTTGTGAAGAAACTAAAATCAAATACCCAAATGCAACAGAATGTGCAAGAAAATTTCTATTACCTTTTCCATCTTCATATTTAGCCGAATCTGGACTTAGTGCAGTAAATGATTTACTGATAAAAAAAAAAGAAATCGACTGGATATAACACAACATGGAGACTTGAGATTAAAGCTTACTAATTTGGAGCTTAATATAAAATCTCTATGTAGCAAGCATCAAGCACAAGGATCACACTAAATTACCATAGTAAAATATTATTAAAAATCTTTTGAATTTGAATTTTAGTATTTCATTATATGTTTTTTTAATTTTACTTATTGTGTTTTATGACAATATTAAAGTGTTTTCTTTCAAAAACCATCCTATATGAGTTTCTTAAATAAAAAATAATTTTATTAAAAATTATGTATGGGGGGCAAAAAAAAAACAATGTTAAAAGTGGGACATGACCCAAAAAAGGTTGGGAAACACTGCTGTAGATACTTCCGCTCAACGCTGATACACAAACGAGCAGAGGTCAGAAAGAAGAATGTCGACGCCACAACTACATTGTTATTTATAAAGTAGGGATGCAACGAATCTCCGCATCCGCAATATTTATTGTGGATTTATAGCTGATGTTTTGTTTACATTGCAATATATACAATATTCTTTTCTCTTTATACGAGATTCTGCCCATCGTCTCTTAGCTAACAACAATGTGGTTGCTTTTTTCTGGCGATCTTGCAATAAAAATAACGATGAACTAAATGGTGTTATTACATAAGCGACGAATTTACAAGTTTAAACTTGCATGTAAAGTGAAACGTATTCTTCACGGTCCAAGTTACAGGACATCCGTGTAGAAGTACAATAGGATGCACTCACCCATCCACGATAGTAAAAGGAGTCCAACAAAATGTCCCAAGCAGTCCTTTCCACTTGTACTTTCTCGCGGGACACCATGTGTCATCGCACACTCGCAGGATTTTTCTTTTATTCATGATCTAACACCACAGCTTGTTGGACAGCAAGAACTCGTGTTGGTTGTTTGGGCCCTTTTCACGGACCATCAAGGCTCTTTATCGAACATCGGATGAACGTAGGTCCTACAAGTTGTACTGTGAATGGGCCGCTAGAGCGGTGGAAAGGCGGGTGGCGGGCACGGAGATGTGCGGTGGCGTGGCCTTGTGCTTGACGCTTGAATTAGTCCAGCCGCGTACTCCACAATGTTCACGTGACAATCATTGTTTTTTTAAACGCACGCGTCGTTATGTAAATAATTTAATTCACTTGTGAAATCATCCCATGTTTATGTTGTTGAAAGATGAGGCAAAAAATAAATCAGTGTGGCAGTATTATATGGAAGTAAACGTTACTTCTTAAAAATTTAGAATTTGACATGAAAATACACTTATTTTGATTTTAAGTTTATTTTCGATAAAATATTAAAATCGAAATAATTATAAATTTATTTTTCCACTTCCGCATCCGCAAAACATCCGCATCGATGACTTCTGTTACAACCCTAGTATAAAGTACTGTAGTTACTCTCGCCCGGGAACTTCTAACTTTGTTTTTATTTGAGGCAATGCGACGCAGTCACGGTAGTAACAATCTAAGCCTAGATCGTTAGGTTGCGACTGTGAACCATTCACACGTTTAGCGGCAGTTGTGTTGCAGTATTATGTACACGCTCTAGCTCTAGTTTTTTTTTGACCAAACGTGATGGGTGAGAAATTCTGGAACAGGTGGCTTTAGTTCCCTGCCAGGCGTCCATATGTAAATGGTTTCCCGAAAACACTCCAGCTGAATGCCGGCCGAATCCCTCCCCCCTACAGCGACCCTACCCCGACGTCAACGAGCTGCTAACACGAAAAACTAAATGGTAACTTGTTATTGTACCTGCAGTAATATCGATTAGGTTTTATATAGATTAGGCATCTAGCATTTTATTACCTGTGTTTGGTGTTATTAATACTCGATGTTTCAAAACCATGGAAAAGATTCAGTGGAACTGCGTTAATTTGGAAACGTAGCATTGTAGATGAACTGTACTTGGTTGAGTGGGTGACGTGCAATGCACCCTCCGCCACACACTTTTACTGAATCTCGGAGTAATCTTTTATATAAATTCCTAAGCTCACTCAGTCACCTCGATAGCTATTGGCTGGAGAACGGTGTCACGTGTCAGCCTTCACTCACAGATCAACAGCCATCAGAGATATCATTAAAGAAATGTCCACAATTGAATAGCTAAGCAACTTCTACAAAATTAATTGCCATAATACATTCATTAAGTTTGATTTTCGTTGCATATCATAATTAAAAAATCGAATGAGAAAACTAGGAAATCCTTTTCACTAACATGTCCCTGAAATCAACATAAAAAATACTCATGGTCTCTGCTGTAACCACGAATGCCAATTGTCATTCCGGCGTAGGAAAAAATTCAATTTAATTAAAACTTTCGCTAATGTTGTTGCTTGATCAAAATTTATACTTTACGGTTTATTTGCGTTTTATTTAATTTACTGACCACTTTCGTTAGTGGTCTTTGTTCATGTTCGCTGTACGTGAGTTATTAGGTTATTTAAAAAGGACAACAGACCAAATATGTTTCCGAATCGAGTATTCTGGCAATTCATTTCTTCAGTGTTGCTCAACTGTTTAATAATATGGAATGTGTATTAAGTTCTCTGGCCGTTACAGATACTATGACCATAGATTACATTATGAGTGTCTCAATAAAAACATGATGCTTTCGAAGCAATCAGGAGTTTTTAAAAATTTTCAGAGTGAAATTTAAGGGACAAATACAAGTCAAGTTTGTATTTAAGCAATTATGCAATTGCGCTATCGTCCCTGTTCGTTTTTGATACCTACCCCTGTTGATGGTTGTGATTTCTTCAAGCTCAAGCGATTTTATTCACCCTGAAATACAGGTCAAGTTTACATTTGGTCAAATCAGGTCAACCTGTCGTAATCTTTCATCCTAAAAGCTGGAACTATTCTAGATCCGTGACGATACGCAAAAAACGGTCACGGGCTTTAGTAATAACAATAAATTCAGACCTGTTGTAGTCCTTAAGAGCAAGTCACTGCCTCTTCGGATGCGAGATGCTTAGCTTGGTCTCTTCGTTTCACTGTCGCAAAAAGCACAAAACTGTCGTGGTTTTAGGTGCAGCTACCTCGCAACTGCACCCATGCCAGTCATTCGTTCAACTTCAAAATCACCGAGCGTGGTGGGAGAGCGGTTAACGCTCTGGCCTAGCATTCTGGATGACGCCGGTTCGAATCCCCGTCCGGGCATCCAGATTTTGGTTTTCCATGGTTTACCCAAATCACTCCAGGCGAATGCCGGGATGCATCCTTCAAAAAGGCCATTGCCGAGTTCCTTCCCGTTCCTTGTCCCCAGTCCCATCCCACCTCGACGTCGACAAGGCTTAAAGACATAAATAAAAAAACTTCAAAATATGTAATTTGCTTACTTTGCCACGTTGATCGTCGCAGTGTACAGTGCGCTAATTTAGTGGTTTCTGAAGATACCCGGGATGGTGGAGTGAGCGTGTCGCTCCTCAGGTGCGTGTATTGGGCTGGCCGCTGCCGCGGGGTCCACTCGTAATGGCTTCATTAGGCCTACCTTGTTAGACGCCCTGCGCGCCGACACACACCCTGACAGCACAACGGCCCATTGTCCGCCGCCCGCCAGATGACTGAGATACGGGCCCTGTGCTCACCGCCCTAACTGATTGCTCACGGAATCGAAAGTTCCCGCATCTCCCTCAGTTGTTACGCGCTTTAACCTTACCTCCACCTTGCCAAACTTTGTTTCCTTACGCTAAGCACTGTTAATTGTACTGATTGCACCTTTTTTTTAATTAGCGCTTTACGGCTTGTCGACGTTAAGATCATAGTGCCCACCCAACAATCCAATTGACCATGGAAGTGGAAGAAAATGGACAACTGCCATGTCCTAGTTCATAAGCGAGGTGATGGACGTTTGGGTCATACGGTGTACCGCAAGGCGACCCGCACTAATAGGTATCTGCACGCCATGTCGCACCATCACCCGGCAACGAAGAGAGGCGTATTAACATCACTGAACTTAAGAGCGAAGGCAGTATGTGACTCGGAAAGTCTGAAGGAAGAAATGGAGACACTTACAAAAATTTTCCGAGCCAACGCATATAGTGAATCACACATCAGAAGGGCTTTAAAATCTAAAAACCTCATGGAAGACGTCAACTTATCCCATGATACCAATGTGCCAAGAAAATTCGCCTCTCTCCCATACATTCAGGGTATCACAGACCAGATTGGGAAACTGTTAAAGCGGGTGGAGGTGCGAATAGTATATAAGGCTCACTGCAAACTTGGCCAGTCATTAACAAGGGTAAAAGACAGATTACACCCACACCAGCTTACAGGTGTTTATGAAATCCCGTACAGTTGTGGCAGTGTTTACAGGCTGTTCTGTGGCGGAGAGACTTAAGGAACATATCCGCCACTATAAATATAACAACAGCGACAAATCTGCCGTCGTTCGCCATGCTAGTAAATCCGCCCCTTCCTCGCCTCCGACGCTTTTTCTTTGAAAAAATAAAACTAAGAAAGAAAAACTGTTAGAACCATCTCGTTGGAACAGGTGTCAGAATTTGAGCGTCTAAACTACTGAAACAGTGTCCCATTCTTGGAATATGTCAGTAGATTCAAAATGACGACGTTTCAGGGCGGATTTTGGTTTAATGAATAATGGAAGCCTGTCGGAGCTTAGTCAGTTTACGCTCTCAGTCCGTATTTTATTTCCAGCAGCGTTACGGCTGTAGAAAGTCTCCACACCCCAGGGTTCCTTACATAAGCAGTCAAAACTGTAGGGAAATGCCAAATAGAAACGATTGTTTGAGGTATGCAGTGTACGACCAGAGCTGTGCAAGCTGTATTTAGAGTCAATCAACGGTTGATACGTAACATAAAATACGGGAGCTCTGGAAGTACGTGGTCGGTAAGACTCAATACGAGCCACGTATTTGATAACAGGGTTTTGTGTCGAATTGATTTGGTGCTGCCCACATTTTAAATGGTTGTTTTGCCTTTTTATTAATTCGACGGATTTTGCAACTTTGCGAGTTCCGTCTGAAAGCATTAGAAGAGGTATTCTTATTGAAATGATTATCAGCTCAACGCTGCCATCATCACTGGAAACGTTGGACGGCTATAGACTTTGGGAGAGCAGAAAATCGTATAGCAACAAATGATTTCTGGAAATTATCGAAAATCCGCGTCCTTCCGCTTGTCAATGAACAAAAATTTATGCGTGGCGTAACTGATTGCTATTTTATCAGCCTACAATGGACGAAGAAGGTAATGGGAACAGGAAGAGGAATTGTTCTGGGCGAAGAAATACATTAACAATGCGATGTTTATGAAGACATATGAGGGATTCTAGGACGTGGAGGAGGGTATGCAAGAGTTAGAAAAGAAGAAGGCACTGTCTATATATTACTTTTGGGTGAGACTGGAATATGAGTCTACTAACTAAAGCTGCAGGTAAGAAGGATAGTGAAGAGTCAAATAAACTGGCACACCTGCCTAATATCGTGTAGGGCCCCCGCGAACATGCATAAGTGCCGCAACACAACGTGGCATGGACTTCACTAAAGTCTGAAGTAGTGCTGGAGGGATTTGACACCATGCATCCGACAGTACTGTCCATAAATCCGTAATAGTACGAGGGAGTGGAGATCTCTTCTGAACAGCACGTTGCAAGGCATCGCAGATGTGCTCAATAATGTTCATGCCTGGGGAGTTTGATGGTCAGCGGAGGTGTTTAAACTCAGAAGAGTGTTTCTGGAGCCACTCTGTAGCAATTCTGGACGTTTGGGGCGTCGCATTGTCCTGCTGGAATTGCCCAAGTCCGTCGGAATGCACAATGGACATGAATGGATGCAGGTGATCAGCCAGGATGCGTACATACGTGTCATCTATCAGAGTCGTGTCTAGACGTATCAGGGGTTCCATGTCACTCCAATTGCACACGCCCCACGCAATTACAGAGCCTCCACCAGCTTGAACAGTCCTAGCTGACAAGCAGGGTCCTTGAATTCATGAGGTTGTCTCCATACCCGTACATGTCCATCCGCTAGATACAATTGGAAACGAGACTCGTTAGACCAGGCAACAAGTTTCCAATCATCAACAGTCCAGTGTCGGTGTTGACGCGCTCAGGTGAGGCGTAAAGCTTTGTGTCATGCACTCAGCAAGGGTACACGAGTGGGCCTTCGGCTCCGAAAGCCGATATCGATGATGTTTCATTGAATGGTTCGCACGCTGACACTTGTTGATGGCCCAGCATTGAAATCCGCAGCAATTTGATGAAGGGTTGCACTTCTGTTATGTTGAACGATTCTTTTCAGTCGTCGTTGGTCCCGTTCTAGCAGGATCTTTTTCCGGCTGCAGTGATATCGGAGATTTAATGTTTTATCGGATTCCCAACATTCACGGTGCACTCGTGAAATGGTAGTACGGAAATATCCCGAACTCTTCGCTACCTCGGAGATGCTGTGTCCCATCTCTCATGCGCCGACTATAACACCACGTTCAGGCTCATTTAAATCATAATAACCTGCCACTGTAGCAGCAGTAACCGATCTAACGCCTGCGCCACACACCTGTTGTCTTATATAGGCGTTGCCGACCGCAGCACCGTACTCTGTGGTTGCATACGCATGCACACACTGGTTTCTTTGCCTCTTTAGTGTATATGGACTGTGACCGACCGGGACAGAGATTCCCCAAATCTTAAACGTGAATCAGGGTCGAGGGCAACCAAAAACAAGAACGATAATTTCTGAGACGTGGGTGCTGAGATAGTAAAATTGACTTCCAGAATAAGGAATGTGAGGTACTGAGGAAGTCAAAAGAGGAAAGGGATTGTAACGAACGCGTCTTGTGACCGCTAGTTACATTAATAAACAATATGTCTTCTCTTTTTTTTTTTTTTTTTTTTTTTGAGATGGAGTATATTTTAGCTAGCTTGTGGGTGCTAAGCGGCTGGTCAGGAATGTCAGCTGGTCAGGTTCATAGAACTGGCGGGCGAGTTTTGCTGGGATGATGCGACGCTGGGAGAGGGGACTATTGTAGTGTGCTAGCCAGGTAGATTTACAGAGTGACGGGCGGGATTTTCTTTTTTTCATGTGGCACGGGATTCATTCGGTGCCGGCCGGCAAGCACGATCGGTCGATGTGCACTGTGCGTTAATGGAACTGTGCTGCCTGGAACGGGACATCAGCCACTTTGTTCGAGCGGATGTGCTCAGGCAAAGGATGTCCTGAGGAACTGTGCCACACTGTTCCGTAGCAGAGCAGAAATCTACATCCAGTGCGTGTGGCCGACATCAAAATTCGGTAATTATATATCGCCATATGAAGGACATTGTGCTAGTTACAAGTGCAAGTTCATAGCATTCCCCTGCTACGACCCTGCAGATAAGAACTCTCATACCCCGGAGAAGTGAAGTGAACAGTCAAAATGTTGAATTTGTTTACTGTTTAATTTTGTGTATTTTATATAAAATACCCTGGCTCCCACAGAGGGACAACTGATTAATTTTAACTAATTTGTTGTATATGTCATGCCAGTAATTGAAATAAAACCATTTGTGATTTCTCATATAAAGTATTCACGCAAGTTCTACCTTTCATGATCATTCAATAAAATAATAACATTAATTACGATTTTAAATCAGGTAATGAGGTCAGAACGTTACAGGATCTGATGAGTATGATAAAGAAGAGTAAATCTTGTTGCTTAGAAATTGTCTACAGAAAATGCAGGAGGAATAAAACAAATATAAAGAATAAAGGTACGAGATACTACAGACTCAGCTGAATGGAAGACGATTCTAACACAATGTTAGTGAAGCATAACAGTCTATTGGATGATACTTATTGTCGTATGCCAACTTGTAGTGATATTTTTTTCTCTCTGACAGTGTTAATGACGTGAGCATGAGAGGTGCAGTGCAGTGATAATGCTGGCAGCTGACCAAGGAAGCGATCAGGCAGGCCTGCCCTGCGCTGATGAATTAAACATGGGACCCGCCACGCCACACTCTTAACACGCTCGCGTCGGGACAATAGAACAAGCGCGGGCCAAAGTAATCCTGCCACAAGAGAAACGGCTCACAGGTTACTACTTAGAAATCAGACAGTATGTGCAAAACTTCTCGGTTATTTAAGTCGCTGTCTTATAGAAGAAAAGCAGAAAATCGTTACTGTACCGAACGATAGCATAATTAAATACGCCAATACAACTAAATGCTCAGAAGAAACGATTATGCTGAAGAGGGTGGTGAAGCATAAATTTCTTAATTGTCTTCATCTTAAAACAGTTATAATTATTTCTGCTGGTGGATAATTTTTTTACGAACTATAGCAAACAAAATAACTAGATTACTAATGTAGGCATTACAGCGTACATTGCTGTGTACAATAGAACCTGGACGATTAACTGCAGCTCTCTATCTAAGCTACATCACCTCACAAAATAAAAAAATAAAAAAGTGAGGCGCAGGGAGGGGAGCAGGAAACGAACGGATTGAGAAGCTATGTGACATTATTACAAAATCGAGTCAAATTTACAGAGAACTAGGCTGTATGAGCCCTCTTATCAGTATGGTGCCTAGAGGCGTGCATTGATTCGGTTGGGAAGGCTGTCATAAAGCCGTTGTATCCTCTCCTGAGGGAAGCTGTTGTGACTGGCCCTGGATATCCTGGATAATGGCACTGACAAGGGTCACCTTTGATCTCGAAAGCTCGGAACCGCACGAAAACATGCTTAGAATAACAAGAGATCGTAAACAAAACAGTGGTGTGTGTCATTTCCATTCAAAACGTTGCATTCTACCTCAAGTAAAATTTTAATAGGGAGTAATAAAGTAACAAAATATTAATACCACACGAAGGAAATTACACTAATTCAGTGTATCATTACATTTACATTCAACAGTGCCAAAGTTTCTCTGCTTAAAATACTTAATATAGCGCAAAACAAGCATACACAGCAGTACCAAACACCTGATAGTGCTTGTATTAGTCCTCAAAGTGCATATGCCGGATTTCTATGAAGTGGTTAAAAAAAGACAACAATGTGCTCATCTTACTAAAGCCACGTTATCACATTTCAAATCACTTTCGATTCACGCAGTCCAATATCAAAAGCCACACTAATTACATTTTTCAAATGATGATGTTGCTATGTCAATGTCATAACATGGGTTTTCACAACCATATTGCAACATAGGCTTATACGTAGGAGCAGCAATTGATCGTAGATCACAGACTGAAGTTTCATGGTGAAATAACGATCATGTATCTTCACTTGTAGTATGGCACATTGTAGTCTTACAAAATCAGTAATCCTTCTCATATACAGCTTATATTGTCCAAAGAAGAAAACATCAAGGGGTTGGCAATATTTTGTTGTTTTCGGTGGCAATATCTTCAGCATAACATCTTTGTTTGGTAAAGTTGCATCTAGAAGGGTACGATCTGTATACCTGACCAGTAATCACTCAACAATAGGCTCTTTTAAATTGTTACATGTTCGCCAAGGACTTAAGTTACAAAACGCGTCATGTGTTGTTTAGTAATTTTTCCACTTTTGCATGCCTCCACATGAATGTTTCGTGGGCAGGATGTTTCAAATTTCTTTGAAACATATGGATCGAAACTGCCTTGCGTTTCTTGAAAACAGATGTACAGCTAATGGCGCTAGCAGACAAGTGCAGAGTTATGCATGGAAATGACACACACCACCGTTTTGTTTGTGTTTGCTTGTTATTCTAAGCATGATTTCATGTGGTTCCAAGTGTTCGAGGTCAAAGGTATCTCTAGTGAGACGGAGTTGACGTTCGAGCTGCTCCCATACGTATTCTATCGGATACGGATCGTACTATCTTGCTGTTCACGGATGTATGGACATGTATGGACGAGCATTGTTCACGATACTGTCACATGTGGTAATATAATAGGGCACGTGATGTCTGTGACGTTCCCTCGATCACTGCTAACCGTGTCCTGAAGTACTACCAGACGACTCCCCTCAGCATGACGCCAGGAGGAGCACAGTGGAAGAGTGGGACCTGTCCCCAGGCCACCACTATAGTCGCCGACGACGGTCATCCGAACCCAATGAAACCACCCCAGAGCAGACACAGCCGTTTGTGTTGTGGTGTTGATGGCAGCCTACCATGGGACAGTAATTATTTAGTCCCGCTACTCACAGTATCCGACCAATGGTGCGAAATGACACAGAATGCACTATGGCGTCGTATTCGGGAGGACACCGGTTCGAATCCCCGTCCGGGCATCCAAATCTGGATTTTCCATGACTTCCAAAAAACACTCCAGGCGAATTGCGTGATGCTTCAGGGGGTACATTGCTTGTTCTCGGATAGCGGTGCAGATGCTAAGGGGGTATGATGTGATTACTGCACAATACGGCAGTCCTCCGTTGAGTATGCCCGCCCACACGTTCCCACGCGGTCCAACAACGGACCACTGTCACATCCACAAATCAGGATGTGACGTCACTTGACAGGTGCTGATAGCGACGTCTCTCATCTTCTTGTCCCTCACAGTGATCATTCAGCACCTGGCGTTGTTCACGCTCCATTAGGTTTGGCCTCAGCACTAAACACCAACAATACTAATAATTTACACACCCGCCGGCGCAGTGTGTGTGTGTGTGTGCGAAGATACATTGACACCCGACCATACGTTCTGGAGGCTTCAGTTTTTTTTAGTGGCAAGTGTGTCATTAAAAGAAAAATGCAGCTACAGACAGACGTCACTTCAAAAAAAAAAAAAAAAAATAGAAATGATGTATGCAGAAATGCTTTACCTTATTCTTCTAGTCCAAACTTTAACGTGGAGAAGTTAGAAATGTAAATTTTACCTTAATACCTTTTCTTCTCTTAGTTATTACCTTAGATTCAGTTTTCATATTTGTGTCCGAAAGTTTTTTGTTTACTTATATTAAAACGAAATGTAATGTATAAAATATAAGAAATTAAAACTTCATGACAAAATATCTGTAACGTCCCAGTAAGGGCGTACCAAGAAGCAGTTGTCACTTTGGTGAGAAAATTGGTGCAGAATTTCCTGAGGATATACCTTTAGAGAAAATGTATATATCAAAAGAATAATAAAACTCACTTTTGAAACAATGTCCCCTGAAATTTATGGTATGCCATAGTGTCGGCATTACATCTAAAGACATCTTTGATGTCAACCATAGCATCCGCAGCTATAAATGTAAAATCGCTGTCAGGTTTTCGTGATATCGTACGAATACATTTATTCTTATGCTGTTATAACGAATGCAATGCAGTGGATAAAGTTTTCATCGATTCTATTGCAATATATTTGCTTTGAAACAACGTTAGCTACGAAAATTCTTCACTCTAGTCCAGACTGCATGCCACCTAACCGCCAATACACGGCCGCCCAAAAATCAAGCAAGCTGAGGTTATAAATGAAAACTAAATTCCTCGTGCCCTATGCTGAAACAAAGTGCGGGATTCTTAATTCTGGTCCAGGATGCAAATCAACCTAGCCAACTGTGTCGTCTTGGTGTGGGGATTTGGAAACGCGCGAATTGAGATGGAATGCATTACAGCGGCAGCTTCACATGTGGATATTAATCGTTTATCTTGTCACAGTCAGGGAAAGTCTCGAACCCCTTTTATTAGAATTTTTAACAGGCGATGCAATTCCAACATTATTAGCAACTCCTATTGTTGCGAAGTGAAATTTCTAAAAATAAATATATTATTAAAATAAATTCAGTTATATTTAATATTCTGCGTGTGCATGTACTTACCGATAAGATAAATTCGTCTGTTAAGGTCCTAATTTAATGAGAAAAATCTGGAATTTACAAATATAAATAAAAATATTCTTCCTAATTTCAGTAATAAGAAGAATTTGTGGCTTTTGTCAAATTTTCCCGGTGTGAAAACAATTTTTGCTTTAAATGTTTTTATTGCGCCTATCATAAAAAAAACTTGTTAATCCTTCAAAGAAAACAGGCTATTGTTTTGGTGAATTTTCGTAAAAATTATTCTGTAATGCTTTAAACAGCATATAAAGGGAAATGAAGTGCTCAGAAAATAAAAATATTGTCGGATAGTGGGGATGGAACACACGACCTTTCGTATACGGATGCCATTAATCCACGCGAATATTTGACAGCTTAATGTTTAAGGCTTCTCTACGTATTTAGACCAGTTTAAACTTTCACAGTGTCTGGCGTTGGATTTCTGCCCACCAGGGTTATTAGGGTGAGATACCTCAAACGTAATACTAGAAATCCACATTGATCGTTCCGTGAAGGCCTCTCCTTATTAGTTATGTATTTCTTCAAGCGCAAATGTATTTAATACAGTAAATTAAATATTAGTTATGCTTGTTGCGTTTGATTCACATGATACGTTTATTTTAAAGTAATACGTTGCAGAAAACTAAAGAATTAAATGAGCGAAGTCAAAAAATGAAACAGAATCCAAAGAGTAGCAGTGTGATCTTTTGTCAGTATTTGATGAAAGGAGTGATCTGTGGCCCATCTTTCACACACTTCCAAATAATTTCAAGTTATTGCACCGTTCCTCCATCCATTTAAGTCACAAGCAATTTTCGCAGATTTTAATCTGGATCATAAGCTCTCAAAATCTGAAAACACCATTCAAAGTACTGCGGCTGTTTTTGAGTGATTCCATTTCAAAGCCTCAAACACACTCCGTTCACTTACAGATTTATAATAGCATAGATGAGGATGCAATGGAAGAGATGAAAAACCAATTGAAGGGAGATGAAAATACCATGTACTGGACACAAGCCATTTGGTGATTTTACTTTTTAAATAAGTTTATACCTTACAAGATAACTAAAAATAATATAAAAATGTTTCTGAGAAGACATGTGGCTGGCCTGAAGACTGTTTGACGCTTTGATTAGTGCATTAAGTTCCTTAAGTCTTTGATGTGAATGGAAAGAAACGAAGCTTAAAAATTCGTCTTGATGATACGCGGTACTGAAAGTCATCTAGAGAATAAACATAAAATTTTTGTATTGAGATGTTTTGTGTTTCAAGATGTTTTGGAATATGCGTGTGTGCAAATTGTAGCTTAAAACATAATATATCTAGCGGGGTTCGTTCTCCACGTAATATTCCACTTACAGCCGATACGTTTCACGTGTGCTGTTAGAAATTTTTATTTTCCGATGTTTGCCATATTTTAAACCCCTATCGACGCATATAGGATGAATTAATACGATACATTGGTGATGGTGAACAGATCGTTGGATGCTAGCGTTTAATCTATCAGGGATTTCCTTCAGAGTGGGCTTACATTCTGGCAGCAGATTCTTACAATCTTGGTCAGTATCCATATCACAAGACGATAATCACATTCACCCAGGTACGTACGAAGTATTTTTTTTATTAATATTTAATCGTTTTGCCCACTAAGGAGCGCGTGGAACCAGTAATTTGCGTTGTCCTTCTTATTATTCTTGTAGTTCTTTTTATCTTCCCAAAACATCCTCATCCTTTCGCTGTGGGCTTGACGTCTCTCTTGTATCTATGCATTTCTGAGTTTCAGATATTTTGCTGTCGGGATCTTTGGGGTAAATTTATGTGAAGCGATTAATTGTCTGTATATAAACTGAGTGTAAATGTCAGTACCTTTAAGCTGACTTCTGCGAGGTCCTTCTGGGTTTCTATAAACCAGCGTGCTTCGGTTTGTCGGGGTCCGTTGACGATGTGGAAGATTTTCTCGGTTAGTGCCATGCGATCCTCACACACCGATACGGCCTTGTCTTGGAAGTTAGCACGATCCCTGCGAGTTAGACTGTTTGCTATGCGAGACGGGATTCGGCAGTAAGTTAATTAAACATGTCTGCAAACGGATTCACAAAATGCAGCAAACACTGCGGCGTCACGGCATTTCTCGGTTCGGTTGGGATCAAGCTTCTCAAAAGTGAAATTCACACTTGGCGGACTTGAAACGCGGTGAATATAATGTGAAAGCACTTTTCACTGTGTACACACCTCGTGTGTCAGATTGCTTGCCGGCCTCAGTGGTGCTCCTGTAGTCAACTCACCCGCCGTACACAGTGTTTGCACAGGTAGACGTCCTACGTCGACACAGGACACATATAATAGATTCACTTACGAGATTATTCTCGCACTCATAAAACACTAAATTATGCTGTTTTTTAATATTATAAGCAATAATTGGTGAAAGTTGTAACATTTCAGTTCAGACTCGTATACATTCGACTAATACTTTGGTAATTTTTTATATTTATTTTCGAAGAACCGTACACAATCTCGTCCTTGCACTTTGTATTCCAGTATCAATCCCGTATTGCATTCCCCTTCGTCTTAGCTTCCAGTGTAAAAATTAAAATACTTTTCCTAAATGAAATGAATTATACAGCAGAACCTCTTTCACTTTGAGGTCAGGTGTGTTACTGCTCTGTAATGTTAATTTTTATTATTATTATTGTGGAAGGACTCTGGACTTTAGACGCTACTTGACATTTCATCCTCCATAAAGCTGACAATGTTTGGTTTTCCTTGTGTATGTTTGTTCATATTTGTTCTTAGCACTATGTACTGGCGATGACTTTGAAGTTTTTAAGATTCTGTGCTAACAACTTAATCACCGTTAAATTTCCTAACAGCATTCTGCGCGGATTGTATTAGATTGCTTTACTTTCTTGAGGACGCATTTGGAACTTATTTATCTTCTGTGTCCGTGAAAAATTTGTCCTGGAGAACAGAGAGCAAAAAGTATGATTTCTTATATACCGACGATTGAGTCTGCTTATGTGCACTTTGGGAATTGGAGGGAACAGTGCGTATTGTATTTACGTTCCACTTAAAGGCACTTCCATCACATATCCGCGTAAACAAAAAGTTAAAAGCATCCTTCGGATTTTATGTACAATCTAAATTTAATAATTTGAATATATATATTATAGTAGTAAATAATAATAATATGAATATAATATTATGACTCAAATTATGTTTTTAAATCAGAAAGCTGTTTTGGAATTATTGATTACTAGAAAATTTAAGAATCTGTATACGATTTAATCTGCATGCTCCTGAATACATACTATTATTTGTGAATTTTTTCTGCTTAGTCATATTTTATAAATGCGTCTTCGTCAGAGTTATACTTTTCCACAAATTTTTGTTGTCAGTATTTTAAACTATTCGTATCATAACGATTGATAAAATCTGGAACGGCTAATATTAATATCCTTAAAAGACTGCCTAGACTTTCGCGGTTGTTTTTTATATTATCTTGGCTGTACAGGTAGGTGGAACCGCTCCAGTTTTTTGAAAAATATCGTTTCACCCACGATTCAGTGGCTGTATCAGGGGAATGCCATTCGTGTGGCCAGAAGACAGGACGCACCATCAAGGAAAGACTGAGTGAACAAATGAGATATTTGAAAATTAACTAAGGTAGCAAATCAGCTGCAACACAACATTTGGTATTTCACTCAATGACACCAGTGCTCTTACTCAAGATGGTCGCCAATCGGGAGACAGAAAGACAGTAGAAACAAATAAATAAAAAAAATGATAATATAACGCGGACAGTGGGCTACAGCATTATCAGATATTGTCATCACTCTCAGAAAAAGACAGGACGTGAGGCCACGCTGGCGACGGAAACTTAAGTAATTCCAAATGGTTAGTACTCGCTTCGGTAGCCACTCATAACTGGCGTCGGGCCCAGGCCTGGCAATCCTCTAGTGAAAGCCACTGAATGGTAGCTGAAGCGATATGCTTCAAAAAATCGACGCAGTGTAACCCGGACAGTTCGTCATCCTCTTTATGGACATATGATTAACAATTTGTTAATATTTCCCGTAATTAATGCAATTAAATATAATGGCTTGTAGTGGGAGTTGTTAAATAATTCTAGTTTATAGTCCAACAGGTCAATTTGATTAACAATTCAAACAAGACAGAGTAATAAGTAATGAGACTGATTTTGTGTAGTCGCTTGAACTCCTTAAAGTACGCGCTAACGGGGTGGAACTGGTGGTGAAGAGCCTTAGGAATGAACTGAGTCCTGGCTGAGTCGCCTCCCAGTTCTGGGAAGATCAGGATAGCCAGGAAACCAAAAACAGTCTGCACATCGCGTCAACGTTCAACATGCAGTGAAGTTTGGAGCAATTTTAGGTCATCAAATTTTGTGCCAAAGTTGACTAATCCACTACGAACACAAACAAAATGTTAACAGGCATAATACTCTGCTCTGCGGTCAACGCGTTCAAACGTGGTCTGCAACTCGTGGAAGATGAGAAACGCTTCAGGAGGTCACCGACTTCAAAAAGTGACGAAGAAGTGACTAACGTGAAGGCTGTGCTTGACTGTGACAGAAGCGTAAATGTAGGTGTGAAGTCGATGAAAACAGTCGCTCGAGCGAGTCCGTCTGTGGCGACTTCACCACGACACTCACTCGCCGCTGTGGCTGAGGGGCACGTCTCCAAAGATCAAGACGGTTCTGAAAAATCAAAGGTCCGGAGATCCAAGCGACTGGGACGCCACTCTCAGAGGACGTTCCGGAGGAGAACTTAAAAAATTGCTTGGAACAGAGACAGAACCGCTGGAAGCGATGTGTGGTGCTCGAGATGCCTATTTCGAAGTCTATTAATGGCAAAATGTTTAATAAATCGATTTTAATCAAACCAGACACTACTTTTTGGATACACCCTTCATTTCCCAGCATAAATAAAATTAATTAGACATTGAATTACAGATAGTTAAACAGTTAACATTAACATGAGACCTGTTAACTCGAGCATTCTAAATTTAACTGTTGATAAATGTGTAAGGGTTGATTATTCTTTGACAAGTGAAAGTTCGTTTTTGTACAGAACAAAAGATTATCTCATCTCGGCAGATCTCTCTGCAGAGCCGCTTTGGGTGAATCAGAGGATAAACACGACGCAGCGAACAAGACGTCGATAACTTCCCTTTCTTTCTTGTGATTAGACACCATGCCGAAGTCGCTATCAAGGCACACCGGAAGAAACTAATCCCTTCTAAATGCCAGTGTGTCGTCAATAGACTATCTCAATCACCCTGGCAAACTGTGAGAGGGAAAGTGTTTACAAGAAGCTGTACGCCTCACGTCACCGATTTCTTTCGCTGTGTCACTGAAGCTGTTATAACTCTACTATTTACAACAAGATGGGAAATATTCAACTCCTTAATTTTTGCTTATCTCGCATAGTATTTTATTAAAGTAAATTTTTCCCACACTCGATAATGCTTTCTAGCGAAACAAGGAATACTCAAAATTTCCAACAACCCGAAATGCAAAAAGCTATTATAACTCTACTATTTACAATAAGATGGGAAATATTCGATTCCTTAATTTCTCCCTATCTTGCATAGTATATTATTAAAGTAAAGTTTATCACACTTGATAATGCTTCCTACTGAAACAAGGAATATTCAAAATTTCCAACAACCCGAAATACAGCAAGCTATGAAAATATATGTGCAAAGATCCTATCAGATGCAACCAATGGATTTTCCCTATTAAACACATGAAGCACCTACAATATTTTTCGTCTTACATCTTACACTGTTACGATCTCACACATTCTCCAATGCAAATGCAACATTTGCTTTACAGAGCCTGTCCCAAACATGACATTTTTTCTTTTGCTGTCATCAGTCTCTCGGCTGGTTTGATGCAATCCTCCATCCCTTCCTATCTTGCGCCAACCTTTTCACCTCAGAATACCGCTTGCAACCCACGTCCTCTATTATCTGTTTCATATATTCTAATCTATCTCTTCCTCTGCAGTTCTTACCTTCTACTGATTCCTCCACTAACAAGTTAATCAATCCTGCATGTCTCAAAATATTACCTTCCATCTTGTCTCTTCTTTCTGTAAGCTTCTTCCACAAACTTCTTTCCTTGCTCATCATTCCCAGAGCTCGTTCATTTCTTACTTTGTCTGTCCACTTAATGTTCAGCATCCTTCTATAGCACCACATTTCAAATGCTTCAATTTTCCTTCTTTCTGGTATTCCTAAGGTCCATGCTTCGCTACTGTAAAGTTCTTTCTCAGTCCTATATCAATATTTGAAACTAAAAGATTTTTTTTTCATGAATGCTCTTTTCGCTACTTCTGTTCTGCTTTTAACATCATTCCTGCTTCGTCCATCGGTTGTAATCTTACTTCCCAACTAGCAAAATTCACTAACTTCTGCTATCGCATTCGATCCTATTTTTATATTTAATCTACTTATTGGTATAGTTCTCATACATTTAATCACTTTTGTCTTACTTTGTTTTACATTCACTCAAAAATCTTCCTTCAGTATTTTGTTCATGATATTAACTAACTTCAATATCTTCAGCCTGTTCTGCTAACAAGACAATGTCATCAGTAAATCGTAGCATACTGATTTTTTTTTCTCCTTGAACACTTATGCCACATGGAAATTTTTCTTTTACTTTCTTTATTGCTTCCTCTACATACAAGTTGAATATTAACGGGGATAGTCTACAACCTTGTCTCACACCATTTTTAACTGCTTCGTGTCTCTCATGATTCTCTACTTTTATTATAGCCACTTGGTTCTTATATACTTCATAAATTATTCTTATATTTCGATATTTTAGACTTCTATAAAATTTTGAACATTTTATCCCATCTAACATTATGAAAAGCTTGTTCTAAGTCAACAAACGCCATAAAAGTATCTTTGTTTTTCTTGATCCGCCCTTAAAGTATTAATCTTAAAGCTATAATTGCTTCCATTTTACTGCGATTTTTCCTAAACCCAAACTGATCTTCACCTACTATCTCTTCCACTACCCTTTCCATTCTTCTGTACATTAGTCTGGTCAGTAATTTTAAAGCATGCAATGTTAGACTAATGGTGCGATAATCTTCTCAGTTTTTGGCTTGTGCTATCTTCGGTAGTGTGAAGATGATATTTTTTATTCAAATCAGTTGGAATTTCTCCTGTTTCATAACTTTTTGATATCAGTTTGAGTAATCTTCTGATCTCTTCTTCTCGTAGGGATTTCAGAAGTTCTCCAGGGATCTCATCAATTCCAACTGCCTTATTTTCTTTCAAGTCATTCGCAGCTCTATTAAATTTTGTCTTCAAAAGGATCCCCTAAGTCATCAATCCAGACATTGCCTTCCTTTTCCATTACGCTATTGTTCAAGTCGTCCCCAGTTTCTCAAGGTATTCCTTCCATCGGGTTGCACTATCGTCTGAGCTTAAAATAGGTTGTTTCCCATTGGCAGCTTTAATGTTTACACCTCTTTTCTTCATCTGTCCAAAATTTTGTTTAATTTTCCTACATGCAACATCTACTTTACCCATAACAATTCCCTTTTCCACTGCTTCATACTTTTCTTGTAACCATTTTTCTTTTGCTACCGAGCGTTGTGAGTGAGCGGTTAACGCTCTGGCCTCGCATTCGGGAGGACGCCGGTACGAATCCCCGTCCGGACATCCAGATTTGGGTTTTCCATGGTTTCCCCATATCACTCCAGGTGAATGCCGGGATGCTTCCTTCAAAAGGCCATGGCCGAATTCCTTCCCGCTTCTTTTCCATGATCGCATCCCGCCTCTAATGACTTCTTCCTGCTTCATCCTGAGCATTTTTGTGCCTTTTCGTCTGATCCATCAGCTGCAAAATTTCTTCTGTGATCCAAGGTTTTCGGGCGGATTGTTCCCTAAAGCCTAATGTTTCTTTACCAGCTTCCACTATTTCGGTGTTTAATGCATTCCATTCGTCCTCGGTTGAACTCCTTTCAGAGTTACTTCTTAGACCCACGTTCACCATTTCTGCAAACTTTTCTCTCGTGTTTGATTTTTTCAGTTTATTCACTTCCAATCTGTTCTGATTGTATTGCTTGTTTAATCTCTTGAATTTCAGCCTGCAATTCATAACTATCACGTTATGGTCAGAGTCTTTGTCTACTCCTGGGTATCTTTTACAGTCTAGATCTTGATTCCTGAATCTCTGTTTGACCATGATATAATCTAGCTGATATCTGCCTGTATCACCTGGACGTTTCCAGGTGTATATCCTTCTTGCATTGTTCTTAAATAGTGTATTAAACGACTAGTTTATATCTTTCACAAAATTCTAACAACCAGCTTTCTCACTCATTACTTCCACCTAGACCATAACTTCCTACAGTATTCTCTTCTTTTCCCACTACCGCATTCCAATCACCTATGACTTCACTTATTGGATTAATTCTTCAATTTCGGTATATATTTTTTCTATTTATTCATCATCTTCCTGTGACGTTGGCATATACACTTTTACTAATGTGGTTGGGACGGACTTAGTTTCTAACCTCATCAAAATAATCCTGTCACTAAACTGTTCATAATAACTCACCCGTTTCCCTACTTTCTTGTTCATTACAAATCCTACAACAGTGACTCCATTGACAGCTTGTGTGCTAATTATCCTGTGTTCCCCAAACCAGAAATCCTGTGCATCCTTCCATTTAATCTCACTAATCCCAATAAAATCTAACTTAAGTCGTTCCATCTCCCTTTTTAAGTTTTCTAACCTACCTGCCCTATTCAGACTTTTAACATTCCACGCTCCGACTCGTAGAATGTTTACTGTCCATTCTGATGACTCTTCCCTGAGTAGTCCCCACCCGGAGATCCGATTGAGGGACTATTTACCTCCGGAATATTTTACCCAGGAAGAAGCCATCATATTAAATGCAGCTTAAGAGGATTACATGTCCTCGGGATACCTTTTGGGTGTTTAATGCAGTGGTTTGCCTTCTGCTTCCCCATGCCGTTGATCATTTTTGATTCATCCGCCTTTAGGGGCCGTTTCCAACCCCAAGGGCAAGAGGGTGCCCTGAACTGTTCCCCGCTCTTCCGCCCTTCTTTCGGAGGCCGTTGGCAAGCAGTGGGTGATTCCTTATACCGGGAATCTTTCAGTCGCCAGAGCATCGTCCGTTCAAACGGGGAGTATCAAGTTAAGGAGAGGTTGAAATTTGGTTGAAAGTGGGTAATGTAGTCTCTCGCAAACCTTTACACCCTTAAAGTATCCTCAATTAAACCTGTTAATACTCTTTCATCAACCCGCAGGATTCTAGGAATGGACTCGTTGATGTTGGTAGCTTCTCCATCGTTCCAGTGTTGTTGAGAATGTGAAATGAAAACCCAGTTTCTGCTATTCAATTAATTTGTCCATTGTTTCCGTAAATGCTGTCGACCATGTCGGGTCACTGGACGTGAGGTTTAGAAACACGGCTACACTAACGTCATATAGGCATGCCGTACCGATCTGAGATCTGCACAATGCAGCAACTACATTGTCGTTGGGTTTGCTGTTGGGTGCTCTGTTATGCTACCTCTCAGTTGGGCTGGAGGGCGCCAGAATTTGATGCGAATATTCAAGCCTTTCAGTCAAATACGTGTCCGTGCTTCACGTGTATCTCTGTAGACTGCACAGGAGCGGCCAATGGTCTGGGGCATCCTCCTCCTCTTCAGTTTGCAACGCAGCGAAAGGCGGATGTATTTTCACGCTGGTACAGAACACAACGAGGAACTAACAAAGAGAGCGCAACCTCATGTACTGCCACAGCACAATCCTAGCAGACGCAACGACAAAGTAGTTGGTGCAGTGTGCACACCTCAGCTCGGTACGGCATGCCTCTATGACGTTAGTGTAGTCGTGTTTTTAAACACACAGAACGACGCCTTTATCTGGAGGAATATTATAAAACAAACAAATGAGATGCTGTTTCAAATTTTGAAATGGATTTTCTTTATCAGTTTGTTTGTTAAAAGACTGTCCAACTGAAGGGAAGAGCGATAAGGGAACATAGATGAACAGTTAAATCTTTTAAGCAGATAACTGGAGACAAATATTGTATTTGGAGGAGTGGATAAAAACAATTAGCTCGGGGTTGGAAGTAGTAGATGTTTTGCCTCTCGCCTTATGTAAGGGATGCTTTACCACAAGAAATTGTAGTTTTTACTATGCGTAATCTAGCAGTTAAATCACAGAGGCATTGACTCAAATAAGTAAAATAACTTTTTCTCTACCACTGTAAAAAGAATGTAGTCCGTTGGGACATTGAGTGAATTGCCTTAGTTGCGTAAGCACGGCGCGGTGGTAATGGCCGCGAGTGATTCCTGCCGCAGCTCGTAATGACACCGCCCTTACCAAGACTTCTCTTGCACACCTCCAAATGGTTCAGTCGTCATCAAATACGAGTTAAAACCTAGTAGAAATCGATTTTAAATTATAGTATCTTTTCCCAGCTAGTTTTACAGAGAGACAGAAAGCGTTGGGAACGATACTCTAAAAACAAACCAAACACGATGTTGTCCTCCGCAAATGATCCGATAACAGTAACTATTTACGTTCAGAGAGTCAAGAATGTTTTCATTGTTTGTGTTGGTTCATGGCTTCAGGGATGCTGTTTGAGACCAGCCAACTGCTTCTCATGGAAACAGGTCGTATACAGCTGAAATCAGCCACGAGACCGACAGTTCCCTCACAGCAGTCCTCCTGTCTCACCAGCTGGGGCACCACAAATACATAAAGCTCCACTTTTTTTTTTTTTTTTTTTTTTTTTTTAATACTTAGGTCAATATCCTTAGCTGCTATACTAATGTTGGGTTTTTATTCTCCGTCTAGTGCAGCTATCAAATGAAAAAACTTTGTTATGGCCTATGCATTTCGGTTTATTAGACCATCATCAGTGCCCTAGAACAAGTTATGTACAATCTTTTGATGTGCAGCATAATGTTTATCTAAATAAAGGTATAAATTTTGTTATAACCTCAAGAACAATAACAACAACTAAGCTTGTTTCAGAAGTTATTTTCAAAAATCAGACGTGTGAAAATTATGTTTCTTGGTGAAAATTGTTCAGTGAGTGAGAAACTTCAAGGGGAGAAACTGATATGGAACAATTGCATACATTAATGTAATATAGAAAAAACTGTAAGTAAAATAAGCTATAATAATATTTAATAACAAAATTTATACCTTTATTTAGATAAACATTATGCTGCACTTCAAAAAATTGTACATAACTTTTTGTAGGGCACTGATGATGGTCTAATAAACCGAAATGCATAGGCCATAACAAAGTTTTTTTCATTTGATAGCTGCACTAGACGGAGAATAAAAACCCAACATAAAGCACCGTCCACATTAGCTCCCGCATTTTCTTCACCGCGTCATCAGTTTGTCGGAATCCGCCCCCATTAATAATTCATACCGTCCCGTCATTGTACATGTTGCTAACGTGATTCATTGAATAAGGCGGTGATCGATTTCCTCCAATTCTCTGACCATGCTAATAAACCGTTGTCTAACTGCCGCAATCACTGGATAAAAAAAAAAAGAACTCCCGAAAGTTTTTGTTTACAAAGTAGATTGTTTAATAGTGGAGCTCCGATGATCTGCAGCACTGTAATTGTTCTGTGTAGGCAAGAACTTCCTTCTTTTTTTATGGTGTGAGCTCGCCAACCAGCC
The DNA here is from genome assembly GCA_031002005.1 of Vandiemenella viatica. NCBI lineage: Eukaryota > Metazoa > Arthropoda > Insecta > Orthoptera > Morabidae > Vandiemenella > Vandiemenella viatica. The sequence continues at coordinate 300,132,246 of JARYHS010011408.1, read as the reverse complement.
CACGCAGCTTTCCTGTTTGACTAGTCTACTGGAGTGACGGCACAGGCTGGACGCGACCTGGTAGCGTGGGCCTCACGTCCCCAGGATCGCCGCTTCGAGTCCCGCCGAGAGCAAGGGTGGTTCCAATCAAGTGTTAAGTCCGTCCCGTGTTGTACCCACCGAAAGCGATAATGACGATAATATAGTACGTTCGCAGTTGAAGTAACAGAGACACCCCTGTAGATGGCCAAATGGCATTATTTCTTTGCAGTTACACGATGAAGTTAATTTGCGATACTTTGACGGAAGCTCGCTCGGAACCCAGTGGGACGCGCAGATGTTTCACCGCGGCCCTCCATTACACAGTTCCTCTCCCCTTCTCGCTCTTCCTGGGCGCTCTCCATCCCCCTCTGCCGGAATCGCTCCCGTGGCCGGGCGGAATTAATTTAACTACCACTGCTGCAGATTGCCGGAAAAAAACCACCCGAGATTTTATGAGCTTATTAAAAATTAGTAACTTGTTTATGAAACACGAGTTTTTTGTTTGTGGATGTGAGCGCGGAAATTAATTAAAAGCGCGTCGCGACTTGGTTTTATTTCCCAAAGTAAACGACAGCCGTTTAATATTATTATAGATCACAAATCGGCTGAGCCTTTTTTCCCCTCTGTTGGGAGTGCTTTGTTTTTGTCATCGCTCGGCGTCGGTCGCGATGTATACAATAGCACGATCGGCCGACTATGCGCCCATTACTTTCCGCCACGGCACTTGTGACGCGGTGCTGATTTTCACTCCGTCCATGTTGCACCGTTCAGGCTCAAGTTTTACAGCGATTGATTTAGGCTCAAATTGCTGCAAGTCTATATAAGCTCAGTGTTACTGACGACCCTTAATAGCAGAATTTGTGGATGTAACCAATAACAATACACTGTTTAGCTGATGCCGGGAAAACAACTTTTAATACTATCGCCTCACACAACCTATTGCTGCTTCCCTAACGGCATGAAACCATAATTTTAATGACTCTTTACTCCAAGGTAATCAATTTTTATTTTATTTTAAAAAAAATGCTTAACGTCTCTTAACAGCGAGGTCTTTCGAGACGGGAAAGGATGGGGGGCAAGGAATGGGAAGGAATTCGGCCATGGCCTTTCGAAGGAAGCATCCCGACATTTACCTGGAGTGATTTGGGAAACCATGGAAAACCCAAATCTGGATGCCCGGATGGGGATTCGAAGAAGGTAATCAAGAAAAATCTTCTGTATTCAGTACAATTCGTTTAAGTGATATGACAAATTTCTTTCTTTTAATTTGAGTTTTTTTTTAGACATTATAAGTTAAAATAAATCATTTTCTCACTTTTGTTTTTCGTCAGGATCACTCCTACGTATAGGTTGTCAGGAGCCATGATCGCAGTGGCTTACACGCCACGTTTGTGTGAATTACATTACTTCCAACACGGTACGCTCGTTGCTCAACAAATGAGACACTTTAGCAGTCATTTCCTCGGATTAGGCAGTGTTACCATGTTTCAAATTTATTTGATAATTTTAGTAATCTCTAAATTTAAATCTGAATGCCAGTCTAAATTAATAGAGGTAACTGATTGGAGTGATTAAAAAGCTGCTGAATCGAAAACCTACTGACATCCACCGTCGTCGAAGAGATCCATATTAGAGGCGATGCTCCAGATGATTAGTGTCATCCATTAAACCATATGTTCGTATTTCGGTTCTTTCATAACGATGAGTATCTCCTTAACCACTTTACAACAGCACCTTCAGTGGATTCTTAGCACTGGCCTCACGAAGCACACTTTAGATTGAGGACTCAAGAAGCCAGACGACGCTATAGCAGTTGTATGCGGAGGCTGGACAACAACTGACATCACGTTTTCGGACATATCACTGTTTTCAGAAATTTTGGAGGCAATAAACATATGCCTACGTAAAAATCGCGGTACATAGCAATGAAAGCGTGTAAAAAACAAGGGCTTTGGAGACAGCAGAGAGAATGCGTTTGACAGAATGAACTGCTGTTGGCTGCTAAATTAATATAATTTAGAAATTCACTGATGTTCCAGGATGTCTTTCTTTTGAGTTCTTATTTGCTTCTCATTTACACCAAATAAGAATACAGTTGTTTGTTTTCTCGTAGCATTTTCTCTTTTTTTTTTTTTTTTTTTTTTTTTAGATATTAATAGGTGTTATGCTCTAGCCTTCTTGCCAGTGTCTACTTTTGCCTGCTACATTCTGATCGTTTACCAGGAGAGAACAACAATAACATTATAACGGATAAACTGCAGTGTATAAAATAATTCAGGATTTCCGTATACAGGTTGTACTATTTAGCGGAGTGTAGTGTGTCGGGCAGCCCTTTACTTATGGCGCCCCGACTCGGCGGTCATTTTCGCCGAGAAACTGCCGGAGGTAATAGAGTGCGGCGCGGCGCGGACGACAGAGCGTCGACATCCCACTCCCACGACACGGGAACTCTCCAGCTCAACCCTGAGACTGGGATTGTTTAACTCTATGGTTCGGGAGACTTTAAATCATTACTCATCAACCGCGGGTGGTCGCCGCAAGTATAAGGTGTGGCTGGATGGTCTATTTGATGTTCTGCGTGTGGCACCATACATCAACTTCTCCCGCCTTCTCGGGGGGACAGAGTGATTACTTAATTTCAGATAATTGATGTGAACAGATGTGCTATGGTGCCTTCGAACGGTAGTCGTAGACTTGTGCAGTGTGAAGTGGTATCGGATGAAACGATAACACTTTGTGATTATATATATAAATCGTTTTCTGTGTCTGATACGTCTGAGAAATACGTGTCAAAATCGATGCTATCACTATAGTTACATGCTGTAACTCCCAATCACCCAAGAGACCCACACGCGAGCCTGCGTGCATCATCCACGTGTGTTACACAATACGAAGCAAGCGAAAACTCCTGTCCACGATTCAGTCTTTACCTACTCGTCTACGAACATAGCCGTTCTTAATTATTATTTTCTTTACTTATGGCTTTACGCTTCGTCGATTTCGAGGTCATTAGACGTGGGATGGGACTGGGGGCAAGGAAAGGAAAGGAATTCGATCATTGCCTTTTTGAAGGAAGCATCCCGGCATTCGCTTAGAGTGATTTGGAGAAACCATGGAAAACCCAAATTTTGATGCGCGAACGGGGATTCCAACCGGCGTCCTCCCGAATGTGAGTCCAGAGCGTTAACCGCTCACCCACCACGCTCGGTCTTAATCAAATATTCCACTTACTTTTTCTGGATTCTAGCTGCTTTCATCGATGTTTTACTTTCGGCGTTTCGGCACCTAACTTGGTGTCTTCATCAGGGCTGTTTAGAAGTGAAGTATCACTTCTGATGCTTGTCGCACCACTCCGTAGTTGGGAGCCGAAACGTCGGGAGTAAAACATCGATCAAAGCAGTATGAGTCCCGGAAAAGTAAGTGGAATGTTTAAACAATATGACGCCTGATAAAAGAGTAAATCATTGTATAGCCGTTGTTATTTCTTTTGATGTGAATTTTCTTTTATTTCGGTCCGTATGGGCTCGCTTGCGAAACTACACGTAACGGAAACATGTGACACTGATATGCTTATATCTTTGCATCGTACTACCGAATCTGGTGGTGAATGGTAGCACTCGGGGCTGGCATTCGAGAAGATCCAGGTTATCTAGATTGCATTCCTGAAATCAGTCCAAGCAAATGCGTTCAGAAGGTCTGGTTCCTTCCTGTTCCTTGTCCACTTCCTTATCTCACCTCTAATGAACTCAACGACGTTTACAACGCATTAAGCCAGAAAAAAAAGCAACCGCACCACCCCGGCGCTTTAGTTTGATATGATCGTGTGGATGAAACACGTCATTACTGGAAGATCGCCGTATCGCGTGAGCAGCCGACGCTATGCACGACGCAATCCCTCGCACGAGGTGTTCACAGAGGCGTACATCGCCAGAACATTGTCGACCGGAGCATCGAACTCAAACCGATGGTCATCAGGATCTGAGAGGCTTACAAAAGGGTAATATGTTGCAGAAGTTTGACGGCTGATTCGCCACGGCACCCCACGCTCGACACGCATGCTCCATTTTTTTTAACTGCTTTACGTCTCTCAACAGCGAGGTCTTTAGAGACGGGAAAGGATGGGGGCAAGGAATGGGAAGGAATTCGTCCATGGGCTTTTGAAGGATGTATCCCGGCATTTGCCTGGAGTGATTTGGGAAACCATGGAAAACCCAAATCTGGATGCCCGGACGGGGATTCGAACCGCCGTCCTCCCGAATGCGAGGCCAGAACGCTATCAGTTACACCACCACGCTCGGTTGCAGGCTCCAGAAATCGCTTAAAGACATTCGGCCAGCGAGACAGAGGGATACCCGTGCTCGCCCACCCCTTTCTACCAGGTTCCCGTAGTGAGAATGCGGTGCCGTCAATAGTCCGTCACCAGCCGAGCACCACAGGCGCTACACAGACGTTCACATCCTCGAGTTCGGACACAAATGCAATCTACGTGACCGACTGTGGTTCCACAAAGATACGAACCCAGTAACTGCAGGCGTGGCGCTATTTTCAGGAGAGGATACAGTCCACTGCTTGGACCAGCAGCAGCAATGGGCGCCGGTTCTCTCTGTGACGCATCAATCTGGGGAAGAAGTTAGCTCTCAAGACAGAAAATCTGGTGAGCGTGTGATGTATGGTAACGGTTGGAATCTCGGCCTGACTGTAGGATTGACTGGAATTTTGTAGAAGTGTTGTGCTGCCATATAAACCGTCGGCTCTGCGTGTTCTCGAATTTCATGCACTCTACTCGGTGAGTGTTCACCTTCCCTCGATGTTTTCATCAGTCACAACATCCGATCGACCATTACGACTTACACAATCAATATGATCTGTGCCACCTTGTAATGCACACCTATTCAAAATACTTTGATCAATAATTTGATTGCCTTTCACAGCCTTTTGCCAGTTCGCATTGTTTTATAGGTGTGTACATAGCAAGCACACACGATTTTATGTCGATAGATAGTGACAAAGATTAAGAGACCTGAATAGAAAGTAGACAGACATGTTTGTGATTACTCAGTATTGTTGTAACATGGTAACTCGCGCCGTCCTAAAACACTTGATAGTCAAATGACCTGCATTTATGTCTTGCCTGACCATAGGACCCACCAAGTGCCCGCGACTGTGTCTACCAGCGCGCGAGACTTGAGGAGTGCTGACAGGTGCCTGCTGATCACTATCAGCACCCGTTCACGTCCCTCTCCATCTGATGCGTAACTTATCGAGTGGCTCCAACTACATATCTGGCTGCTCGCCACTCGCTGCTCCTTGCAGGCTGATTAGGTGTTCAGGTTGTACGGCGTTAGACTGACCGACTGCGGTATCGACCACGGAGTTCGATGTGGCCCAGCGACCTGAGCGTCCACTCAGAGCGTAGTTCAATCTCTGAGTAGTGAAGTCGGACGGAGCGTGGTTACTGCAGGTCGTGCAAGCGCACGGCCATCTCTTCATTATCTCAGTGTCTCAGTCGGTGAATTTCACTACTTCTATTGTCTCCTGTACGCATAAAATGTGGCATGTGTGTTGATTGCATAGATCTTGTAGCAAATCTTCTTTGGCTGATGACATGCCTTCAATTTTAATAGAGACAATCTTTAACTGTGGCCCTGATAAGGGCTCTAGCATTGATGTTTCTGGTACTCGTCATCCCACACCAAACAGGTGGATATAGCCTAAAGTAACACCTGTAGACTAGTGACAGGCTGCTTAAATGCTACCCCGGTTGACAGGCTTTATCGGCTTGTTGGGATTGCACCACTCGTTATCCGGAGAGAAGTGGCTGCGAACAAGGAGAGGACCAAAGTAGAACCGGAAAGTGCTCATCCACTGCACGGCCATACACCACCAGCCCAGAGACTCAAGTCCAGGAAAAGCTTCCTGAGAACATCGCGGGAACTAATTGGGTCACCTGAAAAGGCCAAAGTTCAGTTGTGGAAAATGAAGGTCCCTAACATCTCGGGACCACTGACAGTTGCAGAGCACCTGGTCATGCAGAGGACTGGAACGTCTGGCGGTCCTAAATCGATTGCGAACAGGAATGGTCAGGTCCACGGAAAATCAAGTCAAATGGGGTTATGCTGATGCTACCAGTAATAAGTGCGAATGTGGTGAGGACCAAACGATGAATCATATGCTCGAGTGCCCTCTGTGCCTATCATCCTGCAACAAAGATGACCTGTTTCGAGCAACACCGAATGCGCTTGAGGTTGCGAAGTACTGGACGAATTGTGTTTAAAGTTGTTAATTTTTAACTGTATTCTTGATGTTTTGGATTCGAGAATAACAGTAACTGTTCTCAGTACTATAAAGCAAGTGCTAACAGGTAAATTGTACATTGCAGCAAAGATTCGTCACTTCCACAGGACAAATCGCGGTATTTTTATTTGCTGACTCAAAAGGGACAACTTCATTCTCATGGGGAAACCCCCTTGCTACTGTCATTTAAAAGTCAGTTCATAAACACTGCGGAAACTTCCGGATGTTCAGTGCCGATCGATATATTCGCGGCGATTAGACAGAATATAAAACAGTAAATCAAATGTTTATCGTGGAATAAGGATAAATGACGCCGACAGACCGTGTCGTCAAGGGAAGTGTCTTCTCAGTGTTTCGACTGGATTGATATGATCTTCATATCAAGCTATATTCAGTTTTTCCCCGTCTACAAATTATTCCCCCGAATGTAAAATGCAGTATCCGGAGAACACTCCGTCCTTTGTATTTTCACCTAAATTGTACCTGCACTTACCAGTGAGGTGGAATGCGCTGCGACTTGTGGCACCCAACACCTACTTGAACATTACTTGTAATCTCTAAACGTCAAGTAGCATTCGACTTGGGTTTTGTTTTCACCTGCTTTTTTTCTAATCGTTACATCCTCTTAATTTACAGCATCCTTTATTTCCGGTGGCTCGCGTTTTCATATTTTTTGTTGACCTGTCGTACGTACTTTTTTTAAAAACAAATAATTCTAGTTTGGAACCAGCCTCTATAGCCCTTCGCTCTCTCAAAGCGCTAATATTATAAATGCATCTCGTTTCATCTTAATGAGGTGATACAGATATGTGTTGTTACTTGCAAATAGAAACACCTCCCCAAAATCCCTCGCCCGCTTGTTGTCTTTCCTGATCGATCCTCAACATTTAATTTTCTGTTTTGTCCGTCTAATACTCGAGTAGCGCGTTAAATCAAAGCCTTCCTAGTTGAGATGCAGGTTTTTACAGTTTCCCAACAAGATGAACTAGTCGAGAATTTCATGGAAGACGTATTTTATGAAAGCGAACGTAATAGATTGATTAACTTCAAAATAAAATCTCTTCCAGCAGGTCACAGTTGGAAAGCAATGCCCGAGGCATAATTTTCACTTGTCCTCTTGTTTAAAGTTGCTTTACGCTTTTTACTGCCACGCTCATAAATGTATACCAATACGTGGATCGATCTGAAAACGTATTAATTACAGCAGCTGCAAGGGAGCGCATAAGTCTGGTCTTAGGCGCCTTCGCGATGCTCTATCAAACGGTTGCACGATTGACGTCACAGGATAGTTATGAGATATTAGAAAGTCGAGAATGGCTGAGCTTACGTTACGTTTATAGCCTAGCCAGCAGATGGCACGATTCTAGTGCCTCACTCACTACTGGCGGAAGGAGATATCCTGTAAGAGGTATCGAAGGCTTGAAGGAAACGCAATCAGGTAGAGATTAAATCTGATTTAACAGCCGTTGCTCTTCGAAACAAATCGCAACTGAAGAGAGCAGATCAAATATACCGTGTCAAACTTGAAGCATCCGTGCAGAGAAGGCTTTATGGACGAGTGAAGGCGCGTGTCGATTTGAAATATACTTACCTGATGTGCAGCTACAACATTTGAGTCAAATTGTAACCTACTGAACTTCCAGCGCATGACCAAATATGTTAATTAATTTTAGCTTGTACCAATGTAATTTCCAAGTCACTAAATTCAACTATAGCTTGTATCGCCATAAAAAAAACGTACTGGATTTATAAGACCAGTTTTGAATAGATTCATGCACCGCATAGAACGCACGAGTGAAATCTGTTTTGTGAGCTGTTTCTTCAACTGATGTCATCTGGCAGGCGACCTGCTCCCCTGCTGATTATATAATGACAGACACTCGGGAACGGCACACGACCAGCAGAGGAGGTCACGTCAGTTTTTCGCTAATATTCCCCTCTGAAAAAAGTCCTAGAATTTTTCTTTGCTCTCTTTTCCCACAACTACCGGTTTGGTCGTCTGTCGAGAGAATATTAATTTAAGGTAATGCAAGAGACGTGTCGTCGCTGTGGGAACACCTTTATTGTCACCTGCCGGCAGGGCCCCTATGCGCGACGCAGCTGCTGATGCAGACGTGCGCCAGCCTCGCCTGCAGCAGCTCCACCCTGGGCTCGCTGTCCACCCTCGTCTTGCGGATCACCCTGGGTGGCTGGTAGTCGGCCATGTACGTGGACACCATCCCACTGTCGGGCTCGCCCAGGCTGTCGCAGCTGCAGCAGGGCACGTTGGTGTCCCTCCACGGCGGCCTCGGCTTGATCCTCTGGGGGGCGGCAGCCAGCCCCGTGCGAGACCGCACCACCGGGCCCCCGGGGCCCCTCGCGGGCCCCCCTGCATCGCGCGTCGCCGACCTCCTCTTCACTGCAGCCCGAACCTGAAAATAACATCACTTAATACTCAACTACAGTCATACTCAACTTGACTTCCTTTATATAGCTATATATACATGGTTGAGCGGACAAGGCTCACAGCTGGCAGGTGATGAGGCCTCTATGACTGGATCGCCACCCATAAACACTATAATACAATATCGAGGTGCTCCAACCAGGCCACTGCCTATGGAGTAGCCAAATTTTCATTCTCAAGGCTTCCAGGAAAGGCACGCAATGGGCAATCCTGCACAATGGGTGATACAGTTTGTAAAACCTCACCGCAGTCGCAGTACGGAGAATCTGCCCAACCCCAGCTGTGGAGAGTTGAAACAGTTCTTCCCGTACCACATCTAATACGGTTTAATTTACACCAAATTGACTGCGGTAAGTTGAATCCTGGTACTTTTCAGCAGGGATTGCTACTTTGCACTATGCCCTGTGGTGTTGACGATGCCCATTCCGCTGTCCACCTGTCTGTAGGGCTGAAGGAGTTACATGTTAGACTCACAGCACGGTTTGAACAGCAATGGCAGCATCCTTAGAGTCATTGGTTAGGATTGCGATGTCACCTGCCAAAGACAGGCTCCTGATTTCTATCTTTCGTGTTCCTGCTCAATGGTGACTGGTCTGATTCCAATTTAGTTCAGTAGAAGTTCCCAAGTTCTGATGACTTTTTCGAGCACCACATTGAACAGAATGGGTGAGAGGCCATCTCCTTGTGATCTTGAAACTCCGGGACTGTTCCCCTCTGAATTTTACTTCGGAAGAGGTGTCTGAGAGTTTTTTCGATGTGTGTGCGTGTTTTATAATCTACACCATGCTCTAGCAGCACTGTGAACAGTGTTTGGCGGTCAATCGAATCGTAACCCTTCTTGAAGTCCATGAATATTACAGTTACGTTCATACTTCTCACATGTTTTAATTGGAGAATTGTTTTTAGATAAAAGATCTGGTCGCTGCAAGAGCGACTTCGCCGGTTCACCATTCGTGTGGCTACACTGATTCTCCACACTGTCCTGTAGAATACTAGAAGGGACTTTGCAGGCTACCCATAACAGCGATATTCCCCGATAGTCGTTGACATCACCTCAGACTCCTTTTTTGTGCAGTGGATGTATTAGTGCAGTCCTCAATTCGATGGGCATCCTTTCGGTGTCCCAGCAGTCAGTCAGGATTCGGTGTATGGCCTCTGCGATAGTACTTCTGTAATGATACCATCTTCTCTAGGTGCCTCATTATTCCTGAGGCGTTTGAGGGTAGCAGTGACTTGCTACATACTAGGTGGTTCAGATTGGGATTGACATGCATTGTATCTCCCACAGGTAATCTTTCCTTGGGCTCTTGGCAATTGAATAACTGGTCGAAGTAGTTGGCCGAAGTCCCACTTTCCCATGGTTGCACGTATTATCTTCCCTTCTTGATTCTTGAAGTGAATGCATGGTAGATTACTCCCTAAGAGCTCCTCTTTGTATGCCCTGTAGACATTTCTAGTGTTGTACAACCTGAATTCTTCATCCAATTTTTCCAACCTCGAAAGATCATAAGATCTCTTCACACGCCTAATGGTTTTAGCCGACTGTCTTCGTACCTTTGCGGGATCTTCCGAGACCTCTTTTTGCTTAGTTGAGTTCCACTTCGTCCAGGCTGTGGCTCGCTCGTCTACTACACGGTCACACTCGGTATTCCACCACCTGAGTCGTCGCTTCCTTCGTGGTTGTCCGAGTATTTTCATGGTTTCATATACTGCGGACTTCAGTTGGTTCCAGTCATTCATTTCGCTTTGCAAGGTGTCAGTTGCAAAGTGCTCCGTATTTTCATGGAGGAACTAATCTGATTGGAGCCGTATTAGAAGATACCTTTCGCTTGGGCACTAATCTAATCTTGATTTGAGTGAAGAAATGATGAGAGTTAATGTTCCAACCTTTTAGAACTCTCACGTTCGTGATGTCTTTCCTATTTTTTGCTCTGATTGCGACGTGGTGTATTTGAAATGAACCAATAGCCGGGTCCGGTGACTGCCAGGTGGTCTGGTACCTCTGTTTTCTGTGGACATGATGCTCCTTTGATGCACCTTACACAGTTCTATTACGCGTTTGCCGTTGGTGTTTGTGCGTTTATGTACTATATAAAGTCCCAAAACGTCTCTGTACCTTCTTTCTTTCCCAAGTTGGGCATTGACGTGGTGGCGGGGATCTTGCCGATCTCACCTTTGAGCATCTGACAGAATATTTGAGTCTTCTCAGGGTTAATCTTGCTGTCATCACCAGATGTGGAAAAAAGGAAACAACAGGTGATAGCACAGATAGGCGTTCTCTGGATGATAGGCAATCGATGATGGAGTTTACTTAATTTCGTCTAAGTAATGATAATATTACTATACCACTTTCTAAAAATGAAAACACACCCCATAAATGTTAACATCGCTTGAAAATTATGTGACAAGTGATGACATGTGAATTATTACAACTGCAGACTAATTACAAAGTTGTAAGTCAGGAAAAATTGCAGCTTCTCTCACGAGTAAAAAACAATGAGCAATGAGAGAATTATAATCTGAAGAGAGTAGGCAATGTCGGAATAACAAACACCTTTCACTTTTTGAAGGAAATATTATATGGATTCCTCGATCACTCTACAAGGCACACAGTTGTCTACTTTCTGAGATGGATGGTACCTTAAAGTGATTCCACGGAGAACTCCAATTCGCGATCATCATACAGTTGTATTCACCACGCGAGAATCTGTATCAAGTCATGGTCGTTATCTCAAATGTATGATTGAATAAGTACATATCCCAAGATTCTGCCAAATTATGATTTTTACTATCTCATTTCACTTATGGGAAAATTTTCGGGAACTTAAGAAAATATTCCAACAGCATTTTGTCAAGTCTGGGGAGTTTTTATCATTTTGTCTTGATATAACTGAATTATCCCGGTGAGCAAGAGTCCTGCTACTTCTAGAATCTCGTGGACTGCTGCAGTCGATGCTAACTTATAATCCGTTCGATCGCTACAGGATCTCGTTGCGTGGCTTGCAGCTACCCCATGTAACAGTTGGACAGGCGAAGAAAGAACTTAAAGAGGCCATATTCCAAAGTGACCCATAAACGGCAGAAGTCATGATCCAATATGTATTTTTCACGTTTTGGAATCTAAAGAGGAAACTAGGGATACGTAGCGACTTCTCTTAACATAGCGTCGACACAATTATTGCCTTTCAGTATTGTCTCTGAATCACGGGTAGAGAGACTCTCGGACACTTTCGTTGTTGTTAAAGTAGATGACGCGATTTTTACTCTTCTGCTAGGAAGCTGTCAAATGGCTGAAATTTCACTCACTTTGCACTGATCTCAGAACATCAACGGTAGCAATAATAGGGTTCAGGAAGACACAGATACACCAAAAATAGCATCCACAGATGGAATATCGCAAATTGAAGACAATTTAAGGCCATTCGCGAAAATTTTCAAGAGTGTCAGTGCACGAGTGATAAGATCTGTCTCAAAGTCTAAACACATCTCGTCCAAAAGCCCCAAAATGGCAGTAGTGAACAAGATGAGGCAGGAAATCAATATATACGACAGTATTCAATTACTGGTGAATCAGAAAAAGCATATTCCTATAGAAATAGTGGTTACAAGTCCGTATTGATGGAAATTGAGTGTACATCCTTCAACAGTAATTTTGTAGCGTAGGCGCCAATCACCCACCACAATTTTTACAATCCTGTAAATATTGTGAATTAGTGTGAAAATCGTGCAAGTTTATGAAAAATGCATAAAGTCGCTAAAAATCACGAAAATTGCTAAAAACCACGCAAATTGTGCAATTCACCAAAAAAGAATTAGAAAACCACGGAAAAAATGTAAATTATGTGTTTTGTTTGTAGCAAAAGTATTCAGAAAATCCTGAAGAGACACAAACATTGCGGTACCATTGTGAGACAGTGGATTTAGGGATGGGGACTACACATCTCTTCATCATAAAGCTCAGTATTATCCGTACGACTAATTCATCTTCCAACCTGACCACATGCACCCTCATGACTACATCCCAGCGGGCAAAACAACTGTAGGTTGGTGAACTGTATAGTCGAAGTTGTTCGCTATTTCTTTTTGACATATTGTCTGTTTCGATAGAAATGGCAGTCTGCGGAGTCTAGAGATATATGAGACATGTGAATTAGAGGGCGGGAACTTCTCATGTTTAAATCATAGACTGCAGTGTTAACAGAACGTACGTACAAGTAGAAGCCGACATCAACACATCGACACGGAAGGCAGTCTGTATTTAAAGCGGATGACACACACACAAACGTGAAGAAAAAACGCGTAAAAAGCATACACAAAAGTCAGAATAGCAGAGACAATTATCACGCAAGGACAATGAGCAAGGGAGATAAGCAGCACAAATTGGATTCCGTCCTCACCAACATTCATTGAAGTTTACGTGCATAGCACACCACTGTACATAACTCGATCTGTGAGAAACGTTTGTCAGCCCCCACGGTCCCTTCATGGAATCTAATGTCTTAACCGCTAGAGTATGTTTAAGTGAGTATCTGTAGAGTGTGAAAAAGCCAGACTCAGACTCAATAATAAACACACATACACACAACAGACAGATATCATCTCATAAAATATCGAGGCTCAACTATATGGAAACCACACAGACATGTAAAATCTCTTAACGCCAGCCAGCATCGTGACGTCTTCCGTCGGTAACACACCGGCTATCATTACCACAATGAAGACATATACGGCAAGTAATCCTCATCAACTAGGAGCTCGTTATTAACGCCATCTTTTCAAATCCTCCAAATTGCTACAAAATATGAGGGAATTGAAAAATAATACTTCCATGAATACATTAAACAATCTCCGTGCAAGAGAACATTCAAAGAACCGTGTAAGTATTTTTTTGACAGGCAGAGGGTGTCATTAATCTTCCCTACAACCAAATACTTAAACTCGGGTAATTAAAAAAAAAATTTTTGCAGAAGAATGTTAATTTTAGTCAGTAAATGGAAAAACCATGTACCACAACCAACACCGTGATCACAGAAGCCAGTGCTTTGGTTTTATGATGTCAGTTTTATTTAGTAGGAAAGAACAGCACAGTAAATTGTTATGTTAAACTGTACTTACCCCCGGGAGCAGCTTTCATTCTGTATTGGGCATAACGTAGCTACTTGAAATCATTTTTTGCAAGCTGTTTTATGGTGAACTAATGAACTGTAATTATGATCATTTTAGAACAGATTCTCTAAACATATTTTTCAAAAATTGGCGCGTTATAAATGATTTTTACATTCAGGACCCTAAAAGGGTTGCATTAACTATTTAATAGTTCATATATCATTTTTTTTATCCACTAACTGTATCCTACATTACTGAGTTTCTCGTTGGGCATCGATACAAAAATTTCGAACCTCAGTTTGGAATTACGTCGGTTGCTGGTGAAGAATCAGGTTCTCTGTATTATTTCTGACCAATGGCGAATTTTTCGAATGGTGTAATACATATGTTTTGAAACTACCCTATTTTTAAAACACGCTATTTTGTATATGTTCGACGTAAAATGTCAACTTCCTAAAATTAACAGTTGAGAGGAAAAGTTTTGTCGACCATTTGATATGTAATAACAAAAAAGTAATATTACACAAGTCGTGAAAATAATTTAAAAATAAAAAAATTACTTCAGTGTGATGAAGCTAGTTGACTGCTCCCCTGTTCCGATACACGTATGTTTAAATAACAAATACGTATGTGACTAACGCCATTTCAGTGCCGGTCAGAATACGTAATTTCGCTTTAAGCGCAGCGTCCAGCCTTCTTTCCCGAGTGTCTACACTTGCCGGTTTATTATTTATGACACGACAACTTATTACTCTAGCTGAGAGTGCTGCACACCGTAGTCGACCGTGTTGAGTGATTGCCGTGCGCTATCAGTCTGTTGCTAAGGTAGTTGCTCACGGTAACAGGATTTTCTCGTGTGCCTTGTACCCAACGCCCACAGCGCTATAAACCGTTCTCTGGCGGCCAAAAATAGAACTGAATAATGTTCCGGAGGTTCGCCTAAATGGGATAATACATAGCAATGCCCCGGATACGTCGGGGATCCCGGTGGGCCCCTCATTGTTATATAAGTTATTTTGGGCACTAATTGAGGAAATAATAAATAATTGCACCATAAATCTGACAGGAAACCCACTTGTCTTACCTAATTATCTTTAGGCTGGCAATAAAATTTAATGACCCCATAAATATGATAAGGGTTACCTAATTCTTATTGGGTCTCACCCGCGTAGAATAATAACATATAAAATTCTTTGGTTCATACCCGCGTCCCCTGATTAGCATATAATGTAATAAAATTAATGATCCCACAAATCTGTCTAAACACAGTCCAGCGAACCAACTCCATAAGAGATGATGTTAAGATGTGATCCAGAATCTCTGTTGTCCTACTACTTACTTTGCTCCTGGAGTTGCTGGGAGGCGGCGAGCTTACCCACCGGTCGACATTCTCCTGGGCTGGGACGACAGTCTTCCTGTAGGATCCGCTGAAACAAACAACGTACTGCTTACTAAAACCTCACACACATACTCAAAAGTCGGAAAAGCACAGTGGCAATTTGCGGACTATTCTTGATGCCTCCCCATGATCTAGGAAGATTATTTTTGTTGAAGTTGTCATTTTTTCTATTCGCTGATCGGGCAATGAAGTCACTGACATTGAATGTCGCCACCCCGTGTGCGATGTGGACAGAGGAGGGTTATATCAGTCCCGATGATCGGCAGTCGTCTTTCACACTCCATCCGCACGACGGAACACTACTTGCTACTGCGAGTTTCTGGATCCGTTTATACAGACCCACGACTCAGTGTGGTGAACTTGTCATTGATGCTCTCCGTCGTGCTTCTGGGCTTCGTTATGTCAGGGCGAAATCAGATGTACTCAGATTTACTGAACTGAGAATTCGCGAATATATATTCAGCGTGACAGATACATGTTTAATATTGTTTAACCAACGTAAACTAGATCTTAAATCTCTGGTTCCATCTTCGTTTCTCTTATTATCGTACGATAAACCTTGTCAGAGTAACGATTGTTCAAAAAACATTTGACTACTACTTCAATGAACATAAAAATAACAGTTGCTCTGTTAACTTTGTTCTCATATGTATCATTTTGTTCAGTGCCGCCTGTGTTGTGGACCTGGCTTGTTCTGTTAATCTACAGTGACTGTTTCTGCTAATTCTGTTTTTATTTTATTGTTTTTTTGAATTTTTTTTATATATATATATATTTTTTTTTTTTTTGATGATGGCAAGTTTAAGTGAATAACGTGCAGCTGTGAAATTTTGTTATCTACTCAGTAAACAGTAAAAATGCTGCGTAAACTGTTTTAATGTTGAAAACAGCTTACAAAGATGACGCTATGGGAAATACTGAAATGTACCAGTGGTTCGCTCGGTTTAAAAATGGCGACATGTCGATTGATGACAAACCTCGTTCTGGACGTCCATCAACTGTCCGATTCGACTAAAATGTTGAAAAATTTCGAGAGCTTGTGCTCTCAGACAGTCGATAAGCAATTGATCAACTGTCGAAGATTAATGGGCTATCTTGGAATTCGATTCAGCGTATTTTAACGGAAGATTTGGAAATGAAAAGGGTTGCTGAACTTGCTGCCAAGTTTGTTCTTCGGGCTCCCACTGACAATCAAAAAGAAGGTCTAGTTGAAACATGTAGGGCTTTGAAATCAATCCAGATTTTCTGTCAGTGGTGATGAGTCATAGTGCTATAGTTAAGGCCCAGTAACAAATCAACAGTCAAGTCATTGTCACCAATTCCAAAAAAATGTCGTCAACTCAAACATCAAAACAATGCTCTTTTTGTTCGCCCACATCAGACCGTCAATCAAACCCTTTATTTGGAAGTTTTAAGAAGATTACACAACAGTGTTCGTCAGAATGTCCCAAATTGTGGCAGACAGGAGACTGGTTCTTTCACCACGACAATGCACCTGCACACACAGCTGTCTCTGTTAGGCAGTTTTTGGCTAAAAATAATTTGTTCCGCTGCCACACGCACCTTACTCGCCTGACCTGGCTCCATGCGACTTTTTTTCATTTCCACTCATGAAATGGCACATGAAAGGACACCGATTTGACAACATTAAAGAGATCAAGAAAAAACGAGGGAGGAGCAATCAACCATTCCTAAAGATGACTACAGATAATGTTTCGAACAGTGGAAGCACGGGTGGGACAAATGTATTAGTTGTAATGGAGAGTAGTTTGAAGGGGATAAGGTTGTTTTGTAAAAACTTTAAAAATATATAGTTTTTAAAAATAATTCCGGTTTTTTTGTGGTAACCCTCTCGTAATTGCTTCGAGCCTGGCAGCCGGATCAGCAACTACGTTATTAAGGAGCTAAGAGAGTCAGTCTATTCTGTTGCTTACCCTAGTCGGAACCCGGCGATTCTCGGTTCGAGTTGACGATGTTGTACTTGTCTGCGCTCGTCCACTCGCTGGTGGGCAGAGGCGAGTCTTCCCAGTGTCCATAGTCCTCTTGATCGCGGCTGGAACTGGGGAAAACATGTTCACCCGTGGGCGACGGGTTCTCAGTAGCAGACCTGCTGGATAAACGGGTTGGCTGGCTGTCGATACTGTGCCCACTGAAGAAAGCTGGCTGCTGGGAAGACGACTCACCAGGACGGCCGTTAGTGGGAGGTGACGGAACAGTATGGAGGTGAGAATTTGACAGTGTCTGCGTTCCTTGTGTGGCACAGTGCTGCCCTCGTGGCTGGAGTCGGAGGGGGCCTCTTCAGTGTCGAACTGGAAAGCAGTGTTACAGACGTCCCTGCAGTATCCGGGTTCGCCGTTGCACCAATCACATCCCTCGGTTTGGATGGTCACCATGTGAAATGCTGGCCGACACGTTCTCTGAGAACCGCCCTGCGCTCTCTGGACGAACTTCATGACTGTCGACGTCGTCGGCGCCACGTCGACCTGCACAGCTCTGTCGTGGAACGTCTTCCCCGCCGGTGCTGTCGGGGGCAGGTTAGCGGAGCGAGGGGCTTCGTGTTCAGCAGCCCAGTTGTCGTCCACTCCGGCTGTGGACGCAGTCAACTCGTTGTTGTAACACTGGCAGCAGCTCTCCTTGGACGAGGCTTCCTCCGCGTCGTACGTCTGCACGAGCGTCGACGATACGTCCGCGACACACGTCTGTGCGGGCGTCGACGTCGTGTTGGGAGGACACGAAGTGCACTGCGAATGACACGTCTGGACGTGCGTCGATATTATTGCCGGCGCAGTGGTCTGAATGCACTTTGACGTCGTGGGGGATCCACTTCCCACTTGAACGCCGATGTCGACGCTGTACTCTTCGTTACGATCCATCTCAACTTTTCCGCTGAACTGGATTTTCGTCGTAGAAGAGCCACTCCGTTTTTCTGCAACTGTTGGCAGCGAGTTTGCGTCAACAGTCTGCAACAGAAACGAAAAAATGCTAGATCGGCCATTGTTGGTAGATACCCCAATAAACGAAAAAAGTGAGACTTTATAATAAATGTTGCATTTTAAGTCACAGTTCGATTCTGAATTTTACTATTTGGTCGGATTTAATCACCGACACAGACATATCGACTGAAGCTGTTGTTCATGCAAGGGATTTGCAAACTTAAGTTGATTATTTTTAATCTGGTGTTGTAACGAACGCGTCTTATGACCGTTAGTTACATTAATAAACTATATGTTTATTTATTTTTTAATGGAGAATATTTTAGTTAGCTTGTGGGTGCTAAGCGGCTGGTCAGGAATGTCAGCTCTCCAGGTTCCTAGAACTGGCGGGTGAGTTTTGCTGGGGTGATGCGACGTTGGGAGAGGGGAGTATTGTATTGTGCTAGTCAGGTAGATTTACAGAGTGACCGAGAGGAATTTCTGTTTTCATGTGGCACGGAGGAACATTCGGTGCCGGCCGGCAAGCACGATCGGTCGATGTGCACTGTCTGTGCGTTAATTCAACTGTGCTGCCTGGAACGGGACATCAGCCACTTTGTTCGAGCGGATGTGCTCAGGCAAAGGATGTCCTGAGGAACTGTGTCCACTGTTCCGTAGCAGAGCAGAAATCTTCGTCCAGTGTGGCCGACATTAAAAATCGGTAATTATATATCGCCATATGAAGGACATTGTGCTAGCTACAAGTGCAAATTCATAGCATTGCCCAGCTACGGCCCTGCAGATAAGAGCTCTCATACACTCAGACACTTTTAGTGAATCGCGGAGTAATAATAATAATAATAATAGCCCGTAGCAATCATTTCTTTCAGAAGTGAACAGTCAAAATGTTGAATTTGTTTACTGTTTAATTTTGTGTATTTTATATAAAATACCCTGGCGCCCACAGAAGGACAACTGATTAATTTTAACTAATTTCTTGTATTTGTCATGTCAGTAATTGAAATAAAACCATTTGTGATTTCTCATATAAAGTATTCACGCAAGTTCTACCTTTCATGATCATTCAATAAAATAATAACATTAATTACGATTTTAAATCAGGTAATGAGGTCAGAACGTTACAGTGTGTGACTTTTGATTGTTATCAGACTATCACTATGAACTATCAGTAGCTTGGGGGGATTATAAATTTTGACTGAAAATGACAGAGAATGAACGTCAATATTAGTGTGACAACTACACAAACTATAATCTCAAAAATAATTTCAGATGCTGACATGTGTGATTGATTTTGTGAGAAGGAATTTTCTAACATATACCAACAATTAAATTTGTTACTGTGGATGACCTGTTGAGAGAAGCATGATAGCTATAATCACCATGACATATATGTAACGAAATCCACTTTCTTATGTGGGAATTGTAGATATATGATATATGTTTCATATGCTGTTTATCAAGAGAGAACTGTATGAGGTGCAGGTTTGAACAGATATGGGAAACAGCGTTGCAATGCTGTACTGAGGAACAGCACAATATGAAGTGAGGAGTGCTGACATCGAAAGCGTTTCAGATATTTTAGAAGCTTCGACCACTTCGCGTAATATTACTAGTACGAGCAAATTACGATCAACACGTCAGATTTAGTAACTACTAGTTGAAACTAAATCAGAGTGAACTTTCTGTCAAGCCATCTTGCTACGTGCGATTCAGGTCGTTCGGATATATATGAGCTTGGTAGTACCTCCTTTGTCGGGTTTGTGGCCTACACCGAGACGATTTACTGGGCAGTGGCATCTGAAACTTTTATACGACTTACAGTGGGTGGCCAAATTATTATACTCAATAGGTCATAAAGCAAAAAAAGTCATGAAGTTTTTAAAAGACGAAAAAATAACCCTCTTGGATTGGCCTGGAAATTCGCCAGACCTTAACCCTATTGAGAATGTCTGGGCGGCGCTAAAAAAAGAAATTTGCAAGGATAAAATTATTACTAACAAAAAAGAATTAATAGAAAATATTATTACAGCATGGCACAGAACAATGCTGTACTGAGGAACAGCACAATATGAAGTGAGGAGTGCTGACATCGAAAGCGTTTCAGATATTTTAGAAGCTTCGACCACTTCGCGTAATATTACTAGTACGAGCAAATTACGATCAACACGTCAGATTTAGTAACTACTAGTTGAAACTAAATCAGAGTGAACTTTCTGTCAAGCCATCTTGCACTGGGATTACCAGTTGATAATACAACTTTTTAGTATTTTACAAAGCAATCAGAACATTTTAAATAGTAAAACGTTACATCGATTCCTATTATCATCATAAGCAGGTGTGGAATACAGAAATACAACTTCCCGAAGAGTATGGCATCTGTGGTGGGTAGTCTTCATCGAAGGATAGATCAGACACGTTGGAGACAGTGGTTCGAACTACAGCGTCTGCCGCAACTGTCGTGGGATTTACGCTAGTAGGGGAACTCATTTGCGTGTGACACTTGTAGAGTTAGTTGCGGAATATATAACAAGGAGCGCGTTTTGAACCTGGGCTACCATGCTCATGTGTATCCGAACGACATGAATCTCATATAACTACATTTCCTTCTGGGATTTATTCAATCCATTATACACAACTAAGAAGATAGTCTTATACCCTGTATGTGGTATAGTCACGCCACTGTCAAAAGTTGATACACAAACATCTCACAAAAAAACGCGGTACATTTTAGCATGTTCGTTTAGTAAATTGGAATAGTGGTTCCATTTCGGCAATAAAATCATTATACAAGCATATACTACTACTTTTTGTAAATATTTAAGAGTTTTTAAGTGTCCGTACATAAAAAGTCATAAAATCAAACAAAATGCTAATTTTTAGAAGTAACAGGAAACAAAAAAAAGCAAAATACTTGGTAATTCATTGTTTACATATTACCACAATTTTTTAAGAAGAAATAGCACTAACACATTTTCAGGTTTCTTCAACAGTAAGCTCGTCAGTCTACTTTAATTTACATCTTAAATCTGTTTTTATGTATTTAAAGTATCAAAAAATTAAAAGAAGGAATAATTAAATTACGATTTTTGGTGACTTGGGACACCGTCAAAGTAGCAAGCGTCGATAAAAAACCGGAAAGAACTGTTTTTGGGTCTCATAATTAACATCACAAAATTGACTTACCTTTACCAAAACTGAGAATACCTGCTGCAAAAACAATGAGCATGCTTTTTTAAAAAAATAAAAAAGCAATGTTACCGTCCTGTGATGTCTGCTACGGGTTCGATTCCGGTTAGAATGTGTGACATAGTTATGTCTCAACTTTTGATAGTGGCGTGACTACACCACTTGGACTATCTTCGTAGATGTGTATAATGGGTTGAATAAATCCCAGGAGGAAATGTAGCTACGTGCGATTCAGGTCGTTCGGATATATATGAGCTTGGTAGTACCTCCTTTGTCGGGTTTGTGGCCTACACCGAGACGATTTACTGGGCAGTGGCATCTGAAACTTTTATACGACTTACATACGTAAATGCGAACTGTTAAACCTTGGTCGAATGGAAACGTAAACTCGCATACAATCGCTCCACGCAGCTGTTTATGTACGTCTGTTCACCTGTTCGGTGTCTGGCGGCTCGTCGGCCGGAGTCGCAGTGTCCGTCTGCGTCTGTGACGTGGCCGTCTGTGACGGGGCCGCCAGCGTCTGTGACGTGGACCTTGGTGACGTCACCCTGGGCAGGATGCCGCTCCTCAGCTGCGACAGTTTGAGGGGTTTCGTGTTGACCAGAGGTCTCTTCTTGCCCCGCCACTGGCTCTCGTTCCTCGAGGGCTCCTGGGAGGGGCTCTTGCGCCTCGGAGACGCGGCCTGGCTTGGCGCGTCCTCCGTGGACACCGACACGCTGCGGGTGTCCCTCACCAGGCTGGCGCTGCTGTCCGCGCCGCCTGGGGGGTCTGGCGGCGGTTCCGTCTCTTCCTTGGTCGTCGTGTAGCTGCCCGGATTCACGTTGAAGAAGCTGGCTCTGCTCTGCGATCCACCCTCCTGCGGATCATACATGGCTCATGCTCAGTGGGAGATTCATGAATTAAAACAACAAAGTGCTTCAACTGCATTCGGCATAATCCCATTGGGTCAGTACATGATTCAGAATTTTAGATGTATGTTTTCTGTTCGGAATCCTCACCACAAACTTTTCTTGGTTCATTGTATTACAATTTAACAAACGCACGTAACTGTAGGATTAATAAATTTCCAAATCACATTCAAAATATTCCTCATCAGTGGAAGAAAATTGTATTCTTATTTGAAGATTCAGTTTTTAATCATTTCTTTTGATGATTTTCATACTTCGTGGATTATTATAAAGATTGACGTTTCGCTGTGTAGGTATCGTTTTGCACCAGGTTCTAATGAGTCACTAAGATACTTTTAATGACAAACAGTTGCGTTCTGCCCTACCAATATTCGCCCTATTGCACGGTGGTAGGACGTCGGTTACGTAACGGCAGCGTCCCTGGACCAATAGAGCCTGACTGTGTTGGCGACCTCGAGTTCGTGTAGCTGCTGTCGCTACAGTGCCATGCGTACATATCTTACGAAGGAAGCGGCATATAGGAATCATTTGTAGGTATCTATCACCATTCACACGTGTGCGTTTTGGAAATGTTGGCAATAGTAGCGAATACTTCCGTCGGCTAATTGCGCGTTAAAGGCTAAACAATGACTGTACTTACTCCGGTGATGTCAGTCATCTTAGTGTATCATCAATTGATAGTTGTGTTCCTGATGGTAAATGAATAACTCAAAATTTGTGTTTCTTGATTTTGGTACATTTGTCTTCAAATAATGGCTATAGACTTCCATTTAACAAGGTTCATTCATGTTTAAACAAAAATCTGAATTTACATCGGGAGAAAATAAAACAGATACAGACGTTGGGATCGCTCTACGATGTGCGTATGTATTGGCAATTGGATTAAAAAACATTCAGAGATTATTTCATACATAATTCACATTTTGCACTAGTTATATGATGAAGATGCCAATTATTATTAAAGTTACAAAACTGAAAGAGAAAATAACGACTTAAACCAACCTTAAATTTCTGTTTTTTAATCTTACACCTTTATTAACGTCTGCGTATGGCGTGCTGGCAGAAGATGTGATACATTAAAAGCCGTAGAATATCCCAGAGTCACCAGCTATGCTATAAGCTATAAACTTGTGTTTCGTTTTTATACTACCGAAATTTTTGAGGTGTATCACTACTTTCCTCAAATAGAAATAAAACACTTCGTCAATCGTTTTGTCTGGTCAGATATGTAGGAAAACAACCATGGATGAATTTTAGACTAAAACTGGTTACATTTGCCTCCTAGGAGCTTTTAGTTTGTTGTGTCATTTCTCCTTCACAGTTTCACGGGGAGTACGTTGGTAGTAGCATTCTTCCTATCAGTGAATCCGATCATGAGATACAGAATTATTACCTTACAAGGACGAGTCAAATATAAATTTTAAACTTGTAATGAAAAGTGGAGATTTCTCA
This sequence comes from Vandiemenella viatica, assembly GCA_031002005.1. Taxonomy (NCBI): domain Eukaryota; kingdom Metazoa; phylum Arthropoda; class Insecta; order Orthoptera; family Morabidae; genus Vandiemenella; species Vandiemenella viatica. The sequence continues at coordinate 300,108,504 of JARYHS010011408.1, read as the reverse complement.
CCACTATACAGTGAGTAAGCGTGCCACAGAGAGTGTGTAGCATGGCCTACAGGTGGCAGCACAGTACAGATGAAACTGCTTGACATGCGATAACAACTTTCTGTGAATCATATTGAGCTTTTTGAACAATGTAGCTCGAGTCTGCTGATGGAAAATCTAAACGGGGTAGGAACGATGTGTCTACAGTAGAATACGCTCCATGTGCCTGTCAGACTCAACGAGTTGTCACTCAGAGAACACTGAAGTCATAGCGAGACCAAGTGTCGCTGGATGAAACTGCAGAGTTCATTGCTCCTTGTTCATGAAGTGTCGCCAGAGGGTATCCACAAGATGTGAGTGCTGAATTCAAAGAGAAACGTGTTGACGTCTATGAAGAAGTGCGACGGGGCTCTGAACGAGAAAGTTATGACTTCCCAGCAAAAAAGGTTACTGGAGAAGGATGATGGGTTGCACTAACGAAATACGAATAGTTCTACGGAATGGCGCCATTCCTTATCTCCAAAACAGCAAAAAAATTTGCAAAACAGTCAGCAGCAGGGAAGATTATGCTGATACGCTTTTTTGATCGTCACTACAGGCGCATAAGGTCCATTGTCAGCAAAGCATCATGGTGAGTCAAAGCGACATGAATTACTGTGTTGAGGGGTCCTAATGCAACGTAACAATGCAGGCACAAGAGTTGCGAAAATCGCTCACCAGACATTGCGTCAAATGATTTCCATCCACAACGCTTGTACCACTCAGACAAGCGACAGTGAGATGACGTAAGCCGCGTGCTGCGTGACTTGCTTTCAGTGCGGCAGAAATTATTTTGAAAGGTATCACTTATGCACGATAAATAATACTGAATAATTTAATGTAAGACGTGAAGCAGCCGCAAATATGTAAACCACTGAGCATTTGAGAACCAAATGTTTTGAGACATAAAACGGCAAAAATGGCCGAGAAAGGAGCGACAGCTTTTAGCTCGAAAAGACAAACCGAAAACGTAAGCTATAGAACGGACGCAGTGCTCCATTTAAAAAAAAAAAAAAAAAAAAAAACACCCGAGGCTGTTAATTTAAACTTTTTCTTTTTAGTTAACATTAATATAAAGTTAAACTTAAAAGTCTCTCGACGATTATTTCTCTTTGTGACATAGAATGCTTCTTAACAATACACGTCAATTAACTGTCAAGCAATTTACATCCTTATAGCTGAATCTGGAAATTGTTGCCGTAACCAGAACGTGGTACATATTGAACAATTTCATGGGGAAGGAAACGATCAATCACAACCACTCGCTGCCCTGCAATGAAGAAGAAACGCCCTTGACATTGCCTTGTTTTGTTCGCAGCTCAATGTCTATAATTGAGTCGTTTGTTGCTCTTAGTAAAATCGGTGGTAAATAAATATCACGGGCGCTGTTTATACTATACTTCGCCTACTTTATAAGTAGAAGATTTCTGTACAGCCGTGTCGCCCGCAAATAGTCCCTTCCGAAGCCCTATACGTACTGTTGTTTGAGCTTGGCTGGAAGTTGCTTCCTGGAGATTCGCTAATGTATGTAGTGCGGATTTAATTGTCGGCAGAACGAAGTAGTGACTGCGATTTAACTAGAGCGATATAAGAAAAGAACTCGATGGTGTAGTGTCTGCAGCGATTACGTTCTGACCGAGCGTGGTGGTGTAACGGATAGCGTTCTGGCTTCGCATTCGGGAGGACGGCGGTTGGAATCCCCGTCCGAGCATCCAGATTTGGGTTTTCCATGGTTTCCCAAATCAGGCAAATGCCGGGATGCTTCCTTAAAAAGGCCATGGCCGAATTCCTTCCCATTCCTTGCCCCCATACCTTGCCACCATCCTTTCCCGTCTCTAAAGACCTCGCTGTTGAGAGACGTAAAGCAGTTAAACAAAAAAGATTACGTTCTGGGAGACAGCCCCGTTAAATCAGGCACGTGCTCTCTAATTCAGCATGAAAACAGTCTGAACACTACGTGACGTCACCCTTGAAAACAATAGCGGTATAAACTGCTGATACATCTTACTAGACATTCCAGAATTAAACTACGCTTAATTTACTACTCAATTTCCCATATTATTCACCAAAAATGTATATAATTTCAAAAACTTCTGCTTAATGGCTATATTTGTACGCTGTTTTTTAAAGAAATCAAATAACTTATTCCTATTCCAAAACATGTATCATTCTCTCGGTTTCAAAATTCTTTAAAGAAATTTAGGGTGGAAGGGGTACTGAACTGTTGAAATTTATTTTAGCTGCTTCCCTATAATGTCCTCTTCACGTTTTCCGCTCTGGTTTCCCAAAAAGTCAGCAGGAATTAAATTAAAAATGCCGAAATGTGAGACGCTCCGCAACCGCAAAATGTTAGCAGCACTGCAAAAATGACACAAAAATTATCGGTACAGGGATCATATCAGCCTAAATAGGTTCGTTTTGCTGTAGTGGTCGCGGTTAGGTTGAAATTCGGCCTGGACCAAGAGAAAAAAATTGACGGGAAATTCGTTCTGCGGCATCCATCTTAGAAACGGGCGTATTTGTTTACGACGGAAGCAATTGATTATCTCTGGCAGCTTGTATCAATTGTAAGGTGGCCATCGGTCTTGTACTGCATTTCTGATAAATATTTTCTATCTGTTAATTTCGTGCGACGTTTTACAACACAGTGAAGCTTAAACGGCAAGAAAATAAATTAATGAGCCTCAAAATTTGCAGAACTCCTTTCTGTCACTTTATTCGCCGCAGCGTATTGTTTCCGTAACAGATGTTGCGCCTGTTAAATTTAACGAACTACTTCCACGACAAAGATTTTTAAGAATCTATGAAACACAATGGTTACAGTAACTGGTCACGTATATGAATCTGTTGAGTGTAACTTCTTTTGATAACTGCACTTCTTCATACATCAAAACACAGTTGCCTTTCCTTTCAAGTTTATAACAAACCGAAGCAATAGTGCTTATTCGGTAAACGTTAGAAGTGGTTTATATCAATTCACGTGAGCGAGAAGTCTCGATTTTCCAGCAGCAATATTGCTGAAGGTTGTGCTTTGACTAAAATACAATTTCGATTGTAATGATATTTCTTGTTAAGCTAGTAAATTTAGTTTATAATTTAAGTTACTTCCATCAGCACCTCATTACTTCATGCAGTATCGTAGTTTATCTGGAGCAGAGTAACGTTGAGATGTGTAAGGAGGTCAACATTTGTTTTTAATTTTCTTTGCTTTCATTGGTGCCAAATTACTGAAGTCATTAATTTAGCAACGCATAAGTAATTCTGAACATATTGCGATGTATAGTATGCCTCCTCCGTAATTACCATATCACCTTAGAAGGATCCGCCCTTTTAATATAAAACTTCCTGTAAGCGTAACTCCGGAGTAGTTATACTACTCGCGTATTAACATAAGCATCCAAACATAACGACAAAAACGGTAGAAAACAATTGCCTACTTCAAATAGAGAAGACAGATTGGCACTAGAGTCACTTTCAAGCTCAATCATCAGACGTAGAGAAACTTAAAAAATTAAAGAAATATCCCGGAGACAGCTAACATTCGTCATACGTAATAAATGTTTTGAGCGGGTGGGGTGGGACTTTCTCCACCAGCGAAATACTGGTACTGACCTTTTGAAATTTGGATTAACTGCTTCCTTATAATGTCCTCTTCACGTTGTACACTCTCCTTTACCGGAAAAGTTGCCACGAATTAAATTAAAAATGCCTAAATATGACACTGCAGTGCTGCTATTAGCTGCCGCCGGCGCTGCGAAATCACTGATAATCTCTTGAGATGTTGGTTTAATTCTTTGTTGTAATATTTTCTTGCCGTTTTAGCTTCCCTCCGTTGCAAAACGTCGCATAAAATTAACAGATACAAAATTTTTATTCGAAATGCCGTACTATAAGGCTCACAATCTTGGAATCGATATAAGCAGTCAGAGATAATCGATTGCTTCAGTTGTAAACAAATGCGCAGTTTGTCTTTGGTTTGCGACATGGGCTGCCGCAGAACGAATTTTCCGTAAACTTTTTACTCTTGGTCCAGGCCGAATTTCAACCTAACCATGATCACTATGACAAAACGAACCTATTTAGGTTGATATGATCCCTGTACCGATAATTTTTGTGTCATTTTTACAGTGCTGCTAACATTTCGCGGTTGCGGAGCATCCCATATTTCGGCAATTTTAATTTAATTCGTGGCGACTTTTCCGGAAAACCAGAGCGGAAAACGTGAAGAGGACACTATAAGGAAGCAGTTAATCCAATTTCCAACAGGTCAGTAACAGTTTTTCACTGGTGGAGAATGTCCCACCCCACCGTAATGGTGGAAGCCTCTATGAAGTAAAAAGCAGTTGCTACGTTATATGAGATGAGATAACATTTCAAAATCATCATGATGTCCATAACATATTCAAACTAAACATCACGTAATAATGGAAAGTTTGTGAAAATCAGATTAAGTTAAAGACAATTCTAATACGTTTTCAAATAAATTTAAACCTGCAAATCCATCGAAGACGATGATTTTCTTCTTCCCTTCCAATTGCGGAACATGGCGTGGAGGTGTAGTATAGAGTATGCAAGCTGAGAACCATAGTCAAACTAGCCAGTCGAATGAAATTTTGCTGAACCTAAATTGTAGAAACACTTAACTCTTAAATTTTCTTTTGTGCGTGACGATAAGAATGTTTCCTAGCAACGACCTGGAATTCGTATTTTTTCCCTCTCGTTTGTTACCGACCGTGGAGGGTGAGCGAGAACGCACTGGACTCGCATTCGGGAGGACGCAGGTTCTAATCCCCGTCCGGGCATCAAGATTTGGGTTTTCCAAGGTTTCCTCAAACCACTCCATTATGCGTGGATGGTTCCTTCAAAGGCCATCCCGGAATTTCCTTCCGATCTTTGCCCCAGTCTTCTTTCACCTCTAATGATCTTGACGTCGACGAGGAGTAAAACCATAAACAAAAACGACGTCGACGACGGTGTATTGTGTTTGCTCCTTATTATTATTAAATTCACTGTCTTCAGTTGCTTTTACGTTTGTTGTCAGTCTTCTATTCATTCCAGATTGTATTACTAGCAATAGAGTATTTATGTAGTCATCAGGAAACTAGACTGAGAGAGAGGACTAATCACCAGTAAACGTAAATAATTGAATCATAGGTTGTAGATGACATCGTTTTGAATGCGGATGATATGTTGAAGGAGGATACGTTGAACGAGTTCGTTGGTGCGCACAAAACTAATGGACAACGACCCAGGGAAAAACTACGGCAGCTGGAAAAGGTATTGGAGCGAGAAGGTCGATACGAAGGATGAGTACTTATCTTTTGAATTAAGACAGAAATAGTCAACTCACAGATCAATTACATCTTTCTCTATTGACCGCAGACCTGCACTTGAGCGAAGAAAGAAGAATTCAAAACCAGAGTTACACAGAGAGTGACGGAGGAAGTACGGTGAATGAGACTTGAGAAAGAGAACGAGCTTGAAAATCCGTCTGGTTGAAGCTAAGCTTTTGAAATTAAAGGGGATGGGACTAGGTGGCGGGTGGAACCAACTAGCCATAGAATAGACACCTCTGGAATGAGAGAGAGGAAAGGAAAGTGAGGGCGTCGGAGATATGTGGAAGGATATAAACTCGAGTTATCAGAGGCTGCTCAATGAGCGTATAACATCTGTTAATAGTCGGATTCAATCCGCAGTCCAGCTACCCCCAAATCACTCCAGACGGTACAGTTCATTCATTCGCTTCCGTTTGTTGCTCATAATTCTCTCCTAGCTACAATCATATCATTGTCGACCTGTGAAAAACAGCTACACTTTAAGAAGCCGCGCCGCTGTGGAAAGGCCTTAAAGATCAACGGCCGTAGCCGGTGTTTACCTGGAGGCACATCAGGGATTCCTGAGGCTCCGCAGTTGGTATGCCTGTCCGCGAAATGTCACACGTGTACCCAGTAGCGAGCGGCCGATCACGATGTGCGCCGAGCGAGCGCTGTGGAATCTCTAAGAGCGACCTGCGTCCTCTCGCGTTGCAGGTCGCTTAGGAATGCCTTCAGTGTGTGACTGTACGACGCAGCGAAGTGGAAATTACGTGGTTCGTGAGTGCCACTTGTATCTGTGCCTTTCTGTAGACTAAGTCAAACGTTACCGCAACTGGGACAACTTTGCAGTACGATTGCGAGTCCAGCTATCCTCATTTCCACCTTCGCTGCATTTCACAAATCACTCGTGGAGAATTTCTGGAAATTTCGCCAATGTAGGTCACTGTCAACTTAGTTTCCGTTACTTCCAAGGAAGTGAGGTAAACGTTGTTGTTGTCAGTGCGGTTATCGCCAGCGCAGCGGAAAAGATTTGCATTCCTTTTATGACCTTGGTTGAACTCTAGTGTGGTAAGTACCATAGGTTTTCCACTCCCTTGTACTCATCTTTATATATAAAGATGAATGTATGTTTGTTTGTTGGTTTGTTTGTTTGTTTTCATCCGATCTCGATGAAACTTTGCACACTTATCCTTTGAAAGAAGGAGAAAAATACTGTCTACATTTGATTGAAAAATTATCTGTATAAATAACACATGTTGTCTCATAACTTCCAAATACGGCGATAGACAGACACGTTGGATATGGTGGTCTCCGTACCGTGTTTCCATATAGTGGACTGGCAGCTTAGTGGTTAAAGCGCTTGCTTCCTAACGTCGTGGTCTGCGGTTCAAATCTCCGTGGAGGCTAAGATTTTTAAAAATTGTTTTTCATCGTAAGAGTCAGGCCTGGGCCGTTGGTTATTCGGATTGAATGTTAAACTGTAGATATTAGAAAGTTAGGGGTGCAATGCGAGGCAAATCGTAGGTAGTCTTGCAATGTTGTAGGTGTACACTTTCTTACGTTATAATTATCCCTCAGGTGTTGTTCGCAGTCAGTGTGTGAGTGTGAATCACAGTAATATTATTATAAATACGGAAGTAAGTCTCTGTCTTTTTGTTACGTTTTGACAACAAAATGGCTATATCGTTGTGATGGAATTTTATAAGGAAATCTGTATGAAGGGCGCAGGATATTTTTTCCAGTATGATTAACAGTTGTAGTCACGAAATTTTGAGACCTTATCGAATGGTGACAGAAATATGTTGGAAATTGATTCTCTTAAAGAGACAGGTTCGACGGTACAATGATATAGTGATAACTTTCCTGTCATATTATTCCTACTCGATATTGTTTGGGACCAATCATTCGTTAACGACTTTCTATATTTAAATTTGGCAAAAAAATTCTTAATCCACGCGTACGAAGTCGCGGGTAGGGGCTAGTTTTATAATAAACTAGCTTTGATAGCGGATTCAGAACAACGTTATTAAATTGAACAACATGTTCAAAATTGTAAAGACGTCGGACGTAAAACGTCGATACAGTAGCTGAATTTACAGTTTCCATACCAATCTAAAAGCCCAGTTCGCTGAAGACGCGATACGAGCTATTAAGGGCGGCTGGCCGTGGCGCTGCCTGCATGTGGGTAATCGAGTATTCGGCGACGATGCGGGCCTGCCGCAGCCTTTGTTTTAAAAACCTAATTGCGTGCCATGCGGGGCGACACACGACCCTCTCTGGCCACACAACACGACGCAGCCACGCACCAAGGCAGTGCATCGAGAGAGACATCTGGCGGATGCTCTGTCGTCCCCTCGCCTCTTGTAATGAGCGATAGATAGTTCAAGCAGTAGCCTTTTCAACCCTGATACTGCTTTCTACGACACCCTGTGTCTAATGACGTGTGTCATTTTTCGGGAGCACACATCTTATTGGCAGTTGTTTCTTGTTTGCTGTTGTTTGGTAAACTGTCCTTACCACTTGTCGAAAGACCGCCAACATTACGATATGCAATAATAGACGACAGTAATAAATCTTGTAAAACGGGGTTTATAAAAAGTAAATGACATAACGTAATGTTCTTAAATTTTACAAAAAAAAAAAAAAAATTAAGTATCTGACTTAGCTGAATGATTTTAAAAGACCATCCGTTCTTTTTTTATGGTAAATCTCAAAATACCCTCTGCTGCTGTCCTTGTTTTTAAGTCCCCAGTTGTCTGCTTGAAATATCCTTTTTCCTAGTCTACATTTGTTCTCGCGCGCTGTGTAACAGACTGAATGTTTTAATTCTGTATTGTTACAATGTGACGTAATTCGTTTCTTGTCCAGTTATTTCAAGGAGTTGTTCTGTTTATCTTCTGATCATCAGCCTGACTTTTGAACGGTGTTATGTACATTTCAGTCATCCTTCTTTCTGTCTACACCAGAGTTAACTTCTATTTCAGGAAAATCTTTCAGATTCCTAATTCAGTGTTTGATTCCAAAACGATCTTCAGGTTTTAGGCTAGTCATATTTTCATATTCAACTTCTTTCGCCTATCACAAGCTATTGTATTTCATAAATTATAATCTTACTATTTCCTACATGACTTTCTAATGTTGATATTAATTACCGTCGTTTCACTGTAATTTTTATACTTTTGTTCATGTTTCGTCCATTTTTCTGCACTGAAATATGGCTCAAGGTATTCCCTATTTACAACAGGCTTTATGGCAGTACTGTACGAAATTTTGAAGACAAACTGATACGCTGTTATACTCGAATCCGTAATGATGATTTCTGCTACAGTAATAAATGCTGCACGAAATTTTATGAATTTCTTTAAATGTTAGCAGATTTTCGATAAATTATCCTATATATTCGTATGTGGGAACGGAAATCCAAACTGTCCAACATAATCCGCTCTGAACTGTAATACCATGAATTAAAGTCTTATTACTGTTATGAGAAATATGGCACAGACATGAAGCGAATTGTAACTGAAATGGGCAAAAACGAATTTTCGATTATCCTGATACTGCTTCATGTTCGACATTTTTATTTAGTCTTGATCAGTGCTTAGTCGACATTACAGGAGAAGAGACTTGATGGGCATTAAGTACGCAACTAAGTTAATCATCATTGAAAGTATTAATGTGGTATTGCGCTGTCACACATTCCTCCCCTTTGATGGATAGACCTACAGTTTTCGTGCAATTCATACCGCATTATTTTATACGTAAAAGGAAAACCTCTATTAGAGAGGAAGGTGAGCTTATGTGCTAGTTAATATTAGCCATCGGACAGGGATCCACAAACCCTTAAATTTCGAATGCCTCAACGTCTGAGCTACTACACTTCTCAAATAATTTAATAACTCACAGTTTGTTGTCTCACTGCAATTGACATTTTATTAATCATTGTTGACCTGGATGCACTGTAAGATGGAATAATAGTTGTATTCAGGGTTACAATAATTATTTCTAATTTAACAGATAACTTTAAATTACGAATCTTTGAATTAAAAATTGAATTTCTCAAATTATAAATTCGCAGATTTTCATAGATTAACCCCCTTTCCCTATTATTATTATTATTTTTTTTAAAAATCTCCATTGATTGCTGGAAGCGGGATTAGATGTTTCGCTTAGTTTCCTGTAGTTGTATTGGCCATGGATATGGTAAAAGACTATTAAATGGTTGCAATCTGTATGTTTTTTGCATACAGCTAAGACGAGTCAGATGTAAGACTATACCAGTTGGCTAAACTGTGTAGCAAGTAGTGGAAGCCACTTGTTAGTGGGTAGCGACGTCACAATATTGAAAGGTGAACCACGACCTGGTGAGTTACGCAAGAGGAGCCTTTCTTTTGCGAAACGTCACACAGTTATTGCTCTAAGCTCTTTTGGGAATCGGTTACCAAAACTTGTCTGAAGGTTTTCTATGGCTCGTTCTCCATAAAACATAATTTGTTAAGATTGCAGTGCACGAAGGGATCGTGTGATTAGAAGAATTTCCTGGTATGAACGTATATAAATAATGAAGCTGATATGATTAATGGCATCGAACAGTGCGCACGACGATATTCTGACAGGCCAATAGGTAGGCGAGCGGGCGCAGCTTGCCAGGGTCGCTGGTTCGAGGCCGGCCCCCGGTACTGGTTGCTTTGATGATTCCTTGCGTTCGTCCTCTGGTGTCTGTACTGAGGTGTCGAACTTAAGAATCTTTAATGCATTTGTGATGTCAGTTACAATAGATATGGCTGCCTGCATATCTTTCTCATATCCTGCATTGTGAAATGAGAAATGCGTCGACGTAGATGGCGACAAGTGTTCAGGTACTGCCTGCTCTGGTGGAATACAGAGGTCTCTAACCTACCGATATACAGTCTGTCCTACCGAAATTTAACCATTTTTCCACAATTCCTGAGAATAAAACGAAATTTTCCAAAAAAAAGTTCCAGATTTTGCATTTTCAGGTTGGCAACCCATCTCGTTTATGTTTTACGGGGAATTATCTCATCGATTATATCATAGGTAGTTAGTTACCTTTCTCACAATGTTGCGCATATCTTTTGGGGACTAACCCTGTGCGTTTGGACCCCACATTATCGACGTTTTAGGGGATTCCCGAGCTAGTTCGCTTGTCTATATTCTATTCGTAACGATTGCCGTAAATACATTCTGTTGATAAAATGTACGTACATGTTATTAAAGACGATGTGATGGGCAGTGCAGTAAGAGGTAATTTAGCGTATCTGGTGAATTATTTGCATTCAGCTTGTGTTGAGACCTTGCTCAAGCCACCCACCCACAGCTAACGGAATTGCAAATTATTAAGTCTGTTGTTTTTGTTATTTTGATTATGTTTTACTAGTATAGTCTAGTGCTTATTCATGATATGATATTTTTATTAAATAATTGTGGTGTTAGTTTTATGTTTATACTATATCGTGTAATTTCTCTATTATTTGTCAAAGATAAAGAAGTTTAAAATAATGTAATGTAGTAATGTAATGAAATTACAAATAAACATAAGAAACTTGTATTTCATACTTTAACTTGAAAAAGTATCCTCACTGCCATCTTCTGACTTCAGTTTATACTACACCAAGTTAAAAAGGTAATATGAAAATGAAGCTCAACTTTTAATGCAAGTTGAATAAAAAAAAATCCAACTTTTGATGACTGATTTTTCGTCCAGTTGCGGCAGCAGATTGCAATCAATTTTGCGGAACAGTTTTACGTCAAATTGGTAGGAAGTCTTGAAGTTCCAAGTCTGGTAGTAAAATTGGTGTCAAACTGATAGAAATTCTTCGACGGCACATCTTACCCAGCAAAATGTGGTTACTTGGGTTGTATTTTTTCCATATACCGATACTGGCGGGCAGGTCTACTGTTTTCGCATGTTGACTTTCGAGACCAGTGATTGCAAAGCTGCCTGTGCAACATCGTTGAGGAACTACGTGTTATCTAGACAGTAGCAGCTGCGAGCATCGCTCTTTAAATTCATTCTAAAATAACTACACTGACTAGCGACTGCCAGTTTAGTCTAATTAAAGTCATCAGACGTTTACAATCACAACCGAGCAGCTTTCTCCTTGGACTTCCGATGCTCCTCGGCGTTTCCGAGACCAGTGTCTCATTACTGACGAACAACATCAAACATTAATTGACTAATCGTTTATCTGCTTTAGCTTTCCGGCTCGTCGACGTCGAGGTGAATAGGGCCAGGAGAGAATGGAGTGAAAAAAGAACGCGAAGCAGTTCGGACTCGGCCTTTTGAGCAAAGCGCGCCGCCTTGCCCTGGAGTGAGTTGCTGAAACCCAGTTGAACTGAGGTCTGGATGGTCGGACCGGGATTCGAATGCCAGTCGCCCGGCGCATGTTGCAGTACCGGTCATAAGAGTTTCGTTCATTTTTTAACTTTTAAGTGACATTTCTTAGCACATATTCTACATGTAGGCCCTACTCTATTTTGCCGCAGTTACTTATAAAATTACAATTTTTTTGTTTATGCCAATAAAATTTTATCTAATTTGATACATTATCCTGTACGTTTCGTCTCTTTCTTCAAGACGACATGAGATATGAATGTATATTTCTACATAATAGTTCGTTGAATATTTCAGTGTGTCTCTTCAAACATCATTGAGCAACTTTTGTACTATAACTTCCTTCAGGCAAAAGTTGTACAGGTGTCACCGGACCTTTTCGTTTCAGATACTATCAGAAAAGGAAAAATTATAATCTTCCATCGCAGTTCAAGAATTTGGCTATAAGAAAAAAGTCTGAACTGAACGAAAGCAAATGAAATTACAAAGAAAAATATTTCACCAGTACATTTAACACAATTTAAATCAGTTGTATGTTAATTTATGCGAACGGACAGTTCAATGTAAAGAATATCTGACCTCAAACTGCTAGGAAATACTCTTCAGCAGTACAGACGGAATCGAATTGTGAAATAAACGACGCCACATCTGTTATATTATTAAACAATAGAGACAAACTTGCGACGACAGTAAGTCACTCCGTAAGGCCCGTGACGTTGACTTGATTGGAAAGCCCTGACGGCGGCAAATACACTGCTGCAACATGTGAGAGGGGAAATTTAATGGCCGGATCCAGTTTTTTCTGAGCAACCATTTCCCTCCCGTTCAAACTGCTGTCGATACGGGCTGCGTAAATGCAGTCATCACTCAGCGAAAAGACCTGCAGACATCGCATTCCTCCTAGTCGACGTCATTAACTTTGATGTAAATAATATAGCTCGGCAATTTCCGGACCATACAATAATGCTGGGTGGTGACTTTAACTTGCCAGATATCGACTGGACTAATTACGTTCACGTTACTGGGGGCAGGGATAAAGCAGCTTGCGAAATCATTCTAGACCTCTTCTCAGATCACAATCTTGAGCAGCTCGTAACTGAACCAACGCGATGCCTCAACGGTAACGAAAATATTTTAGATATAGTCGTTGCAAATAGGCCTGAATTGTTCACGGATATTTCTACCACCGCGGGAATAAGTGATCACAAAGCTGTAATTGCTTCAGTAAAACTAACAACCACGCGCAAAAAGAGAAAAGAAAGGATCGTTTACAGATTCGAAACGGCTTCGAAATAGTGTTTTAGAACGTATTTCAGGCATAATTACCATATCTTCTTAGTAGCAGGAGGCACCGTTGAAGAGAGGTGGCTTCGATTCTTACGTATAGTCGGGGAAGGTTTGAACTTGCATATACCGAAACGGACAATCAGGGAAGAGAACGATACCCATGGTACACACGGGAGGTTAAAAGGTTACTCAAAAAGCAAAGGAAGATACATGAACGATCAAAAAGGACGATGCATCGGACTGATTTAGATAAGTTAGAGGAGATAAGGGGACGTGTTAAGAATGCGATGCGTGAGGCCTTTAATGACTTTCGTGCCAATTCTCTCTCTAAGAGCCTCACTGAAAACCCTAAGAAATTTTGGTCGTATGTAACAAAAGTTAGTTATAGTGGGAACAATAAGCCAGTTCTAATAAAATACGGACGGGAAGTTAAAGACAGCCGCGACAAGGCTACCGTATTTAACACTGATTTCAAAAATTCATTCACGCGTGAAAACATGGAAAACATCCCCCACTTTACCACATCGTGTGGAATTAGAGATGGATCCGATAGATTGATATCGTAGATATTGTAAAGCATTTTAAAACTCCTGAAGTGGGGTAAAGCGCCGGGTCCCGATGGTATACCGGTAAGAGTATTTTCTGAATACGCAGAGGAAATTGAACCATTTCTGTCAGATATATTCCGTAAATCTTTAGAAGACAGAAAAGTACCTCCTAGCTGGAAAATAGCCCAGGTAATTCCCGTTTTCAAGAAAGGAGATCGGAGTGGTCCTAGGAATTATCGGCCCATATCTCTGAAATCTGTCTGCAGCAGAATTCTGGAGCATGTCATATGCTCGAACATTATGAAGTTTCTAGATGAGAACGAGTTACTTACACCGTGTCAACATGGATTTCGGAAGAAGAGATCGTGTGAAACGCAATTGGCCCTATTTTCCCATGACTTAATGAAAGTTATCGATGCAGGTTCGCAAGTTGATGCAGTTTTGTTGGATTTTCAGAAAGCTTTTGATTCCGTACCACACAACCGACTTTTAGCGAATGTTCGAGCTTACGGTATTTCGGCTCAGATTTGCGAGTGGATACGTCTTAATATTTATAAACGATCTAGTTGACAACGTCAAATGCTGGTTGCGATTGTTTGTCGACTATGCAGTTGTCATTAGGGAAATAAGGTGCTCCGACGATTGCTTAGAAATTCAGCGCCATTTGGATGCTATTTTCGATTGGTGCCGTAAATGGCAGTTTACGCTTAATTGCACAAAGTGCAAGGCAATGCGGACAAGTAACAAGAAGAATCAGTTTGTTCACGATTTCAGCTCTTGACACGGTTAATTCCCTGAAGTATCTGGGGGTGATAGTACAAAGCAACATGAAATTGGACATGCACATAACTTCCGTCGTAGGCAAGGCTAATTCTAAATTGCGATTCTTAGGTCGTATTTTGAGGAATTTTAATGCTCATACAAAGGAAATAGCGTATAGAACACTAGTGCGCTCTCATATGGATTACTGTTGTGGAGTTTTGGATCCGTATCGCAAGGTTCTGATTGACTCAGTGGAGAGGGTGCAGAGGAGAGCCGCTCGATTCGTGACTGGTTGCTACAGCCCTTATTAAAGCGTCACAGAATTGATACATAGATTGGGCTGGGATAGTTTGGAAGACAGACGACGTAGTTTGCGTTCATATTTATTGGAGAATATGCGAAAAAATTTGAATTTCGAGTGCAATGAAATACTTCTTCCGCCAACCTATTTAGGTCCTAATGACCGGAGGGATATGATTCGAGAAATAAGATGCCGTACTGATACTTATATGTATTCCTTCTTTCCTTGTGCTATTAGGGATTGGAATGCGCGGGCTTAGCACCCTCTGCCACCCACAATGTTTGTGATTTGCAGAGTATGGATATAGATGAGGTTCCCTAATACGGCGGTTCGGCTTCTATGTTGAGACACCTTCACTTCTGATGATTTGAGCACAATACCGTGGTATACATGTTGAGTAATTTGAGAATAATCACAGCGATGCTGTAGCTCCGCTAAAAAAATAAAATTAAAAAAATATATATGTTTGGGTATGACTTACACTTGTTACGCACTGGGATAGCGTAGCAGATGTCGCGTTACATGCCTCCTCAGCTCGAAGTGGTCTGTGCTGCAGATCACCTAACTACTGGCCACTGTGTCTTGTTGATCTGTATCAAACTTCGACCTAGTTTAACATGTTTGTCGTGCTGATTGGAGCTTTATCTGGGGATGCGGACAAAGCGCCGGGGTCGGCGATCTCGATATTCATGGTCACCGTGAGATAGACGACCCACGCAAGTATATATTTCTGCCATTGCGGCCTGCGATACCCCGGTGCCTGCAAACAGGTTAAGCAGTTCCCACGCTCGAGTTGGTTCGCTGCACGAAGTAGTCCGGCGACTATCCACTCTCTTTAACACTTCCGCCCCAGCTGGACCGACCCGAGTGGCCAGAGAAAGTTTTCATACAAAAAACACTTTGTCAGATCTTCATAAATAATTTTGTTAGTTGCAAAATTTTATTTTTAACATATTGGTAGATTAGATAATTGTATTTACTACATCTTTGGAAGATGCCGATATCTCTAATCAAAAATAAAATTGAGTTGTTCATAACTTGCTGTCATATCTCCTACGAAGCAATCCTTAGCACACTTGTTGTATTTATACGGACACTATCACATTTGTTGTTCTGTGTTCTGACGACTTCGATGTTGCTACTGACAGTCAAGCTGCGATCTGTCTACGAGTCGTTTAAACTTTTGTGCGAATGTGTTTCTCTGCAGAAGATTTATTGTGTCTGTATGGGGTGTGGAGTCCATAGCAGCATTCACTTAGGGAAACCTCGGAAATCTGCCGAAAAATGTTATTCGTGTCCAGTTAGAATCGGCCAAGTGCCGTCAGTATACGAAGGAAGGACAGCAAATAGGTTGCGAAAGTAAGGCTGTGCTTTGAGGTTAAAAATTTACCATCAGAAGTTTGGGCTAGGAGATACTGTCAGAGATAGTAAAGATAGCGCCTTCAACGGAAAAGCATGGAGAGGCACGAACCTGCATAGGACTTAGCACAGATGATATGTGGCCAGACTGAACTGATATTCAGTCATTCAACAGTTATAGCATGATTCAAAACGCGACGGCTAACACATATTACTGTTAAGCAACACTACTTTGCTTCTTTCAATCCGGCATCAAATACGTCTCAGATTTTGGAACAATGCGTCTCTACAAAAGTAAATTAAAAGCAACAAAATGTAATAAAACTAATGTCCGACGAAACGCAGTGCCGCATAAAAAAGGTAAACAGACTACGTAATAAGCTAGATTTTTTTTGTTATGGCTTTTCGCCTCGTTGTCGTCGACTTCATTGGAGGCGGGATGGGACTGGGGTAAGGGACGGGAAGGAATTTGACCAGTGCCTTTTGAAGGAAGCATCCCGGCATTCACCTGTAGTAACTTGGGGAAATCATGGAAAACCACATCTGTATGCCCGGACGGGGATTCGAACCACCGTCCTCCCGAATGCGAGGCCAGAGCGTTAACCGCTCTCCCATCACGCTCGGTAATAAGTTGGAGCGTACCATCAACTAATGTGGCGGCGAGACCCGACGGGCCAGGTTCAACTCCCGCGGTTTAGGCTACGGCTGGGTTCGGTCTCAAACACAGTTCACAAAAACAATATGGCATTCACTACACGGGTTCTGAGACACTTAGCGTGCCCCGTCACAGTAGAGCATGACTGGGATGGCCGTACTGAGACTCCTGTCATCTGGCTTGCTGGGGCATCCAGTGGATCTGCCGACCGCCACAAGCGGAAAACAAGACGACGTACCAACGGCCTAAACAACTTCAAGCGGACATACGGATATTAATGTATTCGTGGCAACGTCGTGAATATCAGATTTCAGAGGCACTACTGGAGTAGAATAAGGAGACGTTAAAATTTTATCCTTGTGGAAAAATTAATTTTATCGATAAAACGAACAGAAGAAAATTAAAGTAGTTAATTAGTAATTAGGGTGAGTCCATAAACTACGTAACTCCACTTTGGCCACCTGTGAACCTCCCCTTCCCCCCCCCCCCCATATGCTGGCGAGGCTTCTGACGCCATCCCTCCCTCTCCCCACTCGTGGCAGGTAGCTTTTTCGTCTATTGCTTCCAGAGGACATTTTGTACTGTTTTTTCTTGTCAGACTCTCGTAAATTACATACGGAGATAATTAAATGACGGAAATAAATATTGAGATGCTGTTGTGTGTTCTGTACTTTATTTTAACTGTGACAAATAATACGAATAAAAAACTACGTGGCTTTGCTCGGTAAACCTCTCCCCTCCTTCTTTCTTAACGTAGCCCAGAGTATAGCTTATCAGCAAATCGCTCCCCACCCCCCTCTCCCCCTTAGACTGTGTTTATGGACGCTGCCTTAGAAACCGCGTCAGATGTGGTGAAGTCATTGCGTGTAGTCAGATGACGAAACAGAATACTAGATTCGGCTGCTCAGTAATGAAGGCAGTCCACTGCTTTAGACACTGTCCAGCAATGTAGCGTGTCCCGTTCCACGCCACACGCTTCAGTTCCATTCTATTCACTGCCCTGTCCTAGGATACAGCTCAGTCTTAATCAACCACAAAATAAAAGCTTTCGCACCATTCACTTGCAACTTACAGACTAGACTATATTGGATTTAAGTATTTTTAATACCTCTTATTTAAATACAGGATATGGTCAATATTGGAGACAATTTTCAAATTCTTACGTAACAGGTTTTTAAAAGACAGATTTCCCAGGCTGCTCGAAGAAGTTGAGTTTTGCGATATGGATAATAACAATGCCAAGATGCGAGAAACGGGGGCTACTATTAAAACAACATTAATGTTTGTGCTTAGATGAATAAGGTGCATGGATATTACTTAGTACGCTTTGATATTTAGTTTTTAATTGGAAGTTCTATACAAACCAAACCTTTTATTTCCGTTGATTGTGCTTTTTACTATTATGCATAATGCAAACACAGTTTACTTTCTGGTGTGAGCTAGCGACATTTCGTCTACCAGAGTCCTCAAGAACTGCTAAGGCTAATGTTATTTGTCAACCGCAAAGTCTTAACAAAATGTGATTTGTGTTTTTCTGTTAGTGTGAAGAGCAATTGTTAAGGTGAAGATCCATTTTGTCGATTAAGTGTAATCATCTTAGGTGAACGGTTTTAAGTATAGCACCGTTGCATCTCCTCATGTTCAAAGTAACACTGCCTTGTAATAAAGAGTGTGTGCTCTAAATAAGATAAGAAATTATTTGTCGGATACATATATCCGCAAGGTCATCTTAGCACTGAGATGTATTTTATAAATTTTGAGGTGCATTTCTGCGTATCTAGATATCGCGGGTTCGATTCGCGATTTCTTATATTGAACTGCACCGTGCAAGGAATCATAGTTCCTTACATTTTTTTATTTCAGTTTTATTGTTTCTGTATCTATAAGAAGTTTATTGTTCAACGTTTCCATTGGTTTAATTAATTTTTTGTTTAATTTATTTTCTTTTGTAAGAGAAAAGATAATATTTAGTATGCGAGTGCGTGGAGTAGTGTGTTGAAAGAGCATCTTTGGCAATTGGGTTTGAAGAAGGAGTTCGGCAAGAAAAGATGCCAGTATAGCGGACGAAAAGTACGTTAATGTATATACTGTTAATGTATATGACGGATACTGAAAGATAATGTTGTGAGAATAAGTGTGGAACAATAAAGAGAACGTTGAACCATATTGTATGGTGTTGAATAAACTGTATCAGTGGTGGAACGGTCAGAAATGTAGTTATTCTGTTTGTGAAGCAATGGAATACAAAAGTCTGAGGGAAGCAATTTTTTTTCTGGTGCCTTGTTCTTTTTAAAATGAAAGAATAAAATTTGTTTTGGTTATTTTATATGCTGTGTTTTAAAAGGGAACTCATTAACTACCTAATTTGATTTGAGTAAAGAGATACTAGTTATTAGAATTTACTGAAATAAGTACGCAGCATTTATAATAGGAGAATAAGAAGTTGCTTCATTGGGTTCGGCGGTGAGTATTATCATGCAAAGAAAACTCAGAGCAAATGCTACAAAGATGACTATAATAATTTACAACCTTTGCACTGGTCAGATTGCACGTTCGGCTATGCGTTCTCTTTACCTGGTAGCATTGAGTCACATCGTGTGACTGCGTTGCTTCCCTATTAGCTCGCTGGAGAGTACCTCACGCAGACAGCCACCTGCTCGCTTTCTCGCGCTCTTCTGCCCTCAGATTTCCCTTCCACCATCAGTTTCTCTAATTGTTTACTGTCTCTGTCCGAAGAACTGGAGCATTCTCTGCATGTGTCGGGAAGATGAACTTTTAGAGATATGTAATGGACGCATGAGATCTCCTTTTATTCCAGGCGTCATTCTGCGCCAACACCACATCTCAATGGAATCGGTTCCGGTGTGATTTCTCTCGTCTGGCGGGTCCGAGCAGGCATTGTTATTGCACCCTTGAGCATCACCTTGGTTAGGCAGTTCATGGCACAGTTCCCTAAGAAGACTTCTTTTCTCCGAATTTCCTATGTCACAGATGGTTTATCGAAAGGTAGACGGAATCTCTTGCTACCGCCGGTTCCCCTAATCGCCTTGTGAGCAGGATCTGTACTGCTGAATCCGTTACTCTAGACTTAGACGTGTTAAGATTAGTGTATAATCAATAGACCAAACTTCCCTCCTTTAGTAATGCAAGAATATCCGTTAGTTGATCTCCACTGACGGCGAGTAGAGTAATGTGGTCTGTGAAGCGCGGGTTACTAATTTTCCCACTCACGGCTATTTGTCATCCCCAGGCATCGGGAGTTTTCCTGATGACATATTTGGTGTACGTGTTGAAAAAATTTTAAGACATGTAACAGTCTGTGATACATTTGGAACATTATGACTGATAGATTTGTAGTATGACTGTTATAGAGACCTTTGAACAGTGATATCAAGTGGCACAATACACAAATCAGTAGACAGCTTTTGAATAGTCGAGGAAGGAATTGAAGCCGAGGTGCAACGGTGATTCCTGCGTCCTAAGCGAGGATCCGCCATGGCTGATGGGAACAGGCCCTCGGCTCGCTTCGTCCTGGTCGCTGCTTTTTCAACTGCGACGACTTGTCTTCTGGCTCTAAATACTTTCATTCAGTTTTTGTCAGGTTCGAATTCATGCGTGAACGACGAGAACGTCGCAGTTTTACATCTGAACAGTTCTTTTATTTTCTGAGAAACACAATACAAATCTCCAATAACTGAGAACGTCTCATTAGAATCTCTCGCACAACAGACAGAGTACTCAACCGCTCCTTAATTTGTGTCGGGAACATCAGAATGCTCACATCAATATCGTACCGTGTCTCCTACCCAGCAGGCCTCTTCAACACTTTTTAAAGTCCAAGGAAGCCTTGTCCCTCGTATAATCTCCATTGGCGGTGATCAACTCGCCGAACCCGAAAGTTTCCAGTGGCTCAGAAAATCCTCCAAAGCTTAAGCAAAGCGTGGATGTGTGCAACGCGACTACGAGAGTGTAGGCAGCCCCTTGTGGCCGAATGAATCCGCTGACAAAGGAGGGAAAACGAGGCTCGAGCGGGTTTTCAATTATTTTCATTCCTTTAGCATCAGCAGAATGTGTCATCCTGGTTGCCCGGGTGGAACCGCGTCAATTAGTTGAAACCTAATGTTTCAGCCATCATTCTGAGGCTTCATCAGAGGATCATTGCGCGGTTCCACCCGGACAACTAAGAAAACATTGACAACCATCGACGAATTCTACGTAATCTCCAGAACATGCTTGTTCTATCGATATCATAAACACTGATTCGCAGTTTGAAGCGTGTTTATACTGCGTATGTATTCGCTTAGTCTGGGTGTGACTTGGCTCCCTGAATCCAGGGCGATACCAGGTCAATTCTCTGCCCAACGATTCATATTTGAGTTTACCATTGTGACCCCAAGTTACTCCAAGTGAATGTTATTAAACAATGTTCATTACCGGTTTTCTTTCCTTTGTTTGTTCATAAAGAATCATCTTCCGGCTATAATGGCCTCATAGTCGAAAAGAAAAGTGGATTATTGGTTTACATGAAACTCAGATAGCGGCAGAATGAGCAGAGAGGCAAGCGCTGTGGTGGGTGGTGACGCCAGCCTTACAGGTGTCTGGGCGCTGCGCCGCCTGTGGCGCGGCCAAGTTTGCAGTAACGACGTTCTGAGAGGTCGTCGGGGGACGTGCTCCGCGCAGCCACACACAAGTTGGTCCTCTTACCTCGCAATCTCGCGTCTCGCATTCACGTGAAGTAACCAACACACACTCAGATTGGCGGCTACCGACGGCTTCGACAACTCGTTCTTCGTTCACCACGCTCAGATAGTTGGCACGAGGACGTTTTCCTTATCTCTCGTGGTATTCGGCAAAGCGATAAAGAAGAACACGCGGGATAGCAACAGACAGGCGAAGAAGACCGGAAATACATTAACTAGAACATCTGACAAAAAGTGCAGAACCTTAAAAGGCAGTTTCTCATAGCCCATCTTCTAGTTTTACTCCTCAAAATGAGACCTGTCCTAAGCCTCTATGAAGAGTTAAGTAATAAGTAGGGTTCCGATCTTAGTGACCAAAAAAATAGAGAAATATGCAGGCAAATAAGAGGTTAAAAGATGGTATATATGACCTAAAAATTACAAAATATGACCGAACAATTACATTTACTATACATCAAAACACGCTCAGCTACACATCATTTGTTTTATCTAGTAGAGTCGCTTTCACGTAGACAGCATAATTTGCATCCGTGCACTCACGGCACCATTGGGAAATTAATTTTTAAATCGTTTTGTTGAAGTCACTTTAATTTCACATAATTGACAAAAAATAACTCTTTCATCTGTACTAAAATACTCCTCTCCAAATTCCCTTACGTATCTCTGTAATTTCGCACTTTCAGAAAAAAATTTGTTTTCGGGATGGTGGTACTCACTGATCCACTGCAGATTTAACACTTGCTGAGGATTATTTTCAAAAGTATTTCATTGAGACACTGCTTGACGCGGATCGACACAGTCATGCTGCTGGTGACTTGTCGAGCGCAACATTAACATTGAGAGAGTGACAATAATGTATAACTTTAATTCTTAGCTAGTGAATTCTGACCAATTCAGTGAAAATTAGTATGGATTTTCATGCAGTGTGTAATAGTAGTACAGTTCATGAATAATTATCTTAATTTCTTCTCATGTATATCTACTGAAATCCCGGTACCATTAAAAATTGCCAAATTGTTCCTCAAAATATGACCATCAATCAGTATTATCGTAATATGACTAAAACTAGGAAAATGGCCTGAATATGCATTTATATGCTATATAAAATAAATTTAAATACAGTTAGAAACGTTCAATAAGAAGGCAGAAACAAATTATAACTTTTCCTAAATATCGGTATCCTATTAATAAGCAAAGATATTTGACGGGGATGGAAGCAGGCTGTGAGTTGTAAAGCATTGGAACGATGTGTATATGTGTTGCTGTGAGCATTGTGCTGTAGTGGAGTAGCGTAGGCGCTCCCATATGGTGGCTCGTAGCGCCGCGCTGCGGCGAGGCAGCCAATTAGCGGCGATAAGGTCCCGCCAAATAAATCACTGCCACGCCACACTGACAAGTCTTTCACATTACTTTTCCTGTTACCAAATTAAATGTCGCAGTTTACAAAATGGGTACAGATTATGACAGCGACATTTATTTTGTTCTCTGTACTTTTAATTCTTTCGCTGAACATTGAAAAGTAGTATTTTCATATAATATATTTTTTTCCCCCTGCTGCCAGTTAACTTCGCGTAAAAATTGCAAGGATTCAGTTCTGCCAACCATAGCGCTGAATATTTTATCAACACATTTGTTTTAGTTATACGTGTTAGTGAACCGCACCATCTAACCCCAAAGAACAACATGGAACGCTGGCTCGGTGTCTAGCTTATTGGCTTACACCTCGTCGACTTCGAGGTCATTAGAGGCGGTAAGGAATAGGAACCAATTATTAGGAAAACCACCCTGCCATTCGCCTGAAGTGATTTGGAGAAACCATGCAAAACCTAAATTTCGATGGCCGGACAGGGATTCTAACTCGCGTCCTCCCAGTTGCGAGGCAGAGCGATACCGCTCAGCCACAACGCACGAATATTCGCGGGTCCACAATTCGTAATTTGCGCGACAGCGAGTATCATTGCCTCAGCGCCGTCAACAGGGCTTGCATTGCCCCGCTTGACTCGCCTCAAGAAATGTGTGTTTCCGCCGTTGGTTGCGAGTCCCAAGGTAAACATTATTTTCCTTTTGTTGTATGTATTAGTTAAATTTAAATTATGTTGCTTATTTATTACGATTTTCTAACATTTACTAAGGTTATTGTAGACCAAGTACGTATTAATCCACCTAAAATTACGACATTACTCCGTACAAATTTAAAAAATTTTGAACCAGTCAAATTTTTTTTATTTCTTGAAGATATTTGGTATTATAAAAGAATGTATAAGTAAAACCTGGCAGATGTGAACGTGCCAGCACCTCATTTCACTATAACTCATCCCACACACACACATGTGCAAACTGGGAGAGGCAGGGAGATATCGCACCACTAGCAATTTCACCGGGAAATAAAGGCTAACAGTCTCCACTAGAGGTGGGCAAAAGAATCGTGAATCGATTCAAAGAGTCGACTCGTCTAAAAGAATCGTTTGCGGAATCGACTCACTTGGAAGAGTCACGGTTCACTCAAGAGTTGTTAAGAGGGAGCTCCGGAGCGGAGCCGTTGTTGCGCAATCGCTCACCGTCTCGTCCAGGTTCTGAGTCGACTCCGAGTCGTTAACTCGACAATGTTTACGACTCTCGGCTCACTCGCTCTCGGCTCACTTCTGTCTTAATGACTCTTCCATGGATTCGGCTCTTTTTAACTCTTGATATCTGCGTAACTCGTGATTCCTTTCGGTTCACAATCTTAGTTCCCACGGCGTGTTTCTTGGTTTGGCAACTTATTTGTAAGGAAATAAAGAATATTTATCTTTGGAACAGGAAAATTAAAAATATATTACAGAAATAAAAAGTTTTTTTTAAATTTAGGAATTTATTTCCTTAAATACACATTTTTCTAGTGTTTTTGGAACTAGTTATAAGTTTTTGGTTTCCTTCCAGACTGTTATAGATGCTACCACAACACAGATTTAGATTTACAAATAAATTATCAATGAATTATAAGTCCTATAACTTTTATATTTTACCACAAATAAAGTATTTCCCGATTATTTGAGGACAGGGAAAAGTATACCGATTTCAGAGCCATCTGCTATTCCCATTTTGCGTGGGTTTTTCAAATTGCGAATGCATCGAGTACTGAATTTAATTGCGATGGAGCGCGTCCGGTTATCAACGAACTTCATCAGTGTTTTAGTTGTTCTTCAGTTCTTAATTTTGTGGATAATGCAAACATTTTGCAATAGAAATGAACGAAGTTTATGAATTGGACCATTACAAAAATTAGCAGGTGCTGAAGCGGCATATATACTGTTCCAGCTGGTGAGGTTTCTACGAGGAAAAAGGTTAAACGAAAAGACGTTGGGGAACAGTGCCGTCGATGAATATAGGGGAGCGTCCAGAAATTACGTGAGACTTTTTAGGGGGGGGGGGGAAGGGGTCCGGAAAATCTCACGAAATCTCACCAAAGGGGGGGGGGTCGACGGATATCTCACGTGAAATTTTGAACTTGAACGAGTGTAGAACTAAAAAAACGTAAAAAATACCAGTTTACAAGGCCAAAAACCGGCTTTTGAGGGGGTATCATTCTTTCGGGGGAGCACGACAGCTAAAAAAAGTCTCGAAACTTCTCCTGGTCGAACAACTGGGGGGAGGGGGGTTCCGTGAAAATCTCATGAAATCTCACCAACGGGGAGGGGGGGGTCTAGATTCCGGAAAATAGCCTCACGTAATTTCTGGACGTCCCCCAAAATACTAATACTGAAACTAAGAAAATAAATATAAAATTTAAATTATGCCATTTAAACAAACACTGATTTTATTGGTTTGTGGGTAAAATGCTAGTGATACGCTGTTTAACTTAAGAAAAGCACCTTCCGGCAAATTAAAAAAATTTGCCAAATTTATGGAGTAAAATTGGAGCATATGTAAGGGGCGTCCATAAACCATGTAGCTCCATTTTGGCTTCTTTTGAACCCTCCCTCCCCCCAAGTAACTCGACGTGGCTTATGTCTCTAACCCCCCTCTCCCCACGTAGTTTTTTCCATGACGGAAATAAATATTTACATGGTGTTGAGTGTTCTGTATCTCATTTTAAGTGTGACAAATAATATGAATGAAAAGCTATTTGGCCTGGCTCGGAATCCCACCTTCCAACCCCCTCCACCCACCTCTCAAGACCGATCTACGTGGTTTATGGACGCCCTCTAGCGAGACGTGTAACAAACATGCCACCTACAAAATCAACAATCTCAATCGACAATTACAATCTGCAACAAGGCTTAGAATCAGTAATGAGGTTTGACAACAATTAGCTGGAAGCCTTGAAAATTTCACAGTGTGGCAATCTCACATTTTGTTGACCCGGTTCGGAAAATTCCCAGATCCACCACTGGTTGTAGTTAGACAGGGGGCGGCGTAATCGGTATTGCGCAAGGGCGCTCAAATAGTTAGTGGAGAGCCTGCTTTTTGTACTTCACTATATTCAAGTCACCGGTCCAGTTTCACGTTTCAGGTATTTATTATTTACATTTACACTTATAATCTTGCCTAGTCTTTATTAATAATGCATCCGCTGCCAAGAATGAGCACATCAGTCGCCATTCTTTGTGGTATTTATTTGTCACTGGGGGCAGGATTTTTACCGAGTTGCAGATCATATTTTAATATTTTTTTAAACCAGTAGCTTTATTTCATTGAATTTTAGGGTATATTTCTGATTATCTTAAGAGTATGTATCCAGGATTTTATATAACTCGCTTCACTCATCTGAGTGTATAAGCTCCATATTCAACATCAGTATCTAAGAGTTCGTGAGACAATGTCATTGCCACAGTTAATCTCAGTGACTAAATCGTTATCACAATAAAAAAATACCGTATTTTCGCCTTCCGAAATTTCTTCCGCCTATATTTCTTTTATTGTATCGAAAATCTCGTAAACAAGCCAGTGGCGAATATAGAATACATTTTCGGGGGGGGGAGTCGTTTAAAAGAATCGATTCTCAGCGAGGAGTGAATCGATTCCAAACGATTCATCAAAAAGAATCGGTTTGCCCATCACTAGTCTCCACCCCTATCGCCACAGTCTATGCGCTTGACTAATTACAATTTTAACTTTCACACGGAACGAGTGTAGAACTCGTTAATACTGCTTCACGAGACCTTAAAGCCTGTAAAATATTTATTTTTACTTATGGCTTTACGCCTCGTCAACGTCGTGATCATTAAAGGCGGGATGGGACTGGGGAGAATGGGGACAAGGAATGGGAAGGAATTGGCCCATGGCCTTTTGAAGGAAGCATCCCGGCATTCGCCTGGAATGATTTGGGGAAACCACGGAAAACCCAAATCTGGATGCCCGGACGGGGATTCGAACCGGTGTCCTCAGGAATGTGAGACCAGAGCGTTAACCACTCACTCACCTCGCTCGGTGTCTGTAAAATAAAGCACCGCAAAACATAGTGACAGCAACAAGATTCGGCTGCACGTTGTAATGTTATCAACGCCAACAGACTGCTTAGGCGAAATCTTATTACACGGTGGAGATTCAAATAAGGCGGTCGGTTAGGTACATCCGCATGTGTACCTGTGTCTGCAACCGAGCCTCTGCGCGCTAGCGACCATGTTGCCGGTGGCTACCAGCGCAGATTAACCGTGAGAAGATGGCCTTGCGACCGGCAGGGAGCAGGTCGGTCGACCTGCTTCAGATGTGGGTTGTGGGAACCATCCCGAGTCATACACAGCCTGTAACACCGCCTGCAACTGAAGAAAGTCGGCATTTATTCATATTATTCTTTTCATTGCTCTGTTTTTGAACTTAGTGAACGATTTAGTTAGTTTGTGCCCCCTCAACTTTACCTTACACATGCTTTCCGAAGTGCCGGGTTCTGTTTTAGTTTCCGTTCAATGCCCCTCTGAAAATTCTGTTTACACCAGTTCCTGTTTTTAATAATTCACGACTTTCTCACGTCATGTATTCAATTATTTCTTAATTTCTTTCTTCCCGTCTTCTTTGACAATGTTATCAGGCTCCATATAACTGTACCCGCGCAATCATCTACCGTATCATAATTTTGTATGATCATTTTCTAAAACGTAACGCAGCTGTGGTCCCAAGGTATTTTTTACTCACAGCCCAACTGTAATGTAAACCATGACTGTTTGTAAAAAAAAAAAAAAAAAAAAAGACACGTATTTTGTACCCAATTGTAATAACTAAACATTATAAAGATAAACAGATTAGAAAATTTTAAGGATGGATTGGTTCTGTGCAGTTCTTCCAATTCGCCAGATTAATATCACGGTATTCCCTGCCCCGCGCACAAACGTCCGCTGATATCTGGGCATCTCCTGTACTCTCAGTGTGTGTCTGCTCCAGAGAAGCTTTTACTCGGCGGTAGGGGAATTTAGTTATATGCGAACTATCACTGTTTCTGTATTTCTTTTTACTGATGGCTTACGCCTCGTCGACGTCAAGGTCATTATAGATGGGATGGGACTGGGCGATAAGGAACGAGATGGAATTCGGCCATAACCTTTGTAACATTCTGACCTCATTACCTAATTTAAAATTATAATTAATTTTATTATTTTATTTTATTATCATGAAAGGTAGAACTTGCGTGAATACTTTATACGAGAAATCACAAATGGTTTTATTTCAATTAATCACATGACATATATAACAAAATTAGTTAAAATTAATCAATTGTCCTTTTGCGGGCGCCAGGGTATTTTATATAAAATACACAAAATGAAACAGTAAACAAATTCAACATTTTGACTATTCACTTCTGAATGAAATGTTTGCTCCGGGCTATGAGAGTTCTTATCTGCAGGGTCGTAGCTGGGCAATGCTATGAACTTGAAAGTCTAGCTAGCACAGTGTCCTTCATTGGCGATGTATAATTACCGAATGTACATGTCTGCCGCCACACATTGGATGACGGTCTTCTCTGCTATGGACCAGTGTAGCACAGTTCCTCAGATGTCGTCCTTTGCCTGAGCTCATCTGCTCAAACAAAATAGCGGGTGTCCGGATCCAGGCAGCAGCAACAGTCCCACTCACGAATAGACAGTCCAGAAATCACATCGTCCGAACCTGCTGGCTGTCCGGCATCGAATATCTCTTCCCTCGTTCGTCGTGCCACATGCAAAAACAGAAAACTCTCGCCGATCACCCTGTTTGTCTACCTGGCCAGCACAAATCTCCCCTCCATTAGGCACTCACTATTCTCCCCTCGCTAATTCTAGGAACCGGCCTGCTGGCATTCCTCAGATCTGCCGCTCCACACTCGTACAATGTACACTGCGCCCAAACGCCCACTAAAATATTCCACATTTTAAATAATAAACATATAGTTTATTAATGTAACTAGCGGTCACAAGACGCGTTCGTTACACCTTTTGTAGGAAGCATCCCGGCATTCGCCTGGAGTGATTTGAGGAAACCATGGAAAACACAAATGTGGATGCCCGGACGAGGGTACGAACTTGCGTCCTCCAGGATAAGAGGCCAAAGCGTTAACCACTCACCAAACACGCTCGGTACTATCACTGTTAAGAAACAGCTAAAGAGCTGAGACATACACATTTTCCTTTTTTTTTTTTTTTTTTTTTTTTTTTTTTTTTTGCTGTTGTCAATCTTTTGACTGGTGCTATCAAATTATGACCTACCAGTCTGTCTCTTCTTTCCTATATTATCATTAAATAAATTGTTTATATTGTTTCCAAATTGAATTTTTCTGTTGTTATGTCTTAAATATTTCAATAGATGATAATATACCTGTCTCTCTTTTCAGGTAGGTGCTTTGGAGCCTTTCTGTTGGTGGTAGGTAAGCTTCTTTAGTTTTGACTAATTGCCACTTTGTTGCCTAAACTTGAGTGGACGCGGGAAATGCATCTAGCCTATGACACGTCTTGTAATGAGTCTTGAGCACGCAGTCTGTTTAATGTAAATTTTACGCTGTAAATTATGCCTTCAGAGTTAGGAGAAGAGAAAGCTGTGTTCTGCCTTAGTAACTTAGAGCGGGAACATTCATTTTGCCTGAAAGAGGTGAGAAGAAACCGTTATTAAGAGAGCCTAAATCACTCCCAGGCGGGCTTTCCGCTCAGAAATCTGAAATTTATTCCTTAATTAATTACGTCGCTTGCGGTCGTAAATTTGGAAGCCGGTATGTAAATTTAAACCGGCGCTCGGCGCTTGTTTCCATTTTTGCTAATGCACCCCCGACAGAGTCTATTCTGGTCGCTCTTGTCGTCCGGAAGTATACTTCTTTTGTCTGCGTGCTTCTCGGGCATAAATCGAACCGTCAGACCTAAACGTCAGTCGTTGACGGTGATAATTTCTTTGGCGTTGTTTCTGATAAGAAGAACCGTGCGGCAATCCAAAAGGTTTCATTCATTGTGCGTGATTGCTGGTGTTGAATTCAGTTGTTTCAGGCTAGCAGAGCACTCTTACCAAGGTAGCCATTCTCTATGCAATGGTGTCTGTCACTCGCCATGTAGCTAATAAGTACAGACCCGGCGGCGAAAGAATTGATCCTCCCCCCCCCCCCGTAGAAGGCTGGTGCTGCATATTTTCAGTAACCACATATCACAGCTTAAATCTCCAACGCATGCGCAGTGCTCATGCAGTAGAGGCTGTTGGCGATACTGCCGTCGAATGTTTAACCTCAAAATTGGTAGTTTCCATGACAAACAATAACACTAGCCACCCTGGGGACAGAGGGCAACACTCGCTACGGAAGAGACACATTCTCCATGGTGGCACCTGCCACCGTGGTAAACAACTCTGCTGACAAGCGTCACAACAACTTTATCGATTTCGTGTCGCCTATCGTCTAAAATAATATGATAAATTTCTTCAATAATTTCTAATGTCTCTGCAAATTGGAACACTCTTCAAATCCATCATCCTCAAGATTGGTTCAGTCTCGTTAAAACACAGCAACCAAGGTTATTTTTAAAAAAGTGCTGTGAACTTGCAGTGAATTTCAGTATGTTTTAAAATCTACATATGCACAAAATTTCATTAGTCCACGATTTTTAGTTTTATCCATATTGAAAAATACGAACTACAAATCTGTTTCTCCAGCTATATTAGAGAAAAAAATTTATTCACTGACTCAGTATTTTTTGTGTGTTTTTTAAAAGGCATTGAGCCAGTGTAAACGGAGAACCGGCTCTAGAGATTTTCCACTGTTTATCAAATTGTATTAAGATTTTCTATGTCGCTGGTAATAACAAGTGGATAGATGAGACGCGACGGAGACAACACTCAATTAAAACCACCCGTGCCCAGGCCGCACTCGCGCCGGCTCCCCTGTACGACCGGCGCGGCGCCTGCTGTTTCTAGTTCTGCACATATAAGAAATTTAGAAACTGCAAAATATATTTCGTCGTACGGTGACATACAGAACATCATTTTACCTTGACGAAACCACAAACTCAAATGCAATGAATGTTCAGTACTCTTAATACGCTGTCTGCACAGTACAAAACGTTCGCCTGCATGCCGAGGTGGCCTGTGGTGATAGCTTCACTTCCACTGTACTCTGTTCGTTGGATCGGTTCAACTTACTCGCATGTGTCCTACTGAATTAAAATGGTCGATCATAAATGATCTACTCGCGGTATAGTTTTATGTTAAAATATTTGTCTTTCGGTATGAGAGACCAAGTAATGCGTAACTTTACACCACTTTCCAGCTTCTGCGCGCCACGTGGCCGTGGTAGCTATGTTACTGTCACGGTATCTAATGCTTCACGTGGTATTTCCAACCACTGTGGTGGAAGCAATTTTCGCCTTTCGTCACTTGGACAGGAAGATAGGAGACTCGAAGATGTACAATGCCCATATTGTATAGAAAGGTCCCGGCCTGAAATCCCAAACATGTCCGCAGTGCGTAAGAAATGAGGGAATGCTGCTCGTGAATAGGAGACAGTAAAACCTCACACGCCATGCCCACATCATTATCAGCCACTTCAATCATTTTCCGATGTGACCTCTTAAAGTCACGATTTCAAGTATAACTGGAGCAGTTTCCTCCAGGTCGCACGATCTTGGGCGATCCTCTGCAGTTAACTCCGACTACCCTGCGTGTGTCCTTGTCCCATGGTCTGGTGGTCTTCCTCTGGTCTGTGGTGATCTCTTGGACTCCACCCCAACACTGTTTTTGTCCACCTCTGGTCTTTTCTCCGTGCAATATGGCCGGCCCATTGCCACTTCAGGGATTTTATCTTCTCCTAAAATGTCTGTGACCTTTGTAACTTACCTAATGCCAGTTGCTCTTTTCTTGTCTTTTCTCGTTAAGCCTAGCATTGACCTTTCCATAGCTCTTTGGACAGTAGTTAGTTTAGCTTTTGTAAATTCATTTAGAGTCTTTAGCGTCCAGGTCTCACAGCACAGGAAGAATGCACTGTTCATAGACATGGACTCAGAAACCGAGCGTGGTGGTGTAACGGATAGCGTTCTGGCCTCGCATTCGGGAGGACGGCGGTTCGAATCCCCGTCCGGGCATCCAGATTTGGGTTTTCCATGGTTTCCCCAAATCACTCCAGGTGAATGCCGGGATGCTTCCTTCAAAAGGCCATGGCCGAATTCCTTCCCATTCCTTGCCCCCATCCTTTCCCGTCTCTAAAGACCACGTTGTTAAAAAGGGACGTTAAACTGTTACAAAAAAAAAAAAAAAATGGACTCAGAAATGCTTGCCATCAGAGCTTGATGCGACGGAAAATTTCGGGTCTTACATGTTTACAATCTCGCCAAGATAAATGTACTCACTGACATTTTCTAAAGATTCATAATCTAGTTGTATACTACCTTCTGCGGCCAATTTCTTAGAAATAATTTCTGTTTTCGAAAGATCCATTCTTAGGCCAACCGCTTTACACTCGGAGACGAGGTCGGTAACCAAGGTTTGGGGTCCATCAAGGTAATATAAACGACTTAAAACAACGCACTAAACAACATTCTCCTGTGTCTCACGCACTGGCTTCCTCCGTTCAGGGTTCCACAGTGGCAGATGACGGTGGTAGACCTCCTTCGCTTTATCACTGATGGTTCGGAAGAGCGACGCGCACCTGTTACTAAATGGTTCTGATGTACAAAATACAAAATCAGTTGACTAAAACTAGTATTAGAAAGAAATAATATAAAACGGGAAGTGCACCGCCCAAAGTAATCGTCTCTGGAGTGTTTGCTTTCTCGGCAGAGAAGTTGTCCTCTGGAGAAGGACAGGTGACTTGACTTCGAGATCCTTGGACATGAAAATTTCTCGGAAACGCGTTGCAAGGCGTTATCTAAACCGTTACTCTTCCGCTCGCTTCAGAGGCGAGGACGTTACTAGTTACTGTGTGACATTGAATGGAGTGTTCATCCGCGCAGTCTGGCTGCAGATACCTGACTGCAGCCGTAGAAAGACTAAGTCTACACGAAAAGTGAGAAGTGCGCATAGTGTGTGCCTCATGTTTGTCGTGCTCGTTGGAAACCCCTCCGTCTGCCGGCGCTTCTCATTATAAATTACTACGACTCCGCAAGCGCTTCGAGCAGTCGGTCGCAGGGGAACCGCTTCAAACTAATCGACCTTCCGTTCCGGTCCGCCGGGCCTCAGTAATTTTCGGTACATGTTCTGCTCGTTTTCTTCCTGCCGCAAAAACGCGACCCACGAGCGTTCAGAAAGGATCCGAGAATAATCTGGGAATCGGATAACGGATTGATGTGGCAGCAATAACAAACGTACAAAGCATTATAGTTGATCGAGTAACAGTCACGACTGTTAATGATCTCATATTAAATAACAGTTTACTCCGTCCGTAGTTCTGTTATGTAGACAGAACCCCTTAAGTGAGAGGTAGTTTTAGGGTTGTCCCTTCATTCACTTAGCTTTCTGGAAACAATGGAAGACACATATCCGGAAGGCCTAATCAGGGATCGAACGAGAGATCTCCCCAATGACAGGACAACGCCGTCACCCATCACTCACCGCTGTCGGTTTAGTGTCAGTTTCCTCGTCGTCACGCTGTCTTTTATTCCGTAGCTTTCATTTTTTTTAACTTCCTTGAAGTGTAGAGCACCTGTTACTGTAGGTAGGTTCTCTGAGTATTTGATTGCTACGTACAGATGGAGGGTGTTTTGCAATGAACCTGTACACTTTGCTTCGGATAACTTTTGTCGTGTTGACGTCTGCGGGCTGGCCATGGGAAGCATTTGAAAGATTATTACTTACCGACTGTCAGCGGTCACAAAGTTAGGCTATGATTGCATAACCTACTTGAGTGCCACCCATCACTTGCCTTCGCCCCACTAACCGATTTCGAGTATTGAGATTAATTTCTCACCATCACTCTGCACGGACGTGTTTGATCTTTGCAGAATAAGTACCACTGTGAGGAATTGTGCGCCGTATGTGAATACTGGACAGTCTCTTCGCAGTGATGATTGCGCTGCGCACTTTTGCTGTTAACATGACACTGGATCCTTACCGAGGTGATCAATGCATAATGGATGGTGGTGTTTGACCGACTTACCACACATTATACAAGATTTTGGACGTTTTGTTTGCGCTGCTCGGAAAACGCTGAGGGTGTTTTACTATTTTTTTTCAGAAGAAAATATAAATCTATTAAAAAAATATGGTTTTACGACTCTTCGACAACGCTGTCAGTATAGTCGGAAGAGTATTGTGGTCCTAGTTAGCGTTGCAGCAGCTTCTCCGCAGGCGATACGAGATAGGAATGAATTGAGCAGTGCTGGGGAGGAGATGATCCGTCCACTGGGGATATCGCCTCATAGTTCCCACTGGGCGAGCCCCTCAGACAGACAGGATATGACACGCCGCTCTCAATGACCGCGTGGCGGCAGCACCAGACACGTGGTGAGTGAGTCATCCTGCCCGCGGGGAGGGGACAGCCTCCCTGCAGTCAGCCGTCCACACGCTGTACACGGCGATATCAGCGGACATACCGTCAACCTGACAATCCATATGTTGGCCTTCTTTTTGTCAACAAATACAAAAATATATTATTACAGTTCGATAAGAAATTCGTAGATAAAATTTTTGTTCGTGCTACAACGCAGTATAATGCCCATGGCACTTACATCACGTTCCGAAGTGCTTCGAGTAACAAGGAACCCTTACCTGAGAGTGATATCGCAGACGTCTGATGTGTGTGTAGAGGATGGAAGGTACTAGTCGGTACTGCTCCTGCTGTCTGACAGTTTTGGAGTAAAGACAACGTATTGCCGACACTGTATCCGCTCAGTATTGCTGACTGGCGTGCCATCAAGTGCTTTTATTTCTCAGTGTGCTGAAATGTACAGCCACGGATATGGACATGTGAGATCACAGTCATTAACACAATAGCCTAACCTTTTTATGAATCAGAATACCTGATGTTTTGGAAAGAGAATAACAGCAAATAAAGATCAGAAAAATCTATTTAATTATTATATTATTGGCAGTCTTTCCTAGAAAATCTAGATGGTATTAATAGTCGCCATCGATATGAAATAGAATTAAAGTCATTAAAACCTAATTGCTTACAAGACTCGATACTAAAATTGTAAAAGTCATACCAATAGTGGACGATAAAATGACCGCATAATGCTGTTATTAAAGATATGATACATTTTATCGACTCACTTTCAGCCGAACCAAAAACCACTACTAATAACACACTCGTCATACAAGGAAGTTACATCATATTAATGTACAACATCTACGAGCGTATACCATACGACATAGATGGTACTGAATACGTGATAAAGCTGGCACGTCAAAAGCTGTCTTTAATAAACCGGCGAGTATGGTTAGCAGACAAAAATCTCTGTTTCATTCTGACAATCAACAACTGTTCTCCTGCGGGTATTACTATTATTGATATTAAAATGGCATATCATCAAACAGCGCATTAAATTAATCTAGTAATTAAGCTATCCCATACGGAAAGAATCGGATCTGGAAATAAAAATAAAAAAAACAACGTTTCTCACTGTTTAGCTACAACACTGAAAAGGATTTACAGAGAGTTTGAAACTATCGTTGAAATATGAGAAAAATAACTACTGAAATCTGGTTTATTGATTTTTTCTATTTTTTATTTTTTTATTTTTAAATATGGTGAAGCACTGAGCCTCAGTTCTTTAGATCTCTATTCACATAAACACCTAACCACTTTTTCGTTTCCCACAATAAACTGATGGAAGATGAGACTGGGAGCAGAAGGATGTCTTAATATTCGAGGCTCAGCCAACTATCACAGGTCGAGTGGTAGTTTGGGCTGTGTCCGAGTTGCCTCTTCTGACCTGGAGTTGCCTCTTCTGTCTTGGAGTTGCCTCTTCTGTACTGGAGTTGCCTCTTCTGTCTCGAAGTGGCCTCTTCTGTACTGGAGTTGCCTCTTCTGTCTCGAAGTTGCCTCTTCTGTACTGGAGTTGCCTCTTCTGTCTCGAAGTTGCCTCTTCTGTCTTGGAGTTGCCTCTTCTGACCTGGAGTTGCCTCTTCTGACCTGGAGTTGCCTCTTCTGACCTGGAGTTGCCTCTTGTGACCTGGAGTTGCCTCTTCTGACCTGTAGTTGCCTCTTCTGTCTTGGAGTTGCCTCTTCTGACCTGGAGTTGCCTCTTCTGACCTGGAGTTGCCTCTTCTGACCTGGAGTGTCCTCTTCTGTACTGGAGTTGTGTCTTCTGACCTGGAGTTGCCTCTTCTGTACTGGAGTTGCCTCTTCTGACCTGGAGTTGCATCTTCTGACCTGGAGTTGCCTCTTCTGACCTGGAGTTGCATCTTCTGTCCTGGAGTTGCCTCTTCTGTACTGGAGTTACATCTTCCTGGATTTGCCGCTTCTGTCATGGAGCTGCCTCCTCTGTCCTGGAGTTGCCTCTTCTGTCCTGGCGTTGCCTCTTCTCACCTGGATTTGCATCTTCTGTACTTTAGTTGCCTCTTATGTCCTGGAGTTGTATCTTTTTGTCTTCTCCCCCGACCTAATCAGGTTAATCACTTTCTGACACCTCGTACGTTATCGGTGTATGAATCCTCATTGTAGGATGTGATAGGAGATTACACAATTATAAGTCAAATGCGGCAACAATCCGTTTATAGCTATATTGAAGGCTGCACTAAATACACGCGAAGTGGGAGACCAAATGTAAGAGTTCAGTTACATAGAATCCATCAGTGATACTGGGTCCTAGGCGGACTGGTGCCACGCTAAGACAAAACCGACAGGCTAGCTACGATGTCGCATCTACTGCGGTTGGATTACAAGAGAGAGCATACATAATTGATTTGACTGTTTCAACGTCAGTTCGATCTGATGTCACTTATGGTTGGATATGGGTGGGTAGAAGCGAATCCTGCTGATATGCATTTTACATTTAACCAGGCAACTCTTGGCTCAGTATGTGTCCATGGGAGAGGCCGTCTGGAACTCACTATTCAGTAGAATGTTTCTGTAACTAACATCATTAATTTATATAGTAACTAGTCAATTATGACTTTCACATACCCATTTATCGGTCGAAATGGTCACAGAGGATTCAAATCGTTTCTCTGTTGGACGTATTTTGCGTTTGCATGTTACTTATGTGAATACCTTGAGATCGATGTCATGTGTTGTTTCGATAATTGTCTAAACCACACACGAAATAGGAAACATGTGGGCCTATCTTAGCGTCGGTATATTGTCACATGATTACGCACTTTTTTGTTTTGTCACATGGAGGCTAATATCGCCGAAAATAAATTATAGCTCAGTGACTGGTGAATGTTTAAAGGAATAAGGAATATTTATCAAGAGATGGATGAATGAAACGAAAAACATAAAGCACACTACTGGAAACACATACGCCGTACAGCCAGGTCGGAGCAGTTGATAGGTGGCGTGAGGATCGAGCAAGTACTCAGGTGGCATAAAACTGTGACCTTTGCCGGAGATAAAAATTAAAACATTTCTTTGTTAGTCCTCTTTATTCGGATTGGCCACCACTAAATATAATTTTGCTAAATTTTAAATACAATATTCGATTTTGCGTCAACAATGAATATAATGAATTCAAATTTGAAGTCAATAAGTAATTTCGTTTTCATGCTAGAATTCTGAAGCTGACGGACAGAAAACGGAACTTTGTAATTAACAGTGTTATATTCTTAGTGCTCGAGTTTGTTGAAGGAACGACGAAAGGTACGTAAAGGGTACAGCGGCAACAACAACACTGTCTCAACGTCAATACATTGATCAAGTGTGCTTACATAAAATAAGTTTGGCTGCATCACGTATCCCTGAAATTTCGATATTATTCGAACACATATAGTTGATATTGATTTGGCGTTGCAAATAAACTTTTAATATTCATTTCCAGGTTGGTTAACACAGAACCTCATCTTTTTAAAAATACTCCGAAAGTCATGACGTCTTATTGGAAAATTAATCCTGTTTTGCAGTTCTAAAAATTCATCTAAAATACAGTTAAGTGAGTTTGTCTTCTATGAAGGATTCCGTCCTGTTTTTAAAAGAGTTTAAGGTTGGATGTGGGATGTACGGCGAACATGTTACCGGGAGATCGTTACGCTGTTGCTTTCGTCTTCGACAGTGAGTTCAGGATCAGTAAATGAGTTATAAGCTGGCGTATTTCCGTGTTCCTGTTTACAAATTAATTTCTTTGCAACTGTTTTACTTCTTTCTTTCAGACTGCTTCATTCTAGGTCAGTAGTGATGATGCGATTATCAGCAGGCTGTTGCCACATAATCCACTTCCAATCGACCCTGTTATATCGCATACTGATAAAACTTGCGCAGATGGTCCCAATTTTCGAGAAAATAGATCAGATAGATACTAGAAGCTATTAATCCATTTAAAACATACGTTTGCAGTAAAGTTCTGGAGCATATAATACGCTCGATCGTTGTAAGGTTTCTAGATTAAAACGAATTTCTTACACTGAACAAGGATTTCGGAAGAAATGATCGAGTTTAACACACCTGGCCTTGTTTTCGAATGGTGTAATGAAATTTACTGATGCAGGATCACAAGTCGATGCAATATTTTTGGATTTTCAAAAAGCTTTAGATTATATATGACGCAACCGCTTTTAAGCGAATATTCGAATGTATGGTGTGTGTAATCAGATTTGTGAAGTGATACGAGATTTTGTAACTCGTCGATCGCAGTATGTCGTCACCCTCTACCTATCTAGATGTAAATAATGCGTCGCACAAGTAAATGCAGTAGGACTACTTCTTTTCTTAATTTTTACAAACAATCTCGAAGACAGAGTTAATAGTAGTTTGCGATTGTTCGCTGACGATGCAGTTATCTGTAGGGAAGTATGGAATTCAACCGTTTAGTTAAAAATTCAACTCGGCCTGGACGTTGTTTCGACATGGAGTACAAAGTAAACACTTAGTGATGCGGTTGATTCCCTCAGATATTTGGGCGTCACAGTACGAAGCAACATGAAGTGGTACCAACATATAACTCCGCTGTTAGGTAGATATGGTTCTAGACTGCTGTTCTTAGATCGCTTTTTGAAGACTTGTGTCACACAAATAATTGAGATAGCTTACAAAACCTTCCTGAGTCTATATTTGGACAACTGTCGCACCATTTCGGATTCTTATCGCAAGAGATTGATTAACTGTATAGAGAAACTACAGAGAGGAGGCTTTCGATTTGTGACTGCTCACGACAGCCCTTACAGAAGCGTCGGGGAATTGATACACACATTGGGCTGCAATTGTCTGACACGGAGACAGACGACGTAGGTTTCGTTTGAATCTATTGTCAAACATCACCTTTCATTTGCGAGTGCGACGAATTACTTCGTCCACCAACGCACTTAGGTCGCAATGATAAGGATTAGATAAATAAGGTACCGCACTATTGGTTGTATTCATTCTTAGAACCCTCGTGCTGTTCTGGATTGGAATGCAGAGCGTAGAGATTAGTTTTGATAATAATAATTCCGTTTGGTCGGAATGACCTGGTGACAGGGTTTCTATTGGCTGCGCATTCCGCCTCTGTTGTAGCCGTCTTAACCTAACCCGGCAAACTTACCAGGTACAGGGAACCTACAGTTTAACGCGGAATCCGAACCACGGAAGCGTTCTGGCGTAATTCATATTACACAGCAAGCTGTGCCAGAGGCGAAGGTCGGTTTAAGGGCCTATCAAAGTCCTCGCCGAGACAGGGATTCGACCCGGGGACCTTTCGCTCTCGAGTCAGACACCTTAACCACTGAACCACCAGAGTGTTCTATTAGTTATGGTGCAAAGCACACTCTGCCTCCCATAATTTTGTGAATACTATGGTACATACCTAGAGGTGGATCTGATGCGTTGGAACGGTGCATTACTGTCAGTAACTTGTTTTTCTTACTTAAGGCTCCGAGAAGCCTACTTTACCGTTGTAGCATGTCGCTGGAATTATTATTTTTTTTACGCCACATAAAAAAATAAATTTATCCCATCATTTACGTAACTACCGTAGACAATAGATTGTACCTTACATGTTATTAAAACTGTGAGTACAGTACTGTTTGAAAAATTTGGAATATCTATTGAAAATTTTACCTACACTAAAAGAAAAAAGATTTTCTATGGACACATTTATGACTAGAAACTTTAATATTAAACCACCTACAGTGCTAAATAAAAAAATATTTGCCGAGTTCTTTACTAGCTTATGTGTAAATTTGTACATACAGTATTTGCAGCAACGTTTTCGTTTAGTCGTATTGCGTGCCAGTGATACATTAAAGTGAGATCGAAATATGTTGTGTTGAAGAAAATATCAATTTTCAAATGTTAGTATGAATAGTGAGGAATGAGGCAAAGATGTGTATCAGGGTGCGAGAGCTGCTAATGG
This sequence comes from Vandiemenella viatica, assembly GCA_031002005.1. Classification (NCBI taxonomy): domain Eukaryota; kingdom Metazoa; phylum Arthropoda; class Insecta; order Orthoptera; family Morabidae; genus Vandiemenella; species Vandiemenella viatica. The sequence goes on along the minus strand of JARYHS010011408.1, from coordinate 300,068,371 downwards.
AGCTGCTGTTTGTCCGTCGCCGCTGCGCAGGGTTCGATCCACGACCCCTGGCCTCGGGGCCGCCGCTCACGGTCCGTTACCGACGACATGGAACACCAATCAGAGCTCATCGCATTATCCACCCCTGAGGGACATCCACACAACTACTCCCACAGCCTCCAACTAAAAGCAAACCACACCAGCAGTGAGGTGGCAATAGTTCCGCGTTTTGAGTAGTTTCCACCGCCGCCGGTTATTTCCTCGCAGGATAGCAGCTAGAATATTGCAGCGAGCATCTGCCATCCGCCCGCTCACCCAGCTCTGTTTATAGGTGGCTGCACTTTAACGCTGTAGTCGTAGCTTCTCTTCCCTCCAACTAGACAAATGTACTATCACAGCCGTTACCTTTCTGTTGGTTCCGCTTCATATTCGGTTCGTCCATGTGTGGTTTCATCAAAGCTAGTGTTTTTATACACTCTCCAACAACTGTATTAATCCGAGGAAAATTATTGAATGATAAGCTTGCTGTGTGATTTCAGAAATCTAAATCCATTTATCATTAACGGAGCTCTCCGTTATATAGTTCTCTCGATCTTAAGTCATCCTGTAGCAACACAGAACGTTATCACCGTATTCTGGAGGGTCACAATTAGTTCTTCAATGAAAGTTAGCTCAGCAAAGCCTGTGCGCAATAGAGTAATGAACATTTCAAAGGGAGCGATTCCCACGTGCTGTCAGTGGTATTTCTGTGATGAGTTACATGTATTCGCTCACAATTATGCCTTCTTCTGATCCAGTCTCTCAGCGATTGGGACCTCATTTTTGTCGGAATAATTTCGTTCACCACGTACATCTAATATCACAGTGTTAGATGTCTCGTGGTTTAATAAATATGATAAATAACCAGTCCACGATGCAGTACAATTTAAACTTGTTTTTATTTTCATAAGCACGACGTCAAAGATACTGGTTACATACAAATATAAAACTCCAACGATCACATTTAACACTTCTTCCAAAGACAATACTACCAACACTCTCCTTGGCCGACGTAAACTGTTTCCAAAGAATACTTTCACTCTAAAACTGTCCCTCTGTCTCGGATATTCGCTTTATATAAGCTCCATCGAAATTTCTAGAACACTACAAAGGATTCCGACAGATATTTCTCGAACATCAACAATACTTAAACAATTGAAACATTATAACCAATCAGAATTAATACATAATCATTTACAATCATAACAAAATGGTCAGAAATGAAAATTAAAGATACTTAAACAAAAAAAAATCCACAGAAATCTTTTTAAACTGTAGCAAATTGTCATTCAGACATCGTAACTTGCCTTAATACTTGGAATTACAAACATTTAAGTAATTCTCTTGTATAGTTTGGTCCTTAAATATATTAAATGGTATTTACATAATTTCTTTTCATAAAACAAAGTCTATTTACACTGATTTACTGTAAATTTCAAACCAAACACGCAAGATCCTATTCAACCAAACTCTAGTTTGCTACAAATGCTTCATATAATACACTTCCATTCAAATTTTAGGTGTGAGGGCTGTTACAATAGTCTATCTTAACATAAAAGTAGAATGAAAACTGAATGGTTATCACTCGAAATCGAACGATTATGGAGAATGGGGCACGTTATAAAATAATTATAATTTTGGAGTCACTAGGTTACTCTGGATCCAGGAGGTTCATCTGAATTCTTATTCTAGCAGTTTACAGGATCTGTCTCAAAAGTAAATAGAATATACCCGGGAAAAAAATTATTGCAGATCAAAGTATAAATTTCCAAAATTATTCAAAACGGCACCGTTGTGCTCCTGCACAGCGTTGCCAGCGCCTCTCCTTCCTGGAAGGGAACCTCCTTCATGACCCTGGAAACAGCTCTCTGACGTTAACCAGCGTCCCAAAATGGCTGCCCTTCCAGCACCTTACTATTGTTGGGTGCCACATTGGGGCTGTCCACCCTGTGCTTGCCTGGTGCTCTGGAGGTGGTGTGGGACGGCTGCAGCAAAGATCTTCCTCCTCACGCGTCGCACTTATTGCCAGCAATTCCATGTTAAACTTACTGTTCACTATCCATACCCCACGCACAGGTTCTTGCGGATGGCGCCTTTTGAGGAGAAAAAGACGACCAACATCGCCTTGCTTTAATTTAATTTCGATGGGACGTTTGCTCGGGGGCAATTTTTCTACGCACCAATTTCCCCCTTTCCTTTTCTCACCTACTTTCTCCCTCTACAGATTTCTACTTTAAATACTTTTAGCGTTTAGGTAAATTATTCATCAATTCTCTTGGTAATTTATTCCCTTAACCCGTTATCAAAGAAATAAAATCTTCCCTTATGCCTGAAATCGAGTGCAACTTTGTGATTATGATTATCTTTTCCCTTCTATACGCCTCTCCTAATTTTGCCACCGATATTTTTTCACGCCTCATCATTTATATACACTGCCGTGATTCTCTTAACTCTCCCCCTGTCTTTTCAATGAATCCCATTCCAGCTCCTTTATCATATCACTTACTGGTTATATTCTGCGGTGTTTTCCACACACAGATCTAGCACTCCCTACAACTTCTATATTTGCTACCCAAAAGGTGGGTCCCATACTACAGTGTCATATTTAAGCAATGGTCTGACCAACTTTTTGTAACCAAAGTCCATTACTTCTCTAGTGAAAGATTTTGAAACCTTTTCCTACTGCCTGACCAATGTGTCCTGCCCAGCTGAGAATGTTATCAAATGTTATGCCAAGGTATTTACATTACAAGTCTTCAACAGGCAATTCTTTTTCCACCTTATAACTATAATCAATCTGTAGTTTTTTTATCTGTGTTCCTAATAAGCCGTCTCTTCTTTGCTTTTATCTTCACCACATGTTGACCTACTCACGTAGAAACCCTGTCCAGATCTCCCTGCAGCTATTCACAGTCTTTTACCGAGTCGATCCTGTTACATAAACTATTATGTCATCAGCATCAACCTTACTTCTGATAGTAATATACCAACACAATCATTCATTAGAATGACGAATCCACTACCCTGTGACACTCCCATTTTCAGTTCCACTTCTATTGATACTGCATTTCCCACTCTAACATTTTTCTTTTAACTTTTTCAAAATTCTTCTACCCAGCAAATCACTTTCTCATCCATTCCAATAATCTTTACGTTAATTAGTACGATTTTATGGCTTCCTCTACCAAAAGCCTTTTGAAGCACCTAATTCTTCAGTGTAAACTTGGCTTCCCTTGTCCATTTCATCCGAAATATCCTGCATGTAGCTAACTGACTGCGATTCGCACGAATATTCATGCCTAAAGCCATGATGTCGACTTGGAAACAAAACACCTCTGATGTGGTTTCATATCAATCTCTCCATTAATTTACCTACCACTGATGTCAAACTGATTTCTAACCCCTCCTTTATGGCCCAGTAGTACATTTCCAGTCCTCTGATAAGCAGCGACTATCGAGACTCAATTTAAATATCGTTTCAAGATAGGTACAATGTCACATCCTGTTAGACATCCGTAGTAATATAATCTACACCAGCAACATAATATTTTTCAGCTTTCTTAGTTCCTTTATTTCTTGCAATCTTTTAGTTTCAAATATTGATCTAGGAATTAGAAAAAACTTTTTAAAACTATATGTGTGGAGCACAGCACTTTACGGTAGCGAAACATGGACTTTAGGAATACCAGAAAGAAGGAAAATTGAAGCATTTGAAATGTGGTGTTACAGAAGAATACTGAAAATTAAGTGGACAGACAAAGTAAGAAATGAACGAGTTTTGGAAGTAATGGGTGAGGAAAGAAGTTTGTGGAAGAAGCCTACAGAAAGAAGAGACAGGCTGGTAGGTCATATTTTGAGACATGCTGGATTAGTTAATTTGCTGGTGGAGGGAACGGTCGAAGGTAAGAACTGTAGAGGAAGGCATAGATTAGAATATATGTAGCAGATAATTGAGGACGTGGGTTGTAGGAGATGTGGAGAGATGAAGAGGTTTGCACAAGATAGGAAGGGTTGGAGGATTGCATCAAACCAGTCGAAAGACAGATGACAGCAAAAAAAAAAAAAATGTTCCTTTCAAATTTTTTGGTATGGTCATTTCAAATCGTGTAGATAAGCTCGTTCTCCGATTTACACCCTTTCATTTCTGAATCATAATCCCTGATGCTCTCATTACACCAGTAACTTAAAATCTCTGCCTTTTTCAAATCCTCATTAACTTCTTCTCCATCCTTATCTGTAATCGGTTCAACACCCTCTCTTCCCCTCAGTTTTCTGATATAGCTATAGAAATTTCTAGATGCATCGTCAGTGGCCCTCATAAACACCTCTTTGGCCATTTTCTTTGCTATTATTAATACCTTAATTAATGCTTTCAAGTATTCCTTATTGCCTTGCTGTCTCTTAATTCTATTATGTTCACTTCTCGGCAACTCCTGTAATCATTTCCCTTCCCTGTTATAGGTCGTAGGTTGTGTACTTCTCTTTATTTTCTGTTTTTGAGTAAATATTTCTTCACACTTTTTTATTACCCGCATGAACTCTTCCCACTTCAACTCCACTGTACTGTACCCATGCTTCAATTTTCTGGATCTTTCTGTGAAATATCTGCCTAATTTCGAAATTTTTGCCCTTTTATAGGTGTACCTATTCTCCCCTTCAGTTTTGGAAACTGGTTAACCAAATCCTCGAATATCCATCAGAACTGTTTCATGATCACTTATTCCTTCAGTTACGATAATAATAATAATAATTATTATAATTCCACGTGGTCGTAATGACCTGATGACAGGGTTTCTATTGGCTGCGCATTACGTCCCTGTTGCAGCCGCCTTAACCTAACCCGGCAAACCTACAGGGTACGGGAGACTTACAGCTTTAACGTAGAATCCGAACCACGGTACCGTCCTGGCGTACTTCACATTACTCAGCAAGCTCTGCCAGAGGTGAAGGTTGGGTTAAGAGGCCTATGATAACCCGCGCCGAAAGAGGTATTCGAACCGGAGACCTATCGATCTCCAATAAAACACGTTGACCACCGCGCCACCAGGTCGCTCCAGTTACTCAACACCCCACAAGGTTATCATAGGGCTTTATTAGGAAGATATCCAATTGTTTGGTCCTCTTGTGTTCTGCTCTTCCACTTGTGTAAAGCGTGTAAAGTCTCCTTCAGTGCCTAAGGTTTGTAAACCTCTATTCCCTTGTGTTATTTATCTTATTTCCTACTCAGCTGACAACTGGGAAAGACAAATCCCCTCCAATAATGAACATTCTTCTCTCACTTCTGAACTCTTGAATATGAATTTAGATTCTTCCCTAGAGCCTCATTTTCATCAGGTATTCTTCCACTATGGTAAGCAGGCAACTCCACGAATGTTTCTTTTTTATTACTCCATAAATCTAGCCCAAGTAACTCATCGTCGTGATCTATAAACACCAGTTAACTGTAACAGTATTTGATAACCAATATGAAAACCCCTCGACCAATTGCTCCTCTATCTCTGCGGTACACTCTGTAACCATCGGGGAAAACCTCACTGTCTAGTACTTCTTCTTTTAACCTAGACTCTATCCCTATTATTACTTGTAGTTCGTGCTCTATTAAGTTTGTAAATTCTATTAATATGTTCATTATACTTCTACAGTTCAATACTAACACTCTTATTACTGGCTTCGTAATATTTTCAGCATTAATCTTTGCGTTTCCAGTCCTGTCCTCGTCAGTTATTTTTCCATCAGCCTCATCTATTTCTTAATTTTTTTTATTTTTCCTGCATGGAGCCAAGATCAATATCATTTTGAACATATATCTCCAGCCCCTAACCAGCAGCCCCTAACGTAAAACAAAAGGCACAGACCTGTTCCCATCATCACTGGAAGTGGGCTGTCCTACAGGCTTAGCTAACAACGCAAGAAATATTCCCTTACCCCTTTCATTTTTGTGTATGCCATGCCTAGTGAAACCTCATCTTCCAGTGTTCAACACCCAAAACAGAACTAACTAATGCCTTTCCCAAGCAGCACCTCCGTTTCCACGTTTACCCACCTCACAGCGTGTGTCCACTGTGGCCGGTCATGGCGACTTAGGACCTGCATGAGCTCCACCCTAGTATGCTGCGCCTTTTTTCACCACCTTCCTCAAGTCACTCTTTACATTCTAAGTCGCTTTCTATCAGTACTATTACCCGGTCCTCCAACCATAACTACGTTATGGTCCTTAGTGAAACTCCTACATATAAATCTATATCCTCTATCACCTGACCTAATGTTGCACTAGGTTTAAAAGAACTTATGACCTGGTAACCTGCGCCTAACTGATCCTGCAGAAGAGAGACTACGCCTCTACCATGGCTACTACCTACGAGCAGAACACTTTTCTTCCTAGTGTTTCCTAGCACGCCCTTCACCCCGACTAGCTGATCCTGGCTTTTTTCTGGCGATGGGAAGCGTTCTGCGCTTTGTCTTTTTGACTCATGAACGGATTCCGACACCCACGTCACGTCACCAATAACCATGTTATCAAAAACACTCGATCACTCTAATACTGGTCCAAGACACAAGACGAGACCTTGTGAAATTCCGACAAATGTTTGGGGACCATCTGTGAAGGACGTTTTGGACCTTAAGGTTTGATTAAGAGAAACTAGTATTTTTCGAAATAGTTGCTGTATTTTGTCAATCTAACTTGCAATGGTGAAGACGGAAGCAATTCAGCATAGCTTGTTGTACGATAAAAATGCTTACAGCAAAGTCACCTTCGGCTGGTTCGTTCCGGTCAACTATGACGCAAATACATGTTCACTTCGGAACATAAGTAGATTACTCTCCTATCATTCTCCGTGTAGACTTGAACCAGTCGATATGGGTTAGCTAATCGATCGCACCGACTCTCATAGCCTCGTCTAGAGCTAATGCCTTCCAACCAAGCTGCCATGTCGCGTCATAGTCAATCAATCCATCAGTCAGTATTGGAAGCAGTAATTTAGCTTCATGCGGAGTGGTCCTTGCAGGACACGTTATCAGCTGTTAATGCACAGTTTTCAGTGGTCATTAAACGGACTCACTACCAGTTAGACGTCTTATCATTCTCATAGGATAGTTTATATCAGCTAGTGCTAAACCAGTCCTAGCCTTCTCTGTCCTCGGTTCTCTGACCGTAAAACGGAGTGGTGTCGGATATCATGATAAATTCCACAAAATGAAGAACTTCACGGAAGAGGAGAAGACTTAAAAGAGACCTAAAAACAAGGAGGTTAGCCACTCCACTTAAGGTCCACCACTCAAAACGTCCACAAATAGGCAAACAACCATTCGGACCCCTGACACATCGTTTCACACGCGTTTCTCATAGCCATATTTTCCACCCAGAAATCACTTTACTTATTCGTGGGAAAGACCCTGTTTGAAAACATTTACCCACCGCATTGACGACGGAAGAGGTGTAACAGTGTCTCCAGTGTTCACATAACAGTTCTCAAATACAGTGTGAAAGTATATAAATTGTTAACCTATGTAAAGATGAAGTTTGCTACCTGCTCACTGTGGCCAAGTACAAATACAACACGGTACACTGAAAATTTGACTGTAGAACACGAAGTGGGATGACACTGCAGGATTACTGGCACCACTTTTGCTAGTGTCGAAACATTTAGATCGCCAGGTGTACTCAAGAACTGTCTCCACACTGAGCTCCTTGCATTCCTAGTTTTCGTGATGTCGGGAGTGAATACTTAGGTTGGGTGGTGCGACGGAGTTGGCCTTTTTGCAGGCGGCGCGGGCAGGCGTCGCGTCGGCCGTGAATATTTGATGTCCGGCCGGCCGCCTGCCTGGCCGCGCAGTTTGTCGCTGCTATTCGGAAAACACGGCTGAATATTTCACGGCGGCGGGGATTGCGGCCCAGATCGATCTGCCCCCTCCTGAAGCACCGCCCGAATACACAATGGCACACGCCGTTAGTTCGCACAAACGTCATACATTCACCAAGTTTCGTGCAACTTCGGCCACGTTGGAGAAGCCACTTGCTGCCAACATTGAGAGGCCTATGAAACTCCGCGCGAGGAATATTGATTGGGGGATATATTTCAGGAGTGAATTATTACGGTTAACATCAGCACTAACCTAAGATCATGGATGTACCGCGGAGGTAAGTTTCAGCGGCGTGACGAATGCAACGCGAACTTGTTTACTATCCAATGGAATACTTCCTTGGGAGGCGGTTCGCCCAAACTGCTTCGGCCGTCTTGTAGGCTGGAGCTGAGCTGAGACGTGTTTCACACGCAGTACTAAACACAAGTAACGTTCTTTGTTTTCAAGGTTCGAACGATGCTGCTAATCAGGAGAGAGCAGAGGTCGCGGAGTGATTTGTTGTCTTCGCAGCAAAGCAATCCACGTATCATAAGCTTTACAGTTTCTTCCGTTGATGTTAGAGCGTCTGACAATCTGTAGAGCCTCTTTCATCGTCCTCTATTACTACTGATCTCCTTTCCGAAGAAGTCTAGTATACTCAGAGTCGATGCCATGACCGGTCTTAGAAGAATGCCACGCATCACGGTGTCATTCATGTTGTTTGAGTTGCAGTGGTGGATGTGATCTAATCTGTCGCCTCGCCCTTGCTCAGCAGCTAGGTTCCACACTGTGCTGTGCGGTGAGTGTTTGGCTTGGTTCAGGCTGTCGCGTTTGTTTCGGTGGCCCTCGTGGACGAGGCCGTATCCAGTCTGATTTTGCAGTTGTTGTATCCGTTAGTTCTGAACGTGGGCTCTAGTATTTATAGCTCCGCGGACAACGTTTCCGAGTCACACGCATCTCTGAAGCATAAAGTTGTAAGTTTATATCTCTTCTTGGCCGGATAGTGGCGACAGAGCATGATACTTGTTTGCGTGCATCGATTTAGCGTACAACGAATACCCCAAGCTCCCACTGCCCAATTCTCCATAAATCGTCTAGGAACAGTAACTGACCTTGTTTTTCATTTTCCATCGTTGGTCTTTAAAGGGCTCAAGGAACAAAATACAATTGTGTCATCGACGTACCTTAGCGACAAGGTTGGTTTGAGCTGACCATTGTCCAGCGCCTCTGGTTTTAATGCCTGCAGGTAGATGTTCGCGGTTGTCAACGAGAGTGGTGAACTGTTTGCTGCTTTATCTACCCGAGCACAGAGATTCCCGCCACTCTGGAAGAAGGTTGAGTGGAGACAGAACTCGGCTGTGTAAGTTTAGTGCGTATCACCGCAGTCTCCTCATCCACTGGTGTGCTTGTGACATCGAAGCTGACCAATATTCAGTTTCTCGAAGACGGATGACAATGATGAAGTGCGTTCTGTTTAGTACCGCTCAGGCGATGTGTTGTGGTACCGCGCTAGTGGATGAGCTCTCCTGTTAGCCTGACCGTTCAGACCTTCCACAACACCGAACATGTTGTTTAGTGGTTACAATCACAACTCAGTGCAGTTGTTGACGGAGGTGAGTTTTACTGGCTTGCTGCTGTAGCTGATGATATGGCGACTCGCGACTGTATTGTGCTGTCCTGCATGGTTCCAACGAGAGCAACCTGAGACGCCAGTGGGTGAAGAAACACAACCTTCAGCAGTTGCAACACCGCGTTAACTCTCATCGGCTGAAGATGCTATGATACGAGACAGTCTCGTGCCAGCACGAGAACAGTTAAACAGGGACGCGCACATTGTCGCGAAGAGACAAGTCTTTTCTACGTAAAACCGTTTTACCGATCTTGAACTGGATCTAATTACTGGCCGGAAGAAAGAAAGGCGAGTTAAAATAACGCGTTTTAATTGACTGCGCAATCCGTCTCTGTAACCTGACCGGCCAATCCTGTACAGTAGAGGACACCTACAGTTTTACATGGAATCGAAAGCAGCGTAGAGGTCATATTCGCAAAGCAAGTTTTGCCGGGACAGAATAGAACTTTAAGGGTCGAAACTGTGATCCTCCCATCCACCAAGGGCACGTGACCGCTGCGCTAGTAGAACGCGTCACCATGCGTGTGTGGAGTGGTGACACTTACAGTACCCCACATTAACAATTACTTCATTTCTAAATTTTCTGCCGGCAGTCATTCACTGGATGCTTCCGCCTCCTCTGTAGTGTGGTAATGTAACGCAGATTATCAATCACTATTGACAGTGTTTTCAACATAACCTATAATCCGAAACGCGGAAACCTTCATGGGGTACGTAACTTGCACTGTGACAGAAAAATATATATTTTTTATATTAGCATAAAACCACAAAACGCCACCAGTTGCTTAAAAGTTTTTATTCTTTAAAACTTTACTGCAGTTTCGACAAAACATGTTTGTCTTCTTCAGAAGTGCGACACGTTAAAATTACATAGGCGGAAGCATTGTCACAAATCAGTCCTTTCGTGCGAAGTTTTGTCGGAACTGCAGTAAAGTTTTAAAGAATAAAAACTTTTAAGCAACTGGTGGCGTTTTGTGGTTTTATGCTAATATAAAAAAATTTTACCGTTGCTGACACGCAGCTATGCTAAAGATTTTATATATTTTTTAAATTAACATTTCATAAGAATTGAGAACTATGATTGTTTTAAAAACAGGTATTTCTCTGTTTCTTATCACTAATATCACCAGTTTCTGGTCTGGAAGTAATAGGACCTATGTTTAGCAACGTAATCACAAATTAGAGTAAACGACGTAATATATCGTACTACCTTTATGCCAGAAACTAAAATAAACTGTAAAGCTTTCTTCCGATTATTACGAAACTCAGTAATGCTGTTCATTTGTAAGCAAAGATCCGACGAAGTTGGCTGGCGATTATCGACTTCAGACAGTTGGAGGTAGGTGGTTATTGAAATAACGATACAGTAGTTAGTACTCAAAGAAACAGCTTGAACCTGTTGCCTGCACCGAAACAAATTTCAAATCAGCAAAATTAGCTTCCAAATTGATGTAATTTATTACGGTAGATACGAAGTACATAATTAACAAATTAGAAAAACATCTCATCCGTCAGGCAATACTTGGTCTCTTACATTACGCCGTATATTCTTTTACGTTCATTTAACGGTTCCAGCAAAAGTGGTATCGACCGCTGATCGACCGATACGTGACGTCAGAATGCGCAGTCAGAATATCCGCTACGCTATCGACACAAACCTCGTTGTCTCTTCGCTCGATCGGCGTTTTCGTGGAACATTACTGTGTGTTGTATTTTTCAGTCAAAGCGAGCTTAATGCGCGACTTATTGAAGGAAAGAGGCCGTAGCGCTGTGGTCGCTGGAAGCGATTTGAACGACAAAGCGCGGCGCGGCGGCGGCGAAGCAATTCCTCAATTATTGACGTGCGCCGCGCCGCACAGTAGCCTTTGTGCTCGGACGGTAATCACAGGCAACAGTCAGCAGCCGCCTCTCATTACGGACAGCCAACTCGCATTCCTGCAGACACCTCAATAAAATAACCACAGCCCGGCGGCACATTTCGTAATCGTGCCGAATATTCCCATCGCTATCTGGAATGACGCTCCATAAAGACGGCGTATTTAAGATTTAGCGTAAAGTGCACGGTTATGGGTTATCTGATTTGATCCACTGCAGCAACTTTCCGATACGTCGTACTAAACGGTGAAGTATTATACGTGGCCACTGGTTGCCTTGGCATTCACTTACAGCGTGTTTCCCCCTGCTACAACAGAAAGACCGAGCGTGGTGGGTGAGCGGTAACGCTCTGCCCTCTCATTCACGAGGACTCTCGTTCGAGTCCCCATCCCGCCAACCAGATTTCGGTTTTCCATGTTCAGGTCCAGTGGCGTCAAGGGAAGGTATCGAATGTTGGTATTCCTTCAATGTATAATAAATAAGCCGTTAAAAAAAGTCCCAAATTAATAGTAACACAACTTCAGTTACACACGAACTAAGTAAAAACTATGGAAACGAAGCAGGCAATACTAATGTATGCATGTAGAAATTGCACCGAAGTCAAAATAGTAACCCCTGTAATGTACATGTTTAAGTATGATACTATTGCTAAGTATTCTAAGGATCTGAAGCATAATAAAGTTTGTAAAACCCAGTAGATGTTCGCAATGTACTAAAAGTTCAAATCAAGAAGTACGCAATATACATGTGTGTGTGTTTGTGTGTCTGTATTTTAAAAATTGTCGTTAGAAGCTCATTGTAATATAACCTGATGTAGCTTCGATATGTAGAATGTAGCGCAATTTTGTAATGTAGCCACTAAAAAAAAGTTAATGTAATGCGATCATGCATTCACTAACCAAATAAACAACTGTAAGCTCGCACTGTATTCGTCAGATAACTACCAATGTAAACATTGTTATGCATCTACAAACCAACTACCATCTGCAACGTTAATTGTTTGAATATTCAGAATTACACAACAGTTATCAATTAACTAAGTGAAATGCAATAATACGCTAATTCCTTACACACAACTTTCTTACAGTGTAAACTGTTAACATAGTTTAGCCTAAAATTGGCTTGGCCTGCCTCCTAGCGGAGACACGACACTGTGGAAGCTAACAGCAGAGCTTAGGTAAATGAGTAATGAAACCAGCAACACACAATGGCAGAACCATTAATCAATAAGAAACAAATGAATGTAACAGGGTGTAATTTAGTATTTATATATTAGGCTGTATGGATGTAGGATAAATAAATAAAAAATCACTCCAGGCGAATGCTGCGGTGGTCCCTTCAAAAGGCCTTGACCGAATTCCTTCCCATATATAACTTTCACTTCTTTCTCAACAGCGACGTCGATGAGGCATCAGATCATAAACAACAAAACAGCGAGTAACATTCCTCCTGCAAATCATCACAAACAAAAGTTTGTAAAATGATAAACGGTAAAGGGAGTTCAAGGCTCGTGTGCTCGTATTGACCTGGTGATCGGCAGTTTACTGGCTGGGACCTACAGTTTAACGTGGAATCCGAACCACGGAAGCATTCTCGTGTACTTCCTATAACACAGCAAACTGTGCCACAGGCGAAGGCAGGATTTAAGAGGCTTTGTAAATCCCCACCGAGACGGGGATTCGAACCGTGGACCTTTCGATCTCCAGTCGGGCGTCTTAACCACTGAGCGAGCTCCAAGATCAGCAGTGTTAAATATTCACTGAAGTTGCAAATTTACCGTTTGCGATAGGTTTTACGGTACCGCCAACTGTCCGGCATCCAATGCTTCCTTTGGTAATCAGCGGCATTCATTGGCACCGGCAGCCATTCACCACATCTCCGCTTAACACTCCGTGTTTCTTAGATTTTATAAATAAAAGTTTTTGCAGGTAAACGAGAATGTTTTACGAAATCCAATTCAACTTTGAATGGTAGCTAAATTGCTCTCAGGTATATTGGTAGTCAAATTGTGTACGTATTTAGCTGTTTTAGTGATGTGAGTATTGTTAGATTAAGAACGAAGAATCCTGGCGTATGACTGCAATGTAGTCTTCACGGGTGTACCGCCGGATAGTGTTGAGGAAACACAATATTTCGACTGCTAGCTCCGCCGTCTTCTTCAGGAAGAGCGGCACCCGAACCTTCTCAGTATCTGTGGGTCAGCCGAACACCTGAAGAAGACGGCGGAGCTAGCCGTCGAAATATTGTGTTTCCACAACACTATCCGGCGGTACACCCGTGAAGACTACATTGCAATGTTAGATTATTTCCTATAATCGTCTCCACTTCCATTTAACCTCTTTTCGTTCACCGTCTGCGTTCTCCTTTAGGTCTGTTAATGGAATATTAATTTATTATTAAACTCGTTCAATTCAGCTACACTAACTTTTATTTAAGCTCATCACTCGTTTATGATTTAAAATTTGAAATTTCTAATATCAGTATCATAGGACACTTCCTCCTTCTTGGAATTGACAGCTGCTTTTTACAGACAAAGAGGGAGATAAACAGAGAGACTCCTTAGGTTTTCGATTTCTTCTTGCCGTCAGGTGATCCATTGGCACCGGCCCTTTGCCCTTGCAGTATAGTTCCCATAGAAGCGGTCGGCAGACGCGATCGAAAAGGAAGCTCGTTGATGATGCCGGTTCGAATAGAATAGGGCCGTCTTGGCTTGCCGTAATTTAGTAGTGCTTTTACACCTCGTCGACGTCGAGTCATTAGAGGCGGGATGGGATTGGGGATCTGGAACGGGAAGGAATTCGACCATGGTTGCTTGCAGGAAGCATCCCGGCATTCGCTTGGAAAGATTTGGGGAAACCATGGTAAACCCAAACTGGATGCCGGACGGGGATTCGAACCGGCGTCCTGCCGAATGCGGCTCAAACAAACAGAATATGCTGAGTGCTGATGAGTATTCTTACCTTCGCCTCCTCACAGCGTAGTGAATTCTTCTCCGCAGGCTGACTCAGTATGGCACTGGCTGGAGACCACGGCCCCTCGCCTACGCCTCCACTCAAATTTCTGTGGGAAACTCGAAATTTCGTGGTATACCATGCACATTCAAAAACGGCTATAAATTCAAATTTCTGCGGGAATAATATGGAGTTAAATTCAGAGTTTGGCGGGTGCTACAATTCTCCACAAGGCTAACAGATATCAGTGCGTACCTTTAATCAACATTAGGCGTCTGATCGGAATGTGGCGGACTCTGACGGAGGTTTGGTAGAGTCGACCAAAATCAGGTAGAATGGCATGTTCTGATGTCAGGGAATACACCCGCTACCAACGACTTAAATAGATACAATGTGAGGGATTTTTGCCCCCCAATATACACGCAGAGTTTAGCTGCTGTATATAATGCTGGTCAAGTACGTCTGTTTTCAACATCATACTAGTTGAATAAAAGTGACACCAAGCGGCTCACTTAGATTATCAAACAAGACTTTCAACCAGGAATTGTGCTAGAAAGAGAGGGATACAACAAAGTCGCTATAACGAATGAAAATGGGATGAGTTGATGGCAGTAACAGCCTGTGTCCGAGTTGTAAGAAGCGACCTTTCCCCTCGATAACCACACCGTCTTCTATAAAACTCGGTCGGGAATGAAAACTGTCATGTCTTCCTGCCAGCTGTGTCTTTATTGGTGAGTCTACATGGCGTAACCTGATCGACGCCGAGCCTGTGCTTACATCGCCACCAAGACTTCATGGCAGACACTAGTTGTGCGATGTTACAAAGGGTTTCTGATTTATCTCCGTCACTCTTGTCAAGGACTCAAGATTTTTCACTGTAAAGGAGAATTGTATGAAACAGACAAGGAGGGGGGGGGGATGCGGTGGTGGTATTCGCGTCAAGGTACTTTAGAAATAATCACTCTGTGTTGGGTGAACTCTGACATCGCATTCAGGAGGTCGCAGGCTCGAATCCTCGTCCATCCATCCAGATTTCGGTTGTCCAGGGATACCAAAATCACTCCCTGGCCGAATTCCTTCCTGTTGCTTGCCTCCAGTTCTTTCCGGCTTCTAATAACTTTATTGTAGAAAAGGCGCAAAGCGATAAGAAAAAAATATGTTTTTGACAGACATCCACGCCTAATAATGCTACTTGTATTAAACGCTTCTGCCCTTCGAAGTTTCATTTACTGTTGTCCATGTGTTGACGTATGCTCTGTCTCTGTCATCTTGGGCGCTGTACCTGCTGCCTAATTTGGCTGTGGCAAGGCAAACGTTTTGCCTGCAACAGGTGTGATTTATATAGCGGATCCGGGCGGGGCCTTTGTGTTTCACGATCAGAGGCCCGAGCTTCGCTTTACTGCCACCAGGCTGCAGCAGCATCACGCAGCACGCGTGATTTCCTCACCGCACGGTCGTTGTACGAAATCCTTGAGGACGGTGGCTATCACATGATCTAGATGCTACTGGATGACACTTCATAACTGACAATACTCCAGTACAGATTCTTGGCGTGTACTAAACCTAAAGGATGACACTGAAACATGATTTTACACGCAACACTTTATATCAGAGAGATTACTGTCGATAGTATGTTTGTTTCGTTCAAAGTTTAATAGATAGACAGTATATCTAAGATGTTAAATTTAAATTTCAACGCTTCTTGACATTTTGTAGTTCCGGTTGTATTCGGCGCTACTGTATAATGTTGGAAACTTCTGCCTCACCAAATTCCATTAGTTTCTCGTCACCTCGAGATTTCCTGTCATTCTAATTACAAATTTTTGACAGTTCTGCATAGTGGTCTGATTGCACATATACTGTAAGTTGTCTGAATGTTGTAATAGGATAGAGAAATAAGTGAATAATTTTTATGTGTAGTTTCAGACAATGTCAGTGAATATAAAAAAAGATCTGTCAATAATAAGCGCATGACCACAGCAGTTAAAACTGGTTGTATCTAATCATAATAATTGTTAAACAAAAACTCAACATATTTTTAAAATAATTGTAGAAATACATGGGTAAGTGGCATTTCTCATGGAAGCAATTGGTGAATTCTAATACTTTGCATATAGAATAAAAGATTAAGACCAGTTTTGGACCTCGCTAAGTAGTAAATAATTTTGACATGAATACATTCCAAAGTCAGCTTGAGAAAAATTAATATGAAATGAAATATAAAAAAATTACAATTCACTATCCCGGTAATCTAACATGATATGCACCACGTTATGTAGGTGCACAAACAGCTATTTTTTCATACCAAAATTTTCATTAATTTTTGATATTTTCATTTCATTGGATACAGATCAAAGGAAAAACTATAATGCAGCCTCACGCAATTGGAGTCACGAATATTGTGTATTTTTCCTTTGCGTACAAAACGATAATAATGAGTATTATAAGTGCGCTATGTTGAGTAACATCAGATACATTGGAGGGAATTGTTGTGGTTGTGATTCGGCCTTTAAGATGCCGAATCTTGGTACAAATTAAACGCAAACCAAAAGTAAACATTAAATTCCACAGTAATCGACAGTTTGGAATTACAGAATGTTTGAAACGAGGCGTTTGACTTCTCAAGTATGATTACCGTTAGCAAGCACTGCGTTCGACTGTGGCGCCACGCTACGCAGAGTCTGGAAAAATTCCCCCGCGGCAGCTGTTTTATCTCGGACAAGAGTCAAGCCGAGGAGCGGTTTCCTCAATTACTGGCGAAATTGGTCGCGCGTAACGACGCTAGCATTTAACGAGGGTTAAAATTGTCGGCGAATCGAACAAACAGTTTGGGCGAAATACCTGGACACGGGCAGTGGGGGCGGTTCCACCGCGAGGCTGCCCACGCACGTGGCGTAGCGTATTAACCTGCTACTGTGTCGTGCCGGCATTCATTCGTCTACAAAACGTATACCAGGTTACTGAGGCCATTTACATTTAATTTTACAACAAATTGTTTCATTTATGGTCGAACTGTCATCAAATCAGTAATCGTTTTGATCGATATTTAGATCGTAAAAGAAGAGGATATGTAATATGCGGTATAATTTGAGCTCACCTTTTATACAAGCTAGTTGATTCGGCGAACCAAAGCCACGGGAGATAAATTTTCCAATGACTCACGTTGCTAGAAAAGGCGCACCCTGATGCAGATACCACCGCAAAAATTACCATATCAACAGCAAACTCCTGATTTGGCACGAATAGTTGTTAGATTCATTTAAGGCTTGGTGTAAGTCGCCTGGAAAGAATCGCAGCGTGATTTACTATTTTGGCGAATTTAATTAATTATCCATAAATAAAAGTGATAGTTCCATAATCTCCATTTATTCACATTCACTAATCACTTGAAGTTAAAACCAGGTTCGCTTTCTAATAACGTTCAATACTCTGTACAGTCGCTTCGGGCCTATTGTGACTCGCATAGATTGTAGCGCACAAAGGCTATAACCAACGGATTGTTTTTGGCGGACGCAAACCACCCCTAATCTTACACCATCGCAATATGCTTCTCTTTGTCCCTGTCTGTTCTGTGATATATCACTTTTGAGTGTAGTGAAATACTTCTTCCACCAACCTATTTGAGTCGGAAGGACAGGAAAGATCAAATTAGAGAAATAAGGTGCCGGACTGATTCTTATATGAATTCTTTTTTCCCTCGTACCATTAGGGATTGGAATGCACAGCAAAGAGATTAGCTTTGGTGCTGAGCACCCTCTGCCACCCACAATTTTGTGAATTGCAGAGTATATATGTAGATGTAGATATCGAACTGTAAATCCCTACATAATGTCTTTTGAAAAATTCTTTTCTTCTTACTGGCAAACTAATAGTATTCTGCACAGTGGCGGATCCAGAATTTTGGTTTGGGTGGGGGCTAAAATTTGGTTTGGGGGGGGGAGCTTGACTGGGTCGAGGAGGGGGTGGCCGATAGAAATCTCATTATTCCAGATTGTCGCCCTTATAATATTCCAGCGCAGTCGAACCATATGAGGGCCAAGGCTTTTGCAATGTTTGAAATACGGTATTGAAGCGTAGCAGCTCGAACGCCGCCAGCTGCCTCGCTAGAGCTGTGCCTCTGATCCCAAAACTTCGGGCACACATCTATACTCATAATTTTATCTTCCGTCATTCAGCAACTGTGGTGGTTATGGTCACAACTAAGCCTCATAAAAAAACGATTAAACGGCTATTATAAGCAATTACAATGTTTTCTTGCCTCCAGAAACTTCTGCTGAGTATGATACTCAGTGTTGGCAGTAATAAAAATCTTGCAACCTTTCACTCAATTAAAATGATGTATAAGTCTCACCGTAAACGTTAACAATCGAGACAATATTTAATGAAACTACCAAATCAGTATAAAAAAGTTGGTTTTTCTTCAATGATTCATCATCCAACTCATCGACGAGCTTTCATCGTCACATCTAACAGTAGAAGATGTATTGGGAGACAACGTACATTATGAATTTTGGAGGTTCGCTCAAATAGTGGTTACATAATGTAAGTTGCTATTCATTTTACCCCACGAGTGTAAATCGGTGTTTTAGAAAGAAATATATAATTGTGATTGGAAAATTTCAGTAATGCAACATCTTTACATTAAAAACACATTAACATTTTTCCAACACCGAAATGCAGTCAAATGTAAACACAGTGAAGTCCCCCCCCCCCCCCCACACACACACACACATATATATATATATATATATATATATACATATATTGATGTTTCCATTTCTGCAATTTTGAGTTTTTTTCAATTCCATTTGTTAATGCAATAACCAGCAGAACTAGCTTTACCAAAGTACTATATTCTACTTATAATTAAAAAAAGTAAAGTTTATGTCATATTCTGCTTTAAATTTCGATCATCATAAATTTGGCTTATTGCCTACGTATGCGGAAAACATTTTCGTAAAGCGATTTCTTTCTTCCCCCACTAAACTAGGATTAAAATAATTTATTCTTACCTCACCATCATCTGTTTAACCTAATTCGAACAAGAATAATGTACTGAACAAAGCAGAGATTACGCCATACTTCCTTTTGCCGATAGTATCACTGTATGTACGGCAGTGAATATAATTCATACGTATGATCTTCAAATAATGTTTTGTTGTTTCATTATAAATACATTCAGCGACTATGTTAAGTTGACTGAAATACATAAAATGTTCCTTCCTATTATACACGTAACCTTAGTTATAGTGACTTTGATTTTGTTAATTCTTTGTTCGGCAGAAAGAATAGCGGGCATTCCTGTTGTTATTGACAGCAACAGCAAAAAAAAAAAAAAAAAAAAAGATATTGGAGTGCGAGAAGTGGAAAATATTTTAAGGAATTTTGAAGAAGGGAATAACAGATACCATTACTCTTCCTGTTAATCGTTATCTATCCTAATAATAAAAAAGGGTATCAAAGGAGAGTCTTTCCACCAAATTTATTTCAAAGAGAGTAATTTCCATGGCACTACTGTCGATATCTTTCTGTTGGAACATAATGCAAAAAATAATGTAAGGATTTTAACGTAATTGCTCATGGTGGTAGCTTAAGTAACCGGGTGACACACACCAGATTAGTAACGAAGTTCCAGGTACTAACACGGTCAAAACTGATTTCTTTTTAAATTGCCTAGCTGTCCGCGGATATCGCGGAAGCTAATAACCGCATTTCGATTAAACTTTGCATAGTGATATGTTATGTTGTTAGTTAGCATACAGGTTACTTTTTATGTAGATCACTAGATCAGTAACATAATACAGAGGCCAAACTGTAAATTTTTTATTCTTAGTCTGAATGCAGACGCCTGACGCAAGTACCAATTACGGGATTTCATCAAAACTTCACATAGTGTTAGATTATAACATCAGTTGGAGGATACTTTTCATATTGATTAGCTCAATATTTCGTCCATGATGCAGAGGCTAAAACTGCAAATTTTGCAATTTTTTTATCTGTGTGGATGGGTCAGCCAAAGGCAACTATTTCAATGTAACTGTGCTAACTATAGCTTTTATCACGTTAGCGATAGCTTGCTTTATTTTTAAATCTGATAACCACCCGTTGATAAATAAGAAAGTCCACTAATTTAATTGTTCTAGTCATTCAATATTGTCGATTTTGTCTGCTGCAAGCCTTCCCGTTAGTCGAAATTTTCACTACGATTAGCCGTATTTAAGCAGTAATGGTGTGATTAAATAGTACAAACTATAGCAGAACGAATTTTCAAGTAAAGCAAGCTGATAGAACACACGCCAAACACCAACATTTCAAATATTGCCTGGAGATAAGACTTGAGAACAACACACAAGTCTGTCCGTCCACTGCTATAAAATCTTCCCTATTATTGGCAGTTTCAATGGATGGTACAATCACGTAATGTGCATAAGCGTATTTAAAACATTAGTATACAACTTCAGAAAGGCAGGTGAACATCCGAGAAACGGGGAAGAAACAGGACAGCTTTTCAGCTCTAACATTTCTTTAATAGTTTAATTCAAAACATAAATTTCAATGGCTGTATGTGACACACTCGTAGCTATCGACAGCAGCAGCACTAACTATCGATTAGGGCTACTTATCGACAGCGGCAGTCATGTGTTCTATCTGCGCACAACGTTGGTTACAGACAGTACTTACTGGAAGAGAAATAACAGTTTGTCCGTGATTAAAATTAATAAGACTGAAATATGACACCGAGCGTAGTGGGTGAGCGGTTAACCCTCTGGCCTCGCATTCGGGGGGACGCCAGTTCGACTCCACGTCCGAGCATACAGATTTGGGTTTCCATGGTTTCCTCAAATCACTTCAGGTGAATGCCGGAATGTTTCCCTCAAAAGGCCATGGCCAAATTACTAACCGTTCCATGTGTCCTTCCTCTAATGACCTTGACGTCGACGAGGCGAAAAGAAGTATGACGTATTGTTATTATTGCTTAGAAGGAGATCTGTGGTTTTACCCGCCAGCAATTCAATTTAGAAAACACTTATGTCCGTGTGTGACCGGATGAAGGGCTGTAATTATTACTCCCTCGCTCACGGATGTCTTCCTCAGCAGCTGAGTAGGCACTCGTAAAGGGGCGCGCCAGTATTAAGAGACAAAGGGAGCGTTTCGGTTCTTTCTGCGAGCGTCCGGCTTAATTCCATGAGGCGACACGAGTTTCGTCGTTTACGGCCGCGGGGCGCTTCATGTATTTTAATAAAGGGCGGCGGTATTGGCGGTGTGTCCATCTGTTTGAAGGCAGCCACTTGCGGCCGTGCTCGCAGCCCGTAAAATGTTTATAGGCAGATCGTTCGCTTTACGGCGCGCAGGCAACCGTCGATTAGGCGTTAATGGCCTGCGAGGGAGGGGAGCTCCGCCTGCCGGCAGATGGCAGCACCGGCCACAAAGCTCACCTCTGCTAGTGCGCATTCAAAACAACCTTGTGTAAGTCCATCAGCTGGTTCACCTAACGGCCAGCCAGACACTTTATCTTAAGACTTCTGTTTTACGTGTAGTTTGTCTGAACACACATGTTGATAGTAATTCACACTAGTGTGTTATTCCCCCATTTTGGATACGTTGTCATTACGTTTTAACTGTCAAATTTTGTGTTTGGGCGCTAATGACTATGTCATCGACGCTCTTTAAAGCTTCAATAACAACTTTCTATTGAGTGGTAATCTCTTTGTCTCAGCACATATATTACCATCAAGGTGCTCCAAATAGACACTGGTGACCATTTTGTTCCTTGGTTTATAGCTTCGAGCTAACCCATGCTACCATAATAACCAACCAGTAAAGTCCCGTCCCTAAGATTCTTTCTCCAACTCTTTACACTAGACATTATTCCTCTTTTATCCGTTCAATTAATTGGCTACATTTTTTCTGCAACCTGAAAGTATTCGTCCTTCACTTTCCGTTTTCCTCGCCTCTGAAAGTTTACAAAAATTCTTCTCAATACTAAATCGTTTTTCACTGTTTCTTCATGTATCACGAAGTGCAGAAATATTCCAATCAAATACCATAATAAGTAATATGATAGTAATACATAACTGTAATGTTTGTTTACCAAAAGCTCTGTGAACTGAATCACGTAGTTACATTTCAAATAGTTATGTATGATCTTTAGGCATTTGCAGAATTGATTCCTTTGCTTAATGAAACAATGTGCAAAGTTATCAGTCATCATGTCTAAAGTCTTACATGCTTAGTTAGTTAGACCTTTCAAAACTGATTTTAGCTGAG
The DNA here is from genome assembly GCA_031002005.1 of Vandiemenella viatica. Lineage (NCBI taxonomy): Eukaryota > Metazoa > Arthropoda > Insecta > Orthoptera > Morabidae > Vandiemenella > Vandiemenella viatica. Next base: position 300,045,787 of record JARYHS010011408.1, on the reverse strand, counting down.
GCAGTATGAAGGGGTCAAAATGGCAGTAATTAAGTTAAAACATATCCGGACAGCTATCTATTAAAGAAAGATATCAGAAAGAGTGAAAATAACATTCGAATATCCAAATACATTTAACTATTATCTTTAACAGCTTTAAACGCGAATAACATAATGAATGAGTTTGGGACGACAAAGTCGACAGAAAAAAAATAAAGATATTAGAGTAATAATATGTCACAAATTTACCTAAATGGAAAGTGTATATTCCCTAAATGCATGTGGAGATAGATAATAACACGATGGTTTAGTGCCTGCTCAAAGCAAATAACGACATATAGCTGCAGTTGTCGTAGATAAATATGCGAAGTAATATGATTCTCCCTTGAGATGCGTTGTTTGTTCGAAATAATATGAATTAGCATAAAAAACACTTCGATAATGTTGTTACGATTTTTTTATGGTTTATCTTTGACTGAGTGTGCAATCTATGATCGGGGTTGTATCAATTATCTTCGGTTGAGATCTTTTGAGCTTACGAACAAATTATCATTTTCTACTCCAGTCACGTAAAAGGATACCGCAGGTTTTAAGATAGATTCTAAGCTTTCAACTGTGAAACCCATCCAGAAGTGTCGTGTAGGTTTGCGTGGCGCCATTACAAACGCACCCGCTACCGTCTTATACCTGTAGATAAGAGAATCGCTGTCAGAAATGATGCGACGCTCAGACTCTGTGCTGCCTCGCGAGATTACAAAAATTGTTTCTTTCAGAAAAGGTATCGCAGATTTTCTTCAATATACTTGTCCTTCTTTAGAAATAGAAATAAATAAAAAAAGGAGAAAATTAACAGAAATGTCGCGCTGTCCTGGGCATGAGATGTATCCTAGAGTAGATGCTGACATAGTGGAGTGATGTCGACAGAGCAGGCGATGCCGAGTGGATGCTAGTCAGGTTACATCATGCTGGACTCCGTGTCGCCTTAATGAGGTGCCGCTTGTCTCTGGGCCCGCCATTAGCTTTACGAGCTGTTTACGCGGCTCCAGCCATTAAGCTAAGCTACCGGTTACGCTCCTCTTGAAGCCAAGGAACCAAACGCCCTGCTGTCAGAAACCGATAAGGGACTGCGCGTAGCCGCTTCACATCTGGTACACAGTACTTTAATGTACACTGCAGTGGTATGTTAATTGCTACATATAGTTAATCGTGTGAACTAGAAGTATAAACAGAATTAAAGACAAAATTTAATTCCTCTAAAAAATCCAGAAAGAGAAAAACCGAATGAGCAGGTTGCAGACGACAATAGGGTTACTTGCCTTTCTGTGTTACACTGGCTCAATAAGAAGGAAATAAATAAATCATGACCAGAATCTCAAAAATATCGCATGGGAATATAAAATTTGGTTAGAAGTGTGGTTGTTGAACATGTCAATGTTTGAACCGTTAGACCAGTGAATCTTTACCAAATATACAGTACATTTAATTTTGTTTAAAATTAGGAATTTGGAATACTTCTTCTGGCGTCCCACACGTTGTTAGTCCTAGTGGTGGGAGATGTTTTATCAATCGGGATTTGGCCAGCAGAGTAGGATAGGAGGCGGTGCACCATTCATAATCCCCAGGTTGCGTAACGACAAGCTGTTTTTAAATCTGCACCTCTTCGTAGTACGAACCGTTCTGGTCACATGATGATTTTTCCATCGGATGGGGAATTTAACCTAGCAGTCACCTTACTGAACGAGTTGTTTCACCTTCAATGTTCATTCATCATCGTATAAATAAAACTGTATGTTTAACATGCAGTCACCCAGTCCAGCTGCACGTATCCCGACATTATGGGAAATGCAACGGAAAACCACCGGAGTTAAAATTTCTGTTGGAATTGGTACGACGTAGCAACATCCACAGTGGTGACCGCGTATGCCGGGAGATGGAGTCGTTCCAGATGGGAGTAGCACCCGTCAGCAGTGTCACGGGTCGGTGTTAGAGGCTAATTAACGAACAGGTCTTCATGTTTCATCTGAAGTGGTGTGTGATAGGCGTAGGAATCACAGTGTGAAATGAAATCGGGAGGAGAAGATGGTTGGCTGTGGAGAGGAGGGCGCTATCGGTTTCCGATTAGGGCGAGGCGGGGGCGGAGCAGAGCGCAATCAGGGCTCGCCCAGGCCACTCGCTGCTCCTCCAACCCACCGACTATACCACACACCAATAATAAAAACAATCAGCACTGGCAGCCTTCACTCACACCGGGAAACTAATTCAAAGTGTCGCGTTAAATAACAAATTTCACATCAAATATAGCTTCACGCATGGCCTTAATGTCTTCTTCTTGCTACTACCACCATATACACTACACTTCTAAGGAATCCGAAGGTTACCAGATTACCGCTGGAAATCGGCTTTACTCAAAACGATAATTCTTGAACGGTAATTATTCATCTGCAGGAATTTTAATAAATGCTTCACAGTCTGATCACTGACTTGCGAATAGGGTATTTTCATACGAGTGATCGAATCGACAAATTAAACTGTTATCACGAGTTCTTCAGATAAAGATTACGTAGTAATTGATATTTTCATAATTCTTCAGAGAGTAAGCAAGCTGTTTCCAAACTGACTGTCACGAATTTAAACGTTAATTACTATAAATTACTTGGATACGTTTTCGCTTTTAACGTTTGCTTTCGGCGTATTGTAGATTCTCGTGATCATTCGTACCCCTAAGTGCGCACAAAATAAAGAACGTTGGATCTCACACAAGCCCTACAGTACGTAACTTGGTTGGAGCGTTTGGAAAGCTCGACATGAACACCATTCAAAACATTATCTGAGCGGATGTAGATCAAGAGGACACAGTGTTTCGAACGTCATGTTCACACGTGGTGGGTCACAAGTAGATTTTACTATAGTTTAAAACAATTGTAAACGTGGTTTATAGACAAGTGAAATAATCAACCAAAGCAATCGTAAAATTCTAATTTTATTGTATGTCGCCTTTAGCCATCTTGGTCCTTCCTAATGTGCAATGCTACACGTTCTAAACAATAAACTAGTTTGAATTAACTACTTTACATAAACAGAAGTTATTTCGTAACTACAGGAAAGTTCAGGAACAGTTTCTAAGCCAGACTAAGGATGTTTTATTACGTTCGTATATGTTCATTCGCTAAAACACAAAAAATAATAATAAAATACATTAAGAAAATACTTGTTTCAAAGTAAATAACACAACTTTGAGGTAAAAGTGCTAAAATAATACAATATGGAATGAACATAAGAACTACATAAAGAAATTTGTTGCACCATTGAAAACCAGATTTTGCTACATACGGTTTACGAGTCTTTCGAGCTAATGAATGCCGCGCCCTCTACTTTGACTTTAGGGTACTAATGTTTGCACTAAAATTATTTCGACCTCTGTTATCTGTTCGTAATGCTTCAGTGCGGTACTTCACGGACCTTCTAAGCCCGTTCTTGAGCCCTGATTCTGCATCTATTTTCTAAGGCTTTGTACTTTCATGTAACCTTCCTTCAACTACCTAAATGCGTGTAAAACAAAGGACACGATTCATTTATTAAAGTTGCTTGAGACTTCTTGGCTAATGCCTCATATTTTGTGCTGTTTTTTATGTGAAATAGCTCTCACACTTTGTCAGTGTGCTAAATTGATTATGGTATCTAACATTTAAGTACGAAGATCAGTAGTGTTGGATGTTTTCCTAACTACCATAATTCTGCTTGTTTTCGGTGATAACGACTGGTGTATTATTTCCAAAGCAACGCTAAAATTCTTAAAACTGTAGGTAACTTCATTTTAAATTATGTGTCTTTCGCCATTTTCGGTGAGCAGTACGTTGTACCATTTCTGGTTTAGACTACCTCTTCTTGACAGCTGAGAAAGCTAATACCTCCCTTGGAGAGCAATACCTGCAATTATCAAGAACAATAAACGTCACTATGTATTACTGAGAGACGAATTACTCGAAACGAACGCGGTTTGATAGAGTATTCCAATATTTTTGTAGACCGTGTTTTCTTTACTACGAACACATTGAATGTACTCGAGCAGACTTCTTGTTCAAGAAAATAAAATCCATTATTAACAGCCATCGGTTTGTATCCACCAATGTCATTAAAGAAAGTCAGCCACCGTGCGTTTATGTCGAATAAATGTTGTATTTTACATAAGGATTCTTTATTGCCGCAGCTTTGGGGTGTTTTACCACAGTTAATCTTCAGCTTAATATTAAATATAAGCGTTCCTAATATAATTATCCGAAGATTCATACTCCATGCACTTCTAAGTAATTCCATTGTATTATAATATTATATTATAATATAATATCTTTTTTGAAAATGAATTAAATAAGTTAACCTCAGGTTTTTGTTCACCACAAATCGATCGAGGAATTATTAAAATCAGAGAGGGGAATTTTGAATAACTGCCTTGTATGATCACCGCCGAGACAGGGATTCGAACCGGGGACGTTTCGTTCTCCAGTCAGACGAGTTAACCACTGAGCTACCAGACCGCTCCTGATTGCAACTTAATATTGTACGACTAGATCTGTCAATGGCCTTAACATGGTGGTTACGAAGGTAAAAATCATTGGAGTGGATATAAAAGTGATTTGCTGGTAAAAAAAAAGAATTCTTAAAATGTAGAAAGCAAAATTCAGAGCAAAAATGCAGTATCTGAAAAAGTGGAAGTGAAAATGGGAGTGCTGCGGGGGACCTTCGTGTTGATAGATTACTATCAGAAGTTAGGTTGTTTGCGGATGAGGTGATGTTATAAAACAGGATCAAAATGAGTGAACAAAAACCTGAAGTTAACTTAGTTAATTCATCTTCTCAGTGAATAAAAATAATTTATCTTTTTCGGGAGTGTTATTGGTTCTTTTATTAAATCTGGACGCGTTTCAGTGAGGAGACGCTTTTGAATGCCGACTAGACCCAGGTCCCGTGTCGAACGCGTTTTGCAGCGACGAGGAGGAAGTTGTCGGCGAGAGGCGAGATCTGGGGGCATCACTTAAGGCCGCTGGTTTGCGATGCGCGCCGACTTCCGCGCTTGCTTTCCCACGCGGACGAGCGCCAATCAGTTAAAGCGAGCCAGCGCGTGCGAACTGCCCAGCCATTACTAACAGGGTGCTCAGTCTTCAGCAAACCTAACAAATGGGAACGTGAAACTTGGCTTCGCGCTATCCTTCGTTCAACACTCCCCTTTCTTTCGTGTTCGTATATTGAACGCTAAACACTATACTTAATAGATAATGTCTGAAAACAGAAAAATACCTTTGTGTTTATCCCCACAATGGACTACATTTAAGACAATTACTTTGTTAGGTGAAGGAGGAAATTTGAATTTTATTTAGCAATATAATGAGAAGGAAAATACAAATTTACAAGAATTTATTGATATAGTATTAATGTAAATGTAAACGAAAATATTAATATAAATATAAACAGAAAAAATAACCATACTAACAAGGGACACCTCTGACCTCGAACACTCGGAACAGCATGAAAACATGATTAGAATAACAAGCGATCATAAACAAACTCCGCACTTCTCTGCTAGCGCCATTAAAGAACCATGAAAAGAGCCTATTGTTGTGTGATTACTGGTCAGGTCATACAGGTCCTACCCTTCTAGATGCAACTTTTCCAAACAAAGACGTTATGACCGGAAACAAGAAAATATTGTCAATCCCTTGATGTTTCATTCTTTGGTCAATATAAGTTCTATATGAGAAGGATTGCTGATTTTGTAAGACTACAATGTACCAAACCACAAGTGAAGGTACATGATCGTTATCTTATCATGAAACGTCACTCTGTGATTTACAATCAATTTGTTCCCAAATCACTCCAGACAAATGCCGAGATGCTTCCTTGAAAAGGCCATGGCCGAATTCCTTCCCATTCCTTGCCTCACATCCTTTCCCGTCTCTAAACACCTCGCTGTTAGAGAGACGTTAAGCAGATAAAAAAAAATCAATTTCCTGCACCTACGTATGCTTGGCGAAAGTCAGGTTATGACATTGACATACCAACATCATCATTTGAAAATGAAATTAACGTGACTTTTGATATTGTACTACATGACTGCGAACTGATTTGGAATGTGATAAGGTGGCTTTAGTGAGGTGTGCACATTGTTCTCTTCAACTTTGTTTTAGCCGCTTCATCGAAATCCCGCATCTGCCTTTTGAGGACTAATATAAGCACTTTCACGTGTGTGGTACTGCTGTATATGCGTGTTTTGCGCTATATTAAGTACTTTAAGCAGAAAGCTTTTGGCACTGTTGATTGAAAATGTAATGATATACTGACCACATTGAATTAAATATAATTTCCTTTATATGGTATGGATATCTTGTTAATTTGTTTTTCTCTATTAATATGTTACTTGAGGTAGAATGCAACGTTTTCATGGAAATGACACACACCACTGTTTTGTGTATGATCGCTTGTTATTCTAAACATGTTTTCGTGCGGTTCCTTGCGTTCGAGGTCAAAGGTGTCCACCTTAAGTGACTGTAAATATGACACGTGATACAACTGAAGTAGGTACACTGCGATCATCACCTGGCGGACACGAGACACTCTCAAGGACGTCGTTCGTGGATTTCTTGTCACTGCGTGTAATCCAAAAGAAGTCGCATATCAGTTCCTTAGGAGCGCTCTAGTGGCTCAATGGTAAAGGCGTCTGACTGCAGATCTGAAGGTCCCCGGTTCAAATCCCTGCCTCGGTGGGGATTTTCATAGGCACTTAACCCGTCCTTCACCTCTGGCGCAGCTTGATGTGTATTGTTTAGTACGTATAACGCTTCCGTGTTTCGGATTCCACGTTAAACTGTAGGTCCCTGTACTCTGCAGGATTGCCGGGCTAGATTAAGGCGGCTATGACAGGGGCGGAATTCGCAGCCAATAGAAACCCTGTCACCAGGTCATTACGGCCACACGGAATTATTATTTTTTAGTCCCACAGTAGCCAACATCCTAGCAAACCATCTCCTGTTTGAGAGTGTAAATCCATACAAGCAAAATAGTTCTTGAAGCGGTGCAGTGAAAAATATTTACTGTTTCCTACTCAAACTATTTGGGTATCACTGCCAACCCCTCAGTTCTGTTGTCGCTTTCCTGTCTTTTGACTGGGTGTAACATCTGACTGCCAGGCTATAAGGCTTACTCCGAGCTAGAAGATATAGTCGATAGCTATTTCTTTAATTATTTAATCGTTGAGATACCTAGAGGTTCTTGTACTTAACTTGCTTAATATCGTTAGCGGCGTGTAGTGACTACTAAGTCATAAACCGAGGCAAACTGAATACTCCGATTTTAGGATGGTACTTCAGATTTAAATTTAACTTTTGGTAAAGCAAACAAACTAGTTGCTATCCAGCGCTGAGTACTAACCTGTTTCAGTCGTTCAGCAACCTCGTGCAATGGTATCTGATAGAAGTGAACACGTTACTACTGTTCAGTTATTATTATTACTAGCCTCAAAACCCATCCAAAATGACGGGTTTAACGGAGTGTTACGGTGATTTATTTCTCTGCAGTTTGCTTAACTAAATAGAATTGTTATCAAATAAGGCTCATTGCAATTTCTCGTCTCTTGTGCTGTAGAAAAAGCTTCAATTGTCAAATTGGTCCAGGATGCATTTCAGCCTAACCATAATCTCCGCTAATATTGTCGCAAGAAAAGCAAAGCTTCAATCACACGCGAATTAATGCTTTACCAGTATCGCATGTCAGTGTCATCATGCATCGCTATATAAACTTGATCCAAAATCTTCACGAATTCTTACACCTTGCGTTATAGCAAAAGGTTTCCGTTTCATTCCGGTTCCAGGTTGTATTTCAAACTAACCACATACTACGCTATACTTGCCGCCAGAAAAACAATACTTCTATCTCACGCATATTAATACATGTACTGCATCGCATTTTAGTGGCAATAATGCATCGCGATATAAATTTCTTCAAAAATCTTGATGGGTTCTCATACTTTCTTTTTGTTATCCGTGATTCAGACTAATATTACAACGTTTGAATGGCTGACACAGTTACATGTTGCTGAAATAATAATCTCAATAATATTGTCCAGTGAAAGCAAAGGAAATTGAAATAAAGGTTATAAACTTAAATTATGCCACGTAATATTTGTTTTAATTGTAGTGTAGGCTGCACATATCGCGATCAGTGTGCAACTATTTCCGTTCAAACGAATTAATGATTTCAATAACAGGACACAGTTTAAATTATTTTGAAAAAAAACTAAATTATACATATCCTCTGCTGTAACATCAATGCCAGTTGTAATTATGACCTCTCCTAAATAACAATGTAATTAAAACTTTCGGTAACATTGATGCTCGAAAATTAAAGCTTTTATCTTACATATCTATGGACAAGGAATATTTCTATATATCAAAAGAATATTACGTAAATTTACTTGTCGATTTAAACGCAATCCAAACTTTTCTTTCAGTGTTCTGACAGTTAATTTATTCGTGGATGCTTAGAAGCGTTATTATTTATTAAATATTGTGCATTACCTAGAAAAACATCTCTGGTCGTAAGTTCAGCTACGAAGGAAATAAGCGTGGCGTCATAGGGCGACCTCTTAATGTGACGTTATGGCGTGACAAATAACCAAAACTTGCGTTTTATAAGTATAGATTAAACAAAAGTCAACAAAAATCGTGAGAAATTTGTAAAAGAATTAAAAAATAATTTGATGAGGAAATAGTTCCAGACATAAACTTTTGTTAGAGTATTTGTATCGATGGCCGAGAAGGTGTCGACAGTTAAAAACACTGTGGACGTGTATGAGTATGAATACATACTACTTGCTTTGTGGCGGCACGGCAGCCAGTAGAGTTCGTTGGTCGAGCGCTCGTGTCCTTCCTGGATGCCGTCACGCGCCCCGTTGGCAAGTCCGCTAGCGCTGCGTGGGGGCGGTGCGTCCGTGCGTCCACTCATCAAACCACCTCATCTCGTAATCAACTCGACTGCCCAGGTCGCATGGCAGCGACGCGACGCTCCGAACCTCTTGTCACCAACATAACTGTAGAAGATTTACGGTTGTACAGAAATACTAAATCAATGTAGGTTACATTCAGAGGTTGAGCAATATTATTATTTAGTTAGACACAGTAGTTTGAAAACGGAAGAGAGTAAATCAGAGAATTCCCTTGTCGCCACCATTAGAAATGAGCAGATTCAGAAATTTGAAATTAATCCTGAGGATGTTATGAAGGAACTAAGAAAGCTAAGAAAGAATAAAGGTGCTAATGTGGATAATATTACTACGGATGTCTAAAGCCGCGTTCCCACGACAGTAGGAAGATAAGGGGGAAGCTGGGAACAGCCAATCAGCGTCCAGGGATTGCGTGACGTCACAAGATGGCCGCCCCCCGTTTGGGCGACCAAGATGGCCGCCCCCGTTTGGGCGACCAAGATGGCCGCCCCCCGTTTGGGCGACCAAGATGGCCGCCGTTAGTTCCTCTACCAGCCGCACAGATGGCACCATCTCCTGGGGGCGCTGGACCGTTAGTTCATTTATCGGCGGCTAGATGGCAGCTCCCGTTAGTTCTTTGGCTCACTGGTAGGTGGCGTTCGGTCGCCGATTCGAGTCCGGCCGCGGTGTTTTTATTGAAAAAGCCGTTCCAACTCGTCAATTTCAAAACGAAAATCAAAATTTTAGTTTCCATACCTAGAGAGGATACCTGCCTTGAATAAAAAAAGCATAAATGTTTCCTTTTAACGTTCGATATGGGGGAAAAAAAAACCGTCATAAACTCCAGATATAAAACCGAGGAAGAATTCTATGTGTACCTGTTTTCATGAAATTATTTAGCGTTCTTGCCTCGCATTCGGGAGGACGGAGGTTCCGGGCATCCATGGTTTCCACAAATCACTCCAAGTGAATGCCGGGGATGCTACCTTCAAAAGGCCATGACCGAATTCCTTTCCCGTCTCTAAAGACCACGTTGTAAGAGAGACGTTAAAAAAAAAAAAAAAAAATGGACCCATTGGTTTAAGTAGACAATGGACGATTAGTTCATCCATTAATCGAGTATGATGGTCACGAATCCACTTCCTCTCAGATGTATACTGTTTGATACAGATGTCAAGCTAGCTAAAGAAGTGGGTGATAAATTTTTCCTTTTAACGTTCGATATGGAAAAAAAAAAAAAAAAAAAAAAAAAAAAACGTCATAAACTCCAGATATAAAACCGAGGAAGAATTCTATGTGTACCTGATTTCATGAAATTATTTAGCGTTCTTGCCTCGCATTCGGGGAATCCCCCTTCCGGGCATCCAGATTTGGGTTTTCCATGGTTTCCCCCAGGTGAATGCCGGGATGCTACCTTCAAAAGGCCATGACCGAATTCATTCCCATTCCCGTCTCTAAAGACCACATTGTTAGAGATACATTAAAAAAAAAATTCGACTGCCGAGGTGCAAAGTATCCTGGTTTCCGAAAGATGGCGTGGCACACATCATTTCACCAAGCTTTTACGAGAAATATTTCAGGTATTCCTGCCTGCTGTCTGTCTGCTATTATCGGTATATCAATGTGACAAGTATTTCGAAACTATGGAGTTATTCTCGGCGTTCCGTTTGCCCAGGTTGCGAAACTCTGTACACAGCAAGGTGCAAATATTTTCTTCAGTTTTGTGTCGTGAAATATACTTGCGTTTGATTAAGCGTGAACCATTACTATTTTTTACTAAAAACAAAAGAAGTCCACGTTAGCGTATATTACCTACAAAACATTTCTGTTCCCATGTCTCCTTGTTATTACAGAGCAAAGCACATACTATTAATCAGTCACATTGCTATACAGTACAGCAATATTTCATATAGGTTATTCCCCCAAACTTAGTGGCCAAGAATTAAAGAATATTTCACACATCTCCAATGACACCTGATAAAGTGAAGTTACAGTGAGTTTATTCCTTGACAGCCTTTTCAGTCCCTGGCTTTACCCTATAATGTCTGATCATAGTCCTCTATCCCCCCTTCCCCTTTTTCTATATAGTGTTCCTAATTAAAAATTCATTCATATACCGAAAACATACTTTTGCACATCATATCGGATTCGTTATGAACCAATTTAATAGCTAACAGCATTAATGATAGCTCACGAATTTTGGCTAGATACATTTTCATAGAAGATCCCCACACATCGACAAGTATCCAAAACGTCACCATAGGTTCTATTACGCCTAAGATAGTGCTCACACCTGAACTGTCGTAAATTGTTAGGTCAAAGTGGGTGTTTAGATATTTTATCCACTCAGGCCTCATCACCTAAAGTCTAGTGCGAGATTGTGGTCATGGTCAACTTAGACTCCATACACCACTCAGAATTATTCCACCAATATCCATTCTAACAGCATTATACGCCACCTACAGCCCCTCAACACTCTTCCTATCTTCCAATGACATCCATACTACACCACACAAGCAATGGTCTGACTGTGGATTTGTACCCAAGTCCTTCGCTTCTCTGGTACATCACCCCTCTCTGTTAAATGATTTTTATGTAGTGAGAATCAAAATTCACCAGTACAGCACATTATTTCTCTAATCTCTGCTGTCACTGGTATAAAAAAAATATTTCATCACACTCGTAATTTTTGCCAACAAGCTCAAACCTATATTGTCTGTCTATCCAGACCAATCTATGTATCAATTCTGTAATGTTTTCGTAAGCAATCACAAATTGAGTGCCCTTAGCAATCCCTTGTGACACATCAGTGATTGACTAGAAACAGAGAGATATACGCTGTGCCATGTACTTACCCACCTTTAACTGTATTTTACAGCACAGCAAGTATGTTCCAGGAACGAAACATCGTTTGTTAATCTTACTAATTTCACCCCTGCCCTTTGTGATAAAAATCGAGTCAGTGTAAGGCAGTTCTAAGCACAGAACATGCCTTAGACCATCACCTGTGCCAAAGGTAGAGATATAGAAAATTTAACCACTCCCTTATACAAGAAATCCAGTGCACTATTCCTAATTCTTTCACCAAGATCTACCCTAGCCTCATCGCCAACATACGCCCAGCACTTCGTCAAACCACCTTCTGTTTTCCAATGATTCCCAATCCAACCTCTGAACAGTTACAGACAGGGTTACCTTTTGTTCGTGTTTTAAAGTAAACCAAAAATTCGCAAAGTCTTCTCCTAATCAGTAGCCAGGTACCAAAATGTTCACTTAAGGTGGTTCTACTGCAGTTTTTCCAAGAAAATTCTCCAAGAAATTATTTTTCAATAATCAGGACCCAGGAGAGTTCTCCATTCGGTTTAAAATGTTCCCATCTAACGCCAACCTTCGGATTCAGGACCAAGTGTGACATTTGTTTGTAATTGCATGCTTTGTTCAAGTAGCCACGATAAAGTTACCATAATGCTCTTAGCTAACTTGGTCATCAAACAGACATCATAACCCACATTTTAATAGAAGATCCCCACACATCGACAAGTATCCAAAACGTCACCATAGGTTCTATTACGCCTAAGATAGTGCTCACACCTGAACTGTCGTAAATTGTTAGGTCAAAGTGGGTGTTTAGATATTTTTTCCACTCAGACCTCATCACCTAAAGTCTAGTGCGAGATTGTGGTCATGGTCAACTTAGGCTCCATACACCACTCAGAATTATTCCACCAATATCCATTCTAACAGCATTATACGCCACCTACAGCCCCTCAACACTCTTCCTATCTTCCAATGACATCCATACAACACCACACAAGCAATGGTCTGACTGTGGGTTTGTACCCAAGTCCTTCGCTTCTCTGGTACATCACCCCTCTCTGTTAAATGATTTTTATGTAGTGAGAATCAAAATTCACATGCCAACACAAACGGCAGTAAACTGTAAAGAGCACATCGAAATGGGAGATTGTCTAAGCCCTGAAACAATGGTTAGAAGCACACGTTGATAATTCTATAACCATATATTTTAGACTCAAATCCACAGAGGAATGACACACGCACACACTTGTACATGCATACAGCAAGGTCGACAGAACTAACAGCAAGCATCACGGAAACGATGAAGTGGGGGTAGAATTGTCGTTACAACTGATTAACTGGACAGAACTATCGTTACAAAAATCATCAGACAGACGAGTTACTTACGCTTACATGTACAAAGAGAGACGCAGATACACATGTCCAAGACTACACAATTACCGGTACCAATCATGGAAACAAAAAAGTGGTGTATTACTCTCTTGCCTCATGACTGGCTGAAAAACAGAAGTCTCCTTACATATCATCAGCCTGGCGAGATAGAAGGTGTGCAAAAGATGGCATGTTTTCACCATAAACCTAAGTGTTTATACCATAAATAGTGTTCATCGCGCCCCAGTTGATTATATTTACCGTCAACACGTCTCCCCCACACCGCAACCCTTTCTACCATTCAGTAAAAAAGTGACGCAGGTACCATGAGTTGCAATAGACACTTGACTATCAGATCTCACCCACAAATCCATACATCTCAATACACTAGTACAAACAAACATAAGTGGAGGGACAGCAAAATCATTCGTCCAGACAGACGTGTTTATAGAAGGTATTACCATATTTACACATACAGACACAGAGAGAGACGCACAAACACTCACATTTCCATGCCTTCAGCGAGCTAGACACAACATCCAGCCCCAATCATGGCGACGAAAAAGTGGGGTAGAACCCCCATGGCTCATAACTGACCAAAAAAAATCATCAGTAACATATGTTCCAGGCACCATACTCTTCACATCAACATCATCTCATTTATTTCACTCTACAGACCTCACTACCATCCAGTATCATGTGTGCTAGGTACAAAACTGTTCACATCAGCACCAACACGTCTTTTCTGCCATTCAGTAACATGTGCTCCCCATGTACCACGAGTAGCAGTAGACACTTGGTCATCAGACAGATATCATAACTCCCATATTCATACTAGGTCTCACCCACAAATCCATATGTCACCTCACACAAGCATAAGTGCAGGAACAGCACATCATACATCCAGAAAAACGAGATAAAGGAAGGTATCACCACATTTACGCAAAAAAAAAAAAAAACACACAGAGATAGAGACGCATACACACGTACATTTCCATGCCTAAAGCGATCTCGACTCAACAACTAGCCCAATCATGGCAACGAAAAAGTGGAACAGAACACCCACAACTGGCCAAAAATCATAGAAAGACACACACACACACTCACATGTAAATGCATTCACACAGTTCCATTCATCACCACACATAACTGGAGGAAAGGGACTGAACATGCTAGATCCAAACTGAAGAGTTACAGGATGAGTGAAGTTTGAAATCACAGCCACATCTCGCCCACACCGCAACCCTTTCTGTCATTTAGTAATATGTGCCCCCCATGTACCACGAGTAGCAGTAGACACTTGGTCATCAGACAGATATCATAACTCCCATATTCATACTAGGTCTCACCCACAAATCCATATGTCACCTCACACAAGCATAAGTGCAGGAACAGCACATCATACATCCAGACAAACGAAATAAAGGAAGGTATCACCACATTTACGCAAAAAAAAAAAACACACAGATATAGAGACGCATACACACGTACATTTCCATGCCTACAGCGATCTCGACTCAACAACTAGCCCAATCGTGGCAACGAAAAAGTGGAACAGAACACCCATGACTGACCAAAAATCATAGAAAGACACACATGTCAATACATTCACACAGTTCCATTCATCACCACACATAACTGGAGGAAAGAGACTGAACATGCTAGATCCAAACTGAAGAGTTACAGGATGTGTGAAGTTTGAAATCACAGCCACATCTCGCCCACACCGCAACCCTTTCTGTCATTTAGTAACATGTGACCCAGGTACCATGAGTTACAATAGACACTTGTCTATCAGACAGATATCATAACCTCCATATTCATACCAGGTCTCACCCACAAACCCATACGTCTCCACACAAGCACAAACATATGGGAGGAACAGCAATTCATACGTCCAGATAAATGAGTTTAAGGAAGGTATCACCATACTTACGCACACAGACCCATATATCCATGCCTACAGCGAGCTCAACACAACAACCAGCCCAATCATGGAAAAGAAAAAGTGGGACAGAACCCCCATGGCTCAAGACTGACGAAAAAAATCATCATTAACATGTGTTCCAAGTAACAAACTCCTCACATCAAAATCATATCATTTAACTCACGCTACAGACCTCTCTGCCATTCAGTATCGTTGGTAATATGTACAAATCTGTTCACATGATCAGCACCACCTCTATCCCACGCCACAAGCCTTTTCTGCTATTCAGTAATATTTGCCCCTCGTACCAAGAGTATCAGTAGTCACATGGTCATCAGACAAATATCATAACTCCCATACTCATACTAGACCTCACACACAAACATAACTGACCAAAAAACCATCAGACAGACGTTAGAGTGTGTGCAAAGGATGACATGTTTTTGCCATACACCTCAGTACTTATCACATTATCAATTAATTACATCAACACATAGGTAGCCAGTCATTGTGAAATCTCAAAGTCGAATATAATCCTATCGTGATAGACACACAGCCACATAGAAAGACACACACTCACATGTCCATGCATACACACAGATGACTGAACACCCTAGGTCGAGACTGAATAGTTACAGGATGTGAGAAATGTTTCATTTCTTTGCCACAAACCTCGGTGCTCATCATACCCAAATGATTACATCTACATAGGTGGCCACTGATAGAAAAATCTCGACTCCTACCACCATAATTACACACAGGAACACGCTCACACACATATGTCCATGCATATACCACAATTTCATAAGTACAAGTAACTGCAGGAAAGGGACGCGACACACACGACGTCCACACTGGGGTGTTACATGATAGGCAGACCATAGTATGTCTTTCCAATACACCTCAGTGCTCACCACACATACTTGATTCTTTAATGTGCCATCAGTATACCTTGTGGCTGGAACTAAGCTCTTGGCAATGTTTGGCCAAAAGTCATTTGTTAATAGCAGCTAATCAATCACAAATTTTGGGTCAACCTGCCCGGGCGGGCGCGGCGCGAGGTGGCCACTCTTCCCCACTGCGGACGCGTACATCGTGTTTTAGTAGGTCGGTATACCGGCGCATATTACCGCCTCGAGCGCAATGAAATTCCGGTCTTCAGTGCGGTCCTAAAAATGCGGTTACCGGTAATAGGTCCCGGTCGGGAAACTCCGGTAAACCATCGCGGTCCACGCGGGAAACTCCGGTAATCCATAGCGGTCCGCGCTTTTAGACCGGCGTATTACGGTATTTCTGTCCGCAGTGGGGAGGGGTGGCCACCTCGCGCCACGCCCGCCCGGGCAGGTTGACCCAAAATTTGTGATTGATTAGCTGCTATTAACAAATGACTTTTGGCCAAACATTGCCAAGAGCTTAGTTCCAGCCACAAGGTATACTGATGGCACATTAAAGAATCAAGTATGTGTGGTGAGCACTGAGGTGTATTGGAAAGACATACTATGGTCTGCCTATCATGTAACACCCCAGTGTGGACGTCGTGTGTGTCGCGTCCCTTTCCTGCAGTTACTTGTACTTATGAAATTGTGGTATATGCATGGACATATGTGTGTGAGCGTGTTCCTGTGTGTAATTATGGTGGTAGGAGTCGAGATTTTTCTATCAGTGGCCACCTATGTAGATGTAATCATTTGGGTATGATGAGCACCGAGGTTGTGGCAAAGAAATGAAACATTTCGCACATCCTGTAACTATTCAGTCTCGACCTAGGGTGTTCAGTCATCTGTGTGTATGCATGGACATGTGAGTGTGTGTCTTTCTATGTGGCTGTGTGTCTATCACGATAGGATTATATTCGACTTTGAGATTTCACAATGACTGGCTACCTATGTGTTGATGTAATTAATTGATAATGTGATAAGTACTGAGGTGTATGGCAAAAACATGTCATCCTTTGCACACACTCTAACGTCTGTCTGATGGTTTTTTGGTCAGTTATGTTTGTGTGTGAGGTCTAGTATGAGTATGGGAGTTATGATATTTGTCTGATGACCATGTGACTACTGATACTCTTGGTACGAGGGGCAAATATTACTGAATAGCAGAAAAGGCTTGTGGCGTGGGATAGAGGTGGTGCTGATCATGTGAACAGATTTGTACATATTACCAACGATACTGAATGGCAGAGAGGTCTGTAGTGTTAGTTAAATGATATGATTTTGATGTGAGGAGTTTGTTACTTGGAACACATGTTAATGATGATTTTTTTTGTCAGTCTTGAGCCATGGGGGTTCTGTTCCACTTTTTCTTTGCCATGATTGGGCTGGTTGTTGTGTTGAGCATCGCTGTAGGCATGGATATATGTGTCTTTCTCTGTGTTGCGTAAGTATGGTGATACCTTCCTTAAACTCATTTATCTGGACGTATGAATTGCTGTTCCTCCCATATGTTTGTGCTTGTGTGGAGACGTATGGGTTTGTGGGTGAGACCTAGTATGAATATGGAGGTTATGATATCCGTCTGATAGACAAGTGTCTATTGTAACTCATGGTACCTGGGTCACATGTTATTAAATGACCGAAAGGGTTGCGGTGTGGGAAGAGATGTGACTGTGATTTCAAACTTCACACATCCTGTAACTCTTCAGTTTGGATCTAGCATGTTCAGTCTCTTTCCTCCAGTTATGTGTGGTGATGAATAGAACTGTGTGAATGCATTGACATGTGAGTGTGTGTGTGTGTATGTGTGTCTTTCTATGATTTTTGGCCAGTCATGGGTGTTCTGTACCACTTTTTCGTTGCCACGATTGGGCTAGTTGTTGAGTCGAGATCGCTGTAGGCATGGAAATGTACGTGTGTATGCGCCTCTATCTCTGTGTGTTTTTTTTGCGTAAATGTGGTGATACCATCCTTTATCTCGTTTGTCTGGATGTATGATGTGCTGTTCCTGCACTTATGCTTGTGTGAGGTGACATATGGATTTGTGGGTGAGACCTAGTATGAATATGGGAGTTATGATATCTGTCTGATGACCAAGTGTCTACTGCTACTCGTGGTACATGGGGGGCACATATTACTAAATGACAGAAAGGGTTGCGGTGTGGGCGAGATGTGGCTGTGATTTCAAACTTCACTCATCCTGTAACTCTTCAGTTTGGATCTAGCATGTTCAGTCCCTTTCCTCCAGTTATGTGTGGTGATGAATGGAACTGTGTGAATGCATTTACATGTGAGTGTGTGTGTGTGTGTCTTTCTATGATTTTTGGCCAGTTGTGGGTGTTCTGTTCCACTTTTTCGTTGCCATGATTGGGCTAGTTGTTGAGTCGAGATCGCTTTAGGCATGGAAATGTACGTGTGTATGCGTCTCTATCTCTGTGTGTGTTTTTTTTTTTTGCGTAAATGTGGTGATACCTTCCTTTATCTCGTTTTTCTGGATGTATGATGTGCTGTTCCTGCACTTATGCTTGTGTGAGGTGACATATGGATTTGTGGGTGAGACCTAGTATGAATATGGGAGTTATGATATCTGTCTGATGACCAAGTGTCTACTGCTACTCGTGGTACATGGGGAGCACATGTTACTGAATGGCAGAAAAGACGTGTTGGTGCTGATGTGAACAGTTTTGTACCTAGCACACATGATACTGGATGGTAGTGAGGTCTGTAGAGTGAAATAAATGAGATGATGTTGATGTGAAGAGTATGGTGCCTGGAACATATGTTACTGATGATTTTTTTTGGTCAGTTATGAGCCATGGGGGTTCTACCCCACTTTTTCGTCGCCATGATTGGGGCTGGATGTTGTGTCTAGCTCGCTGAAGGCATGGAAATGTGAGTGTTTGTGCGTCTCTCTCTGTGTCTGTATGTGTAAATATGGTAATACCTTCTATAAACACGTCTGTCTGGACGAATGATTTTGCTGTCCCTCCACTTATGTTTGTTTGTACTAGTGTATTGAGATGTATGGATTTGTGGGTGAGATCTGATAGTCAAGTGTCTATTGCAACTCATGGTACCTGCGTCACTTTTTTACTGAATGGTAGAAAGGGTTGCGGTGTGGGGGAGACGTGTTGACGGTAAATATAATCAACTGGGGCGCGATGAACACTATTTATGGTATAAACACTTAGGTCTATGGTGAAAACATGCCATCTTTTGCACACCTTCTATCTCGCCAGGCTGATGATATGTAAGGAGACTTCTGTTTTTCAGCCAGTCATGAGGCAAGAGAGTAATACACCACTTTTTTGTTTCCATGATTGGTACCGGTAATTGTGTAGTCTTGGACATGTGTATCTGCGTCTCTCTTTGTGCATGTAAGCGTAAGTAACTCGTCTGTCTGATGATTTTTGTAACGATAGTTCTGTCCAGTTAATCAGTTGTAACGACAATTCTACCCCCACTTCATCGTTTCCGTGATGCTTGCTGTTAGTTCTGTCGACCTTGCTGTATGCATGTACAAGTGTGTGCGTGTGTCATTCCTCTGTGGATTTGAGTCTAAAATATATGGTTATAGAATTATCAACGTGTGCTTCTAACCATTGTTTCAGGGCTTAGACAATCTCCCATTTCGATGTGCTCTTTACAGTTTACTGCCGTTTGTGTTGGCATGTGAATTTTGATTCTCACTACATAAAAATCATTTAACAGAGAGGGGTGATGTACCAGAGAAGCGAAGGACTTGGGTACAAACCCACAGTCAGACCATTGCTTGTGTGGTGTTGTATGGATGTCATTGGAAGATAGGAAGAGTGTTGAGGGGCTGTAGGTGGCGTATAATGCTGTTAGAATGGATATTGGTGGAATAATTCTGAGTGGTGTATGGAGCCTAAGTTGACCATGACCACAATCTCGCACTAGACTTTAGGTGATGAGGTCTGAGTGGAAAAAATATCTAAACACCCACTTTGACCTAACAATTTACGACAGTTCAGGTGTGAGCACTATCTTAGGCGTAATAGAACCTATGGTGACGTTTTGGATACTTGTCGATGTGTGGGGATCTTCTATTAAAATGTGGGTTATGATGTCTGTTTGATGACCAAGTTAGCTAAGAGCATTATGGTAACTTTATCGTGGCTACTTGAACAAAGCATGCAATTACAAACAAATGTCACACTTGGTCCTGAATCCGAAGGTTGGCGTTAGATGGGAACATTTTAAACCGAATGGAGAACTCTCCTGGGTCCTGATTTATTGAAAAATAATTTCTTGGAGAATTTTCTTGGAAAAACTGCAGTAGAACCACCTTAAGTGAACATTTTGGTACCTGGCTACTGATTAGGAGAAGACTTTGCGAATTTTTGGTTTACTTTAAAACACGAACAAAAGGTAACCCTGTCTGTAACTGTTCAGAGGTTGGATTGGGAATCATTGGAAAACAGAAGGTGGTTTGACGAAGTGCTGGGCGTATGTTGGCGATGAGGCTAGGGTAGATCTTGGTGAAAGAATTAGGAATAGTGCACTGGATTTCTTGTATAAGGGAGTGGTTAAATTTTCTATATCTCTACCTTTGGCACAGGTGATGGTCTAAGGCATGTTCTGTGCTTAGCACTGCCTTACACTGACTCGATTTTTATCACAAAGGGCAGGGGTGAAATTAGTAAGATTAACAAACGATGTTTCGTTCCTGGAACATACTTGCTGTGCTGTAAAATACAGTTAAAGGTGGGTAAGTACATGGCACAGCGTATATCTCTCTGTTTCTAGTCAATCACTGATGTGTCACAAGGGATTGCTAAGGGCACTCAATTTGTGATTGCTTACGAAAACATTACAGAATTGATACATAGATTGGTCTGGATAGACAGACAATATAGGTTTGAGCTTGTTGGCAAAAATTACGAGTGTGATGAAATATTTTTTTTATACCAGTGACAGCAGAGATTAGAGAAATAATGTGCTGTACTGGTGAATTTTGATTCTCACTACATAAAAATCATTTAACAGAGAGGGGTGATGTACCAGAGAAGCGAAGGACTTGGGTACAAATCCACAGTCAGACCATTGCTTGTGTGGTGTAGTATGGATGTCATTGGAAGATAGGAAGAGTGTTGAGGGGCTGTAGGTGGCGTATAATGCTGTTAGAATGGATATTGGTGGAATAATTCTGAGTGGTGTATGGAGTCTAAGTTGACCATGACCACAATCTCGCACTAGACTTTAGGTGATGAGGCCTGAGTGGATAAAATATCTAAACACCCACTTTGACCTAACAATTTACGACAGTTCAGGTGTGAGCACTATCTTAGGCGTAATAGAACCTATGGTGACGTTTTGGATACTTGTCGATGTGTGGGGATCTTCTATGAAAATGTATCTAGCCAAAATTCGTGAGCTATCATTAATGCTGTTAGCTATTAAATTGGTTCATAACGAATCCGATATGATGTGCAAAAGTATGTTTTCGGTATATGAATGAATTTTTAATTAGGAACACTATATAGAAAAAGGGGAGGGGGGATAGAGGACTATGATCAGACATTATAGGGTAAAGCCAGGGACTGAAAAGGCTGTCAAGGAATAAACTCACTGTAACTTCACTTTATCAGGTGTCATTGGAGATGTGTGAAATATTCTTTAATTCTTGGCCACTAAGTTTGGGGGGAATAACATATATGAAATATTGCTGTACTGTATAGCAATGTGACTGATTAATAGTATGTGCTTTGCTCTGTAATAACAAGGAGACATGGGAACAGAAATGTTTTGTAGGTAATATACGCTAATGTGGACTTCTTTTGTTTTTAGTAAAAAATAGTAATGGTTCACGCTTAATCAAACGCAAGTATATTTCACGACACAAAACCGAAGAAAATATTTGCACCTTGCTGTGTACAGAGTTTCGCAACCTGGGCAAACGGAACGCCGAGAATAACTCCATAGTTTCGAAATACTTGTCACATTGATATACCGATAATAGCAGACAGACAGCAGGCAGGAATACCTGAAATATTTCTCGTAAAAGCTTGGTGAAATGATGTGTGCCACGCCATCTTTCGGAAACCAGGATACTTTGCACCTCGGCAGTCGAATTTTTTTTTTTTAATGTATCTCTAACAATGTGGTCTTTAGAGACGGGAATGGGAATGAATTCGGTCATGGCCTTTTGAAGGTAGCATCCCCGGCATTCACTTGGAGTGATTTTGGGAAACCAATGGATGCCCGGAACGGCCGTCCTCCCGAATGCGAGGCAAGAACGCTAAATAATTTCATGAAATCAGGTACACATAGAATTCTTCCTCGGTTTTATATCTGGAGTTTATGACGTTTTTTTTTTTCATATCGAACGTTAAAAGGAAAATTTTATCACCCACTTCTTTAGCTAGCTTGACATCTGTATCAAACAGTATACATCTGAGAGGAAGTGGATTCGTGACCATCATACTCGATTTCCCGATTAATGGATGAACTAATCGTCCATTGTCTACTTAAACCAATGGGTCCATTTTTTTTTTTTTTTAACGTCTCTCTAACAGCGAGGTCTTTAGAGACGGGAAAGGATGGGGGGCAAGGAATGGGAAGGAATTCGGCCATGGCCTTTTGAAGGTAGCATCCCCGGCATTCACTTGGAGTGATTTTGGGAAACCATGGATGCCCCGGAACCTCCGTCTTCCCGAATGCGAGGCAAGAACGCTAAATAATTTCATGAAAACAGGTACACATAGAATTCTTCCTCGGTTTTATATCTGGAGTTTATGACGGTTTTTTTTCCCCCATATCGAACGTTAAAAGGAAACATTTATGCTTTTTTTATTCAAGGCAGGTATCCTCTCTAGGTATGGAAACTAAAATTTTGATTTTCGTTTTGAAATTGACGAGTTGGAACGGCTTTTTCAATAAAAACACCGCGGCCGGACTCGAATCGGCGACCGAACGCCACCTACCAGTGAGCCAAAGAACTAACGGGAGCTGCCATCTAGCCGCCGATAAATGAACTAACGGTCCAGCGCCCCCAGGAGATGGTGCCATCTGTGCGGCTGGTAGAGGAACTAACGGCGGCCATCTTGGTCGCCCAAACGGGGGGCGGCCATCTTGGTCGCCCAAACGGGGGGCGGCCATCTGTGACGTCACGCAATCCCTGGACGCTGATTGGCTGTTCCCAGCTTCCCCCTTATCTTCCTACTGTCGTGGGAACGCGGCTTTAGACATCCGTAGTAATATTATCCACATTAGCACCTTTATTCTTTCTTAGCTTTCTTAGTTCCTTCATAACATCCTCAGGATTAATTTCAAATTTCTGAATCTGCTCATTTCTAATGGTGGCGACAAGGGAATTCTCTGATTTACTCTATTCCGTTTTCAAACTAATGTGTCTAACTAAATAATAATATTGCTCAACCTCTGAATGTAACCTACATTGATTTAGTATTTCTGTACAACCGTAAATCTTCTACAGTTATGTTGGTGACAAGAGGTTCGGAGCGTCGCGTCGCTGCCATGCGACCTGGGCAGTCGAGTTGATTACGAGATGAGGTGGTTTGATGAGTGGACGCACGGACGCACCGCCCCCACGCAGCGCTAGCGGACTTGCCAACGGGGCGCGTGACGGCATCCAGGAAGGACACGAGCGCTCGACCAACGAACTCTACTGGCTGCCGTGCCGCCACAAAGCAAGTAGTATGTATTCATACTCATACACGTCCACAGTGTTTTTCAACTGTCGACACCTTCTCGGCCATCGATACAAATACTCTAACAAAAGTTTATGTCTGGAACTATTTCCTCATCAAATTATTTTTTAATTCTTTTACAAATTTCTCACGATTTTTGTTGACTTTTGTTTAATCTATACTTATAAAACGCAAGTTTTGGTTATTTGTCACGCCATAACGTCACATTAAGAGGTCGCCCTATGACGCCACGCTTATTTCCTTCGTAGCTGACTTACGACCAGAGATGTTTTTCTAGGTAATGCACAATATTTAATAAATAATAACGCTTCTAAGCATCCACGAATAAATTAACTGTCAGAACACTGAAAGAAAAGTTTGGATTGCGTTTAAATCGACAAGTAAATTTACGTAATATTCTTTTGATATATAGAAATATTCCTTGTCCATAGATATGTAAGATAAAAGCTTTAATTTTCGAG